>KN846961.1:0-660861 GCA_000835435.1 Phialophora macrospora
TAACCCTAACCCTAACCCTAACCCTAACCCTAACCCTAACCCTAACCCTAACCCTAACCCTAACCCTAACCCTAACCCTAACCCTAACCCTAACCTAACCTAACCTAACCCTAACCCTAACCCTAACCCTAACCCTAAACGGCGACCCTAACCGCGCCGAGTGCTATAGAATTTCGCGCGCCATTAATTAGGCTAAGGTATCTCGCGCTGACAGAGCTATTTAAGTTTAAGTATATCTCGTAAACCTAGGACCGAAGGGAAGTTATTATCCACGAAAAGTTCGCTTAAGGGCGTATATTCGATATCGGGGTCATTTATATAGCGGCTATATTATTCGGCGTGCGCGGCTATAGAGTATCTATTAAAGCTACCCTAGAGTTACTAGTATAGCCGCTTAATAATATAGTTAAGATCACGAGCAGCTTACGCTACGTTATCGTTAGAGCCCGGAGAGTAGTGTAATCTTTCTAATGCAAATTCCTCTCTAGACGCTTCTTCTCCGTCGGTCGAGTTCAGTAACGTAGTGAGAGGGACGATAGTAACCGTGGAGATATCTCTAGGCGGGAGCGGAAGGGTAGGTAGCACTAGGGTTATAGGTACGGAGTCGGTTTCGGGTATCGCGACCGTAAGCAGAAGATAGCTAGGGTACGCTAACTACGGATTAAGGGCACCGGTCGCCAGAACACGACGAGGAGATAAGCGAGAGGGCGATCGTAAAGGTGCCTATTAGAAAGGGCTAGGGCTAGACCGAGTACGAACCTATTAACGAATATCGCCGTAGGTCGAGACTTAAGACGGAGGTTAGAGAGTAGGTTAAGGAACAGGTAATAATATAGTTATAGGGATTAAGGGCGTAGATAAAGGCGAAGCTATGAGTATAGGGCTAATAGATCGCATAACGGCGGGAGTAGTGGCTAGCGAGAGAATAGAGGCAGAGTTAATATTATTATTATTATTATTATCGTATAAGGCATAATATTCGTTGACCTTAATAGATCGTTACTATTCTTAAATACCGAGCGGATCTATAGAGAGAGTCACACCTTATACCTAAAGACCGATAGCTAGTCGCGTTAAAAGAGGTTACTTGGACTTAAGCCTAAACTCGATAACCGCCTCGCCTTACTATAACTAAGAGTATATCGCTAGTATAGCAGTAGCCTACTAGTCCCGTTACCACGCTATAAAGGCCCTACGGCGGAGACGAGCCTACTCTCGGCGATAGTTAGTAGCCTTATCCGCACTTAGAAATAAAGGCTAACTATGTTTATTAGTTATCCTCGTAAAGAGTAGGTAGGTAGTGAGACCTACGGAATAGTATCCTACGAGATTATACGAACTATACGGTAACTATCACGGTATATATAGCGATAGAAGAGATAAAGGGTCACTGTAAGATTAATAAAGAGGCCTAAGCCCTACTTACTAAACGATAGCTAGAGGGTAAAGTAAAAGGGACTAAGGCGATTACGGAATAGTATTAGTAAATATAAATAAATATTTATTTATAGTACACTAGTAGAAGAGACTATTAATTTAACCCTATAGAAAATTAGGTCGATAATACTTAATGTCTAGGCGGTATTATAATATATATTTTACACTATAATTATATACCGTAATATATATATCACTATATTCACATATCGTGTCGCACCTCTTTATAGTAGTTCGCGTTAATTATATACCGTAGGCGTAACCACTTAGATTATCTATACCTAATCATTAAGATTAGTATTTACTAGCTTTAACGTCTATCCTTTTATAGTAAATACCCTTAATTACGTACTTCGACCACTAGCACTTATCTACCCCTTAGGGTCTTCAATAACCATAATTATATCGGTGTGACCTAAGCGCTAACCTAACTCAAGTCCTACGACGTTTACCTCCTCTAGAGCCGGAGCCAGCACTAATAGCCTTACGCTTCCCCTTAGGCGTTACGAGTACTGGTTTTAGCGGGGGTTCGTAGTCTAAATCTTCTTTAAACGCAAACTTATTATATAAATAGAGCTTAACAGGGTCGGGAAGCGCTTTTAATAATTTCGCAGGCTCTATATCTTTATTAAGCCGAATACTAAGGTCTCAAAGGACAGTAACGTAGTACGCTATAATTTAACGTACTTTCTTAACGGTTAAGCCTATATCCTAAATAGAGAACAAATTATCAGAATATAAAATAAATATTTGTTCGTAGGGGTAGAACGTACTTACTATATCTATATCCTTTAGACCGGTTCCTTTAAAGCGTTTAGCGTTATTATCAAGGTCATTAAGAGTAAGTTAACGACCTTTTTATTAACGCTTTTCACGAAGGCGTCCTATAACGATATCGTAATCTCGAAGTAAATAAAGGACCGTACGGAGTTCTTTAATATAAATAATTTACCGGATCAAAGTCACTATACGTTCTTTATAGAAGTATGGTTATCGGTCTATATTAATACCGTATAATCAGGTTTTACTTAGGCCTTAAGTAAAGCGACCGACGGTCAAGTCTAAGTCGCTAACGCTAGCCGCGCGTTACTAAGTAATAAGAGTTAATAAAGAAGTTAATATAATAAGCGATTATAGGACAACGTACGTAGGCCTTAGAATTTCGACGAAACAGTGTCATAACCCTAACAAAATATTAATAGCTAAGTATCTAAATAACTAGGGATAGCACTTATTTTATAAGTACATAATAGAAGATATCTCGATACGCGCGACGCTCGATCTAACTAATAGGACGTTTATAAAGTGCCTTTTTATTAAATAATATCTTTAACTAGACTAATAAGGTTAATATAGATTTCAATATATAAATAAATATTCGTACCTTAGCCTCCTTAAATAACTCTACGTTAGTCCTCACCAGATCGAAAAGCTTTTAGAAGAAGACGAGTACCTATTTCTCCGCCTTTTTCTTATTATCTTCTATAGCGTTAAGCTCGTTATCAATAACGATAGTAATAGCGGTTAGGTTAACGGTAGTAGGTAAGGGAAAGTAGGCGTTCTAGATAAGAACGATGAGGTCTTCGTACCGTCGGGTCTTATTAGCGTTAACGGGTTCGGTCTAAGTAGGGTCGACGAAGAACAGAATATAGCGAGTAAGCTACTAGAGAATTTTTTTATTATTATCGGTATAGCTTAAAGTATTATAGTAAGAAGGGACCTAATAGGGACACTTATATAAATAGTTATAGAAGTTAGTTAAATTTAAGTTCTCTAAATTACGATAGAAGCTAGAGCGACGGACTTTAAAATAGAGGGTGCTCGTAAGGGGCGCGTTACGTAGTTAGAATTCGCCGTGGCTCTATGAATTTTCCGCCTTATTAACGAACTAGTCGCCCTTAACCGGGAACGTCTAGTTTTTCTTATTGTCCGGTAGGGGAAAGAAAAGTAACTAGAGAAGGTCGATATAGTCTCGGGGCACGCTAACTTTAGTAATCAAGTCAATGTCCTCGGTCAAGACGACCCGTGCCTAGCCGCCTAGGGCCTTAGTTATAATACGTATTGTCGACTCGATAACCGTAAGCCAAAACTAAAAGAGAAGTAGTTAGCTACTTAGCTAATCAACGAGCGATATTACGGGATAAGGGGATAAATAATTATTCGTTAGTAGAAAAGGGGCTATACCGTATCTATTCTATAACTAGTAGCCTAGGTGAATTAATAAACTTAAAATATAGCGCGGCTAAATATAAAGCTATAGTAGCGAAATACTAGTTTATACTATACCGGGTTCGAAAGGAGGGTATAATATTATTTACTATTAATCAGGATCTAGGCGAGATACTTAGAGTAAAAGGCGTTAAAGCGGTTATTAACGTTCGGGTAGCTCTCTCTATTATCCCTATTCTCCTTAGCTTACTCCTATTAAGACCGGAGGTAGTAAAGGTTTATAAAATAGTCTCCTTCTAAATCTGACCTAGTAATATCGCGCTTATTTACGCGGACGATACTATAGTACTCTTTAGGAATCTATTCGCAATCAACGATATCTATAACCTAGATAATAGTCTATAAAACGTTAGTACGAATAATTATTCTTTATAAAGACTTTACGAGAGACTTATATTACGAGTCGCGAGGGAGAGCGTAGCGTCTAGAGCCACGGGGTATATCTTTATTCGTACTTACCGTTAATATAAGCCGCGGTCGAGTTACGGCTTACGCTCTAAGCTCAGATCCTAAAGGAGTATAGGCACTTTATATAAGTTATTAGCGAGGACTAACTTATATTTACCGTATAACTTCTAAAGTTCGTTAACCGTATAGGCTTAGGTAATAGTCTTTACGTCGGCCTATTATTATATTATCTTAACAGTATAGTGAACGCTCGCTTTAAGATTAGAACGGTAGATAGACACGGTTATACGGTGTGCCCTATTAAGGTGATAGACTTACTTCTTCATTTCCGTTTTAAGATTTACGACGTAAGCGGGAATAAGAGGGCGCTACTCGATAAGACCGATCTATACTAAAGTTAAGTATAAATAATTATACGTATAAAGGTTAATAACTTACTGTCTATCAAGGGTCTAGGTAAGGAAGCTATATTAACGCGACCGTAACGGTATTTTTACGAATTATAATTATTATCAAGTCCTTATTTACGATAACATCCGCCTAGAGATCTAGTTCGGCGATACCGGGCCCGAGAAAGTCGTTAGCGGGGGCATTAAGGGATTCTTAATATCGCTCGAGGATATTAGTGATTATTTTATAGAGACGTTTGGGGACCTAGTCCTACTCTTCATTGAAGACAGCGAGAAGTATATTATACTACTTTTTTCTTACGGGTCCTAGTGCTTAGATAGTTTTTTTCTAGAGAGCGATAAAATAATCGGGCGCTTTAAACGTACGGGTTTTACTATTATAAGTCATTATTATATTGACTAGTAAGTATTAGTATAAACAGTTATTCGTACGTCTAGTCTAAGGGAGACATTACTAAAGATAATACTATCCCTAGAGGGAGCGACTAGCCTAAGGATATTAGCTTTTATTTTATTATCCACGCTAGGAAGCGCGATAATATATCCGCGAAAATCTTAGTATTCTTCCCAGCTAATCGGACTCTTTCGCGCGAGTAGTTCATCGTAGGTATACGCGAGGTTAGACGGTAAGTGGTCACGAATAGGATCGATATTAGTTATAGTGTTACCTATAATATATAAGTATAAATAATTATTCGTTTTCTATTAGTAGTAATAGGAGTCTATACTAGGGGGTATAGGTACGTCGTCACCGCCGTTGTCATCGTACCTAGTGTTCTGCGGAGAAGTTAGGGCCCTACTCTATAATTCTTTAAGGGCGGCGGATAGTGAGGTCGTATTAATATTATAGAGATTAGTCTATCTACGTACGAACTCTTTTAATCGCGCCTACTAGAGTATTTTAGGAGCTATTTCGCTCGTACGAAGGCCTATAAAGTCAAGAAGATATTTCTTATTTAACTTAGTAATATAAGATACTTTAATAGCTACGGATAGCTCGGGAAGTTTAATAGGTAGTAGGTTACTAAACTTACACTAGGCGGCTAAGCGTTACCCTAGTAGATATAGGATATTAGGCACTTCGAGAAAGGCGTAATTATTAATTTTAGGGTCTTATTAATATATAGGGAAAAAAGCGCCGGGGGATTCTAGTTTCGACTTAAGGTCGGATTATTATTTCTATATATGAAAAAAGAAGCGGAGTACGGACGTTTCGTTAGTGCGTACTAGTCTAGCTTCGAATACTAACTTATTAAGAAAATAGGGGGGGATTAACGTCTAGATAGCCTGGTTCGCGTAGTGGAATATAAAGACGGGAAGTTAGATCGTAAAATCGACGCTTACGTCGATAAAGAAGAACGATTCTAGTTCTGCGCGAAAGGTTAATATAAACATTTATTCATTCTGAGAGTTGACTGGGATACTTACCTAGTAGGGGCTTAGTTACGCTACGGGGAAGGTAGAGTTTATTAAATGTCGTAGATATCGAGTTTAGGGGAGGGTCGTCGTTAGTATCACTATTATTACTTAATAAAGGGGGTAATTAGTAGTTATCAGGGTCAGGTATAGATACTAAGGGCGACGACGGAGAGTTATCGTTACCGTTAGCTATCTACGCTAGCGCGGGCGTAGGGGCCTTAACCTAGCGTATTCACGTTAGCAGGATACTCGTTTCTATAGAGGAGAGTGCAGTCAGCTTTAAGGCTCTTCTCCGAGGTAAGTTATAAAGTATAGTGAGCCTATTTACGGGATAGCTACAGGTAATAGGGTATCGGTTCGGGATGATTCGAGTATTTAGGCTTAGAGTGTTAAAGCTCTATCTAAGTAATATCCTTTATTAATTATAGCGGTATATATATATCTAGTTAGTTAGTTTAGCGGGCTTAATAGGACACACTTAGTAGGATTATCTTTTTAATGTCTATATATCGAATAGTATAGTACTATAGACGCCCCTATAGAAAAGAGGAAATAAACAATTATTCGTGACCGACGTCGTGGCTAGTTAGAATACTATATAGATTATAGGCTATATATTATACTAAGGGATTATAGACCTCGTACGGTCATAATAAGGGGATAGGGGATAACGGTATATAGAAATAGGTTTAAGACTAGGATATCTATAAGTATACTTACCTTGAAGCTCTTTAGGTTATTAAAAAGGGCTTCGCTCGTAACCCGCGTTATACAGGATAAATAAATATTTATCTACATAGTATTAGAGCTTTAGCTTACCTTGAGTATAAGCTTTATAGGTTTAGATAAACCCGTCTTTTTCTTAGCTATTTTAGCAGTACTATAAGAATAAATAATTATTTATAAGTGGCTATATAGTAAGTTAGCAGAATAAATAAAATTCGATTTTATTTATTCAAGGGGTATTAAGGAAGGTAAAATATAATAGAAGTTTAAGTTTATTCGAAGGTGAACAGAAATATTTATAGACGAAATACTACTAAGCTTTTTCCAATAGTAGTGAAGTCTAAGTAAGCATATTAGGTCGATCGTTATTTATAAGGCGCTTCGTGTCAATCTAGCGTTAAGGTAGGATAAATATTTTCTAGTATTATTTATATTATCACTATCCGTATATCCGGTACGTAGTACTAATATATAGCTAAGCTTTAGCCTAAGATAAATAATTATTTATCGCCGCGTGTCCTATAATACTACTTAAGCTACCTCTCGCGGCCTAGCTATTACTATATAGGTGAGGAGATATAGATATCTTATCCTCGAACTAAGTATCCGCTTATAGATACTTCGCTTAGTCTGAATATACGAGTTACTATACCTTAGTCGGAGTTATAGTCGTAATAGTTAAAGTTATAAGGGAGGTAATAACGGTAGTTAGAGATAGTGTGATCGTATTTATTATAACTACTATCTATAGGTAGAATAAGGTCCGTTAATTAGATTTTATTAAGGTAAACCTAAAGCTGGCTAATAAGTATAACGCTATTAAGCTCGTTCTAAAGCTTTAAGAGTATCTAGAGTTTCCACTCTTTAGGTACTAGGTTACGAACTCACTTTATTTCGAGGAGATAAAATCGAATATTTACCGGGATAATAATAGTATAAGCCTCTCAATCGTTAACAGTAAATAAGTACTCCGTTTTTGGTACATTACGGAAGCGATACTAGGTTAGATTATAGTATATACCTCACGACGGGAATACGGTAGGTCAGTAGGGGAGGTAGAAAGTTACAATAGCGTAGTGATTAGGGTCCTCAAACTTAGGGGGAGGGGTAATCGTGCTTCGGCCGGCCGTATTATCTAGGTAAGATAATATTAGTATAAATAATTATTCATAAGCTATATAGTTATATAGTTATTACTTATAGTTATTACTTATAGTTATTACTTACTTAATTCTAGTTTACGGTATATAGCCTACGGCGGGAATACGGAGCGTTAATAGAGGAGATAGAAATTTACGATATCGTCGTAATTAAGGTCCTCGAACTTAGGGGAAGGGCTGGCCATATTATCTAGGTAAGATAACGTTAGTATAAACAATTATTTATAAGCTATATAGTTATATAGTTATTACTTATAGTTATTACTTATAGTTATTACTTACTTAATTCTAGTTCCTTATTTACCTGGTTAGTAGTTAGGCCGGGTAGTGCCGACTATAGACCGCTATCCTCGAACGTACGGGGACTGATAATCGTACTCTAGCCGCCTATACTACCTAGATAAGACAATGTTAGAATAAATAATTATTTATAGGCTATATAGTCATTACCTACTTAGTTCTAGTTCCTCATTTAACTAGTTAGTAGTTAGGCTAGATAGTGCCGCCTATAGACCGCCATCATCGTAACTAGTACGATAGGTCTCGTTCTCTACTATCTACTTATAGTAAGTATATTACCTAGTATAGATAGATCACTAGAATACTAGTATTCCTACCTTTAGGGCTTAGGGCTATATCCTAGGTTCGTCTTAGTTAGTATACGAACAATTTCTAGAGTTATTTATAGGTACTATAGATATAAACGGAAGATAGAATAGAAGAGAAGGTTTAATTAATACGATTTTATTAAAGGGCTAGTATATATATCTAGAAAGATAAATAAGTTTACATATTATTTATATATATATTATAGAGGTAAGAGGGACGAACAATTATTCGTATCACGAGTAACCATATTATCCTTAATACCGGAGATATACAAGGTACGTAGTCTACTAATTAATGTCTAGTCCGCCGTTATTTTTATACTATTAAGGTAAGAATCATCACGCCCTTAGCGCGCGATGCTATATTAGTATATTCGGTTAAGTTAGGATAGGAATGTTCACGCTGTTAGCGCGCGCTACTATATTAGTAGGTAGGTTAGGTTAGGTTAGGAATTATCACGCCCTTAGCACGCGATACTATATTAGGTTGGGAATTATTACGCTCTTAGCGCGCGATACTATATTAGGTTAGGAATTATTACGCTCTTAGCGCGCGATACCATATTAGGTTAGGAATTATTACGCTCTTAGCGCGCGATGCCATATTAGGTTAGGAATTATTACGCTCTTAGCAGTCCTCGACTAACCTTCCCTAGATTATGAAAATAACGATATCTTTAACGACGACTATTACTATTAATAGAGGGTATTATAGAGTGAAAGTAGTATTATTCGAATCGTCTTAATAAGCTCTATCTAAATATATAAATATTATAAAGATATTCTTAATATTTTATCCTAAACCTAAGCTAAGTTATAGGGATAGATAACCTTCTCTAGATTATAAAAATAATAATATCTTTAACGACGATTACTACTATTAATAGAGGGTATTATAGGGTGAAAGTAGTATTATTCGAATTATCTTAATAAGCTCTATCTAAATATATAAATATTATAAAGATATTCCTAATATTTTATCTTAAACTTAAGCTAAGTTATAGAGATAGACAAACTTAGGGGGAGGGCTAGCTATATTATCTAGATAAGATAATATTAATATAAATAATTATTTATAAGCTATATAGTTATATAGTTATTACTTATAGTTATTACTTACTTAATTCTAGTTCCTTATTTACTTAGTTAGTAGTTAGGCCGAATAGTACTAACTATAAACCGCTATCCTTAAATATACGAAGACTAGTAATTATACTCTAGCTATCTATACTATCTAGGTAAGATAATATTAAAATAAATAATTATTTATAAGCTATATAATTATTACCTACTTAGTTCTAGTTCCTTATTTAACTAGTTAATAGTTAGGCTAGATAGTACTATCTATAGACCGTTATTATTATAATTAGTATAATAGGTCTCGTTCTTTACTATCTACTTATAGTAAATATACTACTTAGTATAGATAGATCACTAGAATACTAATATTCCTATCTTTAAGGCTTAGGGCTATATTTTAAGTTCGTCTTAATTAATATACGAATAATTTCTAGAGTTATTTATAAGTACTATAAATATAAATAGAAGATAAAATAGAAGAGAAGGTTTAATTAATACGATTTTATTAAAGGGCTAGTATATATATCTAAAAAGATAAATAAGTTTATATATTATTTATATATATATTATAGAAGTAAGAGAGATAAATAATTATTCGTATTATAAGTAATTATATTATCCTTAATATTAGAGATATATAAAGTACGTAGTCTATTAATTAATATCTAGTCCGCTATTATTTTTATACTATTAAGGTAGGAATTATTATACCCTTAGCGTGTAATACTATATTAATATATTTAGTTAGGTTAGGATAGAAATATTTACGCTGTTAGCGCGCGCTACTATATTAGTAAATAGGTTAGGTTAGGTTAGGAATTATTACGCCCTTAGTACGCGATACTATATTAGGTTAAGAATTATTACGCTCTTAGCGCGTGATATTATATTAGGTTAGGAATTATTACGCTCTTAGCGCGCGATACTATATTAGGTTAGGAATTATTACGCTCTTAGTAGTTCTTAGCTAACCTTCCCTAGATTATAAAAATAATAATATCTTTAACGACGACTATTACTATTAATAGAGGGTATTATAAGGTAAAAGTAGTATTATTCGAATCGTCTTAATAAGCTCTATCTAAATATATAAATATTATAAAGATATTCCTAATATTTTATTCTAAACCTAAGCTAAGTTATAGAGATAGATAAAAGATACGTATAATACGTAAAAAGGATATAAGTACTTAAGGATAGAGAGATTATATATATAATATAAAGAACCTTAGCGCTATATATTAGCTATAGTATAAAAGATACGAGATTAAAAGATACGGGCGCTAGATATATATAGGGTTATTTTTAGTAAGGAAAGATATATTTTATCTATACTATAATACTAGAGAACTTAATTTAAAACTATTTAATCTATAATCTATTTATAATATATTTAAAGAGAAAGTAATTATTAAGAACGCTTAAAGAAGCTTAGTACTCCTAGCTTATTATTAATACTACTCCTTTTAACTAATTAATAAAGGTTAAGTCTTTAGTTATAATACTTTAATATAGGTATAGGGGATACGGGATAAGATAGGTATAATAGATAAGATATACTAGATACTTAAAGGTAGGTATAAGTAGATAATATAAGTTAACTATAGGGATCTTAACTAGAAAGTACGCGAGGTATAACTATATAGCTTCTAAAGTTTTCTTAATTTAATAACCTTAAATAGTATATTAATATATTAATATACTACTATATTATTATATTAATATATTGTCTCTTACCCTTTTTAGTAGTTACGTAATATATTAATATTTTATTTTCCCGTAGTACCTAGTTACCGCCTCGCCTTAGCTAACTTTTCTTTTCTAGTAGCCCTTTTAGGTCGTACTTAGGTCGTTATATAACACTTATATAGGTCCTCTTTATATATAAACCTCCTTTATTCTATATACTTCGAGTCTCTATTAATAGCTAGATAAATATTAACTTAACCTCTCTTCTTCTTTATCTCGAGTACCGCTGTTCTTAATAGGTTCGGATAAGATAAAAGTGTCTAAGTACTACTATTAGACTGGATAAAAGCTTAGAGAACCCGATCTAAAACTATCTAATCTATAGTCTAGGTCCCCTACTAGATTCTGGTACGGGACCTAATCTATATTCGTGACAAACTGATTCTTTGGCCGTGGAAGCCCAAGATGCTCCCGTAGCGTAGTACCTTTATAATCCTTTCGGAAGATCCTACGCCGCTGCAACTCTGGCACAAGCCGCTGAGTAACGTCGTCCAGGCCTTGTGGCAAGAACGGTAGGGCGACCGTGAAGCCATCACATGCCTCCTCGTCTAACCATTGCTGCATGCCGTCTGCAATACTTTCGGGTGTCCCTATGAACGCAAGGCCAGAATAACCACCTTGTCGCTGTGCAAGCTGTCGGACGGTCAAGCCCTCCTCCGCCGCGACTTTCAAAACACCCGCACGACTTGTCTTGCTCGCGTTGGTTTCTGGGATGTCAGGTATTGGCCCGTCAGGATCAAACCCGGATGCATCGGTTCCGATAGCGATTGATAATGACGCTATCGCGCTGTCATAGTGAACTAAGCTGTCGAGTTTGAGTCGCTTCTCCCTCGCTTCTTGCACGGTGTCTCCAACAACGATAAATGCAGCAGGTAGGATCTTGATGTGGTTTCGATCACGACCTGCAGCAACTGCCCGACTTTTGATGTCGGCATACAGTGCCTTTGCGGATTCGATGTCTTTTGGAGAGCAGAAAACAACTTCTGCAGTTTCGCCGGCGAGCTGCTTCCCAGGTTCGGATTGGCCGGCTTGAACAATGACAGGCCAGCCTTGAACAGGGCGAGCGATGTTGAGCGGGCCGCGGACCTTGAGTTCATCTCCTACGTGGTTCAACACATGAATCTTGTCCGGATCGACGTAGGTGCCTGATTCGACATCGCGGACGAATGCATCATCCGCAAAGCTGTCCCACAACCCGGTGACGACGTCGTAGAACTCCCGTGCACGCTTGTAACGATCAGAGTGATCCATGTGCTCGTCCCGACCAAAGTTCTTGGCAGATTCGGGATTGCCTGTGGTGACGATGTTCCATGCTGCCCGTCCATTGCTGATGTGGTCGAGTGATGCGAAGCGACGTGCGATGTGATAAGGTTCATCATAGGTTGTTGATGCTGTTGCCGCAAGGCCAATCTTGTCGGTGACTTGTGAAAGAGCGGAGAGCAAGGTGAACGGCTCGAAAGATGTGACAGTGTGACTTCGCTTGAGTGCCTCGATCGGCATGTTCAGCACGGCCAGGTGGTCTGCCATAAAAAAGGCATCGAATTTAGCATCTTCGAGTTTCTTGATGAACGATTTCAGATGGGACAGGTTGAAGTTGGCGTCGGGATATGCGCCAGGGTAGCGCCATGCTCCCGTGTGAAGCGACACCGGGCGCATGAATGCCGTGAGATGGAGTTGACGAGCTTCATTCTTGCTACGATCGGGGAGGTCCGCTGAGTCACCCATGCTGTTCTGTGGTGCTGCTAACTGCAAATTTGTCCAGATGCTTTCTGCTCAAGTGCTTGCTACACTGACAGCCTTGTTGGGGAGAATCTACCCTTTATATCAGCCGCGGAAGTGCCTTCAAATCATGAAGCGCTGACAAATGCGGGCAAGGTCGCAATCACGACATCGCGGGGCGCCTCTTCGATCTGGGCACGGTGAGCTCATTGAAACAGCTTGCAGTAGCGAAATGTCTACCCAATCTCGGCCGTGTCAAGGAAGGAATGATCAAGAAGGAATGCGTTCGAATCTCAGCTAGCGATATTAGCATTCGGTTCCATTCAATGTATAACGCCTTCAAGACTCCCTCATTGCTGATCCCAGGAGCCAATCTCACCTCCCAAACCCCCCATCCCCCTCGTCACCGTGCAGCGTAACCGTCTTATCGTACAAATACTCCCTCAGCCCATACGTACCGTTTTGATTTCCCCATCCACTTCCCTTCACACCCGACACTGGCAGTGTCACCTCATCGTACACTGTCGGGGTGTTGACGTGAACCTGCCCGTAATCCAATTCTCTTGCCATCTTTAATGCTTTCAACATATCCTTGGTGTGAATCGTCGCACTCAGTCCATAGGCACTGTCATTCGCTAACTTGATAGCCTCGTCGGCGTCCTCCACAACATACAGTGTTGCCGACGGGCCAAACGTCTCCTCATCCCGAATCTTGGCTCCGTCTTTGATGCCGGTGATAATCGTTGGCGTCAAAGATGCGTCACCAAGCCAAGAATTGTCTCCCACGATGAAGGTGCCATGGGCCTCCTCTACCAGGGCATGTGCATGCTGCGAGATGCTCCTGGAAACGGCAAAGCTAGCTTCAAACCTCTGCTTCTTCAACTCCTGGACAAACTCCTCGGCCACATCTTTCACGACGATGATTCGCTCTGTCGAGAAACAGATCTGACCTTGATGCACGAACGCACCAAAGGCAACCTTCTTCGCGGCCTCGGCTAGGTTCGCATCCTCGAGCACAATGGCTGGACTCTTGCCTCCCAACTCCATCAGGATCGGCTTCAAATGCTTACTCGCCAGCTGACCGATTGCTCGACCAACCGAAGCACTGCCGATGAATTCCACTTTGCGTATCGCAGGGTGAGCAATCAACGCCTCCGTTACAGCAGGTGCATCCTTTCGAGCAGCTTGGATTTGGTTGAGGCATCCGGATGGAAGCCCGGCTTGTTCCCAGATCTCAATGATCAGCGAATGAGTTCTTGGGCAAAGCTCTGATGCCTTCATGACAACGGTACATCCTGCAGCTAGTGCAGCTGCCACGCCTCGTGAGGAGAGTATGATGCTGCTGTTCCAGGGAGGAATCAGCAAGACCGGACCAATGGCTTCTCTGAAAACGAACCCGAAACCGTCTTCAATAGTTGGGATTTCACCAACCAGAACCGTGGCGACGGATACTGCGAACTCGCGAAGGGACTTAACCGCGAGCTTGATGTTGAAATGGGCAAACTCTTCCGAGCATGACGTCTCCTCGACCTGCCAGTGCGCAACCTCAGCCGCTCGCGATTCGTACAAGTCGGCGACCTTCAGAAGGACGTCTCGACGATGCTCGGGTTTGGTGCGTCTCCATTTAAGGAACGAAGTCCAGGCGACATCGGCGGCGCGACGGGCGTCAGATTCGTTCGCGCCTTGGGCAAGGTGAACAACCTTTCCTTGCACTGAAGAGAAGACCTCTATGTAGTTCGACGAATTCAACGGCTCTGGCTTGCCGTCAATCCAAAGTGGAACGACACTCCTGCCCTCTGCGTCCTGAATCATCGGCATGTTGATGGTTGTGGATGGTTATGGACAGGAGCCACACCATGTCGTCCGCCCTTTTGTAGATCCTGAGAAGACCGTCTCAGCGGTCCAGGCGGGAGTTACCCCGGCGTACGACAGTTCACATATCCGACCCTTACCGCGGGAACTCTGGTGGGACATGATGGATGCTGTGGGACTGGGATGCGGGGTCAAGCCTCACACGGATGGGAATCATCTGGTACTCACTGTTGCCAATGTGCTAGAAAATTGCATCATTGTACGAAGCTCGATCCTTTGCAACCCGCGAGGTTGGGAGCGTCGTCCGCATTGTTCACAGGATAGAGTAACAAACATCTCGGCGTTACCGTATTCCACGTTCCGGCCAAGACCCGTCTCACAACTCGGCACCGGCTTTAAGGCCCAGATTTCCCAGAAATGCGGGGATAGGGCCAGACATGGCGTGTGTATGTAAGGCTCGGTAAGCTTGCCGTACGGCTACATCCGAGAATCGCGTACAAAGCTGTTCACGATCAGCATCTCCAGATTCATGTCCCACTCCCATAGTAACTTCAATCATGTCCCACTCGCAATAATTTCAAGTCCCTCAGCCTCACCTCCATCACCTGGCCCCACAAACTCCGGAAGGATGTAGCTTCGGTACCACGGACACTCGCCAGTCATATCAGGGTCAAAGCCAACCAACAACCAACGGATGAGGCATTCCGAGTGGAAAGCTCTTCTGCAACACGTGTAAGTCGCCACCCGACACTTATGTACTTCGTCTTGACAGACGCAACACAAACAGTCGACCGCGTCTGTTTAAGCTTCGACCATTGGTAGGTGTTCGGCCCCATCGGCTTCAACACATCCTCTTCATAAATGGCAACTCTTAGGTGCGGTGTTCTGATCATAACCCGCAAGAACTGCTTGAACTTATGCCGGGTTCGTGCTCTTTCCCACCGAGATGCGTAGGGGGAAATTTGAAGTCACTGGGGGTTATCGCACAGGACTCTCTTGCCACAAGATACTGCTCAGCCGCGTGACTGCTCTGTCGTATAAGCAGGAACTGCAGTTCCTCTTGTTGAAGGCGTTGGCGGATACCGGGACTTGGTGCTCTTAGATGGTACCAATGATATCGAAATTCAAGAGATTCTATTGACAAGACGTTGCGCCCTCTCGGCTGCGGCCAGTACGGTCGCTCTCACCCTTTGGAATTCTCGGAAGCCTCCAGGGGTATCACGTTCTACCACCGGGGAGGACTTTGTTGATCATCCTCGCGTAGCGATCCAGAATCTCAGCGAGGTGATCTCTGAACGCGACGCAGTCTTCCCAATGAGTTCGTGCTTCTCTGACCTTTCGGGTCCTAGTTGGGTAGAATGAGTAGTTCCATCTTGACGTCGCCGATCAAGTCACAATCGTACCAATTCGGTATTATTGGGCTAAATTTCGGGGGACCATGCGGTGATTCATTTCAGGCAGGCGCTTTATTGCATCCGGACCCCCTTTGCGATCTTTTTCACAAAGGATGAATAAAGCCGCATTGGCCTTTTTAAAAGAGATGGCTTGTCCATGGGATTTAGAGGCCCCATAGATGCGAATTTGTGGTGCAGCAATGGTCGTGAAGTTGTGACCTGATTCAACCATTCTCTTGCCTGCATATCCTCGGCGCTCATGAAGGGGAGACATACTCCATCCAATATTGGGTAGTGAAAGGAGGCTCGATTAGCTCCATAGCCCTGTCTGCCGTGCTGGGAGAGCCTGAGCTGGCAGTATGACGTTGAGTGTGACCAAGGCAGGATGATAGGTCTGTCGGATTGATTCTCTTCTGGTTTAGGAAAGATACCGTGGGCGAGGTCGAGGATAGAGGAGGACGATAGAAGGGATGTACGGATTCCTGCCATCAGCTCTGATCGACACAAGCACTAGATATGGTCTTCTCTAGTTCAGGGATCTCTTCACCAGAGCCCAAACTCCAATGTGAAGGGGACAATGGACCCTCCGTGATCCGTCTGAACCTAGGAAAGCCAGTGTACGAGTGACATCTGAGTTGCGCAATGATGGTTGGCTGTGGTCGCTGGGAGCTTCTGCGGAGTGGGAGTGTTGGGCGCACGCCCACCAAAAGGATGAGTTCGTGCCAAACTGAAGTCGCGACGGCGTTTCCCCGCGTTTGCTCCCGCAAAGACGCCTGTAAAGAGAGGCTGAGAAACGGGGCGGTCGATCCTCTCAGCGCGTTCCTAGCTATTCGTTGAGCCGGATGGCACAGCATCCTTCTGCGCTTCTTTCTTCGTGTCGAGTTATGATTGACGTCGGCGTACCGTTGTTGACCGCCCTTCCTTCAGGCGTAAGCCGTGCATGTGAGATTCGATAAACACCTCAATATATCGCCGCAAACCCGGCGTCGATTGTGATGTTCTGCCTACGTTCTTGAGCCGCCAAGATGGTAAGAGCTAAATTCGTCGTCGATTCTTTGTTATTCGTCAAAGACAACATCCTGTGGGTGCTTGTGCTATTTTTCGTCGCTCGCGCCATCTTCCGGCGGTACTTCCACCCACTCGCCAACTATCCGGGACCTTTCATATGCTCCGTCACCCGCCTCTGGAAGCTATGGAGCGTCTACATGGGCCACACCGAACTCGACTTCATCGATCTTCATCGACAGTATGGGAGCATCGTCCGAGTGGCACCCAACGAGCTCTCCTTTTCCTCGCCCACCGCCGCCCATGACATCCTGGCACCAGGCAATGGCTTCACCAAGACTGAGTTCTATCGAGTATTCCCTCCAAAGCATGCACCTGACATCTTCACGGAAACTCGAGAATGGAAGCATTCCGCCATGAAACGGGTTGCCGTTGTGCCGTACAGTCTGGCTAGCGTGCAAAAGATGAGTCCGTGGATCGAAGACGTGCAACAGGAACTCATCACCAAGATCGGCGATTATGCAGACTCCTCGAGAGTCTGTGACCTTGGAGAGCTGCTGCATTACTTCGCCTTTGACATCATTGGCGAGTTTGCCTTCTCGCAACGGTATGGGTTTATCGCCCAGGAAAAGGACGTCGGAGGCACGATCAAGTTGATAGACGATGTGCAATGGTACGATGGGATCGTTGGGCAAATCCCCGAGTTCCGCCATATCCTTCGAGAGTCGCCGGTTGTTCAGTACCTGATCACACTCCTGAATCCGCCACAGATCACCAAGATGGCGTTGGGAGAGATTGCCAGGCGGAAGAGCACAGGCGGCTTCTTTCTCGAGCCTGGCCGCAAAGATCTCCTCGGGCAATTGATGGAAGGGAGTGCAAAAGATCCAAGCAAATTCTCCGAGACAGATGTCTTCTCGGTGGCTCACGGCGCAATGTAGGTGGCGCTGCGAGTCTTGGACGTGACTGACATCTTCCTAGTGGCGCCGGTGCCGACTCGACCGCATCGACAATGCAGTCATTCTTTCATTTCGTGCTTTCAAACCTGGAAGTATATCGCAAACTCTGTAGGGAAATTCGCGAGGCCAGCCTCTCACCATACATCACGTGGTCAGAAGCACAAGACTTGCCGTACTTCCAAGCGTGCTTGTTGGAGACTATGCGGATGAGGCCAGCTGTTGGGTTGAGTATTCCTCGGTACGTTCCCAAAGACGGTGCGAAGATTGACGGCAGGCATTATCCGGGAGGAATTGTGGCCTCTGTCAATGGCTGGGTCGTCCACCGTGATGCGTTGTTCGGAGAGCACGTTCATATCTTCCGTCCGGAAAGATGGCTTTGTGGGGATGTCAAGGAAATGAAGAAGCATATGTATCAGGTAAGTTCGCAAGACCATTGAAAGATAAGGTAATGACTAACGGCAAATTAGTTTGGAGGTGGCGGTCATGTCTGCATTGGACGGAATGTTGCACTATTTGAGATTAACAAGATCATACCTCAGCTGCTGATGCATTTCGACTTCGAGCTTGTCCATCCTGGCAGGCCATTGAAGTCGCATTCGACGTTCTTCGTGGTTCAAAGCGGACTGGAGGTATTTGTCAGGAGAAGGAAATAGTCACATCAGGGCAGATCGCACACACCATGAATGTCCTTCGGGCTTCCCCTTCACTTCTCAACTTGCTCCACCTGAATATCCTTTTCCAGACTTTCGCGTATTGGCTTCACCGATCCAAGTTGGCCACGTTCCAGGGCGACCTCATCGTGAGGCACAACGCCGAACAACGCGTCCATCGACTCAAGCGACTTCCCTTTAGTCTGGGATGATTCGTTAGCAGATATTAATTCCAACCTAATGGGAGGCTTTACTTCGGGGATGAAGAACCAGGTGAAGACAAACATGGCGAAAGCGAACGAGCAAAAGATGAGGTAGGTGCCGTAACCATTTGCACTGCTAGTGTCAGTCAGGAACCATCTTGGTCAGCTCGACACTTACCCGACGGTGACAAGCATGACCGGCACCGAGCGTGCAACAACAAAGTTGAAAAGCCACTGAGTCGCGGCGGCCAACGCGACAGTCAAAGCTCGCAATCGAGCGGTGGGGATTTCCGAGGCGTAGATCCAGCTGCAGACAGTCAGCAAAGAAGATGGTTTCCGGCGTAGACATACCACACTGGTCCCCATCCGAACTGGAAGAACGCTGCAAACAAGAAGATGCAAACCAGGGCAACGTATCCCACGGCAGGGACGGGCTCCCCTTTAATGGGCGGAGAGATTCTGATGTAAAGCCCGATGAAGAGCATACAGCAACCTTGACCGATGGCTGTCCAGAGGAGCGATTTGCGACGTCCCAAGGTGTCTGCCAAGAACAGGAGGAAGATCGCACAACTTATACACTTGACGATGCCGTAGATACCCGTAGCAAAAAGCCCTGTGTTGTGACCTTGGACACCGAGATTCTGGAATATAAGCGGCGCATAGTTATTGATGGCGTTCGTTCCAGTCATTTGTTGACAGATCATCAGCACGACGACCAAGATAGCCCTCCTGCGGTTGCCTGGTATTAACCACATCTCCTTCATGAGGTCTTTGAAGCCCGCGCCACGCATCAGGGCCCGTTCGTTCTCAAGCTGGGTTACCATCTCGCCAAATTCGGCCTCGACGTATTCGTGCGTAGCAGGCAACATGCGAACTTTGGCTAAAACGGCCTTTGCTTCTTCCCAGCGGTCCTGCTTCGCCAGCCATCGAGGGGATTCGTTGCACAAGAACATACAAACCAGGAGGAGAACAGCAGGAATACCCTGAACAGCTAGTGGTACAACCCATGAGCTGTCCCCGGGCAAATGCAAACTTGCACCATAATTGATCCAATATGCCAGCATGCCGCCAAGGACAATAAAGAACTGATAGGTGCCAGTGAGCAGGCCCCGAATGGCTCGCGGGACGTTCTCAGAGGTGTACAATGGCGTGACAACAGAGCAGACGCCAACACCGAGGCCAGCGATGAACCTGCCGACATACAGAGCTGCCAAGTGTCCCCATGCATTGAACTGAAGGAGTACGCCCACCAGAACGACGGTGCCTGCAACGAGCAGTGACCTTCTGCGTCCGATTCTGTCGGCCATGAACCCGGCGATGATAGCGCCGGCGAAACAACCAGCTTGGAGCGTTGAGACAATGTTGGCTTGCAGGTTGGCGAGCGCGGCCTTGCTCTCAGCACCCACAAGGCCGAATCGAGAGAGGAAGGCGGGTAAAACGACAACTCCAGAGATGATAGAGCTGTCCATTCCGAATAACATAGCTCCGAAGCCGGACTGCAGCCCAGTTAGATTCTGTTGGCGTCAGAAAACAGTAGATTGCCGTACACTCATCGCAAGGAAAAGCGCCCTCCAGCCATAGATCTCGGGGGGGTCCTGTGCCATAGCATCATTGTGAACGATCCGCTTGAAGAAGCGATACCCAGCATGTCCGGACCCCATGATCACGATGATAGATTGGTACCCAGGCAGTATGTGAGGAGGACCAGCATATCGGTCGAGGAGAGAGATGCAACCTCCGTTTTATGTTGCTCCCTCAGGTGTAATGTCACCTTCCTAGAGTTCAGGCTAAAGACAATGGCGAGGGGATCTGGAATCAATCTCGATTGGCGTGGAGAATTCTGCGGTAACATGGCTCCCAAGGTATGGATTCCATGCGTTGATCTGCGGAGAGCCCATGTTTAGGCTAGGAAAGATTGAGTTCGGCATAACACGTCGGCCGTGGGGTAAGGATGGGAAGTCCGGCGAACCCAGCCAAGATGCGATGCTGGGGTAGCATACTCTGGGGGCATGGAGGAGTAGACCCGGGGTATATGACTCCATCCACCGGGGTTCATCTGGATATGGGAAATGATCAGAGGGCAAGGCGGTCCTGCAGGATGGCGAGCGAGTCATGAAATTGCCATAGCTACCCCGTACCCTTGACGACGGTGGCAGCTCGTTCGGAAGGCGGGCTCGGCGGAAGGCTTGGCCGCTTCGTGCTTTACATAGTACCGGGCCGTCTTATTGGGAGTTGGTACTGTTCTTTTTCAGCATTTGTCCGGTGGAAGCACTTACAAGCCCAGTGAGTGCGTGGTCGTATTCACCCCAGTACCAAGCCGGTAAAACTCGAGCCGCTCCTAGGCAGGACAAGCCTGCCAATGTTGCCAATACAATCCGTCTGCTCTCCCGGCCAATCAGAGCCCCAATGGACCATCACTCTCGCCTTGACAAGAATTGGCAGACGCCTCTTCTTGATTAAATGGACGGGAATCCGTTATCCCAAGAAAATCCAAGAATTTCAGGAGTCTTCTAGAACAGAATCCAGCCAACGATCCGGAGGTTGGTATAAACGAAAAACCGGGCGTGCTTTAGAGTGGGATCGGGTGACTGTCCGTGTCGCGAAGGGGATTTGCTTCAAGATGAGGGGATTCCCATGTTTCAGTATCTCCTACTCGGTACAGGGCAATTGTTGATGGCTTGGCCTCGGTGAGATCTCCCGCAGGGAGATACATCTCCTCCAGGGCGGAGAGCGAGTTCGGTTAGGCCCTTGATGCGGGCTGTTTCAGCTCTAGCATCTCTGGCACGGCCAACCTGGGGACCAGGACTGATCAGCCTACGACAACAGATGTATGAGCTGACATTGTCGGCCCTTCACCGAGTACGGACGCACCATCTGTCCACACCAAGGCAGTAGTCGCGTGGCATTCAATATTTGGATGTGAACCCTGTCCTTCTGCGCCCTGTCCAGCGCTGACTAGGTAGACACACATGGAGAGAAGATCTCCGTGAATCTAGATGGGGGAGGTTGTGTCTCAGCGTCTCCTGCTGTTTCTTGCCTATAATCCCGCCCTTTATACGTCAATGAGCACAAGGTGAGAGCAAAGCTCCCATATCGGTTAGTGGATTCCACCGTACCTCGTCGACAGCAATGACGTAGACAAGAAGATTGTCCGAGGTTTACCCGATCTAACATTGAATATGTTTTAGTCTCAATAACGACGCAACCTCTCTAACAGCACCACTGTCATTGTGAAACCGAGAGTCAGAGTCCCTCCGCGTCAGTCAAAGACTGGCGCGCGATAGGTGGGCTGCAGAGTGTTCAAATGTCTAACCACGATGCCTCCTCATTTTTCCGTTCGGCGCCATGTCTCCCGGCCGCGTTGGACTCCCTTCCACCGTCTTTGAGACCTATCCTCGAGTTTATCGAATCATTTCCTCTCGGACCATCATCGAGTGCAATCTCCAAGTTCTGTCTTCCCGAGAAGGACTTCGAGCACCTACAGAAGCTGGTCGAGAGTGCTGGACGGAAAGTCAGGCAAGCCACAACCTTCTAGTTCGCTACAGAAGTTAGCTTGAGATAATAGATGCAGCTACTATTCTTCGGAACAAGTTCTACTTGTTCGGATGCCTACCCTTGTCCACGAGACCGTTGCACGGGGGATTTTGGAAAAGCTCTTTGAACTCAAGTTCGCAGCCAAGAGAGTCGCAAAAATAGATGGGCGTATCACAATCTTTTTGGCAATCTCCGTCCATTTTTATCGGGCACGATTGACTACTGGTTGCGCGGCAAACCTGTCAGTCGCGACCCAGACCTCCGACTCGACCTTCTTGGTGGCACTCGAACAAAACCTACACTGGCGGTTGAGACGGCCTACTCGCAAGACCAGCAGCAGATGAAGGAGAAGCTTAAGGAATACATCGATTGTACGAACGGAGACATCTTAACCGCTCTGAGCTTCGACATCGACTATCTGAGTGCACTGGGTATTCGCGTCACCGTTCTTCGAGCTCAATTAAACGACCACGGCATTTACACTGGTACGAGCGAAGAAACCCGGGTATGGTTCTCCCTTCCCCCCCGCCAACATGATTGCCCCCGCTCTCTGACATTGAATCAGGAAATCCGCACTTCGAAAGGTTCCGTGTCCTCGATAACCGAAGCACTGAGCCTGTCCCTCCATGACCTCGGATTACCGAAGACCGACGAGCTGCTGCAAGAACCCCGCCTCCTTATCTCCGCAAACGAAATTTGTTGCTGGGTAGATGAAGCGGCCGAGTACGAGAAAACCGGGGTTGCGGAAACGGCTGCCGCGGAAACGGCTGCAGAGATGGCTTCAGCAGAGGATAGACAACGGCTGGGTCTCCGAGACTTCGAAGCTGGTACGGTTATCCGGGCAATTATGATGAATGAACGGCGACGGTGTTGCGGGCGTTGTGGCAAGTGGCCTTGTTAACTTGGGACACACTTTCGACGGCCACCCAGTAGCTACATGATGAAATGTCTTGGACTGAATGATACCCCTACTCGCATGCATACATACGTCTCGGCGCAATAAAACCTTTGTGTGACCCATAGGCAGCCGTAGAGCTTGATCAAGCACATTGACCACTGGCCCAATGTCTTGTGATGTTCCTCGAGATAGTGTTCTCCGCCGCTCTCCTGCCTTCGCGGATTGACCTTCGAGACGTTGGGAAAGAAGGTGTCAGATTGCGGCGGCTGACAAGCCACTACAAGCCAGATAGCGGCGCAGACAATCTCAGGACAAAGCAGTTGTAGCCACAGGGGCGGACGCCAGTCAAGATTCGAATGGGAGAAGTGGAGATGGGTGCCATATATGGTTCTGTTAGTCCGCCAGCGCCCTTGACCATGGACATACCGAACGTCGCGATGAGTGATCTCATATACCACAAGGTATTGTAAAGCCCTGACACGGTGCCAAAGTACTACAAGAGTCAGCCGCATCCTGCATGAGTCCTCGTACGCTATCGCTCACTAAAGGCGGTGCTATCTCTACAATGTACACCACGTGCAGAAGAATGACAACAGAAATCAACCGCCAATGAATGTGGTCAATACCTTCGTGAGCATCCGCCCTGATGCAGCTTGAGGAGCACTTACACATCTTCGCAATTGCTGTCGATACAAGAGGTTCTGCTTATGTCCGTCCAAGAGGGAACCAGATGGCGGAGTTAACGATCCCGGGCCGGCGAAAGAGCAATTACTACCAAGACTTTGTTTCGACTGTGGCTGTGCCTGAACATCTGGTGATACCGCAAGCATGCATCGAAAAGGGTGTGCTATTCGGGAAAATGTTGCGCAATCGTTTCCCATCAAAGCCAAGACCTCGCAAATGATGTCACCGCTGCCGGATCGCTCCTTCCACAGGCTACAGGGACAATCGCTGCTTACGCACCGCCTCCCAGTTTGAGATGGCCATAAGGACTTCTCAAATCTCCAGGATCCCTCCCCGTGTCACCCGCTATTTTCGCAAAGATGGGGTCATTGGTATGGGAGCGATTGCGCCAGAGGCTATGGGTGATAATACGTCCTCGCTCGACATGGAGGTATTTTCTTTGCTGCGGCATCGCCACTTTCTTGGTCATTCGTACTCTATTTTCATCGTCACCGTTGCTCTCATCAAACCTGCCTGCATACACGGGGCCGTATGTTGTTGGCACGATTGACGTGGAGGTCCCCGTCGAGACTCGATTAATCAACAACGCGACGTTCAAGGACACCGGTCATCCGGCTTTCCAGGTGAGTAAGTCGCGACCGCGAGAGAATTGTCTGACTATCGCAGCTCGAGACCGTTCTGTTCACTCTGTACTACCCCACGACAAAAGGTACTGTCTCGTCAAAACCGCACCATCTCTGGGTGCCAAAGCCGCGGGGAATTGTCGGCGAGGGTTATGCTCGATTTGCTCGCATCAGCAATTTCGTCACCAACTCGCTCATTACTTTGGGTTTGTGGGGCTTGGTGGGCAGCACAAAGATTCCAGCGCATGTCGATGTTCCGCTGCATGGCTTTCCAGTCGTTTTGCAGTCGCCCGAGTTCGGGAATGACCTCGTGGCGGTCGAAGATGGATTACCGATCATGGTGTTCTCCCATGGCATGGCCAGCTCGCGGACTCAGTACACACAATACGTCGGGGAGCTTGCGAGTCGGGGTTTTGTTGTCGCTGCAATCGAGCATCGAGATGGCAGTGGACCGGGCACCCAGATCATCAAACACGGCAAGCCGCATCGGACGCTGCTGCATTTTGACGTCCGACATTTGACGGCTGATTCCGGCCTCGATGGCGATACGTTCAAGCAGGCTCAGCTTGATTTCCGACAAGCAGAAGTCGAGGAGACTGTGGGTGTGCTGAAACAGATCAACTATGGCGCAGGTGGTGAGATTTTCGAGTCCAACTCCCGCCGCGAAGGTCAGCATCTACACCTGTGGCAAGGACGACTTGCCATCCAGAATGCCACAATTGGCGGGCACTCGTTTGGAGCAACGTTGGCAGTAAGTCTGTTCTTTCTGCCGCTCGACGCTGTTAACGCCCTTTAGCTACAAACGCTGAGAAATGGACCCTCTAAATACCTCCCGTTCCAAGGGGCGGTGGTGCTGGATCCGTAAGTCGGGGGCTTGACTGGCTCGAGAACTGTTGCTAATGGTCGGCAGGGGCAAACAAAGTGGTCCTCTTAATCACGACGTCCATGTCCCGACTTTGATACTGCACTCGAATTCCTGGTCAAGCCGACATTCCGTTTTCTTCGGGCGACCGCACTTCGATGTTGTCAAGGATGTCGTCCAAGGCGTCCTGAAAAGAGGGAAAGACGCATGGTTCATGACTTCTCGTATGCTCGTCTTCCTTTCGCATCTGCGGATACTGACAGTCGGCAGTGGGCACATCACATCCATCCGTCACCGACGCACCGTTGATCGAGCCATGGCTATTAAGCTTCACAACTGGCGCCACGATTGATGTGCACGAAGGCGTCAATCAATATGTCAAGATCACGGAAGGGTTCTTGCGGTACCAAAACACCGGTGTGAAGGAAGGCATCCTGGCGGAGTGCGTTACTCATCCTGAGTACCGGGTCGAGGATAAGAGTAGACCAGACAGTGGTGACCTCCCAGAGATCTTCCAGAAGTACTGGCAGATCCATGTCGCACCCTGCGGTCCAGAAGTTGGCGAGGAATGACGGGAAGACGTAGATACCGAATACATCTCTCAGCCTTGCTAGTCACGGTTGGAGCAAACAAATAGATCGTCTCATCAGGACCCATTTCCTGGCCGTCGAAAGTGGTGTAACGCGTGCAATCCGGACATGACACGCCGTGGCTTGCAATAGGTATCCGGCCCTTTTCGAACAACTGCATGCCACGCGCGAGAGCGCGATCGACCTTCGGAAGGGCAAGCTAAATAGCGGGAATAACTGTGGAGAGTGTTGGCACGCCTTACGCAGCAAAGACGTGGTTCATCGAAGCATGGAAATTGCATCTTTGCCCCTGATTTCCATGTTGTTGCCGTCCCTGTTTCATGATTTGCATGGCGTGCCAACCAGAAAAAGCGCGCTGTTGTCGCTGAGGTTACTTGAATCTCCTTCCTCGCGCGGCATTTTGCGATTTTCGTCTGCTCTCGGCTGCTGTGTTGTGGAGTTGTCAAGATGCTGACCGTCCTGCTCTTCTTCGCTTCCTGGGTGTCGCGGACTCGATGCCTCGAAGTGACAAACACGTCGTTGTGCGTCGATACGTGCGACGGGCCATCGTTAACCTACAGCTCGGACCTGTCCTGCAGCGACGATGAGTATTGGAATACGGCAAATGGCGTGCTATTCCGAAGCTGTCTCGATTGTGAGAGTGCGAGTTCTGCGGAAAGTGGTGATACCCGCACACCACAGAACAATGACATTTATTGGTTTCTATGTGAGGGAGGCGCCCCCGAATACCACCAGGAGCTGACCAACAGTCAACATGAAATATACGCTGCAGTTCTGTATGTTCCAGGGCAACGGGAGCACGCCAAATCTGCCTCAATGCGAAGTCGACTGTGCTGGATTGTATCCAGTTCTCCAGACATCGTGGTTTTCACCCGAACCTGCCGAACAGTATGACTATTGCTCGATTAACGATACGGCCTTCCCAACGTATGCAAGTACTTGCGCGTCGTGTCTGCTGTCATATGAAGGGTCGGTTGTGCTGGGAAACTGTAAGAACACCTCGTCTTGCAGGAATTGGAGCTAACGAAATAGTCCTCAACGCGATGCAGTCTGCATGCGATCATCAACCTGATGCAAGCTTGGGACAAACGGTGGCCTTTCAACGAGACTTGTTCAATACTACCACAGTCGGCACCGCAACAACTCCGTCGATGACGACCTCGAGCGCGACCTCCAAAATAACGTCCAGTACAAGTTCGGCAACGACGACAACTGGCCCTGCGTCAACTCCGCCACCTGCAGCGTCCTCCGATCCCATCAGCACCGCTCCTTCTACCCAACAAACCTCACAAAGCAGCTCTCCAGGTCTGGGACCCGGGGCAGCGGCGGGCATCGGAGTCGGCTGTGGACTGGGTGCTATCGCACTTACTGCTGGGTTCGGCTGGTTCATCCTGGATCGAAGACGGCGGAAGCGACATGCATTGTCCCACGAAAAAGCGTTCCAGTTCAAGGACTCCGAATCAGCGCTGCTCAGTGTTTCGCATCACCAGCCAGTGCCACTGTACGCACAACAACTGGCAAGTCGAGAACTATATGAAATAGAGAGTAGACAGAGCGGTAATTGGAGGAGTGAGTTAGATGGACGGCCTGTACATTGATCTCTCACAATTTGATACTCTTGACCACATTCGTCTTGATGCCTGTCGCTTCACCACCATACCCTCCTTTGCCCTCGCCGCCTTTGTAGACAGGTCTCATGGAATTCAATTTCTTTATCTTCTCGTCGAACTTCTTCCTCTTCTTGACACGAGGGTTGCGGACGTCCTTCTTCCTCTTCGGTTGCAGACCTTTGTTCTTCTCGATCGCATAGGTGATCTTTCTCTTGCCGTCCGGTCCGACTTGTTCTTGTTCGTAGACTTGGGCGCCTTGTCGAGCCGCCTCAGCGTATGCTTCTGCCTTAGCTCGCTTTTCTGCTTTCTTTTGCTTGGAATTCGAAACAAGCATATCGTAGTACTCGTTGGCTTCATCGTTGATTTTCTGGCCATCGTCCGAGTTTTCATCGTCAATACCAAGAGCCTCGTCTTTATTTGGTTGAGATCGTGCCCTCTGCTCAGCTTCCCGCATCAACCGCTCCTGCTGGTCTCGTATGCGTTCTTTGTAGGGCACATCATCGTCGCCGCCCGCCTGCCGCGATGCTTCACCTCGCTTGTTCGCCTTTAGCGCTATTTGGGAGGTGTAAAATCGTAGACTCTTTTTACGCCGAGCCTTCTCTTCCGCTTCTTCGTAGGTCAAAGGTGCTTCGTCGCCAAAATCCGATTCCGCCTCAATTGGTGTCTTCAAGGACGCATCTAACAGTTCCTGCAGGTCGTTCCGCTTCGGTTTCTTTTCTCTCTTTCGTTTGGTGCTTGCAGCTTGAGGTACTGGTGACGCAAATTCCGGCGATGGTGATGGTAGACTCCGCATCCTTTCCTTCTTTTCCTTCTTTTCCTTCTTCGCCTTCTTCGTGGGCGCTGGCACAGTCTCTTCCAGCGACGCGGGCACCTTGGCCCAAGTGTGCTTTTCCTCCGTCTGGATCTCAATCGACGGCAAGGATTCTACTTCCTGCCACAACTGCCGACAACTCACAAGGTTCGACATGATTGGGTGCTCGCGAAGCTCCCCCGGAGACATTGCTAAGCCGTTCTTGGAAGACGTGAGGAGGGAAAGATACATGGCGACTGACCCAAGGTATGCTGACAAGGCTCGGAATCTGAGAGTAGGGTCATCCTTTAGCCGTTCCAATTCCGTCTCCTTCTTGAGTATCTGATATGTAGACTGCAACGACAAAAGGTCTTTCGTCAAGGGTTCGAATTCAGGGTATCTCGACTTGAGGATCTTCAATCGTTCGTCGTTCGTCGCATCCTCTGGTAGTTGCAGTTCAGGGAGTCTCTGGACAGTCGGCCTTTTCTCAATCTGGCTGTCATCCGCCCAGGCGTTTTCGTCAAACCCGAAATCGGCTTCAGTCATGCCCTGGAGCTGTTTCTGCTGCAACCTCCGCGCCTCTTGTTCCTCTTCCAGCGCGTCCGCTTCAGTCTCTATGACATCAGCATTATAATAATCTGCCTTGGATGTTCCCCAGTGAGTGTCATCTTCTTCCTCTTCTTCAACTGCATTGCGCGCTTCATCCTCGTCTTCAGATTCCTCGTCGCGATCCTGGTACACTTCCTCGTCAGACGCCTGCAGGTTCTGCTCTTGCTCTTCTAGCCTCCTCCTCCTCTTTGCAGCAGGTTGCTCATCAAGCAAGACTTTGTCTCGCCCCGCGAAGAACTCATCTTCGGAGTCGTTGAAGGTTTCTTCGGGATTGAATCGGTCGACATCCTGCGGTCGCGTAGCCACTCCTGTCGCACGTGCGGCTTTTCTTTTCTTCGCCATTGTACGGCACGTAGCTTGCAATACCGGATGTTAACAGTGAGAGAACTCTGCCACTCGAACGTCAGTGGGAGTCCGCATGTGAATGTCGAAACTTTTTTGGGTCTGAGCTTGGCATACGCAACAACTTCGGCAAAACACACCCACCGAGACGCCGAGCAGAACACATGCATTCGTTCTCCTATGGCAGAGACAACTGAAACTATTATGCAACATTATTTTAGATATTCTCCAAATGGTGCTTCCATCCATCTAGGTGTCCGTGATGAAGGGCATCCTTACTGCATCTCACCGCCTCGAGTTCCCTGTCGGCGTTCCTCTCGAACTCACAGCATTCTCTTGGCCTCACCTGCCTAGTGAACCTTAGGTAACGATGGCCCTCATGTCCTCGCCAGTCTGGACACATGTACATCTCGATCTAAGACGCTCATAATATCCGCCTAGAAGGAACCACCCCGTATCTCTTCCGTTCGCGGCGTCTTCAGGACTGTGCTATTTACGTTGTCAGTTTTAGAAGTAGAAAGACAGTGATATGCATCTCAACACCTGCGCTGAGACCAGACATATGTTGGCTTCCCCTTTGGTTTGTTCTAGTCCACCAGGAACATCTTCGCCAGGCCACACTCTCAGCCCAATGATCTCCTCGAGACCAGCCACACGAATCGCCGCAGAATACTCGGTAACAAATGCCTTGAACTTAGCAGTCATTAAGATCAACGGAGGCCATCGGGGCATCTGTATCACTGTCGGGGTACAGGTGTGCCGGGACGTAGGCGAGCTTGCTGTTTCACCGTTGGCAATCAAGGACGAGTTCAGCGCTGCTCATACAAATTTTAGGGACGACGTACACCATTCCAAGCCTCCCGAGGAGAGCATTTCCGACTTCGTCGGCCCATCGGGGACCGCCAAGATCTTCAAACTTGATCCCCGCTGGGTAGAGATCGTCGATGGGGTGAAAGATTTGGTGACCATGGTGATTTAGATATAATATGATTGTGGGAAGTTCATGATATTACAGATGTTAGTGTTTGCTTGTTAGTATTTGCTTTTGATCGAGTCAGTCCCTGTAGGTATATATTCTGGCGAAAGTGAGGACTACTTGAATAGCAGTGGACGAGGCTCCTCGTTTGTTCGTGCAAACACAAAGCCGTCGAGAAAACTGCTGCCATGACGAAGAAGCGAAGCTTGGCCCAAGGCCGGTGACAACATTCGAGTTCAAAAGTGGTTACGACATTGTCATCCTACCATAGCTTAGAAAACCGTCACCTGGATACTCATTCCCCATGCCAACAGCACAGCACTCGGAGGACTTTCGGTGACAAGAAACTGTTCTCAACAGTGATAAGGCAATGGCTTGTCCGAGGCCCAGTGGCACGAACCAGTTCAAGACTTTCTCCAGGGTTGCCTAAAACTGGGTGGAGAGAAGGACATTTGCTTAAGCATCGGTAACTGATCGGTAGTGATTTGCGTCATGAGATCTTCATCCAGACGACGTTGTGCTCCTTCCGTTGTTGATGCCAGTCAATTGAGCGTCATCACTACTGGGAGTACTCCGTCCCTCGTATGTGTGATGGAGATAGGGTCCGGCGTACCTGCCTCTCCGGAGCTCGCTTCTGCAACTCGGCAAGAGTTCGCCCGGCTTACTTCCAGCTTGGGGAAAATATTTTGTCTTACCCCTGACACGTCATCTTTTAGGCCACCGATGCCATTGGTGGTCCAAATAAGGGAATACATTATCAACAACAGGCATTAATTGACAATATAACTTGTCTTGTTAGACATGCCTTGGTCCTCTGAGTACATCCTTGCTGCCACAGTGCTCATCATCTCCCTCCCAGTTGTGTACAACATGGTCTTCACCTCGCGCAACAAATTCCCCATTGAGGGGCTCACCGCGGTCGTGACCGGAGCCTCGCAAGGTCTCGGGCTCGCGCTTGCGCAAGAATTGTCGTCGCGAGGTGCGAACGTGGTCGTTGTCGCACGGGACACAGCGAAGCTCGAGAACGCAGTCAAGACACTTCAAGCACGGGCAAAAGCCCCGCAACAACGCTTTTCCCATCTATCCTACGACCTCCGCCTTCCCGAGTCCGCCCCGAAGATACTACAAGAGGTAAAAGCATGGAACAACAACGAGGCGCCGGACCTGATATTCTGCTGCGCTGGACACTGTTACCCATCATTTTTCGCTGATGCGCCGGTCGAGCAACTCAAGGATCAGATGGATACGGTCTACTGGAGTTGCGCGTGGATGGCACATGCGGCGATTAATATGTGGAAGACACCATCACCCTCTGGGCAGAAAATCTCCCGACCCAGACCAACGAGACATATCATCTTCACTTCCTCTGTGCTCGCTTTTTTCCCCGTGGCAGGCTACTCGCCTTACTCGCCGTGTAAAGCCGCCATGCGGGCACTGGCAGACACGTTGAATCAGGAGGTCGAAGTCTACAACGGCTCGCGACAGAATCCTTCAGCTGGCCCCGTGCCCGATGCAGACATGAAAGTGCACATCCTCTTTCCGGTGGGCATTATCTCACCTGGTCTAGAAAATGAGAACAAAATCAAACCCTCGTTGACACTTCAACTCGAGAAGGACGATAAACCACAGCAACCTGAGGAGATCGCAAAGATTGCCCTTAGCCGACTCGGTGCTGGAGATTTCATGATTAGCACCCTGTTCTTGGGCCATCTGATGCGAGGGGCAGGCATGAGCGGAAGCGTGAGGATGAATTTCATGGATGTCTTCTGGAACTGGCTCGGATCAATCGTCGTCCTCTTTGTCGCGCCAGATTTTCTCTCGAAATGCAGAAAATGGGGCAAAGAAAAGGGGATGAACTCAACCACTCATAGCAGCTGAAATCAACCTGACAAGCTCGTCTTCGCACTTGGCGCAGCCAGCAGCATGGCATCTAAGACAAGTGCCAACTCATCCCTGGTCCAATCCCGATCAAAATCCTGATCGACGAACATTTGAGCAGAGCTTTGCGCGTGCTCCACCTCCTCCTTCGCATCCTCTGTCAGGGCCGAACAGATTGCAATCAGATCCTCACCTTTCTGAGCCAACCGAGCCAACTCAACAGCTCTGTCAACAACTCCTGCGGGCACACCATTCATAGCCGCACATTGTGTACCATAGGACAAATCACTTCTGCCGGGACGAAGATTGTACAAATATGTTATCTCGGTGTTGTCCTCACCGGCATTTGGTTCATCCCGCGCCTCGACCAGTACCTCCATGTGCGCCAAGGAAAGATTTTGGGCGTCATCGAAAAGGCCCAAGTCGAAAATCTCATGGAAATGGGTGGCGACCAGGATCTTCGGAGAGTTGGCACCCAAGGAAAGCAGGTGATGGAATACTCCTGCAGCAAGACCAGCACCATCAGACGTGTCAGTCCCCTTTCCGAACTCGTCAACCACCACCAAACTTCTTCTTGTGCACGAGTTCAGGGCCATGGCAATCTGCTGCATATCGATCATGAAAGCAGACTGAACCTTTGACACGGTTTCCCGGGTTATAATGCGAGTGAGGATCTTATCGGTGATGCCGATGGTTGCGGCATCGGCTGGCAGGAAAGATCCGATTTGGGCCATGTAGACAGCCAAAGCAACTTGCTTCTGATAGACAGACTTGCCAGAGTAGTTGGGTCCTGTCAATAATAGCATGCTTGGTCCATCTCTTTCCTCCTGTCCATTGCCACCGACAAGGTAGGTATCGTTCGCGACAAAGGACGGTACCGCCATCTCTTGCAGGAGATGTCTTCCTCCTCTGATCTTGATTATATTCTCCTCTGTAATTGTCGGCCGAGTCAACTTGCAATGGAAGGCGACTTGAGAAAAAGCCAATAAGCAGTCCAGCTCACCGCACAGGTCAGACGCGGCGATGAGAAGCTCTTCGTCTTGAAGAACCCGTTGGGCTAAATCGTAGGCAATCTCCACCTCCATCTCACAAATGGCGGAATACAGGTCGCCCAGCTCACTATCCAATCCACTCGTCGTTTCATCCTTGAAGTACGCTTGAGATGGAGTGGTGAACATGAGCTGCCACCCTAGGCTTTGCCCATCGAAGACAGCCTGGCCAGTGATTCGGTCTCTCGGTATGGTAACATGGAAGCCCATATGCGGAATGTAGGTAACATTTATCTCCAAGTTGAGTTCAGACGGGGTTAGGATTTGGATTTCACGAGCCTTGTCAACCAGTAAATTTCCCATGCTGTCGTACACCTCCTTGAATCCATCAAGTTCCTCATTTATGCCACTTTTCACCACAGTGCGGTGCTGGTCCATAGATGATTCGCGGTCCACGATATCGTCCACCGTCCGTCCGATCCTCTTTAAGCTGTTCCGGTCAAGCACACTAGCAGCACGAACACAGAGCGGAAGAAGTTCTGCGTGCAGTGCCTCGCCTAGTGTGTCGGCTATGTCAATAGCATGATAGCAGAACCTGAGCAGTGATTCCTAGACACCACTCTTGAACGCACTTTGCTTTGCGTTGCCACTGTCAATGCCCTTGTGGAGGAGCGTGATGGTGTTGCGCATGTTCTTGATCCGACCAAGACTCTCGCTGAGCTTGTCACGCACCGTCTGATTTTCCGGGCGGACGAATACTGAGACGAAGTCGAGGCGAGTGTTGATATGATCGATATCCAGGGATGGTCTCAAGAACGCTTGTCGCAGATAAACCTTGCCTTGCGGGCTTTTAGTGTGTTGGTGAAATAAGCCATAGAGCGAATGAGATCCCTTTGCTCCAGAAGTGCTTGGTCCTTGGTTCATCCCATTTGGATGTGATTCTGGTTGAATGATCTGCAATGAAACCAAAGTATCGGTGTTGACAAGCATGGTCGCTTTCAGACTGAACATTTCAAGCCGCGCAACACGGAATGCCTGGTTGGCATTAGGATCACCGGGCAGATGAACGGTGGATTGTCTTCGTTGCAAGTAAGAAATGATGGCACCAGCACAACTAATGCTGACCTTATTTTCCACGTCTAGCCACGCTGAAATTTGCATCAACTTGCCTCTTCTCTTCGTGAGACCAAGCTCCTCAGGCTGTTGCAAGTCTTCCTCGTACATCATCGACTCGCCCGGAATGAGAAGCTCAGTGGCAGTGTCCTCAGCAAACGAACAGAGGCCGACCAATTTGTCCAAAGCGGCATCGTAATGAAACTCGGGCGTTGGTCGGATCTCAACCTGGTAAGGCAGAGGAAGGTGGGTCTCATCTGGTTATCATCAGTAAATGGTGGCTCATCATGAGAAAATGTGCTCACCACCGTCCACAAGCGACAAATTGCGGCGAAGCCGATCATTCGCATTGTCGACAGCAGCATCCGACCGAGGAGAGAGGATGACTGTGCTCGGCTGAAGGTCGAGTTTCACTGAAGATAGGTGAAAAGTAGTCCGACTATGGCAAGACTGGGAGCTTACATTTCTCTACAATCTCAGTTCCGCCGTCAGTGACTTCTTCCATACACAGCAACCTCTCTTCTCCTGCAATATAGTATGCGCAGCCAACCTTTCCCTTTTCTTTGATATCAATAGCCATGATCACTTGCTCCAGAAAGTCGTCGTCTTGTGCTTCAAAGCCATTCCGTTGGTTTGGCACAAAGTGGATGGAGGCTGCAGGCGTTGCGTGCCGGACAGAGCTGATTTGAGATGGTGTGACAGATGGTGTTCGCAGAGGCATTGAATGTTGGTACGGCTGATTGCGTTGATGCCCAGAGGCTCGACACCGACCACGGGACTTGGCTCCTCTGCCACGACCCCGGCTGCCACGGATCGCCCAGGGGCTTTGTCGAGATGATGACATGTCTGAAACAATGGGCGAAGCGAGATGAAGGAAGCAGTAGACGAGAAACAAAAGACGCAGTCAAAGTGAGACACAAGGTTGCGGGATACTCGCCCTATCTTGACCTGAGCCTGAGACTTGGCAGTCACGTACCCGACATCACCGTGCAATCAGTCCGCTGGCATTCAGAACACCAATTAGTACATTTCTAACTCATCAAGTGAATCTCTATTGTCATGTTGTCATGTCTTCGTCTTCTTGATCAATTTTGAACTTCATCTTCTTGCCATCCTCCCACGATCCTCCCACCTTCCGCTCTTTTGACCCGACACCACATGCCAACTTCCTTGTCCGTAATGAACTGCCACAACACCAAAGGCCAGCTTTTGTGATAGGGGAGCGGTTCGTAGAACTCCCTTGCAATCTCGAAGACTTTAGGTAGCCGAGTCCATGGAATGGCTGGGAAATCGTGATGCTCATTGTGGTATCCGACGTTGTAGGTAAGGACGTTCAACGGCCCGTAGTAGGAAAAGGTCTCCGGTATGGGCACATCCTTCACCGTTTTCCCGTTCTCGACAGTCGACTTGGCAAAGACATAATGCTCAGAGATGAAATGAGCGGCGCATGGATGGAGAGATCCGGCCAGGAAGGAGCTCAACAGAAGATAGGTCAAAGCTTTCCAGCCTAGCATTCGTACGATGAGAAGGTCAAAGATAATCTGAGCCGCAATGTTCGAGTAGTGAATTGGTCCAAATGGTATCTTGTAGACCATCATCGGTCGAATTGCGTAAAAAATAATTTGAAACGTGCAGAAGAACGCCTTTCCTGCGACCGAGTCGAGAACTATTGCTTCCAGAGCAGAAGGAAGATCCGTATCGACGCCATCCACACCTAGGGACTTGTGGTGAGTCAAATGATATTGTCGGAAGCCTGCTGAGTATGGTATTCCAATGGGGAGATTTGCGAATATGGCGAAGAGTCGGTTGTAAATGCCTGTTCGAAAGGCTAGGTTGTGACTGATTTCATGGATTGCGAGGAAGAGGTTCTGGTTTGCTGTCGCTCCAATAACATATGCTGTAAGAAAGAATGACCATGAGAAAAATGGAGTGCTTCTGAGGAGATATGCACATGTGATCTGTAGTGAGACGACCAACGCCACTACGTATTTTGTGAGCGGTTCGGGACCGCAGAGCTGGAGTACCTCCTTATGTGCCTTGATGATTGCTTGCCGGCGTGTTCGATGAGGCTCCTCCGTATATGTCCAGAAGAACTTGTCTTGCAGGCTTTCTCCCAGCTCTTTGCTCGTACCATTGCCGTCTTTGTCCGCCATCTTTGCTTTTTCCGTCCGCCGGGCCCTGCGAACGGACTGCGTCTCGGTGACGGTCGACATGATGACTCGACGTCTCGCGGGTGTTGGCAGGTTAAGAGAGAGTGAGAATGGGCGAAGCGGACATGACTGTCGAACGTGTACAAGTGGGATCATTCGGCCTTCGACGTAGAGTTCAGGGAGTGGTTTCGGAGAATTGTTATTGCTTCCACTAAGGTGCACTCGGAGAAGTTAGTGGTTGAGCCTATCAACTGCGGCTTTGTCCATGGCCATAGGCCGCTTTCTAGCTAGGTACTGTTACCTCGTACAGGACACATATCGTCTCAGCTCGTAGCTTAATGACTGGATCTCCTACGGAGTACTCACCTCATGTTTTCGATGCAGCAGAATCCATTGTTCAACAGCCTACTAAGAGAAACAGTCTAGCAATATTTGTATATCCTGCTCAGAAGCACGAAACTGAATACGGAAGTATAGCCCACTGATCATGGCTATTGAACGCTGCTGATCGAGGATATGGGTTCGGCACGATGGTTCATCAAGAAGAATCTGAGTTTCTGTTAACATTGTTAGCCGAATCATTGCGATAGAAGATTTGGTAATGAGTGGGTTATAAGAGCAACGTTCGAAGCACGTTTGAGACGGCTGTGCTAGATCATGCCTGAAGTGTCTGAAGGAGAGATATTGTAGCTTCCAGCGACAGTGCAAACCACGAGCTGGTGTCAAGACAGTAAGAGGAATATGTGGAAACGGGATCAGCCAAGGACGATCACAGAAAGCTCAAGTGCGAGTCATACTTTGCCATTAATTGTTGGTACATATCAACTGTCTACTCTGAAGTCTGTCTACTCTAAAGAACTTGCTTTTATTCTTGAGCAAACCTTACTTCAAGACAACCAAGCCAAAAGCGAAGTCTATCCCATGCGGCGCCTCTGCAGAAACTCTCCAAAATGTCGTCGGAGTCTTCTGCTGCTTGCATGATGTATTCTGCAACGCCGGATCTAAGCTGTGCCTGCCATGCTGAACCGCCCACGCGAAAATCTGTGAGAGAGTCTTCGAAGCGCATGTTGGACGGGAGTCATGCAAACCTATCACCTTTTCGTGCTTATTTAGAGATCTCGACTCCACCGACGGCACCAATGACACGCTGCCAGCAGTTAGTATTGATGGTTCAGTCGCTGGAAGTGCGCATGCTCACCTTGATGTCGCCATAGATGGCGAATTGACCAGCCGTCAAAGTACCAACCATGAAAAGACGAGCACCGATACCTGCATAACTGCCACGGATACCAAGTTCCTTGGCGATCTTGAACAGTCTGCTGGTCGTGCTCTCACCTGGAAGTCCCTTGGTCTTGTTGATCTTGGAAAGCATGGTATCGGCGGGTTGCGAGACAATGGCGGCGGCAAAACCAGCGATCAGACCAGAGCCCAAGTTGACAACCGTCTTTGTGCCGTCCGAAGCGGTGTTCTTGTCCAATGATTGCCAGACCGTCTCGGCAACTTTCTCATAGACGACGAACTTGGCCATGGTGTAAGGGACCTGCTTGAACAAGATGGGGCCGAAGCCACTGTAGAACGCGCCAACTCCTTCATTCTTCAGGATCTTACTGAAACCACCAACCAGGCCAGAAGCGAAGGTGGGCTCAGAGACCAATCGAATGCGGGTGGCTTCGAGAGGGCAGAGAGCAATATCGGCGAAGAACTCGGCGAGGGCAGACGATGCCAGGTAGACGGCCGTTCGGTTGTTCGAGGCGGTTTCATAGCCAAGGACATTGATTGATTGCTGTTTGAAGAATTCGTATCCTCCGAACTTGAAGGCGCCCTGGAGGAAGTAACCAGCAAAGGTTGGGCCGACACCTGTCAAGAGAGCACCGGCGCCTTCATTTGCAATCACTTGTCGGAAACCACCGATCAAACCGCGGTTGTATGTGACTGGGTCGAGCTGGATTCTTGTCTTGACGCTGGTTGGTGTGTCAGCGTACGTTGGCGCGTTCAGGAGCTCAAGACTTACACGTCGACAGGAGTGAGGCCACCGTGAGTGACTGAGCAGCAGACTGCGCCCGCGAAGGCCTGAGAGAGTTAGCGTTTGGCTCCTGGACATTGGCAGACAGACTTACAAATCTGCTGTAGAGGTCAATGCCGGAGAGAGTTTTGGGGGGAGGAGCGGTCGCAGTCAGAGCTGCACCGACCTGTTGCGACGCAGCAGCCATTTCGAATGAGTGGAGAGGGGAAGTCTAGAATGAACAACAGAAGTCTAGATGGAAGCGATGCAGAGCCAAAGCGACGGGAAAGAGATGGATAAGCTGGCCACGACGCCTGAACCTTTTCTTTGAGAATAAAGGGACAAGATGTTTTTCTGGGATTGAAGATCGGCGAAAATGAACCGGACGGCGACCAAAAAAAATACCGCAGCTTGAACCGATCGTCCGGAGGGCCAATCATGTTCTCACGTGGGAACCACTTCTGCCAACTCCCAACCACTTTCTCGGCTATGCTGGGAGGTCCCGCAAGGCTACCAGTGCAAGGCTATGGCAACGGGCGAGTGGTGTGGGCTAATTTGAGTCAAGATCATCTCGACAGTGGGCATCACGTTGCCCTCTCCTTTCTGTGAACACACCCGATCCTATATGATCTCTGGATTACGAGGTACTTCACAACATCTAATGTTATAGTCCGCTGGGTCAGTGCAGAAGGACATCCCGTCGGCTCCAGGTTTATTCCGCATGTTCGGATCTGACATGACGAGAGCCATGGCAGGCCATGACCGCTCGTAATTCGTGGAAATTGGACCTCGATAAGAATACATTCAGAAGGTAAATAATCTTAAAATGTTCGACCCGTCACCTCTGTTCGTCAGGCACCCGATCATCAATCTCGCCAGCCATGTTCAGCCAATTTGCATTTACAGATCTATCCACCTCGAGCATGGTAGATATGTCGTCCATTGTACGCCCATCCGCGACGAACCCCCCTACTGTTGACGGATGCGGCAGATGTTACTGCCGGGAAAGGAGGCGACGACAGGTTTGTTGATGCATCTGGCGACTCGGTGGTTCTCGGGGACTCGGCAACAGGTGTAGGTGTAACCGGGGCGACTATATCTAGCGATTCTGGCGAGGGAGAGGTGGTGTATGCTGGTACCTCGTTCGCCGAGGGTGAAGCGCACAGAGATGGGCTGGTGGCGAAGATTGTCGGGGCAGCAACGATGACGGGCAGACTTTCACCAGTTGTGGCTGGCCACTGTGATGCTGGCGGTAGGAGTTGAAGGCTGTCCTCAGTCAATGCCTCAGTGCAACTCATCGAGCTGGTTTTAGGGGTCGCAAGTGGGCTGTCGACGGTTACACGCTTGGAAGTTGTGCTTGAAATCATTCCGATATCAGCGGCTGGCTGGTTTGTCGCTGATCGTGGAGGAGTCGCTGCTCCGATATTCGGCAGTTTGGAAGACGTCAGGGTGGATGAGCTCGTCTCCATAGTTTGAGACGTAGAGCGCCTGCTGGTGGTTGACGAAGTCTCGGTTGTGCTAGATATGTCGGCATTCAAACCACGACTCGGTGGCAATATACCTGACGTGGACATAGGGCCCGACGCTATTGTGGTCATCGGAGAGACTGTGAGCGCAGAGCTGCCTGTCGAACTCGATCTTTCGCTGCTACTTGATGTCGTAGACCGTGAAGATAAGGCCAATGTTGCACTGCTGCTCATAGACGATGCCGTAGTTTCATCGCCAGATGTCGAGCTGGTCGTCACACCACCTCCAACAGGGACAATGTTATTGGGGATGGTTGGCGCTGATGTCACATAAAGGCTGCTTGGATAGGTGTGAGACAACACTCAAAGATGGTTGTACTTGGGACAAAGTCAGAGAACTAGGAGATGTTGTCGTGCTAGAAGGATTCATTGCTGTGACCCTGCTGCTGGTTGGTAAGGTCTGCGTTGCAATGCTGTGGATTGGAGTGACGTCTGAGACGCTATTACGCGGTACACCTGTTGATGTCGACATGCTGACAGAACTCGACGGAGAGATCGTGAGAGTACTGGGCGTGACTGTACTCGAGGATGACAGTACAATGACTGTACCGCCCATAGCCTTCTCGGGGTCCGAGGTAAGCTCTTCAGCGGAAGTTGTTGTGAGTGCAGTGCTAGACGTAAATTGACTTGAAGTGCTAGGCTTTGATGGTGTTTGCATTGTGGCGGTAGGGGATATGGCACTGCTTGCGGCAGACGGCGAGGCGGCTGTCCCAGAAGTCGTGGCCCATGAGACAGTCGCAGGCGACTGGGAGATCGAGATGGTACTGTCTCCGATGGGTGATACGGCCCGACTTGATGTCGAAAACCCGTCGAACCTTGCGTGGATGTACTGCTGACAGCCGTTGAGCTGATGGACAGCTAATTGGACACAGAGGTATTTGGCACAATCAGGGGATTCGAAGGCGCCAAAGTAGTCGTGGTTGAAGTCCTTTCATCACCAACTGCCGATGTACTGACTATCTCGGATGTTACAGCTTGAGAAATTGAGACCTTTGTTGTTTCGCTGGTCGCCTTGAGGGACGAACTAGGGGCAAGATTTGAGGTTGTCGGGGGTAGATTCGTGCTCATGGTTGTTGCATCTGGACGAGAGTCAGTATTCAAGCCAACGTGCAGTGAGATTATAATCACCAGGAGAAATGAATACAACATCCAAGGCGATGCTTAGGCAAGTAAATGATGGAGTCCCACCGAAAGTGATGATGACTTGCCCGTGCTCAGTTGTGCAAAAACCGCTACTGTAAAGTTGTAGTGACAAAATACCACTGACGTCGATTTTCCATATCGCGGCGCTGGCGGGAATAGTGGTAGTCAGCGACAGAGCAATGTAGGGTTGGCTGAAGTCGGCGGCAACATAAGACAATCCAGAACGTAAAAGGCCATCAGCATCGATAGAGAATAGAGCTGCTGACTCAGGATCACTGACGAGAACACCTAGTTCGGCAGAGAATGCTACGTATTGGAGGGATCGTCTGTGAAGGCTTTGCGAGAAGTTCGTGCTGATGAGAAATCTGTCTGCTCCAGGAGGAGTAGGAGTGACCACGCTTGATATTGTGCTAGTTGCTAGAGGCGGAGGTATTGGGCTCGACGTTGGAACATTGGTAGGCTGCATGGTTAAGCTGGAGGTCAAACTCGGTTCGCTGGAAATTGCCCTTGTAGTTGTACTCGATAAGCTTGTGGGAAGACTGGCGGGGGAAAAGGACGTGGAGAAGGAGCTCGTAGTAAGCACGGCCGGAGTGGCAATGGCCGTAGAGCTGGGGTAGCTTGATGCGCTTGGACCCATCACGAAAGACAAGCTCAACGTCGTCGAAGTCAAGGAGCCAGGTGGACCGGCACTTGAACTACTGGAACTGCTCAGTATTGTAGACCCAAGAAATATCGAGTTCGAACTTTTCCCTGATAGTGTCTCCGATAGGTCGCTCGAAGACACTAGGGCAGTCGAGCTGGTAGAAGCCGTAGAACCCAAAACAGGCTCGCTAGTAGAGCTGCCAATGCTCGTAGAGTTTACGATGCCAGAAACATTTGTTGATACGGTCATCGAGCCAGTAATTATACCGACGCTGGAGCTTGAAGACAGAGACAGAGTAGTCGTGGTAATTGTTCCGGAAGAAGAGCTTGAAGGACTGACCGCGGTCGTGGTTGATCCGGGCATAGGCCCCCCCGTGACGGTCGAGCCACCAACGGAGGTGGAGGGAAGACTGGTCGACGTGGCGGAGGTACTGGATATCAATATCGTGCTGCCACTTGTGGTCGACCTAAGGTTAATGCCTCCACCTACGCTTGAGCTTCCAGATAGAGTTGTGGACGTACCGGTGCTTGCCCTGCTCAAGGGAGCTGTTGAGCTTGCTGATGCAGCGCTAGGGTCACTGATTACACTTGAAGTGCTGGTTGCACTCGACGTGGACGTGCTTGAGCCACTGGAAACACCAGCACTGGATGCAGAAGTCGATACCGAGGCAGTGACAGAGCTAGAAGAGCTCAAGGATGAAGATGGGTTTGGTCCTGAACCAGTGGCCGAAGCATTACTTGACCCGCTCGAAGTTGACCCAGGAGATGGACCATTGGTATCGCTCGGCCCTGAAGTTGATAAAGTTGATATCGTCGTAGACCCAGCTATAGGGTCTCCAGGACTGCTTAACCTAGAAACCGACGTAGCAGTGGCACTTGAGGTCGAACCTGGATTGTGATCACCTGGTGTATTCGAACTGGTGGCGGACGGAGTCTCGGAAGGAGAGCCTAAGGAAGAGGTCGCACTTGAGGTCAAACTCGAGCCTGGACTAGGTATTCCTGTATTGCTTGAGATCGTTGTGGGTCTGGTTAAGGTGATTCTGGTGGACGGAATCCGATTGCTTGTTGTGAGACTGGTCGAACTTGTGATGGAATTATCACCAGTGCCAATCGCGGTAGAGATGTTCGTTGAGGTCGACTTAGTGCTTGTTGAGCCATCGCTGGGACCATTTGCTGAGCTAGAACGCAGGGTGGATGTCACAGTGGTGTTACTTGTCGTTCCCAAATTTTGCCAGTAAGCCCAATTATAATCAACGCCAGTGTTAGTGGAAGCAGATTTTGAGCCCGCGCCAGGTCGACGAAACCCTGGAATAGCGTGAGAGCCCGTTGGCACTGGGACTGAACTGGACGTCTTCGGAGGTTGTATGCTGCAAGGCACGGTCCAATAGATGGTCTTCGTAACCGTAACAGTGAAGTCAATCACCTCTTGAGGCCTGCGGCAAGCCCGGGCGATATGGTGGAAGTACGGACTCGGTGCAACTGTGATGGTCTGAGCTCCGGCACTTATGACGCGACTAGGGGCAGTCAGTGCAAATGTGAAGGTGTATGTGCCCGCGGAAGGAGCAGTGAACCTTGTGGAAACAGGAGTGGCCGTTGTCGATGATGAGGCAGGGGCCGGCTTAGAGACCCAGGTCTCTGGATAGCCCATACACTTCACGCCGGCAGGACTCGACCGGCATTCGAGCACATTGACGACTTGTGACCGACTTCCATCCGGGAGGACGTCACAGTCCTGGCAAAGCCCACTGCCACCATAGCCCGGAATTGCCATAGACCCGATCTTGTTGTACGGCACCATGTAATCTTTGGCAATGATGAAATAAGTTGGTTTTGGAGATGATGAAGATGCTGTCCCATTCACGATCAGCGTCGTGGTACGAGTCGGCCATTTTGTGACTGTTGTGTGAAATCGAGACACCGTAATTGTCTGCGAAGTAGAGGTGACGGTGGTTGAGTACATCGATGAGCCATCCCACGCAGCAGGGATAACGGTGCTAACGAAGGCCCAGGTCTGCATAGGATACTTGGTGATACATGATCCCCGGATGCAGGCTGATGTTGTGGAACATGTCGAGACGGGTTGGTACTGTTTGGTAACGGTGATTAGAGGTACAGATATGTCTGTTGCATTTAGACAAGGGATGATGGTTGTTAAAGGCTGAGCTGCAGCAACGCCGACCATCAAGGCGCCCGCCCCGAACGGTAGAAGCATAACGAAAAGTTGAACAAAATGACAAACTGGTAAGGACCGTGGTGGCAAAGAGTGGCAGAGGGAGATCCCCTCGAAGGGAGTGAAATGGCAGACCTGAATGAAAGCAAGAGAGAGAGAGATAGTCAACAGTTTGAAAAGGAACCAGAACAGAATAGGATATATAATGGCGCATTGCGGAGCTGGCCAGGACGACGGTTGCATCGAAACCCTGGTGTAGTCTGCCATGCGGGCGACAGGTCGATCGGGAGACGGTTTCAGGACGTCGTCGCGGAGCAACAGGAAAGCTGCGTGGAGCTGATGAACTCAAGCATGGTCGACTAGAACCTAAGCCTTGATCGCAGGCTTCCGCACATCAAGACGCCTATGACAAATAAACCCGGGCAATCAAACCACAGAACCATCACGTCAGTGCTTGTCCTAAACAGTGTTTGAAGAAATCGGAGGCGCCGTGGCAGGGGTCGTTGCTGATAGCTTTGACATGCTTTTGCAATCTCCGACTAGGAGGTGTGAAGTGTGTATCAACGCAGCAGCGGCCGAAGCTGCCATCAATACTTCTAATTTAATGGCAACCTGTAGTGAACCATCTATGCCGTTAAGAGATCAGTTCGCCTTGAGCCAGGGGCAAACCACGCAAGACAAAAGGAGAGTCGAACGTCGAGTGCTTCAACGACGCACGGAACTGACGGCAGGCCGCCTGGTGTAAAAGAGAGTCCTCGGCGAATGTGCTCTTCAGGTGCAAGAAGAGCGCGAGGAACCCTTACAAGCCTTGTGTGTCGCTGGTAACGGCGCTCGAGATGTGAAACTGCAGTGTAAATTGCTGAACAAGACAGATGAGTAGAGCCAATATGTCTTTCGCCGGGGGAAGACGCCCACGGCTCAACTTGACGCGAATTCGAGTAACCACCCAGCTCTGTCATCGATAATCAGACAAATGATTTTGACTTATTCACGAACCTGATTCAACCCCTGGTTTTCCGGGTGTGTTCCTCTTGATCTCGTCTCCTGGCTGCAACATGCAGCGCCTGGGCCTGATTCGAATCACAGGTCGCTTCAACTTCTTCTAGCCGACCGGAGACAGCCCGTTGATTTCCTGGATGCCATTGCAATATTGGAGCCGGCATGACATCCCATGGTATTTGGCGTTACCCGCCAGCGAATTTTGGAGACGAAGATTGTTGTCTATCTTCAAGATTATTCCTTGAATGCTTTTTCCCGTGTCATGTTGAAGTGCGAAGCGCAGGCAAGAAGATGTTCGTCAATCTTGTTTCGAGACTGAACAGACATTCAATGGGAGTCAATCCTGAAGGCCGGTACCTTCCCGATGGATGGATGTTGTGTGACTCCGGGTTTTTGCCAGTATTCCCGGTCAAAGCTCATCCTCTCCATTGCATCTTTGCCCGTGTGTTGCACTTTCATTCCACCTCAGTAGCCTCTAGAGTTTAGTTTGATGTACTCTTGGACTCTCCGCTTCTCCCCAAAGCCCTAGCCCCGTCCAATGTCTTCTCTCCCGGTCTGCTGAATTCGCTGGATCATTATTCGTGGGCTGATGTCCATGACTGGCGGCTGATTTCTTCAAGTGAACTTGTTGTCGAGGAAGGTCTTGTGATCCTGCAGAGCGGTATATGCGTGGCAGGTACAACAACGTTTGTGCACTCACGACATAGCGGAGAGGTAGGGCCAATAGTGTCCCATAGCTGTAATATCTAGCCATCAGTCTCCAGCCAGCAGTGCAATTCCATGGACTGGGTACGTGCTGATGGGATCGGAGGGCTCTTAGAAGCCCACTTCTTGTTAGTAAGAAAGCTCCAACGCGAAACCCCAAAAGCCCCAGCTGGGACGTGACCAGCTAATCCCATTGTTTGCTAGCCTGCGCTGCACTTGAGCTTAGCTCGTCGCGTTCATTTGTGATATCACACTGAGAACTGAGAAAATATCCAGAACTGCCTCGCCCACAAGCGACCATGATGAAGTGATAGAGGACGACTGCAGTCATGAGCCGTGCTCTTGCAGACTCAAACGGCCCTTGAAATTTCACTCCCCTCCCTTGTTTCATCTTTAGGCGTATTCGTTCTGACTCCAAGCTTGAGGACGTGCGGAGTCTCAAGCTGTGAAACGTGAGCATTGCAACAGCGTCTTTTTCACCTTTCATTGGTCCTTTCAGCGTTCTCTTAGACCGTGCTCCACCATGGTTGACGGCGTTGTACAACCCTCGGCTGCTATCAGGGCCATGGAGAGGGAGTACAAGAGCAAAACTGATGAAACTACCGCTCTCTTCGAGGTGGCCCATTCCCTCCTCTCCGATGATTGACGATAAGCTGACCTCGGCAGAACCTTCTGAAACTCCTCGCCGAGAAAGAAGCCGAGTGCGAAAACCTCAAGTATGATCTGCAAGACCAAACCGAGTCCAGACGGCATTGGCACAAGAGAGCAGCAGATGCTGAAGGTCGCATCGTACGTTGTGTCGAATTCCAGACCTTGAGCCTTGCATTGACTATTTGTCTAGGCAAGCGTTCAGCATATCCTCGTCCTCATCGACGGAAACCAGACATTCTTCAAGCCAGACTTCTTTCGTGCTGGGCCCCAAGGCGCAAGAGGAGCGGTTGAGACACTGATTGCGGAGGCAAAAGCGTTTGCCAGAGCACAACACAAGAATGACCTCTCGGAGCAGCTGTCGGCAATAGTACACGTCTTTGTGGATGTCGGAAAACTCGCAGACGACCTCTCAACTGCCAATTTGCTCCCAGAACCAGATCAGCTGTGGACTTTCATCCAAGATGCAAGCAAAATTGAGCCCGGTATTACAATTTCAGACTGTGGTGCAGGTCGTGCCGCCGTCGATGCCAAAATGAAGCGTAAGTGTTATCCTGGACATCTATGTAATTCCACTAACTGAACCCTAGATTTCTACGAGCTGTATCTGGAAAATTGTCACTGCCGCCATCTTTTCCTTGCTCTGGGGCGCGAATCAGACTACTATAGTGTTCTGTCCACATACTCTGACGACGAGTTCACCAAATCGAAGACTTCTCTGATCAAACCCTTTCATGGATTCCCCGAGGATTGCAATCTCCCCTTTGAGACTGTCGAATTCTCTGGCTTAGAAAGTGTATCCCGACAGACAGTCTCCTTTGCTGATACTCCGCCCAAGGTCAATGGAACGCCATCTATCGTGTCACGGGCCCCCGCTGCCCAAATCCCATTTGCGCCTCAGGTGGACGGTAATGCTCCAGTTGCCCCTCGAGCTTCTATGAGCGCTACAGCACCCAACTTCCATGCAACCACACCAGGTCACCTGGGTCGATCTGATGTTTTTGGTGGACAGGTGCACGTCAGTAGCACACCTCCAGTAACTTCTGGTCGGCTGGCATCAGCCAGCACACAACCACCGGCGCCACAGTCAACAAGTCTATCAATCGGACAAGCAGCTCCACCCACTACTTCATCATTTAATCCTGATCCGGCTACGCCGGCCGTACAGGCTCGTGAACAACCTCCTGCGGTCGTTACTTCCAAATCTTCTGGGCCGGCTACAGTGCAACCCCTTGCACCAGTTTCAAAAGATGCCTCCAATGACTACGCTGGTGCCAATGGCAACGTTGCTGAAGTGGAAGATCTGAGATCTTCCGCAGTCGTAAAGCTTGACACCTCTTCGCATTCATCAAGCCAATCCAAAAAATCGGCGGAACAAAGTTGGGAGAGCGCTACAGTCAACGATTATGCCCCTGCACCCAGCTCGGGTCCATGGATCGCAGGCGAGGCTATCGTTGAACCGGCAATGCAAGAGCCTGACGAGCTGCCAACTTATTCGAGGAGAAATAACACTAACTTCACTCGACGACTTCCCAAAGGAGGTGGTGGCGGTGGCAATAGCGGTGGAAAGCAGGACCGTTCCATTGGAGGTCAGCAGTCTGTTAGACGTCCACCGAGACAATTCAAGGGATCTTGGGATGAAATGATGTCTACGCAAGGTTCGTCAACACCGCCGAGACCAGAGTCTACGTCGATCTCACCATTGGCTACCCCTATGTTGACTGACCTTGCCAACGCTCTTCCGTCCCAGGACGTGATAAAGCATGAACCAAACCCTCAGGCACGCCCCGTACTGGCCCCGATTGCGCTGAACAAACATAACCAGAGAATCGATCTCAAGCTTCCCAGACCAGCCCCGGCTGAGGAGGAAGCTTTCAAACTACGAACGGACAACCGCCACTTGTGCAACGAGCACCATCTGCGGGGAAGCTGCAGCAATATCCAGTGTACCTACGACCACGAGGAGATAACGGACGGTGTGTATTTGGCGTTGAGGAACAAAACTCGCCTCAGTCCCTGCAAGCAAGGATCTGGTTGTCGTCGACACAGTTGCTACATGGGGCACCATTGTCCGAATGTCTCGAGATTTTCGGCTTGTGGAAGACCAAATTGTCCCTTCAAAGCCAAGAATTTACATGACGTTCTCGATTTGCAGATCGTTGAAATGATTGAGGCGCCACAGAAGGAAGAGCTGCAGATTGAAGAACTCATTTAATTCCGAAGGATCGAAATCAGTGAGGACTAGCAACGACGGATTGGAGTGAGGGACGCCCTTGGCAAACATGTTGACACGCTAGATGGTGTACGCATAATTGCGACACATCTTTATCGCCGGTGTGAGCTTCATGCACACGAATCATTGGACAGAAGAACCCAAAACGGCTTTCCGAAGAGGTGTCCCATGTCTTTCACCATAGTGGTGTTTGTGGGAGGAGCCAGCCGCTCGAAGCGAGGTTTCCCCAGTTTCAAATAAAAGCGTGCGCTTGCACTTTCAAAATCGTGTATCCCAGTGACCTGTACCGGTGGCCGTAGGGCGTCACGCAATATGCACACGTCAACCAGCACCCGAGGCCTCAAAAATCTGGGGACGCCATGTTAGCCATATCGTCCAATGAAGTCGCAAGTGGCGGACAAACCTTGTACTTTTCTTGCTATGGTGCCGACAACGCGTCGGCGTGCTCAATATCATCCTGCGGCGGGCGACCATGCTGCGCCGAGATGGTTTTCACGATGTTTGGATTCGAAGCCCGAGATGGGCTCATCGCCGTGGTCGTAGTCCATCGATCACTTCGACCGCATATGAACAGTCACAGGTCTCCACAGCTCCCCGGCAATTGCAGATGAACAGGAGCGGCCAGAAATCACTGTCCATCTCATCCATCTCTCTCCATCTTGTCATTATCACGGTCTCTCCTCCTGTCTCTCTCCCGGCTCCGGCTCCGGCTCTTACTCTTGCTTCGGCTTCGGCTTCTTCCGCCCCTGCCTCCTGCCCCACGGCCCTTGATCGCTATGCCGCCACCACGGCCACCCTTGTCCTTGGGTGGGGGACGAACGAAGGCATAGTCCACGGAGATGGTTTGGTCGAGCAGTTTCGCGCCGTTCAGGGCCTTGATGGCGGCCTGGGCCTCGACTTGGGTGGGATACTCGATCAAGACGTAGCCCTAGCATGGTCAGTCTTTCAGTCCAGTTGCGCCGGTCGCTTCGTATACCTTGACGTAGCCCGTCCTCCGATCCAGATTCAAATGCAAGTTCTTGATGTCGCCGTACTCGGCGAACAAATCGTGAATATCCTCCTCCGTCGCTTCTTCGTGGATATTCGTCGCAATCACGATCCACCCTTCGATACTTCGCACTGCGACCGCATTTTGAAGGGTGCGCGCCTCGGTGCCGGCGTTGGCAGGTTTCTTCGCGTCGGTGGGGGACGAAGTACCATCCATGAGGTCTGCAGACGCAGGAGGCGCGGGATCGACTTCCATTTCTGTGGACATGGTGAAGGCGATAAGGCAAGGCACCGCTGGGAGGATGGAAACTTAATGAGATGCGCGCAGTGTGGGTAACATCGAGGTTGATATGCGAGTACAGCAGCCGTGCTTTGAATGTGGTCGTTTGGGTTTCAGACACAGGAATGGCCGAAGTTCACCCAGGCGACAGATCCTTTTTTCTAGCCTCGTCACGATTCTATTCCAACCTTTTGACAACTGTCTCATATTATTCATTCTCTTCCTCTCAATCACAGCAGGCTCGGTGACCTTCAGAGCCTTTGCTACTGGCGTGCCGAAGGGCACCTTCGATTCAGGATATAGAAACAGTTTCCCGAAGATGTTCTTCTTGTCGTCATCCCGTCGACGCATTGATGCTATTTCAGAGATGTAATCACCTGCAGAGCCGCTTTCGCGGAAGAGATCCCTCGATCTGCGCCATTTTATCCTTGTTTCGGTCCACCAATGCAGAGCACTCATCCAGCCGTCTTGGGAAATAGTGTTGTGGCCCTGATCCGCACCGGACTGGCTGTGTGACAAGTCCGCCACCGTAGCTGGCTCCCTCGTGACGCATCCAACTGGCACGCTCGCAACACCTGTGTTAAGATTCAGCAGTCGGGTGGATTTGCCGCTCACTAGGACGTTTACAACGATTGGACCGGTGTTCTCGAGGGGGTGGTTGGGGCTGTTGGGAAAAAGACATTCATGTTAAATGGATTGGGGGCAGCAAAGGGTTCACAATGCAGTGGTGAACTGACGCCTCCTCCTTGCACTAGTAGATTCAGGAGGAAGTTGACATGAGTATCTCTCGATAGTTTCAGCGACCCTGGGGTACAGGAGTATCGACCATTGAAACTCTCCTGTAGCCTTGCCAACAGCGAAGAGCGAAGCTGAAACAAATGTTAGTAGAACCTCCGAGGCTTTCCATATTGTAGCCGTCGACCCATTCAAGTCAGAAGATGGACGTTTGCAGACTGTACTCATTTTAAGATCTGACTCGATTTTGCTCTTGCATGTTCTAGGGGTACATGGGAAAGCTCAGGAACCAAACAGCACCACCTGCCTCCTTTACTCACTTTCGCCATTAATCGTCACTGCGGTCTACATCTCGCATCTCAGCACCCGGTGATGCTAGCATTGGCGTACACGCTCCGCACAGCCAGGGGTTTTCGCACGACCAGCCTCATGAAACCACCACAACTTGACATTCAACTCATTTCGAGTCGGAGCCGCACTGGAAGCAACCATATTTGATCGATCCTTTCGCATCAAAGCGGAACTCGATATCCAAGCAAGATAATTTCTCCTAGAAGAAGAGGTAAGCGATCAGGAAGCTGAGCAGACACAGTCCAGCAACGATCTGAAGCGGCACACCCGATTGCTGGCTCTGCTGGACAACGGTTTGAACCTTCTCGTTCGCCTCTTGCACTTTTCTCTGCCGGAACTGAGGATCTTGTAGCTGGCTTGTGAGTTTCTGAATCTGAGCTTTTGCGGCCGCTAATTGGTCCTTCAGTTCGTCGCTTGACGTGGGTACTGCGCTAGCAACGATGGTAGGGACATTGGTCACACCAGTAGCTTCGGCAGCGTTGGCCAAGGATGACTTCGCGGTCTCGGCGGTAGATGCAGCGTTCGAGGGTTGTCGGGCGGGAGTATCGAACTGCGGAGATGGTGAGGAATATGCAGGCGGTTGCTCCTCGCGAGATGATGACAGTCCGTTAGGAGTCGTGGCGGCGGCAGGGAGGAAGTTGACGCGAATCTTGCGCTCTTGAATGGTGTTCTTGGCCGTCTTTTCCACAGTTTGCCAGAGTGTTGTCACGTTCGGATCTTGGTCGGGCGAGGTGAGGACAGATTGAACAAGGAATTTATCCCGGCATTTGGCGTCCAAAGGAGGCTCTTCTTTCATTGCTTGTAGGAGGACTGCGGATGTTAGTCGTATTGCGGAGGAGGTCTTGGTGTCTGGGTCGCACCTTGAACCTCGACAGACTCATTTGGCGGGATCATGCCCGAGTTAGGGCGCACGCAGTATCTAGGCGGTGTTAGAAAGGCTCATGGCCGACTACGATCGTGCGCGAGCTCACTGCTTGGGCGCTGTGGTTTTGACCTGGTTGCGACGTTTAGAATGAATCTTGTCAAAAGAATGAGGGTTCATACTTTGAAAGCGACAGGTTGACTGTTGCCATTTGTGAGCTTGAGGGTCTCGGTGACCTCGTGGTTGAAGGGGCCTGGTCAGGAGTGAGTGTCTGTCACTGTCACGGGCAGTGATCGCAGTGATACTGACGTCGAAAGCCCAGTTCAGCTGGCTGAAGGTCGACAGACATGTTGAAGTGTCCAGAGATGAGGTGCGCAAGTCAGGGCAATCAAGTCGGGGGGTGCTGGGTAGGGGAATAGGCAAGACTGAGATATTCGCACAGCAAAGGGCTGGCAGTTGATGTTCAAGATGGATAGAAATGCAATTGGATTGTTCAGCAAGACTGACTTGAATCTGGGAAAGTGTACTACTCCGTATGACGAGGGACTGGACTGGTGCGCAGTGACAGCAGCGGCGTGTGGCTGGGTAAAGTCCCTGGAGTGCTCCGATTAATTAGGGGGCCATCGCATCACGCTTGGCAAACCGATGACGCTACTTGAGCCCCCCGGGACCGACAATCAGTCCCGCACCGCATCACGCACTCCCCGCAGCCTGTTTGTCCAGCTTTGTTCAAAGAGCATCAGACAACCGCCAGTCGAACGTGACCGTATTGCCTCTTGACTAGCCTTCTCATCACTCTCACCACAGACCGATATCCTTTGCTAAATCAAAGTTTCTCCCCCATATTTTGTGGATATTCCCCTCAGGCTACCTGGGTCATTCACACTTGACTCACGAAACCAACACACATATACTGAGATTCGGAAGATAAGATGGCAACTACAGATCTTGATCAGCTGCTCATGATGGGCTTCGACAAAGAGCGGAGCGAAATGGCGCTGAAGAGCAGCGGGAATCGTAAGACGACCGTCACCTTTCTACATCTCTCACTCTAATACTCTCTAGTCGCGGACGCAATCGACTGGTTAGACGCAAACTCGTCGAAATCGATCGAAGAAATCAAGACCGAGAAGGAATCGGCGGCCCAGGCCAAAGCCGCACAAGAGGCCGAAGAAGCAAAGAGCCTGGTCTGCAACGAGTGTGGGAAGAAATTCAGAGGCACCACGCAAGCGGAATTCCATGCATCAAAATCCGGCCACACGGATTTCGCAGAGTCCACTGAAGAGATCACCCCTTTGACGGAAGAAGAAAAGGCGGCAAAACTGGCCGAGTTGAGGGAAAAGCTAGCGGCTAAACGAGCCGCCCAGTCGGAGCAGGACAAGATCGACCAGAAGCGCAACGAACAGATCAACCGCAAAAAGACCAAGGAGACAGAAGATCTTAAGGAGCAACTGAGGATCAAGGAACAGCTGAAGGAGGCGGAAAAGAAGAAACGAGAAAAGCAACAGGAGATCGAAGCCAAGAAGCGGATACAGGCAAAGATCGCCGCTGACAAGGAGGAGCGCAGACTGAAGGCTGAACGAGAAAAGGCCGGGCGAGCTGGCCAGGCCCTCCCGGTCGAAGCAGCACCCACTCCCGCAGCGGCTCCCACACAATCCAAGCCTGCTTCAGAGTACAAGGAGACGCGGTTGAGACTGCAAACGGCAAGCGGCAACATCATGAAGACCTTCCCAGTCGAGACGACGCTGTTCGAGGTCGCTGCCGCGGTAGGAGAGGAAATCGGGAGGGATGTCGAAAGTTTCACGCAGAATTTCCCCCGGAAGGTTTTTGGCCAGGAATTCTTCGGAGAGAGCTTGAAGGACCTGAAATTGGTGCCCAGCGCCAGCCTGATCGTTCAGTAGGTCTGATCTCGTTTACCTCGCATACTCTTTGGTGGCCAAAACAAAATCTTTCATGGCGAAGGCGTCGGGGTGTGTGGGCTGCGTACTGGGCTGACGATGATTGAAAGGGAGTACCCATTACCCTGGTAGCATGCCCGAGACATTGACGACGGTGAAGTTAGATAGACAGAATAGATGTCCGTCTCGAGGAACCGTATCTTAATGCCAGGTCGGCCAGGAGAGCCTAAGGCCATTCCTTCACAGGGTTTGAAGAGCAGGGTTGAGGCTTTCTCAAGCGAAGGCATCTTTCTCTCTTCCTCTGTCTTTTCTTTTTCATCTCCCGTGAATCTCCTTCTTCATCCTCACCCATTACTCTCCCCTACCTTCTCCTTCCTGAACACTAACAGCGCGTCATCCTTCCCAGCAAAGCTCGGCAGCGGCACCTGCGCGACCTTGCGCCACCCCTCCTTCTCCCTGCTCATGTACTCGTCGATCATCATGTCCTTGAAGCCCGTGTATCCGTTCCCGTTCTGCGTGCCCGCCACGCAAATCACATCGCCGGCGTACGCGTCGAGGACGCGCCGTGTAAAGTCGCCGCCCACGATCGGATAGACCAACAACAAGACCATGTCGGGGCACCCGGATCGTTTGCGCAGGTACTGCACCCCGTCCGTGACGGCCGTGTCGGCGATCCAGGTCGTCCGCCAGCGCGACTGCCCGCTGTCCACTGCCACGGCCGGGACGCCGAGCCGACGGAGCATCAGGGTCCAGTATCCGTTGCCGCTGCCCATATCCAGCACGCTGCGACCGTGGGCGGATTTCGAGATGATCTGCAGGGATTCCCACGACGGTACGACGCAGCCAAAGTGGTGCATATACACGGGCAGGATGTGGTGCGAGGTCTTGACGAGGGCCGTGTGCGCGTTGGGGCCGGCATATTCAAGGGCCACGCAGGAATAGGCCCAAAAGTCGAAAGACGGGTTTTGGTGTGCTTTGGCCGTGGCTGAGGGTTTGAATTTCGGGACGGTGATGGAGGGGTCGAGATGGCGTTTGGCCTGAAGATACCCTGCCACTGTGGCCCGGAGTGATCCCTTCTTTGCATTCGCCGATAGTGATTTCAAACTGTTGGCAGTGGCTTTTGTCGGGTCGAACAGTGCAATATATGCCTGGATATCCGTTACGGGCGGGTAACCTGCTGTCTGGAGTCCTGGCTGACCCGCAATTGCTGTCTTTGCGTTCGCTTCCTCACTATGCACCTCAGCTTGTTCGACGTACCAATCGTGTAAGCCGTTTGCTCGTCCCGCACGAATGGCTGCTTCCGCCTGGGCAAGATTGACGCTCGCCGTGGCGTGATATGTGAAGCTGTCGCCTTGGGGCAACTCAAAAGCCGAGGCAATTGCGGCTCGAAATTCATTTGCTTTCAGGTGCGAATGGACTTTGTCCCAAATCTCGGGATTGGTGTTGTCGAAGAGATGGGATGGTGCCCAAGTCTTTGAACCGTCTGTGACAGCCGGCGGAGACGGTGCCATCTGCTTTAGGATATTGCGACGCCACAAGTCAGCAGCACAGCAACGTATCTCACATGGGCAACGAGTAGACTGCAGTAGACGTTGAGAATTGTGGATAGCAGTGGGGTGCCAGGATGTTGCGGAGTAGAAATGCAAAGAAATGCAATAGTAGAATGACGACAGTCGGCGGTCATACAAGGCTACAAGGCTGCACGCCAGGGGGGGTGGCTGCGGGGCTTCATCGACGACAATCTCACCCATTCGTCTCGTCAACCAATAGCAATCTGCTTCCAAAATTCCTCCACCAGAGTGTCCAGTCACTCATAAATTCGATCGTTGAACTTCCCAAACCTCTCTCTCCCGGGCGCATCCTTCTTCACAAAGATACTGACGCTGCATGACCCCACAGGGAACGTTCCAAAGCCATCGTCCCCAACATGCACCTCCACGGACTCCCAGCCCAAGATATCAGTCCAGATCTCTCCTTTGTGTTCGGTTCCGACATACATCCGAATCTCACCCATCTCTGCGTTGGACAGTACAACGGCACAGCCATTTGGCCGATCCCAAGTTCCGCGTCTGACCCAGCCGATCAAATTAGGTCTGTCCATGTAGTCGTTGAGCTCTCCGTAAGCGTAGAGCTTTCGAGCCAGAACCATATCTGGGATCTTTCCACCGGCCGACGGACCTCTCCAGTCGTTAGGAACGCCACCTTTGATGCCATAGATGTTGCCATAGAAGACGCATGGGTAGCCGTCGATTCGAAGAAGGATAAAAGCGTGGGCAAGTGGAATGAACCAATCTGCGACATCGATCTGAAGGGCCTGGCTCGGCTGTGTGTCGTGATTCATGACCAATGTGACGCTGTTCCACGGTTCGACTTGAGTGAGAGTACCGTCCCAGACGCTCCGGAGGTCAGCTCGTTCGGTCATTGAGATTCGGTGGAAGGCCTCGACCAATGGAGCGTCAAACAAGGTGAACTTGTGGTGCATTTTGTTTAGGTATGCCGTAAGTGAGTCTCGAGAGGTCTTCCAGAACTCGCCAACGCAGAAAGTGTCCGGTCCAAACTGCGCGTCTAGGTTTTGGATAAATTCGAGGAGAAAGCCCTCCGAGTAGTGCTGTGCTTGTCAGCATGGGCATGTACTTCCGAGATCGAGGGAGACTTGCCTTGATGGCATCAAAGCGGAACCCGTTGAGACCCAACTCCTTCGACACCCATGGTCCCCAGTTCTTAACGTCAGTTCGCACTTCGGGATGCGCATAGTCCACTATCGGATCGGGAAGTCAGCGTTTGCCACAGGTCATGCTTGAAAATACGTCTGGTTGACATGGACCGCAATGCAAGCAAGTCAACAGCATTAGGATGAAGCAGGAGGACATACGATCAGCGAACATGAGGAAATCTGACCTGATTAGCAGTGAGTCTACGCGAGAGCTGTTGTGGACGAACCGTAATTCCCTCGTTCATTGTCGACGTCAGTTGCAAAATGTTTGTTCTCTCCCAGGATCCGGTAGATAGCAGTCTCTTTGGTTCTTTGATCGTAATCGGTGGCTGAGAAATGGTACCAATGGTATTTCTGGTTGCTGTACCTGTCGCCTCTTCCTGGGAAGTCGAAACCTACCCATGCATCGATGTCGTAAGGTCCGGAGATATCATGAGTGCGGTCTATCCTCGTCAGTGCTGCACCGAGTTCATGTTCTGCGCTTCATACCATTGGGGTCGACCTTTACCACTTTGGTCGTCTCCCAACTGTCCGCGCCCGCCTTGTGATTCAAGACGGCATCAAAATATAGGCCAATCCCAAGCTCGTCCGTCTTCTTGCACACCTGCAGCAGCTCTTCCTTTGTGCCCCATTTTGTTCCGACAGAGCCCTTTGCGTTGAACTCTCCCAGATCGTAAAGGTCATAGATATCGTAGCCGTTCCCCTCTGGCGTCGAAGCCTTACACGCTGGGGGGATCCAGATGTTGTCGATACCAATCTTCTTCAGCTCCGGCAGAGCCTGAAGCAGGCGTTGCCAGTGTTTGTGGTCGGCGGGGACATACCACTCAAAGAACTGGAGCATCGTGAAGTTCTCAGGAGTAGGTTTGCGTTCTTCGTCAGCTCTGGCTTCAAAGACTCCTAGCCAATTTTGTCAGCAGCAGGCAGGGTGGCGAAAAGAACAGGCTTCGTCTGAGAGCCTGTCGGGGCCATCGAGTACCTGGGAACTTCTTGCTAACACCAAACTTCCCCGCTACACGGTTGAAGAAGGCTGCACGCTTGTCAGAGCCGTGAGAGGCCATGGCTGCAACGTGGTGGGATGGCGAGAGGTGCGCGAGAAGTTCCCAAGTGGCAGGAGAAGCAGCTTTCACAGCTTATCAGCTCAAGTGGAGGGCAAGAGGCATGGTAGCAAGGCAAGAGCTGAGCTGAAAGTCAAGCTCATGGCTAAGCATTGAATGGCGGTGGGCAACCACGCCGTGGAAGGTGCGAGCGATGGGAGTGATACGAGCGCGATTGCCATGTGAAGGCCATCACATCCATCGCAGGGGATGTCCGATTCAAGAGAAAATGGTGTCTTCAGTCACCGCAGAAAGTGGTGATTGTTCGTGCAGCAGCATGAACATCCCATGCTAGAACCTCGTGTTTGTGGGCCAGACTTGCACAAATCCGACGTGGAGGCGGGGCAACAGGTTTCGCGGGCAGCGATTGAACTGATGGCTGGCTCAACCCCCCCTCCCTGTATTGCTTATCCAGACCATCTTCATACATAGCCTGCCATCGCAGCGTCAGGCTGGCTGAAAGTCTTCCAAAATACCAGCAAGCATCGGAGCTGAAAAATCATAACCGATAGCTGGGTCATTTAGGATAGGATACTGGAAACAGTTCAGACTCCGTCAACCGAGCGCTTTGCTACATAAAGACAAATACAGTCCAGACCAACACCAGCACTACGATCCAGATGCCACGCCTAAACTCCCAGGGTTTTTTTCACCGAGACCCTCGCTACGATCAGTCCCACGCGCCACGCTCATGCTCAATCTCTTCGCCATCTTCCTTTTCTGGTTCTTAGACAATTTGCCTCTTCCAGCTTCCAGCACTGCCGTCCCTGTTGCCTTCACACTGTTATTCTCTGCCCTGTTTCCATTCACCGCGGGTATAGGCGCAATGTTCTCCCGATCACTCGACAGCGACTCCGGGTACACCGAGTCGGCGACGGACGCTGCTCTGGCCCCGTTGACGTGGGGTGTTTCAGATCCGTCTGCCTCTTCATGTGCTTCCTCTGCGTCCTCCGACTTGACGTGTCCGTTCATATTGAGACCGTCAACTCCGTTGAACTTTTCAGGCTCTTGCGGTTCGAGCGGAGACTCTTCGACTACTGCTTCCTCGTGTGTTGTGTCTTCAACTGTTTCTGCCACATATGCTACTTCTTCAGCTGCTGCCTCCTCGAATGCCGGTTCGGGGACTGTATCTGGCTCCGACTCTCCCACTGTTGGCTCTGGCTCAGTCGCAGATGGCTCTGGCTCTTCGACTGCTGCCGCCTCGGCGACTACCTCCGTGGCATCATCTGGCGGTGATGGCTTTTCGTGTTCCGACTTCTCAAATTCCTGCTCCTGCTTGATATTCTCCTCCCAATCCGGATAGCAATCGGCTTCGGCAAAGGGACACCCATCACAAAGACCCTCTTGCCGTTTGATGCCATCGTGATTATGGAATCGGCACACTCCCGACAAGTAGTCTTGACGAACCCACTCCTTGTCCCCCGCCCTGAGGTAATCCCAGCCAAGATCGCGGTTGTTTCTGAACGTCTTTTCCCATTCTTCGCCGGCGATGACCGTGCGCGAGAGCTGTCCCAACGCGGCCCTTACCACTCCTCGTAGCGGGCTGTCGGGTTCTGTGGCCTGATAGATGTCGTTCACAATGGTCGCTTGCAATTCCCATTCGCCACTGGCAAGATTCGCCCGCACTTTGTCCGTGACTTGGTTGCTGAGAGCGGAGATTTGGTATTTCCAGGCGAAAATGCCAAGATCGACGACCTCCGTGAAATTCAGACGGTCTTCCAGGTGAGGGTCGGGTCGGTTGCTCCAGATGAAGAATTCGGTCAACGTTGGCACGGCGGTGTCGGACAGGGAGATCGCCTTGCCATTGTGCAGCTCGATTCGCTCCTGGAGGGTTCGTGAGCGACGACGGAGAAGCTCTTGAGGAAACAGGAACGAGCCCTCGTTTGAGATTGTCTCGTCGCCGACGACCAACTCAACTCGGGGACTCTGACACCACCTAGAGATTTGTCAGTCATCGTTGGTTGCGAAAGCGATTGTGTGGAATACTTGCCGGACGTATAGTCGGCGGTGACGAGGATCCATCGTTCACGGACAGCCGTGCTCGGCACGAAAGTGTGAAGGCCGTGGAGAGGCAGAAGGAGGTTCAGACATGAGGTGGTAATAGAAATACCCCGGATCTCACCCTACCTCCTCTAGAGCCTCAACATCTGGCACACCGACTTACTGCAAGAAGCCGCTCGACGGCCTGAGCTACCGAGAAAATGCGCTGGTAGACTGTGAGTGGCCGAAGAAGTGAGGCTGGGTCCTTTGTGCTTGACGATGCAGCGACATGCGTGTTTGTCATTGTCCAATGCCCAGCTGCTTGAATGGCTCCTGCTATGCGAGAACGTCCCAGACTCTTCCCCTTGGGTTGTGCTTATCACGGCATTGGCCATGAGCCTTTCCAGACTTCTAGGCCCTTCTCTTGGATATGACCATAAATTTCTCAAGTGCAGGGAAGCAGGGGCCAGCAGCGGAGCAGCCAACCCTGCCTTTTATCACACGGGAGCTGCAATGTCGACCGGTAGTGAGGTGGCAGGTTGTGCATGCTATTAACTCCCAATCAGCATGGAGAACCCTTTCCAAGCTCTATACGAGACTGCCAGAGCAATGTTGATCCAGAGGAGCCAGCAATTGGCGCTGGAAGGGCTCCGGTTCGCGGACTCGCCTCAAGAGGAGGAAGGCGACTCCATCCTTCTAGAAGCGGCTGTCTCTGACATCCTGCAGTGCATGCCAGCACTAGACACTGCATTGATTGTCAGATATGTCGTTGAATCGCAAAGGGAAAGCGGAGCTAGCCCCACCAATTCCTTGCGTAGGCGCATGCTTTGCACAGGCTCGAGATGAGCTTGGCTTTGACGCAAGTCGACAGACTCAACGAGCTGCAGCTATGATTGACTGCTTTGCTGATCGGGTGCCCGGAGTGATGTCCCACAGACTCGCGTCCCACTTTGGGTGCTAGTCATGCACGTACATCGTGGCACCTTTCACCCACCTGCTTGGATCAAGCGACCATGCCTACAGCTTGGGTGCCGAAGGAGTCGGAAAACGGCCGTGCATACGGTGGAGGCGGCCCTAGCACATTGCGAGCCCAGTGCAAGGCAACTGGAGGTGAATCACAGGTCCAATCCTCGCAGCTGTGGTGCCCAACTTGAGGCTGCTGGGTCAAACGAAGCGAAATGTAATGCAGTGCGGACTGCGCATTGCATCCGAAAGGCTGAAGCACCCTGCCCAAACTCGCTCACATGTTTGGAACTGATGGAGGACTGCGAAGAATAGCTGACAGGGAAACTGCAGGGTTCGAGCCGCTCCAGCAAACCGAGTACGGCTGTATGGAGTATCCACGCCGGACTAATATGCGAAACTTAATCGAAGCCTACGCCTTGGAACGTCGATCCACATAGGCAAAGCAAGAATAGCCTGTCTCCAGTACACACATAGTGTACCGAGACACCATGGCGATTGTAACGCGAAGAAAGAAAACGACATGCATACCCTGCGAGGCCTATGGCTGCAGATAGTCAGGTCCAAAGGGATCTCGTGTCAAGTCACCAAGGGAACCAACCCCAGCAGCCTCATACCATTCTCCAGTGTCTGTTGCAAGCATTCATAAAGAGCCAACTTAGCAAGGCTTTGAGCGGAAGAACCCTCAGCCTCGTTCTCCTCTTCCCAGATGCTGGGCATTTGATCGAGGACCGTGAAAAGGAAGGTCAAGACATGGGAGGGATCCAACTTCGCGCAGGCCCATGTCCGCACGATGCTCGGAAATTGGATGAGAAGCCTGAGCATGTCGGCGTAAGGATTGTCCACTCCTTCGAAGAGGCTGTAGTCTGTGGTTTCGAGCTCAACAGGGTCTATGGTGACGCCACGGAGTCTGGTACTGAGAATGGTGTACCATTTCTGCAGGCTCAGACCCGTGTAATCACTCCCGGTCGCCATTTTGTTGGGGTCGAAGTCGACAGTGCTCACTCGTTTGGATGAGAGCTCGTCAACCATAAGATTCATGACACCGAGAGCATCTGCCACATTAGCGATGTCGTGTCCGAAGAAGTGGCCTGAAGCGTCTTGCTCCGTTTCAAGTGCGAGGGAGGTTGCATCTCGGCATTGATCTAAGATATCGCCCAAAGTTGAGCCACTCGCCCCTTCCTTTGCGGACACACCATGGACGTCGCCAAAGCTGAAGTGGTCAAGCTTCGAAGCAAGGTCTGAGCGATCCATCAGCTCGAGCGCTTTGAAGACCTGTTGAAAATGCTTGCTCTGTCGGGCCGACACGATGTAGAACATTTTGTCAAACGAGTATTTCCTGCTGCGTTCCAGCGCGGCGGCAATGTCCCTCAGGAGGTAGGTCGTTGTGCCGTCGGAAGATCGTGCCTTGACGGTTCCCAGGCCCTTCTCCTCGGGTTTGCTGAACTCGATGGCCCAGCCCTCGTGGGTTTCGTGGTAGTATCCTTTCTCCTTCAACGTGTTCTCGACCTCTTCGATAACTTCTTTTGTGACTTGTGACTCGCCAGAATATTCGTCGAACCGGATTCCCAGGCGACCATACAGCTCGGCGTACTTTGTCACGCACAGCTCACGGAATCTGTTCCACAAGTCCAAGATGTCTGGATCGCCATCTTCCAGCTTTTTGCAGTATTGGTCTCTTTCTGCTTCCATCTCAGCGACCAGGGGTACGCCACCATCCCCTTGGCCTTCGGAACTCATATTTACAACTTCCTGTTGCTCTTTCAAGAGGCGCTCAGTCTGGGTGTAGACATCCAGCAGGTGTTTGAGCGGGTCGGCCTCCAAATCGTCCTCTGAGCCGAACTTTGACCAGCCCGCAGCGAGGAGTCCAACAGGCTTTCCCCAGTCTCCGAGGAAATTGATTCTGTACACATCCCATCCCATATTCTCGTATATGGACGCCACAAAGGCCCCAATAATGGTGCTTCGCAAGTGCAGGCCATCAAAGGCCTTTCCAAGGTTGGGCGACGAGAATTCGACCACAACTTTCTGCTTTTTCGTCTCCGATGTGTCGGTAGTCGAGTCCGTACCTGGCAGATATTTGCCATAGAGGGATCCACGGTCGAGGATATACCGAATGGCCAAGCGAGCGAGGGTGGAGTTGGCGAAGTAGAATAAGAGATTAATCCCGTCATTGACTGGATATCCAAACAACGGGGACGATAACCACTGGGAAGAGGTCAGTCGCCGAAAGGCAGCGGCAGGCAGGCACTGTCTCGGAACAGCGGACAAGTACCTACTCTCTGCTGTAAATCTGCTGCCAATTCCTGTGGCTGGAAGCCCTTCAGTCGAAGGCGAGGGATTATGACCATCAAGTGGCTCATATCACTAGCCCAGGCGATGGATCTGTAGGCCACATTGAATTCGCATTGGGTGACCTGCGCCACAAGACCCGCGAGATGCGAGAAGCAGATAGCAAGGGGGTCGCTGTCGATATCGGTCGATATCACAGCAAGGCTCTGACTTGAGATGCCAATGGAATCAAGGAAGCCTTGAAGGCCTTCGCTCGACGTTGTGGCCATTCTCGCTCAGTGCAACTACACAAAGTCGGCAGAACTCAGACCTAGATGTGGGATGTTGGACGTTGAAGTACTTCCAGTGGGAGATAGTGTGGTGTCTCGCAGAGGCTGGCGAATCAGATGATGACACCGGTCAGTCAGGCAGATGGTGAAGGTGATGATGAGGCGAGGAGCGCCGCCAGGCATGCCACAGACGAGCCCGTAATTCGTTGGTTCTGTAGCGATTCGACCATATTCTTCGCAACGTAGCTCTTGGTCAGGCACAGCACCATTAGCTTGCTTGCTGCTGGCTGCGAGTTTGGTACAAGCTTTCCCGCCTGCTCTCCTACGACAATGCACCCCCCCAGTTGCCCTTTCGATTACAGTACGATGCATAGATCTCTGATGGAAGGTTGCCTGTGATGCTCAGAGTGACATTAACGGGAGAATCAGCTAGCTACAGTCGTTCCCTCCAGGCATATTCTCATCATCCAACAATTTTGTGCGGCTTCGCAGCAGCAGCTTGAACAGCCCCGGTTTGAGTCGTCTGTCGGCGCTGTATCGCATTACCAAGTCGGGGAGGTAGGTTAGTATAAGGAGGACAAGCGGCCCGATGGCGATCAAAGAGAGTAGCAGGACGACGAATGATCCGAAATCCTGTGGTACGAAGGGAATGACTTTCGGGTTCATCGAGAAGATACCCGCTGTCAACGCTAATGGAGTGATGTACATCTGTGCAAATATCACTTGGTTAGATCGTCATCAATGGTGGCGAGGAAGTTGCGCGTACGCACCATCATCATTTTCCCATAATGCGCGGCGTCGCAAGCAATTTTGACCGCTTCAACAGCTAAATCCAGCTCGAACTTCAGTGAGAGTCAGCCATGTGGGCGGATAGCGGATCTAGATTGGGCTCACATTCCGGGCGAACTGGGTCGAACGTTTCACCACTCGTTCAAGGCTCATCTTGAGTCTTTGCAGCTCTTCCAGCTCGTTCCGTATGGCGACAAGCAATGGATGGTTTTGAGCCAGTTCAGAGAGATCGTGAAAATTGACCTCGTACAATGCCAGGAATTGCTCAACCGCGGATACCGTCTCAGAAAGCCGATCTAACTCTTGTGCTGCCAATGCCATGAGCCGGCCTTCGCAGGATTGGCCACGTTTCAAGCAATTTTGAGCGGCATCTGCTAAGATGCACCAATTCTTGCGCTTCACCGGGGAATTGCGGCTCTGGACGAGCGTGTCAGAAAGTACGCACACCTCAACTTGCACAGCATGCGAACTATGCTGATCCAAGCTCAGGACGGTCGGCCTAGCTGCACAAGTCTCTCGGCCAGGACAGTTCTCCCTCCGGGGTTGAACAAAAAAGAGAACATACCTGTTCGTACTCTCGAAGGCTGCGTTTCAGCTTCATCAACACTCTCTCCCATTCGCCTCTCACGCGGAAAAGGTAAATGCTGAGGAGCTTCAGAAAATACTCTCTGGGATTTTGGACGGGTATATCGGCGTCGGGCAGCCCAGTAAGATGGTCCATGTGAAAGCCGCCGTTCTCTCTACCGGCCTCGTAGTTCTGGTATATGTTGTCTCTCGCTTCGTCGATGGGGTCGAAGTAGGTGTCGGTAAAGCAATGTGCGACCCAGCGCCAGTCGTCGAGTCCTGAAATCACGCAGGTAATATGCGCTTCGTACAAAAACTCGGAAGGTCCATTACCCTGCGGGTGAATGTAGGAAACATCTTGTGACCGACGGAGAGGCTTTCCATATTGGTCTGTGCGGTGATCTTTCTGCTCTGGTTTCGACGTTCTCCAGACGGAATATGGTAGATGGAGTGCTAGCTTAAAGCTGGGAGAACCTGTCGTCTAAGACGTCGCGGGATTAGAAACTCCAACCCCCGCAGATCGTACGGGGATGCTTACCATAGGGGTCACCTTAATGGAGGCCTCCGACGCAAGGTATTCGTATATGGCCTCGCGGAGAGCAGGGATTTGAGGCTGTGGCGCCGTGCAAGCGAGAGCATAGATAACGGCCGGGTTCAAGTCGGTCACGAATCTGTAGAATAGTTAGAGCGAGACCAAGCCTACCAGATCTGTCCGCCGCCAACACAAAACTTACAATAGTCGCCGGTCAGCATCGAATAGACGCGAGTGGGGCGCATCTGTGCCGGTGCGGGCATCCACTACTCGTCGAGGAGCAGGGAGTGGCTGAATCCCACCCCTGGCCTGATCGACGTTGGCGATTACAGTCGATTGGCTCGACGGAAATCGCTAGAAGCACATGAGGTTAATTATAGGTATGTAACCGACCTTCGCCTGTCGCTGCGGAGAAGTTCAGATCAAGGTTGTAAGACTCACTGGATTCGAGAGCTCAAGGTACAACCCGTAAGCTGTCAAGGGCAAGTATCGGGCCCTCTCGCCCACGTCTTCTCCGTCTAAAGCTCGTTCGTCGAGCCAGCACACATATCTCGCTGTTGAGGTCTGATCCATTCCGTCCGCAACAAGATCATCCAAACTGACATCGCCGCAGAATTCGCAGACTATGTCCGCTTGGTCGGATGGGTCCTCATCGCCGCACATAAAGGTTCGGATCGCATCGTCTTCGGCGCCAACTCCCACGAGACCCTGAACAAAAGAGACATTCTCCACATCCAGTCGGATTATCCGCCGGTTCTGAAAGACGAGGGGCCAGCCACCGCGGGCCAAAGCTGGACTTGGTCGACGGTCAACTTCACTCTGCTCGGAAGGGTGATGGCCCCGTCGCCGTCTGGCCGTTTGGTTTTTGGCCTTCTTTTTCATAACAGTGTTTCAACTTAGAGGCATTCTCGCAGGAATAGTGAGGGTAGTGACCGACTGTGCGCATTACAAAGGAGGGATCGAGAGGATGGAGGGCCATCGAAGTAGAGATTCAACCCATCGAAGCCGCCTCCGGGCTTTATGAAGTGCACCAATCCTCCTCTTCGATTGTATCAACCCGGGCCCTGTCCATGCCGGGATCTCTCAAATGGTGACACGATGCTAGCTGCATTGCAACAGGGCGTGGGAGGACACATTGGGCTTCTGGAGCGACAGGTCAGGACGAACGGCGTCGTCGAGGGCTGTGGCAAGCTCAGCATGGAGCACTGGAGCCAGCACATCATTCTTGGGGCTCAAGGAAGGCAGCCATCATTGCCGACCAAACATGAGAGTCACCGGACCAGTTTGAGGTTACCTGGAATTGGTGTCGAGTCCACGGGTGATGGGATGTGAGTCCATCGACCACTCAAGCCATGGCATGGCCCGACTCGGGGGCGATGCAAGGAATGGCGGGCACGATGGTACTACAGGAGGAGGGAAGTGCCTGCGCAAGTACAGAGCACAGTCACTACGTATTCAGCAGCGGAGATCAGCATGGCTAGGGACAAGCTAAGTAGAGGCGCAGGTGACAGGGATGGCAGTTACCGTAGATGCGGCCCCTCGTCCCCTCGTCCCCTCGTCCCCTCAAGGGGCCCCCCCCCCCCCCTCGTTTCCCCAAATCAAACAAAGTACCGACCGAGTACTGTATACATGGGCAGACAGGCCTTCATCACTGTGTCTCCTAAGCAGTGTTCGCCGCTATGCGAGGATCTGCTCATGTATGCGCAATGTGCAGATGCACACAAGGGAGACGCATTCCATTGCCACGTTACTCCCGAAAACCACACGGTTCCCGCATCCAAAGCGCCCTACCAGTCGCTCCAGTACTCGTATCGCCGGCAGTAGAAACTTGGTCTCATCCCATCTGATCTGCATGGCCCACGTTGCCGAGGATTGATCCCTTGAAGCCGCCATGTGACCGTGATTAAGCGCCCATGTCCAGGCAACAAGGCAACAAGGCAAACCTCTAGCGCACCAGCGCCCGGCCTTGACCCAGATTCGGGCCAACCATAAGCCTATACTTATGTTGTGTAACAGAACTTGCCTTCCTTTGGGCTTCAAGTCTGCTTCATGTCCACCTGACCTTGTAAACATTATTCTTTGTCGCCCGATCGCAGTGCGTGCAGTCAAGAGTGTCAGAGTCATGACACGCCCACAGACATTCGAACTCCCGCTGAGGCGTTTATTCCCGACATTGGCCGACAAGAGAACCGTGGGGGTGACGGGACTCACCCTTGGATCGACCCGCTTGGGCTGAACTGTGTGTGCATTGCTGATGGCCCACTTTGAACAAGTTTCTTCTTCTCCCAGAAAGATTTCTATATTACCGCCGATCATATAGGTAGGGGGTACAAATTAAGCGGTCGAATCAGTGACAACATATCTCTATAGGAACCGAACGGGCTCCGCCGAATTCCAGAAAAGCTAGCCGAGATGCTTGAGAGACTCCAGTCCTGTCCATGTCCCAAATCTCTGGCGAGCTGCCGTCTATAACCGGAATGCTGACTTTTGTAGCCCAAGGGAGAACGCCCAGGACTCTTGGCTCGAAACCAACCACAGGACCCACGAACTTTATGCCAATACAAGTACAGACGACAATGGGAAAGGAAGGTCGGGAGACCAATCCACCACACCAAGCAGAAGCGAAGCAAGGAGCCTGTCCTTGACGAAATCCGAAATCCGAAATGAGCCCTAGCCTTCAGAATTTGTATCAAGCGAATGAGAGGTGCAGTGATGGCGAGTGGAGCAAATTGCAGAAGTCCAACTGCTCGATGTCGCTCCATGTGCCACCATCTGCGCGTTGATGTGTTTGATACGTGTCCAGTACCTGCTCTTTCGTTTCCTTGAAAAGCTCAGCTTTCCAGCAAGATCCATCAGAGGCAGGTACTCGGATCGAGGTCGCAAGAAGGCTGTCCCAAGGTGTGTGTTCGTTGAGCATGTCTTCATGCTTTCACCCTTTCTGCTGCACTTTCTTGCATTCACAATTGGAGCAACGCGCGTGTTGGCAGTGAGGACAGTTCTGTTTTTGGATGTTGATCGGCGTCTGTCGACATCGACAGCACGTGTAGATGAAAACGAGCGGTTTTTTGGGCTTGGGCTTGGGCGGCTATAAGTCAACGTGTTAGTCCTTTCCCTTCGAAATGTTTTCTTTCCTTTCGCTGGCGGCTTTTCCTTTCAGACTGACCTATCAGCGTTCGGCACTTGTACTGACCATAATATACGAATAAATAAACGAATGACACCCCCGATACGTCTCCTCCAGTAGGTCTCCTCCAACAAAGTATCCAGAAGGGTATCCTGGAGACTTTTCCTGCTTAGGGAGGTAGGAGGCTGACGAGGTTCGCTGGACAACGCAAAAGCCAAGCCCTAGCGGAGCCAATAGGGGAGATCTCTCGATTCTGGATCAATCGGAAACGCCGATGTGGGGACGCCGATGACCAATAGAGAATGCCGTTAAGGGACAACATTCTTACTTATAGGTAAAGTCTTTGCCTCCGCCCCCCACGTGATCACCGGTTACCGGAAGGTTAGGGTTAGCCAGGGGCAGATCAATCTGCTACACTTGCTGACAATTCAGTGATGAACCGTGAGAGCAAACAAGGAGACTATCAGTGTCCCCCTCACGGTGAACACAGATAATGGGGGTACGGCTTTGACTGGGGCAGCACCACAAGGCATTTTGGCATGGTTGCAAATCAAATATGCCGTTGATGGCATGCTCTCGTGCTGCTTCAGAGAGTTGTTTGTAGCAGGTTGAATGCGGGAATATATGTAATAATAACGTACTGATTTGTTGAGCGGGAGGAAAGTCACACAGCCACCCGTACTTACAAATACGTAAGTGCGTAACCCACAGTACGGGGTACCCCGTACTGTGGGTTGGCAGTGTAAGCGAGCACCAATGGAGCCAGTGCGCGTAACTTTCATGGCCACAGTCCAGAGGGGCAGCAACCCCAAATGCGTCGAGAAACCGCACCGAGGCCAATGGTCTGGAAGTTAGTGGTGGTTTTGCTATCGTCGTGCTAATAGAAGACTCCCGAGGCATCGTCTGGTCGACTTGGTGGATTTAGTGCCCAGCAAAAGCAATTCTCCAGCGGGCCGACCTGTCACAACCGAGCGAGGGGCGCCGTGGAGAGAATGATTGAAGCCCGGGGTAAAGGTGGAGGCTCCGGAGGCCTCGTTGGTTAACGGACCCGCTTTAACCAGCTGTTGGCCTCGGGTGTTTGAGTCCTCGGTCTCCGCACGACGACTTTCGATCCCCTGCACAGATTCTGACTCTTCCCCTCCATGTCAGAATGACTTGTCGTCCAAAAAGTCATCAGAACCCGCGGACGCTGAGTAAGGAACCGACGTGTCATTCTACAGGCATGGAGGCACCGACACCAAAGCCATCGAAATCTCGCCGGCGGGAGACCGACGACAGCCGAGTGGAGAGGAAACGGATCCAGGACCGACTGGCTCAGCGAGCCACGCGAGAAAGGACCAAGAATCGGATCGCGTATCTTGAGCAGCGGCTCAGTAGCCTTGAAGCCGGTGATAAACACGGCGAAATCACGAATCTGACGCGCATCATCGACGACCTGCGCAATGACAACAATCGCCTTCGAAATGCCCTGGTCAAAATGCGAACCGTTATCGATCAGGCGGTGCTGCCCGCCGAGGACCAAAAAGAAGGTCCACCAGCAGTCAAGGCCTGTGGTTGCAGCGCGCAGGCCAGCTGTATGTGTCAACAGGCCTCCTTTGCCGCGAGTCCTTCGGCCACGCTCGAAGATCCAGCCGCTGCTATGCGGCACAATTCGGTGTCGTCAACAGGCACTTCGGAGGTAGCCGAGGTCGTCAACGGCCCCCACGCTGGTTTGGATGCTGGCATCGAAGGGCCTGATGAAGCACAAGCGGACGCGCTCCATGACTTCCTCGACTTCAGTCCGAACACGCTGCTGGAAATGTTTGAATTTGGTCCTCCCTCCGGCTACAACGGCTGGCAGTCACAACCCCCCTCGCCATTCGACTATCGCTTCCCGAGCTCCGACGACACGGTCAAGGTTGCCTCAGACCTTGAGAAATGGGAGGTATCCAATGGCGCCTTTATCAACTGTCTGGACTGCGTCAAGACGCGGACAGCATCCACTTCCACCCTCGACATGCACGTACCATTCAAAGCGGCGATATGGGGCTGGGATAACGTCGGCCCAGAAGCTAATCATCCGATCTGGCATTCGCTGAGACAGGTCGACCAGCGGGTGTTCGGCACGTGGACTTCCAAAGCGCAAAGGATTGCCCTTATGTATGGTATGTTCTCTGCACGGCGGTTTCCGTGTCTGGGTAGTCTTGATGTCGGTCTTGATACTGACAAGTGCGCAGTCTGCCAAACGTTAATTCAGTATCGAGAAAATCCGACAAAAGAGAACCTGGATCGAGTCCCTGTCTTCCTGCGACCGAGGCCTTCACAAGAAAAGATTCAGCATCCAGCAGTGATCGACTTTCTTATATGGTGCGTCAGCCTTGGAAGATATCTAGAGACGGGACGCTGACCTGACAGGCCTGGTCTGCGTGACCGACTCGTCTTCGAGCACAGGAAATACACCTCTACGGGCGACTTCTCTGCAGCATTTGTAGAGAACTTCCACTTCCACTGGCCTTATTCCGATAGGGATATCTTTGCATACAACCCGGTACAAAACCGTTATGAAGTAGGTCTTCCCGAAGAGTGAAATTGGATTTACTGAAAATATTCGTTTCCCTGTCTTCATGGTCCGGTTTTCGCGGACTAACGGCCAAGTAGGTGTCCAAGATCTTCCTGGAGTACGCCTACAACTTCAAAAATTGGACCATGCGGCCCGGATTCTTTAAGAAGTTCCCAGAAATGCAACACGATATTGCCGCATACGAAGCGAGCTCAATGGAATTTCCGAAAGCGAGCTGGTCAATGTAGACCAAACCCCAACTGGGGCGGCCAACATCGTTATTGCACCATCTGGTTAGGCGGCTTGCTCGATAGCGAGTCTCCGATGGAATACAAGAACGCTGATCGACGATATTTGCATTCCAGGATCGTAAGCAAGCAGACGAGGATCATTCAACCAGTCGACTAAACCCACAAATGGAAACAACCCAACTCGGTCGACATGGGTGGGGCCTGAAGCCTGCGTCGGACGCGTCTGCTGTTACCAGTTGAGTTATGAGCAGCCAGGCAGATCTAGTCCGTCCTCTCGTTGATCGTGAAACCCCTGAGCAACACATCAGTGGCGACCCTGGACAACGGCCAGATACTACGCACCCATCAATGACAAGATTGTGCCCCACGACAAGACTCATCCTAGGCGTGCTGAGTAACACCACCACATCGCCAATTTCGTCGAAACTCGCCTTCCGGCCTTGTCTCTTCTCATGGACCTCCCATTGCTTCATTGCCTGCTCTGGGTCCCCTCGATTCATGAAGGGGTCGAGAAGCCGGGTGAGCAGAAAGCCCGGTGACACGGCGTTGACACGGATATCATGGCCACGGGCTTCCAGGGCGGCCTAACACAGCGATTAGTAGCTGTAAGAGTGACGGAGATTTTGGGTTCATCCAGCATACAGCTTTAGTAAGGCCCGCGACAGCATGCTTGGCTGCCGTGTACCCTGCGGTTCCCGCACCGGCTTGGATAGAATCTGTGTTGCTGTTAGCAGCGATGCGTTGCATTTGAAAGCTAGATTATAGAGATTATGATGCCACTGGCACAGAACTGGAGTTGCCAGGAGACTCACTGACAGAGGCACAATTGACGATCGAACCTCGTTGAGGCGGCCGGCCCTCCTCACTGGTAGAGTCCGGTTAGTGCTGCAGGAGATTGATAGACTCTTGCTCACACTTCGACTGAATCCTGCTTCATCATCTGTTTCAACTCGTGCTTGGTGCACAACCAAACGCCTGTTGTATTGACTTCCATGACTTTCCTGAAGGCATCGGCATCTGTTTCCCAGGTTGGCGTGAGAGTTCCAAAAATGCCGGCGAAGTTCCTGCTTGGACGTCAGTAGCTGGTGGCTCTCATGGCGGGTAAGGACGGGGACTGACGCTGCGTAATCGATTCTTCCAAACTCTGTGACTGCTTCATTCACCGCTCGCTCCACATCTTCTTCCTTGGTCACGTCTGCCCGTATACACAAGACCTATCGATGACTGTGAGATGAACCACATTTGTAATGATCTCAAGCTATACCTTTGCGCCATAGTTTTCAACGGCTTTCTTGCCTTCTTCGAACGTGGCATCGTCCTGAATATCGACCAAGCAGACACCTCTGGCGCCCTCTTTCGCGAAGGATACGCCGATTGCGTTTCCTAGTCCTCGGGCGCCGCCTGTGATGAAAGCGACACCTGGCGCAACAGGCCCTGATCGAAAGACCATTTTGCGAATGTAATACGAGAGGCTACTTTGTCCGGCAAGATTCAATACTTCCTGTAGGCAATCACGCTGGGATGCCACACTATTGGCTGGTGGACTTTAAACAGCCGTTAGCAAGGAATATCAACTGCTGTTCTTGTCAATTTCAGAAGAGTCCACCAGGATCCTAAAGCGGTGCTCGTTCGGATATTGTACTGTACCACAGCCGCTGCCCCTCTCCAACGGCATCTCGCCCAACTGGCCGTACGGGGTTTGCAGCCTCGTGGCCTCCTACCTTTGCCCCACGTTATCTCCATAAACTGCTGTTGGCTTGATTTCCCCGCAACTCGTTCATTGCCGACTGATGCGGTGGGTGGAGGGTGGTGAACAGCTGAGAGCAGGAATCCCGCTCTTTCCCCTAAGCCTCTCAGATACGTGGATTGGTTGGTACACGGCAGATAACACCGCGGCCACACTTGTGAGCGGTGCCCGATCGTGACGCGTGGCACCAAACGACGACCTGACTTTGTCAAAGCTGGGACGGTGGTGGGGACGATTGTTATATCTTTTTTCGGAGTGCATGTTATCCTGGTCTCGACAAGTCACCTTGTGTGTATATTCAGCAGTAGTTCTTCAGCATGGTTCGCGAACCTGGATATTCTGTTGAGCCGCAATGGCATTCTCAGCGACGAAATATAAGAGTCATCTGCGTTGGTGCCGGTGCTGCGGGCCTATTGGTGGCGTATAAGCTGAAAAAGAGCTTTAAGGATTATGAACTCGTCTGCTATGAAAAGTCGGTTTGGCTGGCTCATGAACGAATTCGCAGCATGCTGATCATGAATGTAGGAATGCGGGCGTCGGTGGCACGTGGTTTGAAAACCGATATCCTGGCTGCGCTTGTGATATTCCCGCACACTCGTACACATATTCATTTGAGGCAAACCCGAACTGGTCGACGTTCTATGCATACGCGCCGGAGATCAAAAAATACTTCGAGGACTTCGCAGCCAAATATGATCTTCACCCATTCATCAAGCTTAACTCACGGGTTCAATCGGCAATCTGGGTTGAAGAGAAAGGCATCTGTGAGTAGAGACGATGGTTGCTGTCTGAATTTCGAGGGCTGACAATTCCTAGACGAGGTCGAAATTGATGTAGAAGGTCAAAAAGTAGACGACTGGTGCCATGTACTCATCAACGGGACTGGATTCCTCAATGACTGGAAATGTAAAATGTGACGCACTGTCGAGTTGTAATATGCTAATGTTGTGACAGGGCCCAAAATCGAAGGATTGCATGACTTCCAGGGAACGATGCTCCACAGCGCAAACTGGGATACTTGTGAGTCTGGTATTTGATCCGTGCACCGGTATTGACGAGTTTTCAGCGGTGGACTATGCAGACAAGAGGGTGGCAGTGATCGGGACAGGGTCATCGGCCATCCAGATTATTCCGCAAGTGCAAAAGACGGCCAAAAAGCTGACAGCATTCATGCGATCTGTGACATGGATCTCGCCGCCTGTTGGGGGCAACATCCTCGAAGAAGACAAGAAGCACTCATCAGACGAGTCCCAAAAGGAGAATTCGCAAGCGCAATATTGGTATACCGAAGAGGAGAAGAAGATTTTCCGCGAAGATCCGCAAGCATTGTTCGATTATCGATACAAGCTCGAGTCAGGCTTCAATTCTCGCTTCGACCTGTTCATCGCAGGATCCGAGACGTCGAAAACGGCAGAGAAATTCATTCGGGACGAAATGCTTCGCCGGATCGGACCTGGCCATGAGGAGCTGAAGGAGAAATTGATTCCTAAATGGGCGCCTGGATGTAAGTTGAATACTAGGCTCCTCAGATCCGTCGTTGATAACGTGTGCAGGCCGAAGATTGACCCCGGGCGACGGTTATCTCGAAGCTCTTGTCAAAGACAGTTAGTGCGCAAAGCCTTACCACCGAAATTTGCTGACAACGACGTAGACGTCGAGCCAGTCCACAACGAAATCGCGAAGATCACCTCGACTGGACTTGTTGATGACAGTGGCAGGCTCCATGAGGTCGACATTCTAGTTTGTGCCACGGGTTTTAATCTCGCTTTCGCACCTCGTTTCAAGGTGCTAGGAGTTGATGGCGTCAACATGGCAGATGAATTCAACCCCGAGCCCCATGTCTATCTGGCCGTCACAGTGCCGAAGTTCCCCAATTACTTCGTCATAAACGGTGTCCGGGGCAATTGGGCGAATGGTTCCGCGCTTCCTTCGCATGAAGTGCAGGTCGAGTACATACTGCAATGCGTGAAGCGAATGCAAGACGAGGGAGTTCGAGCATTGGAAGTAAAGATGGAGCCAGTGAAGCAATTGTATGAGCACATCGACGCCTGGCACCTTGGCAGCGTCTGGAATCTTGACTGCAAGAGGTACTTCTGGAGCCACCTTGTGAGGAACCCGAGGCTAACAGTTAGTAGCTGGTACAAGAACAATATCCCGGGTGGGAAGTTATGGATCTGGGCAGGTTCGGTAAGTCGCAAAATCTGACATAGATACCTCGGATTCTGATGCTGGCAGAACCTCCACTACATGAAGACCATGAAAGTTGTCCGCTGGGAGCACTATAACTTCCGATACTTCAACAACAACAACATGTGGTCATTCCTCGGGAATGGTCGTGTAGAGGCTGAGATCATGAAGGATAGTTCGAGATTGGCCCCATACACCAGACAGGAGGACGTGCCTTGGACGATCGATTAGCTAGATGGTCAGCTCTTTGGGCGCTCATCTCCTTGGTTATTCATTTGTATAGGCTAGAGTCAGTGGGGAAGAACAGTACGTACACGATAGAATTGCCGTGAATCGATTTATTTTCCAACCAATGTCCTGAAAAGGTACATGGGCTTCAACCCGCTCCTGTTCATTGGTTGCTGTGTGCCAGCATTGAGTCGATGGTGGGGAAGGCCTCTAACCGCGCACCTCGGCCGGGGTTGAACCGGAACATGGCTCTAGCCGGCGACACTGCGTGTACTCGTGGCCCTGTCACGAGTGACTATCCCTTAAATTCCTCTGAGGTACCGATTAATGCGGTGGAGAAAGCTTCGCGCAATTTCGACACAATGAAGGCTGCCAGGTTCCACGGACGCAGAGACCTTAGAGTTGACGAGGTCGAGCCGCCACACATCAAAGATGGACAGGCTTTGATCGAGATTGAATGGTGTGGAATATGTGGCTCGGACCTGCACGAGTATCTGGTCGGTAGGTCGAATTCCCGGCGGCAGTCCATCGTGTATGTATCTGAGTGACGGCCAGGGCCGAGGGTCATTCCGACAAAGGAACGCCCACATCCTTTGACAGGGGCAGTCTTGCCTGTTACCATGGGACACGAGTTCTGCGGTCGGGTGAGCAAAGTTGCAGCAAACAGCAAGCTAGAGGTTGGGCAGCCTGTGATGGTCGATCCCCGGGTATTTTGCTCGAACTGCCACGCCTGCAATAGCAGCGACACAAATATCTGCGAAGGGTGGGGCTTTCTGGGATATAATTCGAACGACGGAGGAGGCTACTCCGAATACGTCGCCGTCAAAGAGGAACTCTGCCACGTTCTGCCAGATTCTGTGCCCCTATCCGAAGCTGCGCTGATAGAGCCATTGACTGTGGCGACGCATGCGGTGAGGAAGTCCGGGTTCGACGACTACCACGGCAAGAGCATCCTTGTTCTTGGTGGTGGCCCTGTTGGACTCGCCGTCATCTTCGTGTTGAAGACCTTTCGAGTTGGCAAGATCATTGTCAGCGAGCCCACTGTTAAGCGGCAAGAGCAGACTGCGAAGTTCGTCGATGTCGTCCTGAACCCACGGGAGGTAAAAATCGGAGACAAATGTCGAGAGCTGACCCACGGCAAAGGAGTTGATATCGTCTTTGACTGTGCCGGAATTATGCCAGGGCTGATGGACGGGATGGATGCTCTCCAGCGAGGCGGGACGTACGTCAATGTCGCCGGTTGGGAGACAGAGGTACGTCGATGATCCGCGCAAGAGCATGACATCTGACCATCGAGCAGTGCATCGTTCCCATGCAACATTTCATGAGGAAAGAGCTCATCTTTCGAGCCTCAATGAGTTACACCGAGGCAGACTTCAAACGGACTGTCGATGACTACGTTGCAGGTAGGGTTTCTGCTTAGTCTTGACATATTTCTGCAGTTAACAATTGGCAGGGAAGTTCAAGGGGTTCGAGAAACTGGTGACCGCCAGGATTGCGCTGGACGATGTTGTACAGAAAGGATTTGAGGAGCTCATTAACTACAAAGACGACCATGTGAAGATCATGGTGACTCCTAAGAGAGAGCTTCTAGCTGGATAATGTTGTGACCAAGCGATGAGGCGAGAACCAGATGTGCCTAGACTCACCGAAGCTTCACTTGAGATTCCGGAAGATATGTGATTTGGCCTGCCACGTGACCGCGTCAAGCGCCACCCACCATTCTGCTTCTGCTCTCAGTCCGTTGCCCAGAAACGCCGGAACAGCTTTGGCCGGTGTTTTACCGCCGCCAAAATTTCTGGCTTCGAGTGATACCTTGTACGTTTTGTTTGACCTGCCATTTCTCGTTCTCTGTTAGTCCCGACGTACAATGCAGTGGAATAACTGACTCGGAATTTGTGGCCCCCGATGGATGCTCACGCCCATCTGCTCTCTCTTGGCTGGGCGGGGCCCGGCCACTCGCTCGATTCAAGACCGTACAACCAAAAAGGCCATCGAGGGCTTGCCTACGACCCAGCCAAAGTTGGCAACAACGGCACCGGTCTCGTGAAACCACTCTCTATCTCTCAACGACAAGGAAGATTTGGCATCGGAAAGAAAGCACATGAACCTCAGGCGGGCAATGAGTGGTGGTTGAAGGGATTCGAGAGTGCGCTGGGAAATATTGGCAAGAGCGAGAGTGAGAGGAGCAGTGGGACGTCAACCCCCATTTCGAGAGAATATGCGGGAAAACATGGCGGGCTGTACAGCTTCTTCATCAAGGGGCAACAGATGGAGGGAACGATCGACAACGCCGAAATACTCGAGCGGTCGTCAAAGAAGCGCAAGAGCGATGTGCTGAGGGAAGACATGGCAGACGACACATCCGAGTCTTTTAGAGCGAAGAAGGAGGAAGCCACGTCAGAGTTCGAACAAGCCGGAGCCTTCTTCGCTCTCCGTGACAAAGACGAGAAGCGTCGACGTGGTACTGGGCGCCCAAGCCCCATTGAAGAGTTTGAGCAAATAGGCGAATATCTCGAGGTGCAAGCGCAGAAGCCGAAGAAGAAAAAGCGGAAGTCAGCAGCAGTCGACTCTCCAGCCAGTACCCCCCCTAAGACAGATCAAGCACGACACGAGAAGCCCGAGCGTGTTGAAACAAAAGAGGAAAGACGAGAGCGGCGGCGGCGGCGGCGGCGGCGGCGAATCGAGGAGAAGGAGCAAAAGCAGCAGCAAATCGATTCGAAGACCGAACCCGACGTGGAAGATGCTGCTGCGAAGATTGCACGAAAGGCCGAGCGCAAACGGAGGAAAGACGAGAAGGCTGCAAATTCCTCAAAGAGTTGACACCTCCCAGCGAGAGTTTCTTCATGTCCTTTGTAACGCGCCATGCTGATGACGAAGCAAGATATGTCTATGATATCGTTACGCCCTTCGAAGCGCTGGTTTTACAGAGCATCATTTCACATCTTAATGAGGCTTCAGGATTCGGTGTGCTCCTCCACCGGCCGACCGGGCTTGCCGCTCCGCAGCCACGGTCGCTGAACCCAGAACTCATCCCTGATGATATCGACGTGCTTCGTGACGACCTTGGCTTTCCGTCTGGCTTTCCGTATCTTCTCAGCCTGCGTTTTCGAGATGGGGCCTGATATCCCAGTACCCTCGTCCGTATCTTCTCCCACATCGTCCGCTGCCCTCGTGCTCGCTTCCTCCTCAAGAGCATACTCGCGAAACACGACCGATCCTTTCTTGTACATCTCCTCCTCGTTGTTGTAGTTGATTCCGAATCTCGACCAGAGAATCTCGTTCTTATCACCGGAGACGGTGCCTTTCAGATGCTCTTCCGCAGCAACGTGCGTCATGCCTCCCTGCTGAACAAGAGCCCAGAACGTCGTGTTGTAGAGGTTGTTGATATGGCCTACCACTCCGGTCAGCATCGCATCGCATAGGATAGCACAAGACAACATAGAAGATTCAACGGCCCACGTGGAACGGTTTGAAACGGAAACCCAGAACCATAGGGAGCCACGGGGAAAGAACGAACGTACAATCCACCTGCCTCCAGCTCAGATAATCCCTCAAATTCTCCCAGCTAGGATAGCATACGGCCCGGCCGTCGAACGTAGGCAGCATCTCCATGGTCAACGCCGGCGCCCCCTTCACAGGACCTTCTGCCGTGCTCTCGAGATCCCCTTCCTTCCCCTCGAGAAAGCACTCGTTCCACCCGAGCACGTAAGCGGCCGTAAAGCTGCTCACGACAGTCGTGACTATCTTATCCTTCCGCCGCTCGAAGAGCGTGGTACCTCGATGAAGAACGAAGCTATATTCGTCGGAGACGCCGTACGCGATAGTGATCTCTGGGATTGATCCAACAACGTGCGTGGCGGCGCGGTTCATCAAGCGCAGCGCCCGCCGGTCGTTGGGCTTCGTGAAGCCATAATAATTGGAGAGTCTGCGTCCCGTTCAGAACTGGGGGCACATGCGAAGGGAGTGTCGGGAAGTGTAGAGCGTCCGGGTGTGGCACTTGGGAGCAAATGTCCGTACGCCTTGACAAGAAACCTTGAAACGGCTTGCTTCTAGAGGGCATGGACAGACGTACTTGTGAAAGCCTCGGCCATCAATTCTAACCACGATCCATGTGTTTGGCAGCAGGATCTCATCCCGTTCAAAATTGCGGACGTATTCATACCTATGCCGGAGTCAGATCGTGTCTGTGCGAGGCCTGTTGTGCACCCACTTTGAGTTCGCCATGTGCAAATTCGCGCCTGGATATTCGCAGCACCGACACTGTCACTTTTGTGAGGCAGAATTGAATCTACCACATCATCAAAAGGTGTCTAAAGTGAGGTGAGTGAGGTGCCTGCAATGCGTGAGGAGAAAAGATCCGTGCACAGTGGAATGAGAGAGCGGTGCAAGTTTGAGTCACTGAACGTCAGGACTGGGTTTTCTAAGAGTGCAAAACTTTCATATGTGTCGAGGACGCAGGATAATGCTAGATAGCAACGCTCATCTGGATTTCGGGTATTCACTCCTCATTTCACGCTTCAAGCTCATCATCCCTCTCCTCGCCAATCTCGCTCGCCCGTTCACTGCTTTCATTAATCTCGCTGGCTGTCAAATCCTCTCTCAACCCCTTCTTGTTCTTGCGCATGAAATTCCAGTTGCTCAAACTCGTCCTGCTGACCTTCTTTTCCTCCGTGGTCGGTATCGTAGAGATGCTTTCCAGACTCTTTCCAAGATTGTCGGTCGAGCCTTGTTCATCCTCGTTGTCGCCGTTGGGTGTTGTGGCATCCTTCCTTGAGAACAGGCCGCCACCCTTTTCCTTCCAGCTTCCAAACTTATTGCTGCTGGCCTTGCGCGTAAGCTTGGAAATGAATGTCGGCTTCACCGGAGTGTTCTCGACGGACAGTTGAGCACTAGTCGCGGATTGGACCCGGTCCAGTGTCTCAGAGTCAAGCGTGGAGACGGTTGCTGCCAGGGAATTGGTATCCTTGGATTTCCTGGACTCGGGCGGAGATCCCGCCTCCAGATCATTCACCTTCTCCTTCGACTCTTTGGCTTTGTTCTTGTCCTTCTCCTTGCTCTTGTCACTCCTCCGGCCAAATAGAGTGGTGAATGACGGAGCGGCCGGATTCAATTTGGGTGTCGAGGATTGCTGAGACGAGGCGGGCCGCGTGCCAATGGGTGCTTGCAGCGGACGAGATGGTTTCCGATCCGGTTCGATCACGTCCTCGTCGCCGTGTGGAAGTGACAGATTACTTGTAGACCCGTGGACGATCGACGGCCGGCGCGAATGGCTGCGAGAATAGGAATGCAGTGAACCCCAGTCTGGTGCTAAAGGACTATTTCGCAGGACGGATTTGTCGTTCCAGGCGCGGAACTGGCTCTCCATGGACGGCCGCGGCAATTTGTCGAAAGAGTAAGTCGATGCTGGTCGAGGGGATGAAGTATCGCCGCGGAGACCCGGATCGAAGGACGCTGACCTGATGGCAAAAGGATCGTAGCTCGCAGAAGGCGCTGCCGACTTGCCGAACCCGCCGAGACCGAATGCACGCCTGGTAGCAGCAAAGCGAGACATGGCCGACTCCTTCTCTTCTGCTTCGTTGCTATGCAGAAGTGCAGAACCCGGGAATGCCCAGTTGCCCCCATAGCTGAGGCGACGTTTAGTCTCCAGTCTCGGATCGAGTCCTTCCACATTTCTTGGGAATGACTGGCTCTGACTAGCTTTGAGGGACCCAAGCATGGGAGGCTGGTCAGCAAGAGTCTTCCCACGTTGTCTGTTCAAGCCAAACATGGACGACATGGACGTGTATTTGGGCTTTTTGGGTTGTTGGAAGACTTCATCCTCTTCGGCCTGTTCTTCAGACTTCTTGTCAGAGCTAGACGACTTCTCATCTGCTTCGACTGGTGCCGAGGTCTGCATGGGACTCGAGAACGACTGGCCCGACGACGAACCGACACTCGGAGTCTCCGTTCGGCCGCTGTCCGGATGCAGGATTGGCGATCCAATTTTCGGGAAAGGCGTCGTGCCGGCCTCTGGTTTTTCTTTCGGTTCAGGCAGGGCCACGTCGGGGAGATCATCGGCAGATTCATCTCCAAGCAGATCTGCAGGCAGGAGCGAATCTGCCCGTGGACTCATTGGAATCGAAGAAATCGCATCGATATCATCATGGGTAGACGGAGGCATCTCCCCAGGCACTGTCAGTGTCATGCCGTTTGAGAAGTTGAAGTAACCTTGCACGTTCGAGGTTGGCGAGGAAGTGGCCGCCGATGTATAGTGCAACCCCGGAGGGAAAGGCTCAGGCCCTGCAAAGGGACCGCGTGGCGAAGAAATACTACTTCCCAGCGAACCTGCAGGCCGTGCTCGTCGGACTGGTCTGTGGCCGCGCCGAATGGCATCCATATCCAGCGGCGGAATAGGTGAAAATACCATGGTATTGGCCTTCCTTGCCTCGACTTGCTTGATTTGATCCCTGGTGTAGAGGACTTGTTGATTGACAAACTGTAACTCGGCCCATAGGTTGGCATAGGTTTGCTGCAGATTATTGAACCTGGCTCGCCATCTTTCATCACGTTCACGGTCAAGTCGATCGACTTCTCTTGTCTCGTCGGTCTCCTCATCTGCGTTCTGCAACTGACGCTCGTCTTCCAGGGCCTTGATCTGAAGTGCTTTGTCCTTGTTGTCTTCCTCCAGGATGGCGACCTCCTTCTGTTCTTCTTGGATCTTCCTGCGGATTTCTCGGATTTCTGCTTGAGTCCGCCGCTCGATGGCGGCTTTCTGCTTCTCAATGCCGGCAATCTCTTCCTTCATCGCAGCGGTTGCCTCTTCCCATCGAGCAATGTCGTCTCGGCGTTTCCTCCGCTCATTTTCCTTTTGTTGCAGCAGCCGCTCTTTTTTGGTCTTTTCGCTTTGGGCAGTCCGGCTGAGAGACTCGGCCTTGTTGACTTGCTTTCGAAGATCGTTGGCTTGCTCATCACGCTCTTTGAGCGCCTGCTTCAGCTCGTCTCGGCGCGCTTCTAGTCCCTTCATGTTAGCTTCAAAATCCTTATCCTCCTCCTCTATTTGAGCCTCGACACCGTCAATCTCTTGCTGAATCTTCTGAAATTTCTGCGACAATTCTGCTAGATTCTCGTCCTCCTCGTGCCCCTCGCCTCTTGACCCGTCCTGGCCCTGTGCATCGATGACATACCCGGCCGGCGATGGCCTCCGTCCCGTGGTCCCTCTCCTGCCCGAAGGTTGTCCGCCGCTCAGATCACGAGCCATTGATGGTGCAGCCAAAGGAGTGCTCAGAGAGGCATTGCGGACGGGGACACCTTTGACGCTTGGGTCAAATTCAGGCGCCTCGATGTCTTCAGGAAGATAGTGGGTGCGGACGTGCAAGACGGCACTAGGGGTTTGGAAAGTGCTCGTACTGATGCAGAAGATGCGGACTGCGTATTTAGTACCGGGGCAGAGTCCCGAGATGACTGCACCCATTTCGGTCTTCTTCGTAGTCCCAATAAGGGATCCATTGAGTTCGACATGGTGCTCCTGTATGGACGAAGACGGTTCCGCATACTTCCAGGACAGATGGATCTCTTGCGAGGAGATTCCTTCGAGAATCAGGACGGGCGCAGGTGGGATGTCGAGGCCGAGTTTCTCGATCAAGATCTCATTCGAGGTAGTGAGAACCTGATAGGTACGGTACAGCAGCCTATATTGTCAGCCGATGCTGGTAAGCATTGGAACCCAGCTGCCCTACCATGCGAAAGCACCAACAACAAAGACCAGGACGAGCAGCGCCATTCGACCTTTGACGCTAACCCTCGGCGCAACGTGCTGGTAGGCGTAGGATGCCCAGTCGAGCGACTCCTGAGGCCATCTAGATGAGTCCATCCACAACACAGGAATGGCAGGCATGCGCTCGATTATGCCCGCGGGGATCGGTCATGGAAGTGGTGAACATGTCATGCAATCGGTTTCTCAAATGACTGGCTGCCCAGTAGAAGCGGGCAGCACGGAAGTTGGGGAAGCAAACGGCCCACCTCCGGCTCGTCGCAAACTCGGAGCCTTGGCAGGTTGATGGTGCGACTTGCGAGTAAAATTCCGGACACTCGGTGGCGATAAATCAGAGCAAAATTTGCATAGTGGTCAAAACAATGATGGAGTATTAGCAATGACTGGGTTCAGAGAAACTGTCGCTTCTTGCAACATTGTTAAACACCAGAACGTAAGCCACTCGGAAGGTTCGACCATCCGTAGTGTCGCACGCATCACTACTAGGATAGTGCTCCGAGTCCTGAAGCTACTACTATATATTGGCTTCAAGGCATAAATAATCTATGTCGGGGTCATGGATGCAAGACCCTTCACAATCGCGAAAGTCCCCCGGTCCGGCTCTCGACTTGAGCATCTTCATCTTCGCCTAGAGTCTCCGTGACAACAGCTAATGACAGGGTATCGTTTGCGGCCACGGTCTCTTCGCATATGTGGAGTTGAGTGAGCCGCTTTGAAAACCTCTGGACGCTGCCCTCATGGCGCCAGAGCTTGTAGATCAGACCGAAGGACAGATCGCACAACTTCCGCGCAGCAGGGTTGCTTTATGTTCAGCCGACGTTCAGCTCGGAATCGTGAACAGATCTCAAATGTGTGTCCAGATCGGAGAGATAGTAAAACTTTCGTCCGCAAGGCTTGTTCGTCTTAGCGTCGGCCATTTGACAAATAAATTGATCGGGGTGGGCATCACGCTGGTGCTTTCTGAGATCAGATGACTGTCTGAATGCTAGTAAGCAGGGCTCGCCAGTAACAGCATTTGGCATACGGCAGCACCACAGGTCGTGCTCAGCCATCTCATGTTGCTTTAGGTGCATGAGCCTGAGCTCTCTGTGAAGACAAGGCTGGTTTGTGACAGGATCAATCCAGGTACAATATTGCGAAAGAGGGTTCGCCAACTGTGGGCTACCTGCACCCAGCTGTAGGACTCGGGCTGGTGCGCCGGTGGGGAGCAGTGGTTGCCGGCATTCTGTCGGTGGAGAGAGAGGTGTAAGGCTGCCATAGCTCCTGTTGGATGGCCCTTCTGAAGGGTGAGCCGACTCAGGTGGAGTGAGAAAGGATGATCGAGTATACAGCAACCTGTTGTACGCGTCGGAATTGGCTTCCCAGGCATTACACTCGGGCAGCTCACTCTGAAAGGGTACCATTGAAGAAGAGGGAGACGCAAGCTCCTCAAGCTGGGGGCCGTAGGTGCTGGATGTAGGAATGAATGGGTGTGGGTGATTCGGCCTGATCCAGCCGATCCCTTCTTCCGTGAGCGGGGGTTCGCTGGCCATCATGGAGACGACATCAGAAAAAGATTCCCGCGTAGAAGGAGTATCGTCAGTGGCACCGTCATAGGGAGTATGAGCGGTCTCAGACTCCCAGATAGTGCCCACAGTCCAATCAGGGGGCCATCGATCGCCAGGGTCTCGAGACTTATCACCAGAAGCTGCTGTATCATGACCACCACCTCGAAGCCCGCTGATATGGGCCAAGATACGAGGAGTATGTCTCAGGCTTTGTAGATCTTGATGCCGCCCTTCCCCATCGCCGACAGATATGCTTCTCTTCGTGCCGATAGTCCGCCTGTCCCTCTATGACAGATCAAGGTCCCCGTCAGCGTCCTTGTCTCCACTAGGACCAAACACGTCCTCCATGGTTCCCTCGCCTTCAAGTTCCTCGTCGTGTTCCCTCTCATCCATTTGCATGAGATCTTCCGGCTCTGGCCTCTCTTCTGCCTCGGGCTCAGCAAGGCTCTCTTCGCCTTCGCTATCCCATTCGTCTTTAAGACCCCAGCCCACTCCTGTCAGGCAGTATTTCTCGTGTGGCAGCCGGACACCTCCTACCACCGCACCACTCTTGTCGCCATCTCTCGCCTGAGCTTGTAGTGAGATCCGGTTTCGGTCGTCTGCAAGCTGCTTTAGGAATTCCTTCGGCAGGCTTGCTTGGAATTGATAGCCCATTCTTGAACCGATAGCCATCCGTAGCGCGCCAATACTGACGTCGCCCTCTTCAGACTTGTTTTGATTCTGCTTCGATCCACGTCCCTTGGCCTGGGCGCCTGCATCGGCTTGATCATATGCTTCATTCTGGATGTACAAGGCGTCACTGAGGACGGAACTAGTGTACCGGTACGCAAAATCCATCAGCTGAAGAGGAACACGTTGCTGGTAGGCGGTGATGCCATGCGACGCGAGGAGCAGGTGTATTAGTCGGTGGTCTCGCGGCCGTCTAGAACTGCCATCGTCTGACAGGGAGGTCAAAGGTTGGGACAGAAGCGCCTCGACGGGTGGTTGTGTTGTGGCCTGCGAGGTTTGCGTCGGCTGAGACGGCTGAGTTGATGGCTCTGCCGGAGGCGTGAGAGGCCCAGGAGGGTTCGCTGGCGAGCTCATGGCAGCGCGAGGGGGGAAAGGTGGATGCCGGCTTTGATACGAAGTTGATTTACAGTTCGCAGAATAGCTGCATTGCCGTGGCGAGAGAGGATGGCAAAGGCGAAGTCGAAGTCGGTTGCACCTACAACGTGATACGGCGGAAGAAATGCAGTTTACAAATGACTTGGACCTGGGCTGAAATCGAAGTGAGCGCAAGGTGAACTGAAGACGCAGATGCAGGCCAAGCGAGAAGGAAATCTGGGGAAAGAGGCCACGCCAAAACTAGCAAGGCTCGTTTCCCGACAAAATGCTACTAGGCAGTAATTGCCGTCACGGGCATGCATCACGCATCGCTCATCCATCCGGCATTCTCCTCTGACGTCCAACCCGGTTTCCATTGCCCCATCAGTTTTGTATCATAGCATTTGTTCATCTTCCCAAGCTTCATTTCTGCTTCTTGTCTTCGACCTGATCTGCATGACACTATTGAGCTCCGAGCTGTACTCTTGTTATATTCACGTTGCCTTGTTGTGGCGTTGTTGAGCTGTCATCCGCCGTCAGGCTTCCAGCCATTATGTGGTAATCCCAAGAACCTCGCCTCGTCATATCAGTCTACACCGAACGCTGCCCAGTTTCCTCCTCCCACTCAGTCGCTGTCACGATGCAGTACGTGAGGAGCTTAGGGAGCGGCGTCTCCAAGACCTGGAATTCAATCAACCCGGCCACCTTGTCCGGTGCCATCGATGTCATTGTCGTTGAACAGACAGATGGTTCACTGGCGTGTTCACCTTTCCATGTCCGCTTCGGCAAGTTTTCATTATTACGGCCGTCAGATAAGAAAGTTGAATTCAAAGTCAATGGTGTCGTTCAGCCTTATGCCATGAAACTGGGGGATGGGGGTGAAGCATTCTTTGTCTTCGAGACGTCTAACGACATTCCTGAGGCAATGCAGACCAGTCCACTCATATCTCCGGCGAACAGTCCGCCTATCGATGCTTCTGATAGACCGCCTTCTCCAGGTCTCTCAGAGCCTTCATACCTGGATATCACCGAGACAGGAAAGGGGCGTGACACTCCTCCAGTCCCGATGATTAGACGAGAGGGAACAAACCTCAGCGACCAGCCCGAAGCCTCCTCGCTCCCGGATTTCAACACCGATCCCACTGGGACTCCGCTCGCCGAGTCGGCTCTCGTCACCCCTGGTCCGTTGGAACGAGCAGCCTCGGAGGAAGTACTCCCAATAGCGACGAGACAGCAGTTGGATTCTGTTCAAGCCTCCTTCCATGACAGTGGCATTCCTCCTCGATCTCTATCCAGTCTCGATGGGTCGGCTACTCCGAGAGCATCCGCGAGTCCACCAGCTTTAAGACCTCAACAAGCGTATGACCGCGCTATGACACTTTCCAAGAAACTCTCCTCCTCGAACATACGATCGCAAGTTACCGAGTCCGGAGATCTCATGCTCGATATGACAGGCTACAAGACCACCGAGCCCGAGGCCCTGCGAGCTGAAGCCGTGGCTCGGAAGATTCTGTCTGAAGAACTTAAGGGAAACTACGATATTGGCTCTCTGATCGGAACTGATGAACACGGTAATTTATGGATTTATAGCAGCGAGGAGGCCCGAGATGCCGCAGCTCGGAAGGCGGCGGCTTACAGCCTCGGGTCGACCAATCTTTCGGCGGACAATGCCTCAGACCCCGGATATCACAGCGATAGTGATCGAAGTACTTCTCCAGAACTTGCCGCTAAAAGCCCTGGCCATCAAAGAGCACAGTCGGAAGAGCTACCAAGCTCTCGGCCGTCAGGAGATCAAACCAGGAACTTTGCGAAGACCTTGCGTCTGACAAGCGACCAGCTCAAATCTCTCGAGCTCAAGCCAGGCGAAAATCAAATGTCCTTTACCGTCAACCGAGCCACATGTACAGCGTATATGTATCTGTGGACGGCGGATGTGCCAATTGTGATCTCCGATATTGATGGCACAATCACAAAATCAGACGCCCTCGGCCATCTACTCAACATGGTTGGCAGGGACTGGACCCACGTAGGGGTGGCGAAGCTTTACTCGGACATAGTAGCCAATGGCTACAATATGTTCTACCTAACAAGCCGATCTGTCGGCCAGGCCGACACGACGCGGGCCTACCTCAACGGCATTGTCCAAGAGGGATGGAAGCTGCCCAAAGGCCCTGTCATCATGAGTCCAGACCGGACCATTGCAGCTTTACGGCGGGAGATTTATCTCAGAAAACCCGAGGTGTTCAAGATGGCTTGCCTACGAGATATCCTCAATCTGTTCCCGGGCAAAACAAATCCGTTCTATGCTGGCTTCGGCAATCGGTTCACGGATGCCTTGAGCTATCGCAGTGTCAATATCCCTTCAGCTCGAATTTTCACAATCGACACCAATGGGAAAGTCTCCCTGGATCTTCTGACACTGAACAGATACCGCAGCAGCTACGTTACAATGCGAGAATTAGTGGACCATTTCTTTCCTCCCGTATCGACGCTGGTCAGAGAGGGAGGTGAAGAGTATACAGACTTCACATATTGGCGAGACACGCCGCAAGACCTGGAAAACTTCACGCTAACAGATTCCGAAGAGGACGAAGAAGACGAAGAGGAGGACATGGAAGATGAGGAGGACGAAGCGGAAGTTGCATCTGAGAACGGCATGGGCGACAGCTTTGTCTCGAGGGAAAGCATGGACGACTCTGTCATGAGCGAGTCGGTGCACGAGTCCATTGAAGTGGATGATGCAGCTGGGCAGCTGGCAGCCTCGCGAATAAGCACGACTGATTCAATCGAAGATCAAGACTTCGCGAACGATTACCTTGGTGATGACGAAGGGCGGGTGGGAAGACATAAAATAATCTGATTGGGCGAATGGAAAAGGCACCTCTCCCGAGTAAACGCATATGCATTGACGGAGGAGTTTAAGAAAAGCATGGGACGTGCAAATGGAGTTCATCCGACTTGAAGGTCAAACGAGTGAGCTTACGCTGACGTGCCGGGCTATATTGGAGATTGACGTGGCATTGCTAGACGCATCAAGCAACGGAGTTGACGGCATGGTTGGAAGGACGTGGTTGCCGAATTGAAGCTTTCGCGCCTTGATGCTGAACTGTATATAAAACGAATGTCTGAGTGGCGGATCTGTATTAGTTATGAAACTGGATTTCTGTCTTCGACGCCGTGAATGAGCATCTTGAAAGCTGTTCACCAATGCCAACAAGAACGCGACATCGAAATAGCTGTCTTTCACAGCTCCAGCTTCGGGCACTGGTGATGCGCAATCGAATCTCGAGACCAAAGCCGCATCACGTCGCATCATATCCAAGGCGGTAAATTAAAGGACTCGGGATTGACGCAGGTCCCCTATGGCTGGCATGCAAGGGGGAACGTTGACGCGGCTACAACCGCCCCTGTCTCAAGATTGAGTTTCGCTCTCCGCGTTCCATCCACGCGGGCTCTGTTTGGGCCTTGCGAGGCACATACGTACAGGGGGTTTGTGGTTGAGATGAGATGAACGTTTCCCTCCGGCAGACAGACCTCATTCATCTTTCACTTAAATAAACCAAAGTCTTGCCGCCGGCATAGACCATCTCGACTTATTTTTCACCTTACTTCACCTCACTTCACCTCATCTCCCGCAACAACTGTACCTAACAACGATCTCCGATCTTGCCATACCTTGCGCCAGCCACCCTCATTCTAATCCGAGGTATCGCCGTCTAGTACTCCGTCACTCTGTACGCAGTACAGTTGTAAACAAACCAACCAACCAACCAATCCGTCAACCAACCACGACTCCTCCGTACTAAGAGCGAAGACCCCAAGATGTGGCGGCAACTATTCAAGAGAGACAAATGCGTCAACAACGCCGAGGTCGACACCTGCGATAGCTACACCAGCAAGTTTTTGACGACCGGGGTTCCCTTGCTGATCAGTCTAGTGTAAGTACAATTACATTGCATGCTGGCACACACACTCGCTCTGTTTTCCTCTGTGATCCCCAGATGCAGCACCCGGGCTCGGTCCCAGCTTCCTCATATCTCATGCTGCGACTCGGACTGACTTGACATGTTAGCCTCTTCATCATCCTCGCCACCGTCCTCTTCTTCATCGTCCGCCGCAAGCGCAGGCAGCGCCACGCCCAAGAAGCCGAGAAGAACCGCCAAATCGACGATGACATAGGCGATGTGGAAATGGTCATCACGGGGCCTAGAAACCCCGACGCAACGTACAAACATTGGGAAGATCGGGGGTCGAGTCCGGGGTTGGAGTTGGACAATCCATTTGACCAGGACTCGAGGGCGGGGACCCGGGACGTTTCGCCGGCGAAGCGGTAACAATAAAGGAAAGGGAGTTGCCTGTCTTGATCTGTACCATTGTAGCATGAGCATGAGCATGCGCAGGAATAGCGCTCGGAGTTTGGGAGGAAATGAGCTTTTTATGGGCTGGCATGATGAACAATTAACAATGATATTCCTGCGTACAGAGACCTGAATGGTCAAGAGCTGGCGGAGCTCACGCGAAGCCGTTATAGTTGACATGACTGACAAAACTGTCGGTACTCAATTGAGTTGGGTATCGTTTGCGCATCTCTCTTCCTCGTATCAGCTCAACATTACCGAGCCCAACTCCCCTTGCAACGACGACAATTCGATCCCTTCGATCTCCTGAACTGGACGTCTGTGACCGTGATGAATGCCAGAGGGCCGGATACATCGTCTTCATTCTGTGTCCCACCACGACGTTGACCCCGGTGAGTCGCTTCCAAGCCGACATTCCTCTGCGCGGCCCCTAGCCCGACTTCTTCTCGAGCAGGGCGACTATGTCCTTCTCCAACGCTTCGGGCTTGGTGACACTCCCGTACCTGTGCACAACCTTGCCGTCCCGGTCTATCAAGAACTTCTCAAAATTCCACTTGACCCGCTTCAAACCCAACAGTCCCGGCTTTTCACTCTTCATCCACTCCCATACCGGTTCCGCTTTGCTTCCATTGACTTCCGTCTTTCCCAAAACCGGAAAGGTCACCCCATAGTTGAGTTGACAAAACTCCTGGATCTGGTCATCCGAACCAGGATCCTGGCCTCCGAATTGATTGCACGGAAAGCCGAGGATGACGAATTGATCGGGGTATTTCTGCGATATTTTCTTCCAGAGCTCTTCAAGGCCCTTGAACTGCGGTGTGAAGCCGCACTTTGAGGCGGTGTTGACGGCGAGGACAATTTTTCCTTTGTGCTGCGCCAGAGGGTACTCCTGCGCGCGTTTATCTTTTGGAGTAAAGTCGAAGAAGCTCGTTGCTGAAGCCATGGTGAGCGTGGATGGGGAGGTGAGCGCACGAGGTGAGGTCGAGAAGGGACGGTGCAGACTGCGTACGCCGGAGTTGGTGGACTGAGAGTCAATATGGGCGCAAGGGATATTGAGACCTGCAAGACGACGTGGGCTTGGACGGATGGTGGCACCACTTGCGTAGGCAGAAGTGCGAATGGTTCTGACGCCGATGCTTATTTGAAATACTGCTGAGGCCAATGACCGCAGGTTTAATCCTTGCATGAAACGGCCAAAGAGGATACTGTGGTACACTATTTGCGCTTAGATAATTCCTGATTCAGAGATATGTCCGAGGCCAGCAAGTATTTGGAATTGGGAGATTTGATAGAGCAATAGACGTCAGGCTATGCATGAGACCAGCATAACCTTTGAATCGTTCGACTAAAGTTTACTATGCGTTTCGATTTGTGCACCGGCCATCCAATTGATACAAGTTGTTGGTGGCGGAGGGGCCTGAGGGGCTCAGAGAGCGCTGCATCCGAGGCTCAAATTGGACGGGACGGCGTCACGCAATTCCGACGCGGTGATGCAATGATGCGGCAACTTGTGAGCAAGGTGGCGTGGCACGTGCGTGGGTGGAAATGGGATACGGAAAGATGTTTTTCCATGGCCGGTCAGGTTGTGCCCAAGGTCTCACGAGGCTGCAACATCGGGCCGATCAGGCTCGCCTGGTCTTCCACTCGCCGTCATGCTCCGCACCGACAACACTTCAGACCAAAGCGACAGATATCTCCTCCGAGAAATCAAGCGAGCTGGCAGCCACTGACCTGCTGGGAAAAACAGTTTCTCCGAGAGCGAGCTCTCACTATTCGTTCTCGCTTCGTATTCCAACATCTGACTTTCGAAGTGCGGGGGAGGCAAACAATGCTTCACCAGTCATCGAGCAGCATCAAGTAGCTTTCCACATGTGACGAGAAGGCGAGCTACTCAACCAGGGGAGCTGTTGCTTCCCGGGCATGGGTAGGCGACGGTGAGTTTCTCCTTCAGCTCTGACAAGGTGGGCGTATATTTTGATGATTCAGCTCCTCCGTCTGCTCTCTCGATCGTGTGAAAACATTATAAACCTCCCTCAGGGAACTGCAGGATACTTCGTTCAGCCATATTCCGCCAAACAGATAAATCTCGCCGGTGCCTTGTACTGCCGGCCTGCTTCAGTATCCTATTTCAGACACTTCCTCCGACCAAGCGAGCTCGGCGTTCGTGGCCCGCATCTCTTGAGCACTTCAACAACTATTGCCGCTCTTGTCAGTTCCTCCTTATTCATCCCACACCATTCGATACTGACACAGCACAGTAGCAGCAGCAGCTCCGTCGTACTCGGTATTGTTGCCGACTTCATCCAGGTAAGACCTCTTTTCGCCAGCTCCAGACCCAGCCACATCCTGCAATGTCGCTACTGTCTGGTTACTGTCGTAGCAGCTTGCAGAATGTAGACGTCATTGTACAGCGATTTCCCGCCCCGAGGCAGCAAACAGCGGCTTGGCAACTTGAACTTGTATTGCCTGTATCTGTTTCAGACCGTAACTGACGTGCAGCTGTACAGTTCAGTCAGTTGGACAAAGCAGGTTCGGAGCTTCCCACTGGGTTCGTATTCAAAGGGAGCAGAGGGATTGAAAGAGCCCGGTCTACTATATTTCTTCTCCACCCAGACTTGTTGGCTCGACAACTGCTGCCGGATCGGTGGAGTGATAATTGTCGAACCACATTTGTCGAACTTCAAGTGTTGTGGACCTATATCTCGACCGAATCTCGCTACTTGGCTCCCAAAATGTCGGGTGCGTTCACCATGCCCCACGCCCTGACGGGCGGTGCTGGCTACAAGGCGAATCAGTCGTATGACGAGTTCTTGCGGAAGCACAGCGGATTTTATCGCCGCCATAGTGCTGCCTCAAATGCCATGGAGGGTGACCGACGAGCCTCCCAAGCGGCACTTGACGGCAATGCCGCCGCTGCGGCGCAGGCAGTCCAAAACGTGGCGGCCGACAACGCAAATCGCCGTGGCAGTGTGACCGTCGCAGAGGGTGGAGCAGCGACTGCGAACTCTAGGAAAGGCAGCGTTGCCGTCGCAAGCGATGTCACTAGGAAGGACAGCATCTTCGGTCTCGAGGCAACCGGTGGCGTAAGGATGTCGGAAGAACGCAGGCCAAGCACCTCCCTCGCTAGTGACCTGTTGCACAAAATGAAAGGGCACAAGTGAATGGTTCAGACTTGGTGGCGGTGACACGTATGTTTCGTGGGCTGGAGTCAGGCTCATGTAACTGTCGATTTTGGACTGGATGTCTATCGTTGTTTGATTTGAGCCACTGGAGTGTTTCTGCAAGTGGGAATTCAGTCTCGTGCTCAGTATGATGCAAGGTCAGCTGGTTTATAACCGAGTATAAGTTCATCTTTCAATGGATAGCGTTTCCAGACTGCAAGACCTCTCTCGAGGCATCGTTCCCGGTTTGAAAGAGTCGGCCGAGATCTGGAGTCACATGCTAGACTTTCTTGTGAGACTGTTCTCCGTGGCAGCACTTATTCATACCGAGGGGCGTTACCACGCCGTCGGGTGCTATACCTGAACGTCGTAGAGGTATCCCGACCAATCCGTGCGGGTATTTCCCTAGATTCAGAATATGGCTTTGTCAGGAAACAGGAACCAGCTTCGTGTGTGAGTTCCACCTTGCACGAGGGCTATGGACGAGCTATGACCAATCCTCGCCGCTCGGAAGATTTGGATCTGCTCGTCTCCTCCTGCCAATCATCTGAGAAGGACTGTCGCAGGCTCGAGGGCTAGCTTTCCGGTCCTTAGTCACTAGTCCACTCTGCAGGATTTCGGAAGATGGCCGTTTGACAGCACTGATGAGGACTGTGATGGGAAGAGCAGGTATCATCGACGATCGTACCTGTGTGTCTGACCCCGGCTGGTCCACGACGTATCTCGGCCCAACATAGAGTGTCAAAAATGCCAAGTTGCCTGTTAGCCCTGCGTGAAGAGTCGTGCTGGTGCTGTGTGAGATTTCAGTTGCTGGTGGGAGAAAGTTGTGACGTCGGGCCAGGTGTCTGCTTCTGTCACAGGGAACCCTGGCAGCTGAGTAATGAGAGGAAAGCAACAGGATGGAAGTTAGGTGTGTGGTGATCGCAAATGGCTAACGCAGTAGAAGTCTTCCAGCAAGATGACGGAATCAATGAGAGGCCGGCTGAAATAACGAAATTGACCTTGACCCTGCGAGGAGTAGAGTTTCCGCTTTCCATGCTCGGAATGATACTGTAACGACCACAACTACAATCACAACTCCGCTGAGACCGGACCTGAAATTAAAACGTGGCGGATACTGCCCGTCAATAGATCACGCACATCGTGCACGTCGTACAATATACCCCAAGAATACGAGCCCCAGTAGCCAAGGCCGGTTTGCTGTCCAGATCACAGCGATATAGAGCCTCTGGAAGGCATCACGAATCGACCATGACCGGTCTTGCCCCAAGAGTACAGTCCTGCACGCTGCTGTCTCATATCGCGCCGACACGCTTCGCCCGTGGCCTTTTGTTGAACAGGCAATGGGCATTGTTGGCCACCATAATCTAAGACAACCTCTCTCCAACACACAGCTCCAGCAAACAAAATATATTCTAGCTCGAGCCTGGGCCCGGCTTCATCCCCCACAGATGCCGAAGCACATCTTCCTCCACATCGCCTATGATAGTTCGCGTGTACCATTCCCGCCTTCTCAGGGCTCAGCGGTCAAACGTGTCGAGATTTTCTCCCGCCCGAAAGCAAGCGCTTTTCCACCATGCAAGATCCGATTTGCGCCAATGCTGCCTGTATAATATCGAAATGAGGGATCTTGCCTCCTTGATGATGTATAGATTGTAATGGAACTTTCGGGTGAATGCCCCAACACCACATGCAACAAATGCCACTGCGACCCTGGCGACTCTCGTCCTGACATGTCGGTGAGGCGTCCCTCGGTCTGGAGCGGCTCGATGCGCCAGGAGCCAGCACAGGCATGCTTGCTTCTTGACCCGAGATATCTCGCTCCAGTCTCTTTACAGGACAAGCCGTTGAAGGTTTTTCTGGATCAAGATATCCTGTACATCCTCCATGGTCTTCTTGAGGAGATTCGTGTCGGTTGCGTTGGTGAAATGAATGTAAATTTCCCGATTGCTGTTGCGATTGATGGATCGGAACTTGTTGGCAAAAAACTGCTTCGAAGCCTCTTCATCGCCGTTCTTGCCGGTGTAGTCGGGGAAATGGGCCGAAAGAGGCGATATTGGGAGTTTCTCCCGGAAAAGATCGATCTTGTTGAGGAACAAGATGATTGGTTTATCTCTGAACCACTCGCCGTTGACCAATGATTCGAACAGCATCAGGGCCTCATGCATTTGGTTGGCGTTTACGTCTTCAACCAGGCACTGATCGTAACCGGACAGAGCGGCCATGAAGAGGAGGCACTGCACCCCCTCGAAACAGTGGATCCATTTCTTCCGTTCTGACCTTTGGCCTCCGACATCCATCATGCGGAACGTCAGGTCCCGAAGTTCAAAAACTGTTTCCGTGATGCCGGTCGTCCTGAGTCGAGCATGAAGCATGTCTTGATCGTTCGGGACCCAGTCGGGCTCGAACATGCGGTCGATGTTCTCAAAGTAAAAGCTGAGGTTGTCGTGAAGCGCAAATTCGTGTCCTTTCGAAACAGCTTTTTGTACACCCGCATCTTTCCATAGCGCAGTCATGGCTTCCTTGACTTTCTTGTCCCGAAACGCTTCGTGTGCATCGACGTCGGAGTTAATGTTCTCGAGGTAGTCGGCATATGCTTCGTTTTCTTCTTTCTCGAAGTCGATGTTCTCGTCCTGCAGAATCTCGTACAGGACTCGGAATGCGACGACCATGTTGGAAAAGATGACGGCCTTTACCTGGACGCGCTCGTCTTCCTGGAATCCACTGGAATGGATGATTCGCATCTGCTTGATGATGGTGGATTTTCCAGATTCGCCCGCGCCTGTACCGCGTGTCAGTGAATGGGTCAGACCGCCCATGCGGAAATCTAGAGCCACGTACCGAGCAGGAGAATCTTGACCGTTCGAGACTCTTGTTTTCGATCCATGCGGATCTGTCGTTCGATCTTTGCACTCCGCTGCGAAGCCTCCTTTTCACGCACATCGACTTTCGATCCTGTGCAGCCCATCTTGAAAGCGCGACGACAGCCGCGGAAGCGACGGTTGGGAACGCAGTTGATTGAGTCTGGCGGTGTGATATCGAAGCTCGTCTGGCACCGACTCTCACAAAGTCATCCTTGTCGTGCAGCTGATGAGGGTGATGGCCAGGGACGGAATCGAGTAGGGGGGTAGATCGTCGTTCCGAATTGACTCGAGCTACTGTTCCCTTGGTCAGGGTTAATCTGGGCTTGACGCCTCGTGCGTACTCACCTCGAGATGAAGGAAACTGCAAGTTGGGCAGAAGGGCAGGTTAGCCGTGATCTTGACCAGCCCCTGCACTCTTTGCACGAAGATACACAACACCCACAACGGGCGCAAAGTGGTCAGATATTGGCGTGGTGTACGGATAGAGTATGGCAGAGGTGTTGGATTGGGTGCCGCACAGCTGGTCTGAAGCGTGGTGAAGATGCGGTGGAGAGAGAGCTCCAAAGCTTCAGCAATTCGAATTGAACAGCTAAGGATCTCAATGGCCGGGGAGCCACGGGCGCCTTTCCATCCGGCCTGGAGGGTGCCGAGGCCAAGGGCCAATGCGGTTAAGCCGCCCACGCCTCGACGTTGAGGGGCGAGTAGCAAGCTGAGCAAGAGGGCGCCGTCAAACAGTGGCTGGCAAAGTGGAGCTTGGGGGAATTGGAGAAGCTTCGCTAAGGCACCAATCCGGTCTAGAAGATCTCTTAGAACACTGTCCGTTGCAGGGGCTTGCCATGCGGCAGAAGATTGAAAAGGTCAGGATCGCCCTGGTCGCCTTCCGATCGCTCATATCTCTCCCCCGGTCAACGAGTTCAGGGGCAACATTTCATCTGCCCGACACCTCGCCACGTTCTGTGTCATAATCTGCGGTCGCGTGTGTTCGGCGACGACCAAACTCATGTGTAACCGTATTTCAGTCAACACTCCCTGATAGACTGGCTTCCACCACGGCCAGAGGGTTGTTCGTTGTTGCTATCAGAGGCGGGGTGGAGCCGTGGCCAGCCATATCGCGTCCAACTAGCCTGCGCACAAGTAGCCCCCGAGAGACACCCTCGACGTTCGAAACCGTCCGAGCGAGAGACAACATGAAACTCGCAGACGAGAACATGTTCATCTTTTATGGGAGATTGTCTGAGCTTGAATTAGGCGTTATCGATGGACAACCAATGCTCGTGCTAGAAACACCGGCGTCGTCGATACTGGTTCTGAAATGAGACAGGGGAACGTTGTACCTTGGCTTCCAAGTCAAAGCCTTTCATCGCAGAGGCGTCATTGCATTTCTCCTGGTTGATGTCCACGCATCGTAATTTGACTCGGAGACGGCCGCATAGTACACAGTACGTATCCGCATTTGCTCCCTTCGCGGTGCAGGCGTGCTCAGTACCGTGAACGACCCCCGGGTCAACCTGTCTATCGCACGAGGGCCCAAGCCCTGAATTCGCCCGAGTTACATACTGGGAGCTTGTCGCCACGAGTGCACGTGAAATGAATGCGACTTACCGAGCACTCCTCTTCCAAGTGTCTCTACTCAGATTGATGTCGATGTTTTGTTCTCGCAGAAATTGATCCGACAACCAGTGTGTTCATTGACGTCCAATTTCCGATCGCTACGAGCAAAGAACGCCTAGCTATAAGGTCAGACCTGCATCACCTTCGTCGCATCTAAAGCACATATCTTGCGTTCTCAGATCATGCTGGGTTGAAGTTCTGCCACGACCAGGACCGGACGAGGCCCAAGACCAAGGTTCCAAGAAATTTTATCAGCCTAAATACAACTTGGAAATTCATCGCCAAGAGATCTCCTGAGATGCGCCGTGAGCGGAAGGGAAGCCCCGTGATCTCATTAATCGTCCGCTGGGCTTCAACAAAGATCTGGAATGGACTTCCACTGACCTTGCTGCCAGCTTAGTTCGTCGGTGTCGTTCGTCGGCCGGCCCCGTCTTCGCTGTGTACTTCTGGGAGCCTGGCAAATCAGAGCTTACGGTTTTACGATGACTTGTGGACTGCACTCGCCATCTCCCCTGACCCATGGAGCACCGCTGTACGACATCAGCTCAACCCACGTTCTCCTGCACCCGTACCTGGGAAGGATGATCTCCGGCAAATGAGGTGCGTGTGCCTTGTAACCGAGATATTGGGACCAGCCCTACCTGGTGCCGTTGGTGTTCGATGTCTATGTCATGGCGCCATGGGCAAACAGGGCCGTCTCCGGCTTATCTACGGGCCATCGGGGCTTATGGAAGAACTCCGGGAGATTGTTCTGGCGGCTGGTGTCCGCCTTACCATTCTCGTCTTGCCATTTAACAGTTTTCACTGCTCTTTCTCCAGCAGAGGCCGGCCAAGCAACTTTGTCGGTGTAATCGAAAACTACATGCACACCCCCGATTGGTACATTACCTATCTCACTCACTACTGGCGGTCTTGGATACAGTCTCGCTGCAATGGTCTGATGGATAGAGCTCCCAGCCCATCCCAAAATGCCGTATGCTGTGTAGAGTTCTATCCTCTTCCGGCTAGATGCCAACGGTAATGGGTTGGTGACAATAAAATACAGCACTCTGGGGCGCGAAAGCTTAGACATGAAGGCACGGGACTCGTATCAAGGCTAGCCTTATGAAGGTCTATAATCGGCATCGCCATTGGGCTGTTTTGGCGATTACTTTCAGCTAGAGCTTGGGCAAAACCTTGACCAGAGGCCTGTATTCACCGACTGACGTTCTCGCTCCCGTAAGTCAGACTTGCATCGGCCTACAGCATACAATCGGCGATGGTCATCCCAGCTTGTTGGACCGTCCGAAGTCGCTTCCCTTGGCGGTGCTTGGGTGGCTCGATTCCAGCTGACTTCATCAGCTCCCGTGACTTTGTACCTGCAGAAGTCACTTTGTCAAGATTTACCTAAGAAGTCTTTCGGAAGGTGACGAGTGCGCTACGCTCAGAGCGGTTTGGTGCAGCTTCCCTTCTGGGAGTCCTGCAGCAGAGAGGATGGAACAGATCTAACCCGTATTCGCCATTACTCGTGGGACGCAAATGTCTATGAATGGTTGAGAGACACGGACTCCAGAATTGGCACCGGCTTCGGACCGGTTAGCCATGCAAGGTGGGGCCTTCCTATTTGGGCCTCAGCCTACGAGATACTTGTACGTCGTACCAGCGTGTTCGCAACGCGGCCTGGCCATGTGGGCTACGTTTCATTCGGCAGGGCAGAGGAATCACGAGGGTACGTATTTCGTGTCCGCGCAATGAGCCTCGGACCATCTCCGAGCTGTCCGTGCCCCGTCTTCTCATCAATATCCGTCGAAGATGCCGGAGGCCTAGCAATTTGTTGATTGACTGTACTCTTACTGCAGGATTGAAAAGATCAAGACCGAAGAGTGTTGGCGGGAGCTATCTTAAGAGCACAAGATCGCCGCCTCTTGCGGCAGGTGCTCTAAAAACTTGCCTCTTCTGGCTAGGGATCGCTGATCTGAAAGGGTCCTGCGGTTCCACAGTCATTGACCACATGGCGCTCCGGAAGTTTCAAGGAACCCCAAAACTCTGGGTCGAACACACCAGGGTGCCGAGTACAGGTTTCCCGGCTTGATAGATACCAAAGGGCAGCCGAGTCGGCATTACCGTCTGTGAGAACCATCAACTCGTGATGCACGACCCACAAGGTGACCGGGTTGAGGAGAACAACACCTTGGCTGGTTCGTGATGATACTATACGCATACGCCGCTGCTGGAGGCCGCAACCATCCGCGATATACAGCGAGATACAGCGAACCATGGCGCACGCGTCCGAGCAATAGCTCTACAATGGAAGCCAATAAAGGCCGGCCTCATGCATCGTCGGATGCAAAGCGGGCTCATTTCCAGGGAAGGTATGTGCCAAGAAGGGCACCTTCCTAACTCGCAAAGCTCAGCCCTGTACGACTGTCGCTGCTTTGTGAGAGCAGTGAGAACTGGGAAGGGCTTGCGGCGAGACTTTATCTACTTGCCCAAGAACGATCACCACATGACTTACTGGAGCTGGGGGAGTGCCAAGTAGCGGCATGGCTTCGCCCGTTCAGGGTTTCGTGGCTTCGGGCGAGATGGTCATTGGACAACTCGACCACCAGATTCGCGATTGATGGAGCTCTCTTGTCGACCGGCGAATCACGACAATTTCCACCGATTACGCTCTATGGTTTAGTGGAACTCGGAAGAGGTATCCGCATTGGACTCCTTTGCCATGCACTGTGACGCAGTTGAAGGAAGCTATCCTGGCACTTGCCGCATCGAGAAGTTTGTGGCGTTTCCAACTGGGCAGGCGGCCCATGCATCGAACGAGGTCCAGACGCCTGAAATCGCCAAGGTACCACCACGCTTGCGAGTGACCGTCCTTGACGTGGTCACGTAGCGAGCCACTCATGATGCCCCGAGAGCGGCCAAGCACGTATCGGTCAGCAAGAAATGTATTACATGAGCAAGCAGTATGTGCTAGGGAGATACGTGGACGCGGGGATTTCGCGGGTATCGTGCGATGGACTAAGTACTGTACACAGTACCTCCTCAGGCCTTGAGCTGTTCCCGTCAGGGCTGGCAGATTGGACGGTGGCAAAGCAGCTGCTCGTCAATACAACTGGGTATGGTGAGATGTTGGCGGGAACAGAGAACTGGCAAGAGGACATAGACGAGAAACAAGAACATCGGGCAGGCGATGAGGTGTCACTGCCTATGGCTCGACATAACTTGCATTTTGATACCTCCAAGCTTCGAGGTCGCTGTTCAGTGACGGCCGGAGGTGACAGGTGGGTGACTGCCTGTGGCTGGCACTTGCCGTGCACACCTCAGAGTCCGTTGCAGCAGGCCCAACGAAGTTAAGGGCGCCTGCCACAAGAGGAAGTCGAAGGTGGTCCAAGCTCCTCGACTAGCCAGGCTGCCTGCGCCAGTCACAGCGCAGGGAGCCTTGCTTGGTGATTTTGCTTCAGTTGCAGCGCCCACCCACCCATCCGCCCTGCAGCGTCGAGTTGATGACTTTGCTGGGCTACCAATCAGGGCGGCTGGCCCCCGCCCACGCGTACGCTGACACGACGGGCTCGCAGCTGCCCCAAGCCCCTCAGCAGGCGGCTTTCGCCAGCCAGTCTCTGCAGCCTCGGGTGGCCCTCTCCGGGATTGCTGACTTCAGGACAGGCTTCTAACGTGCTTCGATAATTCTTGGACTGGCTTCCACCGCCAGCGCCAAACCTCATTGGGTAGTCGGCGCAGGGAGTCCGTTTGGACCAGCGCCCGCCTGCCAACGTCAATAGGTAAGGATCTGTTATCGCCCGTACCATTTCCCGTCGGTCAACCGCCCACGGGCGCCCGAGGCATAGTCGCCAATACATGCCGTTACGGCCGGGCCTACTGTGCAACCAACACCCTTGCAACCGATCAGTTCATGATTCTCGGGCTAGGGACGCCGGGCGCGCTGCCAGCTGCACTCAGACGCATGGCAGAACAATAATCCTCGTCTGCTCCACTAGCGCCGCTGGGCCCTGGACAGCCGCAATCAGATTCCCGCCAAAGCGAGTTATATCTTAATTCCCCTTAACAGTCGATGGATATCCGCCGCATCTGACATTGATGAAATCCCCAAGACGTCCGACATTTTGCTGTGGTCTGCCTTACATACTCGACGCTTACTCAAGTCCAACATCCGGCTCTCCAGATTCGAAAAGAGATAAAAGCATCTCCACCGACCACTTCCTGTCGTGAATGACGTCGACCTGGGAACACGATATCACCATGGACTTTGGCTTCGTGAGCTCACCATCACAATCACCCAGTCAGTCGCTCTTCACCGCCGGTCAATACTTCGATAGCACTTCAGAGGGATCCAGTCCCAACTCACCTCATGTAAGTGCCGTCGTGTCGGTGCTCGTCGGGTACCCCGCTGACCCGACGGTAGCAGATGAGTCAAATGATGTTCAACTCGACCTCGATGCAGTACGACATGTACCAATATGGATCCACCCCGGCATCATTCTTTCCGACAACACAGACGACCAAGATCCCCGTCGAGTACAACAACGCCGCAGCCATTGACCAGACCGACCGACGAAGACGACGGTCCGGCAGCACCTCGGCTCCCGCAGCCAAGGACAAGGAATCCATCCCCAACATGCACATGGTACGTCGCCTGACCGCGTCCGCACCGGCAAGGTTAACTGACCCCCCAGCAGCGACGAAGAGCTCAGAACCGCGCATCGCAACGGGCTTTCAGAGAACGGAAAGAAAAGCACGTCAAGGGCCTCGAGCGCCAACTGGAGGACCTTCACGAGAAGCACCAAGATCTCCTCCAGTCATATACGCGGCAAGCCGACGAGGTGTCGAAGCTCAATGGCAGGATATCGGAGCTCACCGCAGAGCTCAACGCCCTCCGATCGTGTCAGGACCAGTCGTTCAGCGAGATGCTGATGCCCGACAAGTTCGACAAGTTCGACGCCTTCTCAACACCGGACAACATGCTCTACAACGGACCCGAATGCTACTTTGACAAGAATGCGGTCGACCTCAATTCCGAGTTCGCGTTACATTCATTCGAGGATTCCTTGTAGTTCACGTTTCTACGACTTGGGTTTTGGCTCCATACCTGGCGTTCGAAGAGGGCTCGAGGTACCAACCTGCACCGGCCGGGTTGTCTTTTTCTTGTCGATTGCACTTGAGCGAAGCGCACGTCGCGCAGCATGGGATGGATTGGCTTTGGCGTCTTGCACGACTAGCGCTTGATGAAACATATGATACGTTCAGGTCTCCCAGGGAAAAGCCTCGGGCATGAGGAACACTATTATTCAGAGCAAAGACTTCTACTAGGGTTGTCAACAGTAGGCTTCTGGAAAGGGCCCTGCGAGCTGGGGTTCCCGAAAGATTCAACAGGGTGGGAAATCAGGTACACGTTGGGAGGCCGGCTAGTCTTGCCGATTGAAAGCTCAGAATAATCACATGTACCACAAAGTGAATGGAGAAGCCAGCGCGTTCTCTCCGGCAACAAGAAGAAATTTCACCTGTCACTCACTGTGCTCTGTAGCTCCCACGGACGGCGGGGGTGACAACGCGGAAAGCATACTCGGTGTTCTGCTGCTGAAAGTCTAACTGGAAAGCCTTGGGGGCGCGCCCATGTCCAGGTTTCCCGACGGGGGGTCGTGTCCTCGTCTGCCTTGGCTCAAACTCTTCTCTTTCCGAGCTGCTGTCAATCCGAAACTGGCATTTGCTCTGGCGACTAGCAGAGCAACAAATGATGCTTGAAACCTTCAGAACGGCGACCGCGAGCATCACCTTGGGTAATGACTCGAGCATGCCTCCCGCCTTTGTCCTACCCACACCAGCAGCTGCTGCCCCAGGACGCCGCAATTGGTGGTGACTCGGCAACCCTGCAGCGCTCTTCAAGCCACGAAAGTCAGGCCGTCCTCTGGTGCCTCAACGATCATCGTTCGGTTGTGGAAGCTTCCAACCTTCTATGGCTCCGAGCAGGTCGCCGACCGAATTGTCCACCCAGCTGGTCAAGCCGGTTGGTCCTCAGCCGATTGCCTTTTTTGGGCATGCCGAGCGGCCATGTCCACAGCGGCCCCCCCGGGCGATATGGTACAGTAGGCTCTGCGCTCGCAAGAAAAAGCATAACTTTAAGAGACCAGGCGTAGCGGCGTTCAGTTCAGACAAGATAGCCGAAGACACAGGCCGCTCTACTACACATCTCTATGCTCATCCTCGGCTCTCTTCTTTTTCTTCTCAACCCAATCTATTGCACGGTGTCGAGGTCAAAGTTCACAATGGGGAGCAGGTCCACCCGATGGGGATCACCGCTCGGGATTCTCGAAGCGAGGTGCCCAAGGCAGTCCTTCTGACCACGTCCATACGTGCGACGCTTCCGCCATAGAATGCGTGATACTCCAACCTTGCGGCACACCAACTTCGACAGACCTTCCCCGCAAACGCTTCAGCAATGCTGATAAGGAACCACTCACAGTGGGTTATCAGGCGCCTTCCCTGGTCCGACTCCCAAGACTTTCCGAAGAGCTTCAGATCATGTCAGCCTGCATCCGCATCTTCCTGTCCGTCGAACGAATCAACTACCGCGGACTCGGGTGCCTTCATTGGGTGTGCCATGGTATATCCTAGAAGCATGCCCGAGCGCTGGACCAGGGGGTATTCAGGTGTGACACACTGCCTTCTGTCCAGCTCGGGGTTCCGCTTCCAGGCTATCGTCCCTCAAGCGCCAGCCATCACACCGATTCGTTTACAGCGTTGTATCACTTATCGGGCCGCCCTGGCCAAGGTTGTATTGTTCTCGGTCTGGCGTGCCGTAATATATGAAAACCCAGTAATTGATCGGCACGCTGATTGCCCTCTTCCTGCCACGACGTCCATTCTCGGTCGCTGGTGCTTTTCGCACAAAGAGCTCCACCAAAGTCTAGAACCTGTCGTATATTTCCCTTTCCCTCCTGAGGCGCCCTTCCCAAGCAGGCAGAATGCCTTGATGGGAATTCGTCTTGACGAATGGTCGATGCATACACAACGTGATCGAATACGAGTACAACAGCCAGACATCCATCACTGACCCCTGTGCGTCGTGATGTGTTGGTGTGCCAGAGGACCAAAACTACACAACACCTGTAGCAGGGAATGAACACGAGCTGAGTGGCCCGGTCGTCCTCGAAGCCTGGGAATCCAGAGTCGGTACTACTCGCGCCATGAGCGAGTTCGTCAGGACACGCCGCACTCCCACGTTTACACAATCATATCACCAGGTACGTACCACCTGGATTGCTAGCGTCGCAGCCCACATGTGCATGACATCATGGTGAAGATTCTCGCGGTCCTTATATTCTGGGCTGGGGCTGGTATTCTGGACACGAAAAGTGTAGCCTCTTCCGCACAAAGCCGAAATCATCATCACGCGCGGAAGACATGAAGATGTCATTGTACAGAGCCTTGCGGGCGCCGCTCCAATCTAGCGTGCGACGGCGTCTCTCTTTGCTGCGAAGCATCGGTGATCGGACTCAGGTTGGAATGGGCCTTTCCACGGGCACCAGCAGATCATCGGAAGAGCTGGATCAGATCCGATGAGCCAAGCTCTGAATGTACCCGTTACGAGTAAGTAGGTACGGTAGCTGTTTCAACGCATCGAGCCAAGCACTGGCCGCACCTTACGAGTATGGAGCTGATTCACAGCCTTACGGTGACGGGTTGCCCCTCCAAGTGGCACACAAGGCTGAGTCTGACGCCACACGGCGAGGCTTGAGGAATGTGGCTCAGCTCCGAATCGGGAAAGCAGTGTAAACATGAGCGGTACGAACAACACGAAACGTCAACTTCGCAGCCTTCAATCTCGGCTCGCATGTGCGACGCACCCCAGATGCCCTGCTACGAGATCGAGCTGACGAGCCGACGCAACGCGCAAGAGACTGTGTCTGGGGCAGTCTCATGACTCTTTCCTCATTTGACCACTCTGGATGAGAGTCGTGTCCCTCAACACTTCCATCCATGGTCGCAGCATCTCATCGAAACTCCTCGAGCGGCGTGATCTGCAATATGAAACATGTCCTCACATTACAGTCTTCGAAGTAGGCTAGCAGACACCCAAGCCCCCTCCTTGCGCGCGACTCCCAATGCGTCGCCAACCATCCCAAAAACCGGAGCCGCAATCGCTCGAAAAACCCGACCGCCAGAATACACGCTGCAGCTACAGAGGGTCATTGGCACAACGACGAACAGTCCCAATGGGCTGGCATGTTGTTCTGACACAGACTCCTACGCCTACTGCGCCGGCGCCGTCGCCGTCTTCTCGCAGCTCGCCTCCGACGGCACACCCGTGCATCGATACTACAAAGCTCGACCGACTGCGCCGTCGTTGAATCCCCCCACGTCCTACTATGATAGCTCGCCATCAAGCACGCCGTCGAAGAGGAGGATTAGCACGTTTACGTCTCGGAAGCGGCTCGATGACTACAACGGTGGTGGTTCGGCCAGTCGAGACTGGTCAGACGAGAACGGGAGCCAGACATGGACCGCAAGGGAGCGTATCAAAACCGTTGCCTGCGTAGCGTTAAGTCGCGACGGGCGATGGCTAGCCGTGGGAGAGGAAGGGTACAATCCTCGCGTCCTACTTTTCTCCACGGCCGAAGACTCTTCCTGCGAGATACCCGTCTCCATCGTAACCGATCACACGTATGGCCTGCGTTGCGTCGCTTTCAGCTCAGATATGAGGTACCTGGCCACGCTCGGAGACTACAAGGACGGCTTTCTTTTCATGTGGTCGTTCAACTCCCGGACCGGTCAACTGACTCTCCACTCGGCGAACAAGTGCACGGCCAATATTTGTGACATGACTTTCTGCGGAAGTAACCTGATCACGGTGGGCACTAGGTGTATTCGAGTCTGGGCTGTAAATGAGACGGCGGTGAAACAGTCACCTACCAGGAAACCTCGATACAAGCCGTTGGACACACAACCCTCGAGTCCCGGTCCGACCCCACTGGCTGGCAGAAATGTACTCCTCGGCCCCATGGTGGACTGCACCTTTACTTGCATTGTCCCGGTCAGCGAGAGCAACGTGGTCATCGGAACTGACACCGGCTACGTTTGCCTGGTTGACATGGCTCAAAATGTGTTGGAGTTGAGAGTGCTCAAGAAGCTCGACCTTGCTGTCAGCTCGATCGCCTTTACTTCTTCACCGAGGGAGCTGATCATGGGCACGTCACGAGGACTACACCGTGAAGAGTTCGATGCTCTCTGCAAGGAAATCCCTTCCGCGCTAAAGCGGTCGCGGCCGAAAGCCCCACGAGTCTCCATTCGCCGTTCAATGGGCCTACTTCATGAGACAGAAAAGAGTATAATTGCCATCGGAGGGCTCAGGGATCATACCATAACTCTGGACAACAATGGCAGCTTGCAGATCCAAAGCAATGGTCCGTCGAAATTGGATGAGCCATCACCCACATTTGCGGCTCACAAGAGCGTCATACTGGGTGTCCAGGCCCTTCCCGAAACTGCGGGTCGAGGCGAGTTCTTTACGTATTCCAAGAACGCAGAGGTCAAGTTCTGGGGTACCGACGGGGTCCTGCTGACGCAAGAGTCTATATCTCTTGATCCCACCGAGTCCGAGGATGAGGGCTGCGAAAATGAATTGACCCGGATGCGATACCTCTCAAGCCACGACTCCTTTGTTGCTGCCGACCGGTTTGGAGTGTTGAAACTGCTCAGCAGCCGTGACTGGAAAGTCGTGGACACGGTCCGGGCCCATAGTACGGTGATATCGTGCATCGACATCCTCGATTCTGCTTCGCTAGTGGCAACCTGCAGCAGGGACCGAATGGTGCAATTGTTCCACGTTAATGAGTCCACCTTCTCGCTCATGCAAACAATGGATGATCATGTGGGAGCGGTCAATGAGGTGCTGTTCTCCAATGAAGGTGCGAGGTTACTGTCCTGCTCAGCAGATCGCTCACTGGTAATCCGGGATCGTGTGTTGCGAGAAGAGGGCGGTTTGAAGTCAGTGGTATATCTTACCACCAAGGTCCTAAGCCTGAAGAGCTCACCCTTGTCGATGGCTATGCTCAGTGAAAGCATCCTGGCGGTTTCTACCATGGACCGTTGCGTGACGAGAGTCGATGTCTCGACCGGTACTTTGCTCGATTCGTTCAAGGCCGGAGACCCTGAAACCAACGACACCGTCTTTCTCAACTCGATGATCACTTTCTCCGGACAGGACAGCACAGATGGCGCGCAAAAGATGCTCATCGGACACTGTTCAATCGACAAGTCTATTCGGTTGTACCGTGAGAATATGTCTCTGCTCGTCAGAGAATCTGGCCACACCGAGGGAGTGAGTGATGTAGCACTCCTCGAACCGTCTACACATTCCACGTCCGCGTCTCAGTCCCTGTTTGTTAGCACAGGGCTGGATGGGACAATCTTGATTTGGAACGTCTTGAAATCTTCATCAGCTACTCCGGGATTCTCGCATGAGCAGCTTGCCGGGCTAGGACTGATGAATGATGAGCCCGAGGCGGCTAAACGGAGTCCCGCGTCGCTCCCACCAATGAGAAAGGTGTTGAGCAAGATTGAGATAGCAGATCTCACGGGAGCCAGCGGCCAGCTATCGCCGTCTTCTGCGCGTTCAATGTCGCCTGCACGGCTGAAGCGCAAGACATCGAGGCTTGTTCTTGCCACCTCGATTGACGATGTACAAGAGGTACCAAAAGGCGACGTAGAGGCACGGCCCAGCAGTGCCAGGTCGCCCAAAACTGCCACACTTGACCCTCGGCGTTCGCCTTCGCCGCCGGTGCGAGCGAAACTAAGAAGTCACCGGTCCCGAACCGAACTCAGCAAGGACATAGAGCAGTTAGCAGGCGCTCTTTCGGAGCGGTCGCCATCGCCGCCGCCAATACCGGTTCCGGCAACACCCAAGCAGCGGCAAATGGCTAACAATGGTCGATTGCGAAGGGCCCCTTCCGTGCCCTCGGACTTGCGTGCGCAGGCGACGATGCAGGGTCGCCGGCAGAGTATGAGTCATGCTTCTGAGTTTGGGAGTCTGACCATGGCGACAGATCAAGCGGCACGGATGTTGAAAATCTATAAGAAGAAATTGCTCAGCAGCAAGGAGACGGTCGACTTGAACGATCTCGAATACCAGGTCTCGGGGCTGCTGAGAACAATCAGAGAGAGGAAGGATAGGACGATTCTGGCGCAAAAACGGGAAGTCGAGGCGGCCAGCAAAAAGGAGCATGTCAAAACTGCGACAGAGAGCGACGTTGAGCAATTGGCTGCTTTGTTGGCCGGGTCGAAGATGGTTGACTCTCCGACAAAACTGATGGAGGCTGAAGGTGCGGCGGCATCGTCAGCTTGAGGCGAACTTGTGGGTTTCTTTCTTCTTTATTTCGGTTCACGGGATTGATTTATGTTTCTCTCTTTGCGCATTGAGCCAAATTTCCATATGATACCATGATACCCTGGTGTATTTGGGACTGGGGTCAAGTGGTTCTTTTGTGGGATGGTATTTCGACTATGGACAACAGGATGGAGTAGGGCATGCGGGAAACGTGATGGACAGAGGACAGAACAAAAGCAGATGGACTTCGCACATGAGAAGGCAAAAGCTTTCCGGCGACATATGGTGGACGAGAACGCTTCGGATCTACTGCTACATGCACCCACAGTCAAGGCCATGTATACAGAACATCGGCCCAGGGACAATCCAATCGAATAAAAGAACCGAGTGGCTGTCTCGGTTCTCAGTCAATCTCATCTGTACAATGTGTGAATGTATTGCACCTCACTGTGCCATGTATCTCGCTTTTGGGGCTTGTCAGGCTTGTCCATTCCCCGCATTCGTCATCTTTGCGGCGACAGCGTGATTGTTCCTAGGCGACCACAGTAACATCTCCCTTTGAAGACCGCGTTCAAATTACACAAACAAACATGTCTGCCACCGGCCCTGAGCCCTCGAAACCAACACACCTGCACTACCTGAGGCGAGCCCTCTCGCTCGCGCGCCTCTCGCCACCCAAACCCACGAACTTTCGCGTCGGCTGCGTGATCGTGTCGTTCCCTGCCACCGATTCCTCCGCCCGCGCCCACACAGGCGGCGACGACCCTCTGCCGGAAGGCGACGTCCTCTCCACGGGCTTCACCCTCGAACTCCAAGGCAACACCCACGCCGAGCAGAACGCCCTGGCCAAGCTGGCGCGGGGACCTGGCGAATGGGAACAGGAGCAAGCGCAAACGGGACAGGGCCAGCAGGAGCAGATGCAGGAGCAGGAAAACGCGGCCGGCTTGGCCGCGACATTGACCCCCGCGCGCAACGTCTACCTCTACACGACCCTCGAGCCGTGCGGACTGCGTCTCAGCGGCGCCACGCCGTGCGTGCAGAGAATCATCGCCACGCGCGCGGGCAACCCGGACGGGGGGATCAGGAAGGTCGTCTTCGGCGCGCGCGAACCGGGGACTTTCGTCCAGGACAGCCAGGCGTTGAGGATGCTCGACGACGCGGGCGTCCCGTGGGAGTACGTCGCCGGGTTGGACGAGGAGATTCTGGCCGTCGCGAAGGAGGGTCATCAGGCTGTCTCGGATGAGCGGGCGGGGGTGGCAACCGCACCCGCACACGCACCCGCACCAGCACCAGCACCCGTAACGAAGATAGACGACATTTCGCCCGAAGAGAGGAGACGGCAGGAACAGCTGCCACGGAACCCGAAGAAGAGGATGATGGAGGTGGATTTGTCGCGCTGAGACGAGTGTGAGCCGTTCGCCGGGGACCCCAGGTGGAGGGAGAGTTACGACACACACTCACACACAAGCCCGGTCCCCTATGCGCGGTTGACCGGCGCGTTGCGCGTCGAGCATGGAGAATCCCTCACAGATCTCAACAGCAGTACGTATATGTACGCAGTATCGGCGACCGAGGTCCTTCAAATCCTCTACGGAGCAGACGCCCGTCCACGACTACGAGGTTGGCTCCGCGTTGGACACACCGACCGCCAGCAATACCTTGAACGCTCGCTTCACTGGGCGAGGGGAGTGCGTGCAGACCACACGCTTGCTGCACTACACTATCATCAATGACCCTCCGAGCGGTGTGTTGAGTGCTTGTCTAATGTCGGTATCGGGTCTGACGAAGATTGCAACGAGGGCAAGAGAACGATGCCAATCATGGTTGGAGACGTCCAGGTCCATTTGGAAGACGCCAACCAGCAGCAGTGAAGAAAGACTCGAGAAGGGAACCACGACGACGGGTCCTTAGGGAAGTCCCAAAGTAAGAGGCTACAGTAAGATCTCTATGTAGAGGGTGATCCCAGCTCTAAAAGAGACCGCTGTGTATACTATACACTCATTGACAAACTGCCTGCTGTGGGTATAACCATCCATTGTCTCATTTCGATGTTGTCGCTCATCATCATAATGCATTTTCAATTTTGGAAGCCCACCCTGGCCCATGCCCTGTCCTCCAGATCAAAAGGCACCATTCTGGTCAACCCAGTTATTAGACGTTGGCGCGATGCCTCCCCATGCTGCGCGCCTTTTACCTTCATAGAAGATCTGTTCGGGAGAGTGGCGGACAAACCAGCTCAGAAGTCGATGACGGTCGTCGCATGGGACCGGAACTGTCGCACTTTCCGGGGTCGCTGTGTATGGACAGTCTCCTGACAGAGCTGCGTGGGCTGTTGGATTCTCCCCTTTCGAACATGCGTCGGAACAGCCCAGGGCTGCTGCTGGATGCTTGCTCGGCCTCGACAATTCCAGCATCGTCATTTTTGGCATCTGTCCAGATAGAGCGTCGGACCATGTGCTTCCCCTTACCTTCCGCCTTGGCTGCTTCCTCCCACTCGGCTTCTTTCGCTTGCCACCTTTGCTTGTGGTTCTCCTTTTCTGATTTCCAATCCACCCGCGAGTCCGTCGCCTCCACCGGATCATCCGAATGTCTCCTGCCTCTGATACTGCCTGTTTTTGACTTCTAATCAATTCTCGCCTGGGTCAGACTCTTGCGTTTGATCGGGAAATTGCTGGCCGTCAGATTGTTCTTCAGGCGTATCTTGGAGCTGCTGATGAGGGGCCCAGAATGTGATTTCTTCATTCTCTTTCGAGCAACCATAACGGGCACGGACGATTTCGTGACGAGGTAGTTGGAGAAAGACCCGAGGAGGACTCCTTTCAGCGAACTGCGGCCGCGTGTACCTACTACGCAGAGTGTCGGGTCAAGTTCGTCGATCTGGAAGAAGACTTAGCCATTGTCACGAGCAGGGGGGAGGAAACAGACCGCTCCAAGAATCAGATGCTTCGGACTCTTGCAATGAATGACCTCAATCATACATCTCACTTGCAAGGGGGTCTTTCGCACCAGTTTCAGGAAATCATTTTTCAGAGCCTCCACAGCCTTCAACCGATCCATTTCTTTCCTGGAGAGTTTTCTCGCGTCGACACTGCCAGTCAAACTCTCTGCCTCAATTGCCGGAGTGAATTTGGCTTCCTTTCTCAATCCGGAACTCGAACCACCACCTTGCGTCGTCTGCCGCGTTAGGGCGGCCATTGCATCCGAGGCGTCTTTACCGGCCTTATTCCCTTCCGCCGTCAGGACTTCTCTCTCGGCTTCGGTCGTCTTTGTGGCGTTCTCGTCCTCCATCGCGTAGATGGCAAGAAGAGTATCCCCATCTCTCATCATCGTGCCTACCACCCATTCCATCGCATAGCTTGCCTCGACACTCAAATCGGAGCAAAGAAGATAGAGCCTGGTCGTCCGTTCTCCAGCCTCCGCTTCCCGTTGGAACTGAGCCCAATTGCCTCGCAGGACCATCTGCACGTGGCGGCCAGCCACTGTCGTGTCAAGCTGAGATTCGTTCAACCCCAGCGACTTTGCCTTTTTGATAGCGGCTGCCTCATCGTCCTCGTCATCGGTTGCAGACGCCACGGAAGACCGTCTTGCCGGCGAACCTGCCGCTCCCCTGCTATCGTTGAGTTTCTCTCCGGTCGGACTGGTGATGGAAATGGACGGCTCGAGCAGTGACTTGACAAATTGCTGGGAATGTGAGACCCGTTTGACATCTTCTGGTGATGAAGTAGCGCTTGAGCCGGGAGATTTCACGTCCGGAGCACTACCGTTAGCAGAAAGCTTCCGTCTTTCCGGCCGACCTCTAGTCTCGTCCTCATCACTGCTCACGTCTTCCTCACTATCCACGGCGTCTTCTTCACCACTGACATCGTCCTTCGTAACCCGACCGGGGTCCTCCGAGTCGTCGGTGAGTGTCGAGAAACTACCTGACTTTGTCTGGGTCAATCGAAGATGAGCCTGGTCATCCACTACAGTGCCAGAGTTCGTTGTCAAGGGAGCGGGCGGACCATTAGGGCTGAGAAGTCCAGACTTCGGGATTTCTGGCTTACGAGTTGGGGATGACGGAGATCTCGAATGGCTGGCACCGGCTGTGGCAGGGTTCTGCCTCCCGCGCCCTGCTCCGGGCAAGCCAACGTGTAATGAAGACAGGTCCCCGGACAGGGCAGCAGCCATTGCCGCGCCTGAGCCTTCTCGAGGTCTCTTGCTATCTGTGGGTGAACGTGAAACCGGCCCGCTGGACGGGATCGATGCGAGATCGAACTGATAGTTCTGCTCAAAACCACGCTTGTCATCTGTTTCTATCTTGGGCAGCCCGACCGGACGATCAGCGTCTAAGGAGTTTCGCTGTCGCGTGATGACTGGGGAAGTTTTAGTGAGGACGGGCGAATTGGGTTTGCTGGAATGAGGCGAGGTCCAGCTACTGGGATCGGTGGGATCGAGTTCTTTGCCCGGTCTCCTGGCGGTCGTGGGACTTGTAATTCCCACCCCAATTCCGGCAATTGAGCTGCGTCGAGGAGAGGCAGAATCGACGTCAAGCATACTGCGGACGAGTGGAGGAGGGGTCGCCGTTCTCGTAGGTCTGAACTTGGGCACGGGACTCGAGGCACGTCTGATATCTCGGTCGAGAGCCGCTAGGACCTCCCGGTTTTCCTCGTCTAAGAGGGCCTCCATGCTCATAGGAGCTCGAGACCTCGACGAAGGCCGGCTCATGGTGAGGCGAGGCGTGTGAGCCCTCGACGACTAGAGTCCTATGATGATGAGGTGGATGGTCGTCTTGCTGTCAGTGTCAAGACGCAACGTGCAATGACTTACGGTGAGCGGAATACGAGATGGCGCGTGCTCATAAAGGTGGAAGTGAGTAGAGTTTGACGGTGATCAACAATTGCTTGCAACGAGTAGCGAGCGAGTGGCTCGCGGTTTTCGCTGGTAGACCAAATCATCATGCCCGCCAGTTGGACGCAGCTCTTGGCCGCAGGCGGGACGCAGGCGAGCGACCAATAAATGAACCTGCACCGCCTCTGCCGAGACCCAGGGCCTCAAGAGGGCAAGGACGCGTCCGAAGAAGCATGGAAGCTTAGGACAGACACTTGCCTGAGCGATATTCGCTTAGCACATCAATATGTAAGATTGACTTGGTCTTATTGCGGGCTCAGAGCAATGACCAAGGCTGTCCAGTCAGGCGACGATGGCGACGGTGGAAGGACGGCCCAGGGGGCGGCATAGGCGGGCAGTTTGCCTTTGTGGGGGCGTGCAACGCCTATCGCCGTTATCGATGACGCCTATCAGCAGCCCCAGTGATGCCCGCAGCCCAAGGCCAGCCGAGGCAGCATTGTGTGCAGCTCGACCTCGCCTGATGGATCGGGCTTGTGCTGTGCATCATGCAGAGCAGAGCTCCACGGAGCACTAACCGTAGCCTCTGTTCAAGAAGACTGGTCCGCCCCTGGCAAACGCCTGTTCAGCTTCGTTATTGGCTGCTGGTCATCGACCCTTTCGCCTGGTTCCAGCTTCAAGCTCCTCCAAGGCGTCCGTAGCCGCAACCATCATCACCACCGTTGGACATGGCTATATCCGAGAAGCTATGCCTTGTTCCACCTCCGGATCTGCTGACCTACAGGAGCTAAGAACATCGAAGCGCGTGGTAGCTGTCCAAGTTCCATGCTGCTCCGGCCCTTTCGCATCAGATATAATCCCCAGCCTCCCATTTTTGAGATGGCTGACAATCTGCCCTCCTCAGCTGTAGTGCCGCCAGCATGATGTCCCTTGCCCTAGTGACGATCCTCTCCGTCCTGGTTTTGCGGTGTGTCTCCCAGAATTCCTGCGGAACAGATCAAAATCCATACTGTGCGGGCAATAGTATATTTGAGCAGTTATGTTGTCCTTATCCCAACGTTTGCTACTGGCAAAACCGGGATGGAACGCCTGGGTGCTGCCCAGCAGGCCAAGTCTGTGATGGGTCTTCACCTTACTACCCGTCGACACCTAACCCGACGCCCACTATCAAAACGACGACAATACAGCCGTCGACAATCACTATAACGCCGACTCCCACCACCACTGCTGGCGGTGGAGGCATTATCATTATCAGTACTGTCCCTAGCGGCCCGAGCGTCATTACTATCACGTCGCAACCGCCTGTCAGCGTGACCACTATCACGACGCACAATCCCTGCGGGGGAGCTGTTTGCTCAACTGTAACCTCAGTCGTTGGTGGAGTTTACTCGACTGTAACGTCTGTGGTGGGCGGTGGTTTCTCAACCGTGACCTCGGGAGCTGCAAGCGCCTTCTCGAGTGTTTCTGGGGTCTTGGTGGGCCAGCCCTCGGGCGCACCAAGCTCGGCAGTTGCCTCAATAATGATGCTAGTTCTGGCTGTTTCGATTGCAGTGGCGTGGAGTACTTTTGGTTGAGGCGCTGTGTGGAATGAGGAAATCACCCCAACCGGCTGGACAATCCAATTGCCTAGGATTGGACGTGCTGGAGGCGAAAGCCATTACAATGTACCAGTCCGCTGGCAATGGCCGCGTCTTACATGGTTGACTGGGTCATATGCAGCCGGCTGGCACGACACGGAGAGATTTCCATGTACTTGGAAGAGTATCTCTGTTGCAGAGAGCAGCATTCAGCATCTCCGCTGTTATCAACCATATTCTGTGGACCATTGCAAGTACCAGCTCTCACGGAGACGGAAAGAAACCTCCTTCCACGGTGGCGGAAAGCTGCAGACGCCAGCTTGGGCGCCAGCGATGGTAAAGGTCACCTGGAGGCCGATGCGCTTTTGGGCCGTCGACCAACTCGCCAATCGTCTACAAAGACAGGCCACATACTCGCGCACGATCACACGATATCTCGTTGCTCAGGATGATACGCACATGTCGTGCTGCCTCAACTGCAACATGTCCGAGACAAACCAGTGCGGCAGGGGAGTGGAACGTCCGTCCAAGTGTGAAAGACAGACGATGCTCAGGCTCAATTTTTGGATATAGGCAGGCTCACAGCAACGTAGTCAAAACCACAGAAACTCGGCCTCAGCATCCAGATATAAATATACAAGTCTCAATCCATGCACACATACATACACAGAGGCACCGTTGTTCATACAGGCTTGATGCGGGATTCGTACACATCCGCTCATTCCCACACTCATAACCAATCGTGACTGCGCAGAGGCTGTTGCCGCCTCGGACAACAGGTCTGGGGAGATGCTCCTGCGAACGGGTCGGGGGGATGCTTCGAAGACGGTCGGAGGCAGGGTGTTTGGTTTGGGGTGCATGGCAAGGGGCGCCGCCCGTCCCTGGGGGCGTCAATGTAAGAAAACATAATCGAGGAGTGAAGGCGAACAGAGGCACGCATACGCTCGAAACCAATCATGCAAAAGAGAGCTCACGCGGCGAAGCACAAATGGTGATGAAATACTTAATACCGAGTTTGGCAGGACGTTCTATGACGGCGCCGAGGCGTGTCCCTGCAAAATGAGATCAAGCATCGACGACTATGAAGTTAGACAGACTATAGTATCATTTCCTGTTCAGTGGTCAAATTAAGTAGAGTTCATTAATCACCACCCGCTGCTGGTACAGTTTGCCATCGCTGGCCTCGGATCCTCCCACGACTACTTGGTCCTGGCTCATATTAAGCGAGCTACATCCTCCCAGATGATTCTGAACCTCTCATCGTCCACCGTTTCCAGGTTGGGACAAAGCTTCAACATCATTTCAAAGGTATCCCAAGTCATGCACTTCCGCAGCCGACACGCGTCCGCAAGCATGTTCAGGAACCAGTCTTCCCGTTGGCTCACCCAGCTTCCCACGGTGAGAACCCATAAATGCAATGCTGGTACGGCGTCCCAGCGCTCTGCATTCGTGGAGGATAGTTCTCCGCGAAGCTGCACGGACAGGGCTCGAAATTGTGCCCAGTGCAAAGCATATCCCGGTCGCATGTGATGGTGCACATACATCAATGCGGCATAGGCGACTGCTCGCCACATCGAATCGTCGTTTCCCTGGCGAGCGGTCTGTGTGTAATGCTGCATTGTTGTGATGCGCGTGGCAAGACAGAGCCGACGTTCAAACCGGAAGAGGTTGTCATGCCGCAACGTCTTCTCTGCCGTGGTCAGTGTTTCCAACGGCCGGGCTTGGATATCGTAGCAGACAACTTGCATCTCTCGCAAGAGGGATGTTATCTCCTGAGCTGCATCACCCGCAAAGCGTGCCTGGAGCGGTTCAAGATGGGTCACTGGATCGTCGACGAGAGGTGCGTATACAGCTTTCCACGCCTCGTCCCAACGCGGAAGAAGGGAGAAACGGAGATTACCTCCAAAAAGCTCGGCGAAGAAGAGGTCGTTCCAGCTTATCATCCGCTGCAGAAGGATACCGACCATGCCCATGCCTGAAAGGCTTTCAAGTCCGCCTCGGAGCCTGACTAACGTCTCCAGGCCCGCCATATGCCTTGTGGCCTCATCTCGGTTGAAAAACTGCAACGACGTATTGATGAAGATCGCTACTGAGGCCAAAACTTCATCTGACATTGTCGCTTGAGACTCGAGAGACGCATTGATCATCTGGATGGCAGCGATCTTGTGTTCAAGAATTTGTGGATTTTGGTTCAAGAAAATGTGTGGGTCGGTTCCCGTGAGTTTTCCATGCCAGTGCATGCCCCAGCAATACAAGTTTGTATGTAGAAGGACAGGGGAGTTCGCTACAAATGGGATCCACAGACTTTGGCCGTTGACCGGGCACCAGGGAATGCGGTCGTACTTGAGCCAGCGGGTTATTAGTGTTTCGTCCCAGGATTGAAGTTGAAACGGCAGTACATGAAAGACATCCAACAGATTGCTGCCATACGGTTGGGAAAGTACCATGGGTGCTCTTTGGTAGTTGAAGAGGGTTGCTGTATTCCGTGACGATAAAGGTGACGATAATATCTGCTGAGACGAGCGACCGGTTCGTCCAGATGCGGTCGTTTTCCGGGCGGAAGATTTGGCTTCTGACTCTGATTGACTCTCTGCCGTCTGGAATTCCACCGTTTGCCAACTCAGAACCTGTTGGGGAACCGACGTTCGAAGTTTGATCACCGGGGCTTCCAGTAAGGGATCTTTCGGTGCAAGGGAATACGTCTTTGGTGTTGACATCTTCCACTCTGCAAGACGTTTCTCGGCAGTCTTGCGTTGATAGTCATGCATCACATGTGCCTTGGCCGAAGCTCGAAGATCAGGTCGTATCTTAGCCCTTCTTCCCGGTTCACTAGACATGGGAACGAACATAAAGATAGGGGAAGGCGTTTTGGACTCCATAGTCACTGCCGGACCCTTGGCGAATCGTTTGTTATACCTGGTTTCGGGTTCTGGGCTTTTGGAAGGGGTCGCCCTTCGCCTCGGCGACGGCGTGTTCTTCTGGCGCTGCATGGTTGTCGACTCTGATCCTGGAGATGGCTTCGCTGATTGTGACATTGTACTCCGTATGTGGGTCTTCTAGTCTGAATGAGCGGCCGATAAGATTTTGTGTCGGTCGCAAAATGAATTGTGGAAGCAAGGGTGGGTTCGGTGTCAGTAAATAAATCAACTCAGAGTAGGACTACGTATGGCAAGCGGAGGGCTCTCACGGCGAATAACCCGACTTCCCAACCACGAGCCGATCAAATGCAACGGTTCTTGCAACCAGCGTACATCATATGCAGACGCTCTTTCGTAGAAATACTCCTGCAACAATCACTTACCACATCACTGCAGCACTAGGGAGAGATCGTTCCGCACATCTGAGTGCAATAAGTCAACTCTTTGTCAGCGCATTGAGGCCAAGACAGACCATTGCTGCAAGCGTCTGAACACGACTGCTTGCACACAAATTGATTTCCTTCGAATGGTCGAGAAGAGCCGCCAAGATCGTCGGGCTCAGTGAATACGAGCTTGGACTTGAAATCGTGGGGGCAATCTGCCGTGCTTAAAGTAGATGTGACCAAGCTGTGAGGAGTTGGTGCAGGGCAGGCACGGTCACAGTGCTTAGGCCAAAGTGGCTTTCCATTTGCATTCTCATTTGCATCCAGACCCCGATGGTTGTCGACGCGAGTCCACATGCAACTCTGGATGAACCAGTCTTTCAAACTAGAGCACTTGAAAGAACCTTGCATATGGGGAATCGGTGAAGTTCGGAGTCCAACTGGCACTGACATATTTTGAGGGATATGATGAGGGAACTGAATACAGGAAGTGAGCGAGAGGAGAACGGTCTGTTGAAGGGGCCCTTGGGGGCGCCCACGGGGAACCCGATGAGCTTAATAAAGCTTGGCAATGACGTCTTCCTGCCCAAATCTGAAATTGGGCGCCCGCTTTTCGGTCGCGTGTTTCCAACGCGGCATCCACAGACTCGCGTTGATCTGCACAACAGCGATTGAACTGCGAGACGTCAACCTCACTTCAAACTTCCCTGCACATGCATCTTGTATTGGTCTTCTCATCTACCTCACCCTCTCACCTGAGGTTCGATTAATTAAACATCATCTGGATCCTGCGTGCGTGATAGCCTCAAATAGCCTCACCAGCCCACCATGCCTCGGAAAGCCAAATCCAAGAGTCAACCCGCGGTGACGCCTGCCCCACGCGAGGATGAGGGTGCCGAAGAGGAAGATCTTACTGTGAGCGATCCTCCTACAGTCAACCCGTATGAAGTTCTGCACCTTTCGAAGTCCGCAACCGCCGACGAAGTCAAATCCGCCTATCGCAAACTGGCCCTCAAGCACCATCCAGACAAAGCGCTAGCAGAAGAACGAGAAAGCGCTCACAAAACGTTCCAAGAGATTGCGTTTGCGTATGCTATTTTGAGTGACGAACGCAGACGCAAACGGTACGACGCTACAGGCAATACTGCGGAGAGCGCGAACATCGACGATGATGATTTCAATTGGGTCGACTTCTTCCGGGAACAGAGTGAGAACGTGGTAAGAGGTGACATGATTGAGCAGGTTAAGAAGGAGTACCAGGGCAGCGAGGAAGAAAGAGATGACGTGCTGGCGGCATATGAACAGGGCGAAGGAGACATGGACGCGGTCTTCGAGAGTGTTATGTGTAGCGAGGTGTTAGCAGACGAAGAACGCTTCAGGAAAATTATTAACGACGCCATTGCCCGAGGCGAGGTGGAAACCTACGACCGGTTTACAAAGGAGAGCAAGAAGAACAGAGAGAAAAGGAAGACCAATGCTAAAAAGGAAGAAGCGGAGGCAATGGAACTTGCACGCGAGTTGGGGGTTGAGGATAAACTATTTGGAAAGAAAGACACCAGCAAAAGGTCGAAGAAGGGCGACGATGATGACAATGCACTCAAAGCTCTGATCCAACAGCGCCAGCAAAGCAGGGCACAGAATTTTCTCGACGACCTGGAGGCGAAGTATGGTGCTGGATCGAAGACAGGCAAGCGAAAGGGCATGGATGAGCCACCGGAAGAAGCATTCCAGAAGAATTATAAGAAGGGCAGGAAGGCCACCAAAGCTTGAGGGCTTCTCAAAAGGTGTCGTTTGGGCTACACTGCTTTTGCATAGCGGAAAATCAGCCTGGCGTTTGGGCGATTGAGAAGTGCTCTGCTCTTCCCCATAGAAGGAATTCAGTAACAGCCCTTCAGATCGGAAGGGGGTCTTGGATTACGCATAGCCAGGCCAGTGCACTCTAAATCGGTGCTTCATCTTAAAAGTCATGCAATTCGCCTACTACAACATCAACAAGTTAGAAGAACCGGGAAACTTTCATTATCATCTACAGACCCATCTCATTCCCAGCCATGAGCGAGAAGCCCACCAAATTGCTGACGACCTGCACACGTCTGACTTTGGGCTTGGAGAATGGAGAACGCAAGTAATGCCGAAGCCGTTTATTCTCGGCATCATTTTACGATTATCTTTGGACTGAGTGGATGACCCGAACCCCTCACGGCACGGAGCATGTGGCAATGATTGCGGAGTTAAGAGCCCCAAACCATGTTTGGTCCCGAAAGAAGATTGATGTGTTGAATGCCTTGGATCGCCTATTGCCACATGGGAGGCTTCAGGACGCGTCAAACGAGCCGCCTGCAGATGGCGATGGTGTGACCGACGAGAATGGGCGACTAGGTACTACTACTCCGTACATGTAGCAAAGCAAGATGCACGGAAGAAGCAAGAACGAGCCGGACTCGGAATGCTGATGTCTGAAACTCAACAGGGGCTTCTGACGGGGCACGGCGAGAAGTGAGCCTTGCCCACTGCGTCATGAACTCCGCTAAAAAGGCCACTCGCCTATGCGTTCCTACTGTAAACGTGCCCTCGCCCAACGACTGGTGCCGAGTTGCCAGTAATCGCATGCGTGCTAGCTGAGGAACAGGCAGCGTAAACGGATGCCCTTCCACGGCTAATGGCACAGAATGAGTCAAATAGGATGAGTCGCATGCAGACCTTTGGCCGTGAATGGCCAGAGCGAGAGAGAAAAAGTGCAGCAAATCAAGGGGTGACAATTCCGGCTGGAGGGAATCCGTCGCAGTCATACGAGCGTTTGCTGTTCCAGCCGCATGACTGCACCGCTGTAGATATGGAGATAGGTGCTTGCAGTAGGACAAAGCCTCCAGCTGGTAGGCCAGCGCGATAGTAACATCGGTGGTGGAATCGCCGCGGCGGCTTGAGTGACGGGATCAGCCTGTTCGACTGTTCGTGGTAACTCGCAACTGGTGACTGCCAAGCCACCCAAAAATTTCTCCCGTAAGGAGCGCCTTCCTTCCCAACTGCGGATCTCTCCCTCTTGCTCAAACCAACGCTTCTACCACATTTATTTGCGCCTCGCGGATCGTGAGGTTGTTTTGGCATCGACGACATCGTCGTGCCCTCTTGTCCCTCTTCAGCAGGACAATTCTTTAGCGTCTTCGCACGAGAGATTCCTCCTCCAGAGGTCCGATCTCTGCCTGAGCCGTAAACTCTCCTCTCTGCACTGCCTTCGCCTTGGAAAAAGAGAACCTCAGACTTTCGTCGACCTCTTCCACAAAAAGCACAAGAGCGGCTTCCGTTCACTCGAGACAGTCGCCTCGTAGTGGAAATTCCCTGCAGACACTCTTTCGACACTCGCGGAACCGTTCTTCCCCATCGCGTTTGTCACTGCTGCGTCTCATCCCAGTCACCTTTCGCACAGCCGAATCGCTGCCTGAAGAACCTTCATCACCTCTGATGACATCGAATCCTCAAGAGCTCTCTGCGAGTCGACCTCATTCTTCCGAACAACACTCGACTGCTACACACTTCGCGACCGGATCGAATTTGGCTGCTCAAGGCCGGACCTCGTTCCCACCCGCCTCCAAAGCCTTTTCTTCTACACCCAATGCATCGGAGCCCACCAACATGTCTGCAGCAGTTGGAGGCGCTCCACCCGTCCATGGACATAGCGATTCCATAAATGGAAGAAATCCGACGATTCCTGCCATACCCGCTGTCAACGGAAGCGTCTCTCTTCCTGATCACACACGCAAACCTTCCATGACTGTCACACCTGCTGGCGTCACTGGCTTCACCGCAAACGGAGGCGCTTCAGGTGGCCCCCAGAGCAAGCCAGCGATCCAGTTCGGCGCGATGGCAATGCAAAATCCAGCGGGCTCCCCTGCGATGGGCACCCCCCCTTCGCTGGCACATCAGAACTCGGCAAATCTCAGTGTCGGCCAGCTGAATCCTCGAGCCACCTCACCCTCGAACTCACCCTCTCCTATCCCTCAGCCCGCTTCCGTTAGTGGTGGTCGGCCTCCCCAGGGCTTCAATGGTCAGGGAAACGCATATATCTTTGGACAGATCGATCACAATGACCCAAGTGTAAGCTCGAATTCTGCTACACCGATCCGCACTAACACTTTTCTACAGGGTATGTCTCGTCCGCTGCCCATTCAGCTCGGACCTCAGCAGGACCATATGAGGCGCAACTCGTCGCAATCCATTCACAGTGACGCGGGTGGTCCTGGCATTCCCCCAGCCGGTCCCAACAATCACCGTGGAGGCTACCAAGGCGGCCGCGGCCGAGGCGGTTACTATCAGCAACAGCCTGCGCCCTTCTCCCCCCAGCAGCAATTCCGGCCTCCGCCGAACGGTCGCCAGTTCCAAAGCAACTATCCAGGCCGGGGTCAACCTCTCCCCTATCAAGGATCTCCCGCCATGGGCACCCGAAGCCCTGCGCTCGTCAACGCCCAACCAGGTACCCCGAACATGGGCGGACAGGTACACATGGTGCAGCCCGGGATGGCCCAACCCAATGGATATTTTATGGGACCCCAACATGTAAAGAACCACCCACCGTTTCCTTCTTCGCGTGACCCTATGAGAGAACCCACTGGAGAACCTGCAAGAGACAAAGGCAAGCCTACGAGAGGCCGAGGCCGCGGTTCCGCTCGAGGAGCTGGTCGTGCTAAAGGCCCTGGTAGGGGTGGACACGAGGGCGGATCGACATTCTTCAGCAGAGATCCTGCCTCGGACCACTATCGCCCCGATCTTGCGATTCCTCCATCTGTTCAAGTTGTCCCCGAACTTGCGCAGGCCCCTCTCCAAGTTTTCCACAATGCACCTCTTCCTTATCCTGACTTGTCACCCGAATCGGGCAATTTTGAGCGTTTTCAAGAGCATGTTCTGACTGTAAGAACGCAGGGCTATCCCATGACCCAAGCTGATCCTAGCATCCAACAAATGTACATGCAGCAAATGCAAATGTACAACCCGCAGGCAATGCAGGGTCAATTCAACCCGTCCTACGGCATGCAGCCACAGTCGCCACGACCACCATTCAATCAGGGTATGTATGGAGCGCCTAGCATGCAGCCTTCCTACAGCAATCAAGGCGGCCCTCCTCCCTCCATGTCGAGGCAATCATCCCAGATTTCTGCTCCCGATCGGCCTGGATCAAGCATCGGCCAACAGCCGTCTACTCCCGCACCCACTGGCCCTCCTCATAGTACCAACAGAGCTCCGAGCGTCTCTTCTCAGAAGGCCTTCACCCTCCCACCAAAGAAGAGTGCAGCAATCCCCATCAAGAACACTGCTGGCGAAGTCGTCTCTTTCAATAAGCCACCTGCCTCGCCTGCTACCTCCACCCCAGTGTCCGCCGTTGTCCCACCCCAGTCCGCACCAACCCCTCCAAGTCGCACCGGGAGCGCTGCGGATAATGCTCACACTCGCGCAGAAAGCGTCAACGCGAAGTCCGCAGAGGAGGTGAAGAAGTCAATGCAGGAAGCAGTGGCTAAAAAGATTGCAGAAGACGAAGCCCGGTTGAAATTGGAGAAGGAGCTCGCCGAAAAGGCGGAGATGGACAAGGAAGCCGCCGAACTGGCTGAGCGTGAAGCCGCCGAAGCTCGTGCCAAGGCTGAACAGCTTGAGAAGGAAGCGAAAGAGGCTGCCGAGAAAGCCGAGGCCGCTAAGCAAGCTGACGCTGCAGAAAAGGAGAAGGCAGACGCAGAGGCGGCAGCGAAGAAGCGCGAGGAACCTGAATCTAAGGATACTCCGCCCAAGGCGGACGACCAAGATGAGATCGACTATGATGCCCTCGCCGCAGAGATCGAGGCCGAAGAAGCTGCAAGAGAGGCTGAGGAACTCCGTCGCGAGGAAGAGTACAACAAGCGAAAGGCTGCTCAACGCGAGGCCGAGCGAAAGAAAGCCCAGGAAGAAGCAGCCGCCTACGAACAAAACATGAAGGAATTGGAGCGCAAGGCCGAAGAGGAAGAACTCGCCCGTGAGAAGGAGAAGGCTGAGGGAGCTTCGGGAGACGACGATAGCAAGAAGCTCTTTGCTGAGCTCAAGCGCAATCCCTTTGGTACTCCTGCCTCTGGGGAGAGCCCCGCTGGCGCTACTCCTGCTGAAAGTGGAACTGCCACGCCTGTGTCGGATGTGTCTATGCCTCCTCCAGGAAAGACTGCTGGACGTCGTGCCAAAGCTGCCGAGCTGACTCTTGACACGAGGAAGCCTGTGGAGCCGCCCGAGCCAAGTGCCACACTGAAAGCACTGCAGTCTGCTAAAAAGCTCGACGACATTTCCAAAGTTGTCTATCCCTCAGACATTGCGTCTCCAAATCCCGCACTCAACGCCAATGCTCCGGCAGATCGCGGGTTCAAGTACAACAAGGAGTTCTTGCTTCAGTTCCAAAGCGTCTTCAAGGAGAAGCCAACTCTCGATTGGGATGCTCGCATCCGAGAAGCACTGGGCGATGGAGACTCCTCTGCCCGACCAAGCGCATCAGCCCGAACTCCTTCGGGCATGGGTGGTCGCAGCGCCTCCTCTCGTGGGCCCGCTCCCATGAACTTCGGTCCTATGGGCAACTTCGGCGGCATAAACCGCGCATCTCTTCCTCCAGGTACGACATCAGAGCAGCGGTTTGCTGCCTCAAACGCTGCTATGAGAAGCGGAGCGATCGCCAGTAATCCTTTCGCTCAATTTGGTCGTTCAGGCGGCCAAATGGCCCCTCCCATGGGACGAACACCCTCCAACAATCCTCTTGGTCCTATCCCCGGATCTCCTCGTGTTGGTGGTGCAAGCCGTGGAGGCTCTCGCGCAGAGAGCAAGCGGAACAAACAGAACTCGAAGCCGCATGGGGAAGAGAACAAGTCCATGCCTCTCACCGCCGGCATGAGTATCGGCGCGCTAGAAGTATCGGCCACGGGTTGGAAGCCACGGAGCATTGGTCAATCTAACGCTCCTGGGCCTGCCCCTGGCGGTGATGGCCTGATGGATCCAGAAATGGTTCAACGCAAAACCAAGTCACTTCTGAACAAGATGACACCCGAGAAGTTTGACAAGATTGCCGATCAAATCCTCGAGATCTCGGGTCAATCGAAGCACGAGACCGATGGTCGCACCCTGCGTCAAGTCATTCAACTTACCTTTGAGAAAGCCACGGATGAAGCTCACTGGGCAGGCATGTACGCGCAGTTTTGCCGGCGCATGTTGGAGAGCATGAGCTCAGATATCAGAGACGAGGGTATCAAGGACAAGAATGGCAACGTTGTGACGGGTGGCAACCTGTTCCGAAAGTATCTCCTCAACCGGTGTCAAGAAGAGTTCGAACGTGGCTGGAAGGTCAACCTGCCTCCTCAGCCAGAAGGTCAAACTGAAGAGGCTGTCATGCTGTCGGACGAATATTATATTGCCATGGCTGCCAAGCGTCGTGGCCTTGGTCTTGTTAAGTTCATCGGCGAACTATTCAAGTTGCAGATGTTGACCGAGCGTATCATGCACGAATGTGTGAAGAAGCTTGTCGATTACGAAGGCACCCCTGACGAAGCTGAGATCGAAAGCTTGACCAGCTTGTTGCAAACAGTCGGCAAACAGCTCGACAACCCTGAGAGCAAGGCACAAGGTCGTATGGATCTTTACTTCGAACGTATCAACCAGATGATCGCGATTCCAGATCTCCCCAGTCGCCTGAGATTCATGCTCATGGACGTGGTGGATTTGAGATCCAAGGGCTGGGCTTCTAAAGCAGACAACAAAGGCCCGAAGACCATTACGGAGATCCGGGAGGAGGCTGAACGTCAAGCCCGCGAAGACGAACTCAGGAGACTCGCTGCTCAGAGTGGTCGTGGCGGCGGTGGCGGCCGTATGCCCATGGGTCGTGGCGATGCACGAAATTTCAGCGGGTATGGACAAGTGCCTCCCCCAGACAACTCGAATCGCGTTGGTACCGATGACCTGCGACGACTGGGAACTCGCAATGCCCGGAATCCCAGCCACACGTCTGGACTGGGAGGTCCTCCTAGCCTGATGGGTGGACGTACCAACAGCGGCCGTCGTGGGCTCGGACCTGGTGGGCTACTGGGGCGCGCCGATGATAGTGCCACGAGCAGTCGTACTGGGACCCCTCCAGCCCAGAAAGAGAAGAAAGACGAATCCAGCACGAATGCATTTAGGTGAGTCGGCGCCATCAAAATTTGCTGCGCAGTCTCCTAACATGTTGCTAGTGCCCTTGCCGCTCTCGAAAATGACGGACCAGCATCGCCGCCTTCTAATCCAGCTTCTCCTCCCACACAAAAGTCACAGCCGAGTATCGAACGGGAACGATCGAGATCACCGGACAAACGTGCCGAGTGAAGGCCAACCACTTCGATCACCTACATGTGTACAACATAATACGATTCGACTAGTCACTAATATTTGAATGACGGCCGCTTCTGGGGATGGATAGAAGAAAAGAAGATGTGCATTGATACCCGGCGAGTTGCCACCTGTTTCAGCATCTGCAGAGCAACACCAAAATTCTCTTGATTCTCCTCCGCGATCTCGGCGATTGTGGACTGGGGGATCCAATTTGCAAATTTCGCAACCTTCAGTCTCGAGCGCGAACACGCGGGATAGAGAAATGTGTTTCTAATTCAAAAGAATACATTGTGCGTTGCGATTGACTTGGCCTTTCAGCACGGCAGGGAAAAGGTCTTCCATCTACTGGCTGGGTGGATATGCCATGCGTTGCAGTGCCTGGGAGTAATGGTGGACGGAAAGTTAAGAGTCAGTCGGCGCGTGGAGCAGCGATTCGTGAACAGATCACCAGGGGGGGCGAGGACAAGCAATCGTTGATCGTGAACCATCGGCACAGCCATGTGCTGCCAGTCCAGCTTGGTCGGCGAGTCAAGTCAAGCAAGCGACACCGACTTCGTTGATTGCACACGGTGTCATGGTGAGAATGCTGCAAGTCAAGTTGAACGAAGTGTCCTAGGGGAGGAGGGTGAGATTCGAGGTGTTCTTCTTGTACTGTACATTGACGAGAATTCAAATATTGTTCTTGAAATAATGCCTTGTGCCCTCTTTGGTGATAATGGGCCGGACATGCGCGAAGAACATGTGCTGATAGCAAAACAAACAGAAGTGCCAATTACTCAACAGTAACCCAGACGTCTCGGTCAGGAGTGGGTGCTTTCTGACGAGACTTCTTGAACTCGTCTCCCCATTCCCTCGCTTGCTCCGCCGCCCGCTTCCTCTCTGCTTCTTCCCGCGCATACTCCTGCTCCAGAACGATCCGATGCCTCTCCTCCCTCGCCCGTCTGTTATGCTGTCTCTTCCTTTTCTTCCTCGCCAACTCGAGTGCCTCGTCTTTTTCACCCTGCGCCGCCGTGCGGAGGTTCGTCTGCTCCTCACGAGAGAGGACCCAGGGTCTTGACAGTGTGGAGGCATAGAATTGTGAGCGTGAAGAGACGAGGGCCATTTCGTGGCTAGTGCTGGGGAGGACGTTTAGACGGATGAGCGAGAGTTGGCGTGTTTGGCGGAAGGTTGTGAGAGTGCCTTTTGCTTGAACTACAGTGCCAATTTCGAGAAGGGAGAGGGTGGTCTGCAGGAGTTGTTCAGCACCGACGTCTTCATGTTCTCCTGCAGACGTGAGCTTGGGCTCCGGACCGCGCTTCAAGCTTGTAGAGGTCGTTTCCTCCGTGCCTTGTTTCTCTGGTTTTGGCAACGTGACATCGACCGTTGCTCCACTGCTGTCGTCGACAGTAAACAGCCAGAATTTCTCGAAATACTCTTCCAGCACAACCACTACGCCGATCACCTGCACAAACTGTATTGGGTGGTTGAGGTAGAACAGCAGTAAAGGCAGGTCCTTTCGTCCGTAGGTCTTCGTCGTCTCATCTTGGGCACAGCTGGTCGTGGTGACGACGGTCGAGTACTCGTCATGGGGTTGGAGCACGGCATGGACGTCGTAGCAGGTAAGTTTCACCCATTTCCACCAAGTCGCCGAGGCTTTGAACGTGTAGGCGGGATAGAATGACAACTGGCCTGTTGCTGCTGTTGCCCGAGACTGTTCATGTCCGGTGGTTTGTACGTGTGGCCCAGCGCCTCGGCGTGCTCGCGCCTCTGCGCTCGCCTTATCGCCTGCGGTCAAGGTGGAGACGTGGGCACCGAGAGCGGATTGATTTCTCTGCATTCATCTGCAAGGACTCCGATGTGCATTACATGGCTCCTGGGACGCGGTGCTCTGTGGCCGCCCTCGAGTGTGTCGGGAATTGCGAGAATCGGCGGCGACGCGCCGATGTGCGCAGTGGGCGGTGAACGAGCAAAAACGCGTCGTTGAGCATCGGTTGGAGAACCGCTGAGGATTGGAGAAGATGCGGTGGCCACTTCAGGCGGAGTCTGCCCGCCGGATCATCGGCATCGATGACTACAGCCCCTGGTCGGTGGTGGCCAAGTACCAGGGGTTGTAAAGACGACGATATTACGCAGCTGCCTTACTAGGTAGGTACCCAGGTACCCCCACCCAGCGACGTCATAGGGAAACAATACAGAAAATAACGCATCCGATACACAGTTACGACCTCCCTCGTTGGGCGAACTGGCGATTTCCACCCAACACTCACTCACTCTTCCTTCAATCGTCACTTGCCTGCAATTCGCCAGGGCCCAACTCTTTGATTCCACGGCCCGCTACCTGCACGATGGCCGATAAAGAATCTCGCCGTCTCCGTAACCGGCTGCTGGCAGTGCGTTTCCTCGTCTTTCGTTTCTCTTAAGTGTGGTTATGATGTTATTGCCGGCATTTCGATTCCTCTCACCCAGCACTTACCATCCTTCCCCCTCCCCGCGGCGCTGTTGATTCGAGGCCTTAGCCGCATCCTCTTTAATGCTTAATCGAGTCAAGAGTACGCCTAAGCAAGACGTTCTGACCCACCAATCGCACCTGGAGGATTAGTGATAGAGCGCTCGCCCGCCTGGTCGTGCTTGATGTCGGGAAATCGTTTTGACGCGGACCAAGATGCCCCGAAGGCACAGGACTCGGTGACACACATCAGCCCCAAGCCTAAGAACAACCATCACCAAGTGGCCGAAACTCCTCTATCACACTCAGAACCTGCACCTTCGTCGCCACAGAACAACGTTGAATATGGCTCCCTCGAGAGGATACCGACCGCTCAGGCAGCGCTACCCAATGCCGTCGAGATCCAACGAACGGCGACGGAAGCCGGCCCAGTATATTCAGTCTTCACGAGGCAGCAGAAGGTGTTCATTGTCTTCATGGCCTCCTGGGCTGGATTCTTCTCTCCGGTGTCCGGTCAGATCTATTTTCCGGCGCTGAATGCCTTGGCGGAAGATTTGCATGTCTCCGACACGTTGATCAACTTGACGTTGACATCGTACATGGTATGCACTGCTTCCTCGGTGAAGCTTAGCACCAGGCTGAACCTCTGTGTAGATATTTCAAGGCCTTGCGCCCACGTTTGTTGGAGACCTTGCGGATGCCGCGGGTCGACGGCCCGCGTATGCTGGTGTGCCGGATCAAGCATGGACTTCGCTGCTCGCGCTGACTTGACTGGCAGTTTGCTTTACGATATACATTCTCGCGAACCTCGGGCTCGCGCTCCAGAATAGCTATGCCGCTCTTTTCGTGTTACGGTGCTTTCAGAGCACCGGGTCCAGCGCCACCATTGCCATGTGCAGTGCTGTCGTGGCTGATGTCGCTACTCCTGCCGAGCGGGGGAGGTATATGGGATTCACCTTGGCCGGATCTCTGCTCGGCCCAGCCATCGGTCCCGTCATTGGAGGTGTTCTCGCCCAGTTCCTGGGTTGGCGATCCATCTTCTGGTTCCTGCTGATCATGGGTTCGGCCTTCATGTGTGTCTTCGCCATATTCTTTCCGGAAACAGGTAATGTCGCACCCCACGCGTCAAGAGATACTGCTACTCATACCCTTGCAGCACGCAGCCAGGTCGGCAACGGCTCGATCCCCCCGAAAGGCTGGAATATGTCGTTAGTGAATTACCTCGCCATCCGCAAAGCACGAAAGCTGCACCCAGACGACCAGCGGTCAGCGACGGACCTCCGATCCCAATCTGGCCTGGGTAAGAAAAAGACGTTCCGCTTTCCGAATCCCTTACGGTCTCTTAACATTATGTTCGACAAAGAGAATGCGCTCCTTCTGTGGTACAATGCGTTTCTGTTTGCCGCCTTCTACGACGTCACGGCAGCCATGCCTTCTCAACTCAAGGCAAACTATGGTTATAATGAGCTTCAAATCGGTCTATGCTTCATTCCCTTCGGGTTCGGATCCTTATGTGCTGCATTGAGCAACGGACAACTACTAGACCGTAATTTCGCTCGTTGGTGCAAGAAGCTGGGAGTGAAGATCAGAAAAGGCCGAAATCAGGACCTCAGCGATTTTCCGATAGAAAAGGTGAGGTTACAGATCGCCATCCCAGCATCTTATGTCACCGCAGTGCTTGTGTGTATATTCGGTTGGATCTTGGATGTCAACGGACCGCTACCGGCATTGCTTGTCGTCTTGTTCTTCACCAGTCTCACTATGTCTATGGCGTTCAACGTGACGAGTACATTGCTGGTCGACTTCTATCCAAAGGCTCCGGCAACAGCGACAGCTGCAAACAATCTCGCTAGGTGCGGGCTAGGGGCAGGCACGACGGCTGCTGTTTTGCCGATGATCAACGCCATGGGCAGAGGATGGACCTTCACTTTCTTAACCTTCTTTTTGATATCCACTTCTCCTATGCTGTGGGCTGTATACTTCTGGGGAATGAAATGGAGGACGCAGCGGAATGAGCGGGAAAAGAAAGCTCTGCAGTTGAAGGAAGAGAAGCTGCACCGGTCCAGCTCCGGCGAAACCGGGTCTCTCACAGACGGCAACAATGAGGAGAAGCCACCCATTGGAGGCGACGCCCCTGAACTGGCCGATACGGCGGAGAAAGATAGCGAGATGGCCCGCGAATTTCAGCTGTCGCAGAAGGGCAATGCCAGCGTACGGGGCAAAGATAAGACTCAGAACACTGACGCTCATCCGGAGGACGACGGTCATGAAGTTACCCTATCGAGGACCTTCTCCTATCAATCGGGATACTGATGCGCTATTCATCCTCAAAACACGGCGCCAGTCGACACAGGTCGACTTCGGGTTATTCTCAAGAGAGACACTGGCTGCCGACATCTGTTCCTCAGTTAAGAGCTCTTGTTCTTGCTTGGGAATGAGTCATGGAGGCTCTACCCCTTGGCAAGTAATCAATGCCGGAACTGCTCTCTCGGGATATAGATGGACTTCATATCCGGGCCCTAATGCTTGCTACGAAGATTTGCATACCTTCCCCAGAGGGTTTACCATGGTCTTCAAACCAACTTGCATCCGGAGCAGCTACCGATCTCGGTTCGCGTATGCTCATATTGCGTGCGGGCCTTGCCCCAGCTAGGCCCGGCGAAGAGGGCTTCTGAACCCGCCAGATTATCTACATCAGCTACCTTGAACAAGAAGATCAATGCTGCCAAATCAGAGGTATATGTGCCAGTCAGCCTGTACGGACGTCGCCAAAGCTGGTTTGACACGCACACGTCAGGAGCTGCTCTATCGAGAGATCTTTACCGAGTACGCCTCAATCAGGCCCCAGGCCACCCGGCCTCGTCGATCCGCCAACTAAGCATCTCACCGTGGGTGCGTTGGCCTTATGCTCTGTATTACAGCCAGTACGGGACGGCCGAATGGGAGTACAGGTGGAAACCGAAACGCGCAACGCTCGCTCCTACCAGCAATTACTTATGAACAAGCCCATGCATTCGCGAGATTGACTTCGTCCCTTCAGACTTCAATGACTTCGGACGAGCTACGATGTATGAACAAGCACTTCGGTCTCTGAGGTCGTATTGGCCTGCATTGGTGTTGGGGTTCTTTCTTGTTCGTGCACTCTACCGCCGATACCTTCATCCATTACACGCCGTTCCGGGACCCTTCCTGGCCTCCGTCACGGGCTTGTGGTTCCTAGCGGTTTTCCTTCACGATGACCAGCAACACAAAATGCCGATAAAGCTCCATGCGCAGTATGGGCCCATCGTGCGAATAAGGCCCAATACGGTCATCATTGACGACCCTCAACACTTCGGTGAACTCTTCAACTGGCCGAAATCGGACTTTTTTCTTTCAGGCCGGGGCGACCCACACGTTGTTTCGCATGGCGCCGAGCTGGATCTCCACTTACACAAAATAAAGAAGCGCAGGATCATGGGTGGATTTACCGTGAGTCATTCTCACTCTTGATACGGTCCAAGGCAAGCGACTGACAGCTTGGTAGATGTCGCAAGTTCTAAAGAACGAGTCATGTCTGGACCGACGGGTCATGGAGTTCTTGGACCAACTTGCGAAGAAGTGCGATACAATCTTCGACATGGCGCCTTGGACGCAGTTTGCAACCTTCGACATTGCAATGGACATGATCTTCAGTAATCCAGTCGGGTTTTTGAAGGCTGGGCGCGACGTGGACAATATCATTGCCACGCTGCACAGCACATTCACTTTCTTTGGTGTTGCTGGACTCCAGCCTTGGATAGCCAGAATAATGTACCATCCCTGGATTTTCCCACTCATTGGCCCGAAACCGACCGACAAGAGGGGCCCGGGTGCATTCCTCGGCTTCACACAGAAGCAAGTTGCAAGCCGTCTCGACAAGGCCATGGACGCTGCACGCCCCGACATCTTACAGTGGATCCTGGACCACGCTGACAAAGACAGTCAGCATACCATGACGAAACCGATGCTGGAGCAAGAATCCATGGGAGTCGCCCTCGCCGCGTCTGACAGCACAGCCGGGACTTTGAGAGCCATCGTCCTTGCCGTGGCCAGTAACGCGCGCATCTTGACCAAGCTCCGCCGAGAGATCGACGCTGCCGACGCCCAGGGCGCACTCTCAACGCCGCCAACCTACGACCAAATCAAGCAACACATCCCCTACCTGGAGGTCGTGTTCAAGGAGGCTCAAAGGACCTATCCCATCGTGGGCCTCCCTTTGTTCCGAACTGTCCCCAAATCGGGAGCCCACATTGCAGGCCACTTCTTCCCCGCAGGCACCGAAGTCGGCGTCTCGCAATGGGCCGTCGGACATAATCCACGCGTCTACGGCGAGGACGTGGCCCTTTTCCGACCGGAACGCTGGTCTGAAGATCTGTGCCACGACCCGGATGCGCGAAGACGCCGCGACCAAGCGGAAATCTGGTTCAGTCGTGGACCTATGATGTGTACTGGGCGCAATATAGCAATGGTGGAGGTCTACAAGATCGTGGCGCAGTTTTTCCGCTTCTTTGACGTCGAGGTCGTGAACACGACGAGCCCGTGGACCGTCAAGGCCCTGCTTGTGATCGTGCATTCCAATTTTCTGGTCAAGTTGACGAAGAGGGAGGGGAAGGCAGAGGCAGAGGTGCGAAAAGATCATGGTCAAGATCAGATCTGATTTGCGCAGGAGCGTCGTTCGTCTGCTCGCTCAAATTCTGTTCCCCCTACGCGGACAAGTTGGCATATATGGCAATAAGTTCTATGAAGATGAAATGCCCCTCGACCCACTCATATTGTCTAGGATGTACAAAATCCGGCTGGGACACTCCATCCAATGCCTTCGCGATGTCCCGCGAGCCGCGACTGTGACGGTGACTGTGAAGACTTCGTCTCCCGCATCATTCCGCTGAGTGGTTATCTTCGCTGACGCCGCTTCCAGAGCTGATGGTTGGGACTGGACGGTCGACATGAGACCGTCGATTTGGTCCTGTTCTCGAGAGCATGCAGCCGCATGGTTCGTGTTGCCTGCAGCAACTTGGGTGAAAGAACCCGAGGGCCTTCTGTCCATTGGCCTGCGCCGCCACTCCAACTGCGTTGAAAAATGGCGTCACGAGGCCCTGTAGGGCAACGGTGCCGGGTTTGTAGTTTCCAACTAGTTTCAGTGAGGAATTTCAAAATATACCTAATGTCGAGTTGGAAGGCGGGTGAAGCCGATCGGGTCCCACCAGCCCTTTGCTGGATACTTCAAGTACTGTGTACGTAGGGAGAGCTTGGTGATGGTCAGCTATTATAGGCTCATTAAAGTAGTAGCCTTCACTCATCCCGCGAGGGATCCAAACCGTGTTTGGCAAAATACGTTTTGGTTCGGTTCGCCGATCTTCTAGGGCACAGTAGGGCGAGGGGATCAGCTCTCTTCCACGAAACTAAAATTGCAGGCCAAATATGACCGATTGCTGTTGCGGCACAACAGCAAGGTGCGCATGCAACCAGCTGTAGCATACACATACACATACACATACACAGGGACCGAGTGCTCTCCGAGCGACGGAGACAACCATGGGAATCATCCCTCCTCCTCCACCCCCCACCCATCCTAATCAATACGCTTTCGCTAGGATAGCACTTATTACTCACTGTTCCCCATGGAAGAATAGGTCGAAAGGGACTTGTCACGGTTCCAGGCAGCCAACCACGTCATGCACACGGCCGTGACTGCGCCAACCGCACAATGGTATTACCAAGTCACGTCTCTCGGCCTTATGGCTAGATGGGTCGAGACCCTCGTAATCCATTTTTCAATCCATTCTTCGCCTATACCGTCATGGGACCTGGAAAGAAACCACCGTCGAAGGATTCCGGGAAGTGGAAGGCAAAAAAGGAAACCAAACACATCTGTGGATTCTTTCTTCATACGCAAAGGTCCGCACCGTCAGTCAGGAGTCAGGACTTTGACGTGAGGATAGATCTAGCCTTGCCTGCTATCCAACCCCCCGGTTGAGGGCCGTGACGTTTGCGTAATGGGTCGTTGAATGCGCGGCACATGGGACAAGGATGAAAGAGGTGTGATGGTCTGACCAGACGTGAAACATTTAAATCTGGGTCGAGTAGGCCGAGGAAGCAAAATGACTAAACACTGACGATGCACTTGCAGCTGGTCCTCCCCCTGAAGCGTGTCCTCCGGATATGGAATGATATGGTATGATATAAGATATGCTCGATCCGCACCTCCCCCCCTTCCTCTTCCCCCCCCCTACTGCAGTGGCCTTGGGCGAGACACAAGCCCCGTAACCCCCATGTCCCGCCACGCGACTCCAAAACGATCAAGATCAATAATCACCATGCACGGTCGGCAGGCCGATCGACACGCCGATGTTTGCGGCAAAGGATCCGACAAAGTTTCCTGCGACACCCGTCAGTACCGCTGTTCCGACCACACGTCCATACCAAAGGTACGAGGCGTTGGAGAAGAACGAAGAGGAGAATGCAATGCCACTGTGGCAGACTTACCAGCTGGGGCGTAGTTGCAGACGGTAAAGTACGGCGGAATGGGCGGGCCGGCGTTCACCAAGCCAGTGGCCGAGCAGTCGGCGGTGTAGCAGCCCACGCTCGAGCTGGCCTTCCAGACGATCTGGGTGAAGTGGCCCCACTCGCTGAACGTGCCCAGGTCGGGCTCCATGCCGTAGTAGACGTAGCTGTTGACCTCGCCGTTGTAGAGGCCTTCAGTGATGAAATTGCCCATTCCCAGCGGGGTGGCGGGGTATCCGGCGCCGATGTTCTGGCCGTAGCCTCCGCCGCCGACGTCGCTATACCAACGGTTAGCAGGTCAGATGGAGATGGGGTCAGGGAGGTGCTGGGCGGTGCAGAACAGCCCTATATTCTCTTACGTGACGTGGCCGTAGATGCAAGTCTCAGCAATCTGGCGCGCAATGTCGGCCAGGTTATCGTCCCAGATCAAGGGGTCGGCAGTGTGGTTCGAGCGGTGGATGTTGTGGTGGCGCAGGACCGCATCGATGTACGCCTCGGTAGTCACCTCTGGGACCCCTGAGGAACTGGTCGTCGAGGATGGCGCTTCTGAGCTACTTGGGAGCTCGACAGAAGAGGTGGTAAACGTCGGAATCGGGACGGATGGAGTCACGGTGTCGGAGGGAAGCAGCGGGCCGGAATACGTCGTCGTCGTCGTGAGTGAGTCTGGGTTGTCCGTGAACGCGATCGAAGTCGTCGTGACTGGGGTCGAGGTCGTCGTGAGTGAGTCTGGGTTGTCCGTGAATGCGATCGAGGTCGTCGTCGTGAGTGAGTCTGGGTTGACCGTGAACGCGACCGAGGTTGTGCTGGTCAGAAAGCTAGTCGTTGTACTTGGTGGGCAGGGACAGGTCGTGAAGCTGAAGTATTCCCAGGCGGTCTCGGTGAAGGTTGCCGTGTAGATGTAGCTGATGCTTTGCGCCGTTGCGCCGGTGGCGACGAGGAGGATGTTCCAGGCCCGCATTTTGAACGTAAAGAATGACTAGTCAATTAGACCACGTAAAGGAACGACTGCGGTCAGTGGTAGCTAGGATGCAGAATTTGCAAGATCGAAGAATCCGAAAACAGGAAGCCATGTTGTTGTTGTATAGGTTGTCGAATACTTGGACGCGAGATTGTTCCACATTCCAGACGTGGTTGGAATGTAACAAATCCGCCCGGGCTTGCCAGAGCATCGTCAAGCCACGGGCCTCTGTCGAGGGTTTGCCATGTTAATTTCCATAGAACGGAGTGAGAGGTCATTGCTCCATCTCGTCCTGGAGGTGGTTGACGCCCGTGCCCGTTGCAGATCGACCGCGTCTTGTGGTCGACTGGCCTTGCGACAGCCCGGGACACCCCCTTGGGAAGCGGCACGTGCCACCGAAGCCGAGCAGAAAAGGGTGGCCGTTGTGAAGAGGATTTAATCACGACAGAACGTGCGGAGGTATTTTGGCAACTTGGACCTCGTGTGTGTCGACCAACGACCTTGACAAGAAATTCAGAACTTCGAGGGCCTTTGTGGGCTCGGTCTCATTCTTGCCACCCTGGGAGACTAGTGTGTATTGCAGACTGCAGATTGCACGAACACGACTCTGAGTGTAGCCGTTGTGGAAGTTGCAATTGTTCCAACGGTGAGATCTGGTGACGCATATTCATGACCAGACATCCCCAAACTGTAATACTAGCTAATCTGACGCCAACGCGACGCTTCAACCGCAGGGAAAGATTGAAGAACAGGTCGGACATGACACTGGGCCTAAGTTTGGGTATCTGAGGCTGTTGACCGCTGGTCCACGAGTGTTGGTGGCGGAAACAGGTTACTGAGATGCAGTGCCACCGACCCAGACATGCAAGTAAGTGTTAAACCTTGTCTTACCTTTGCATCGACAGGCTTCGTCGTGACCGCCTGGGCTCGGGTGCGTTACCTGCATTGGCTGGACGTTCAACACGGCGCCCGAAGGAGAAGGTACGCTCAATCGGAGGAACGGCCCTGACGCTCCTGTTGATATTCGCGTCCAAACCAATCATAACGGCCATGCTGAGAGTCGGTCCAAGGTCGACAAGGCGCAATGAAGGCATAGCCGCAAGCGGATTTGGTGTCCCGTAGCCCCGAGGCCCCGAAGCTGGAAGGGACATTGGCGAGGCATACGGCAGATCGTGCTGCCTAACTTTTCAAGGCGTTCGCATCGAGCTTTGTAACATCGCTAGCTTCCCAGCATGGGGGTGGGAGGTTGATGTCCATAGGCCCCCACGCATGCTCATGAGTGGCACGTGCAAGGGTTTACCTGGACGACTCGAAGACATGACTGGAAGGGCGACCCATCAGAAGCGCTGGTCGTTCTGTCACTCTGGTCTCTGACACGGTGCCGATGGGCCTACAGCTGAGAGTATATCCCCCCTGAATGACGTCGCCGTCGATCCAATCATCTCCAGCGCTGACTGTATCTGGGTGACAAGGCTTTGTCGTTCCCGAAGATCCAAGAAACGGGGGATTCAGCCTCGGGATTCGGCGCTTGTACTGGGGTAACGTTGCCACTACCACACCAGGCTGGACCTCTCAGTGAGGGTTGATGCCAACAACGGGATATCGCTGGCAGTCATGATTGCCATTGTGAAGATGAGCATGATTGCAACATCGCCGACGGCACCAGTGAGGATGTCGCACGAGATTGACATGGGTCGGCTTTTGACCCTGGAATGGGCATATTGCCACCACTAGCCAGAACGAGAAAGTGTTCATACAAGGAAACCTGGCTCATACCGTATTCCAATCTGAGATTGAGGTAGTGTAGATTATTCGCTTCCACGTGCATCCACGGGTATAGAAGCACTGAGACGCTAACATTGTTTCGACCAGGGCCGCCGGGCGCTCCGTACGATTAGATAACAGGGCAGCACAGCCTGTAGCATGTGAAAAGGTGCGACGACAGTAATCTGATAGTGGTCACCTTCCCATGTCGAGGCCGCCAGCGATATCAGGACGCGTCCATCGAGCGGACACGATGTCGGCAGGCAACGTCCCGGGGTCAACCTTGATTTGCGTGGTATCGATCTTCGGACAAGCTTCGCGGGAGGCTGAGGACGGGATCGAAGAGCACAGTCCCGTCGGTTGGGATATGCGCGCAAGGCACGCGACGGGGGAAGGTTGCCGTGGACAGAGGACGTTCCCATCTCTCAGCTCTCAGTCTCTCAGCAATCAGTCAGCGCGTGAAACCCGGAATGGAACGCGATCAAGGGCCTGATCCCAATATGGTTTAGCGCACTCGGTGGCTACAGTTTTTCCGGTTTCTATTTTGAGCGCCACCATGGATCGACAATTCTCAACGCGGCGTCCAGACGATCAACAATCTCTCTCAGAGCATGGAGTCGGAGACCAGAGCACGGCTGTCGATGCTCGCTAAGGGCCATCTGGCAAGAGTCTGCCTCGCGGTGTATAGAAACGCGCCTCCGTCGGGATGAGCGTGCTAAGGCCATCATAGGCCAGTCGGAGAAAAGGTTAATCCACATCCGGAGACTGCGCCGCTGCCAGGAACTTTCAGCTGCTGGATACTCGGTGAGCCATCGGTCTCTGCTCTGCTACGCAACCATCGATACGTGACGTGCGAGCCAGGACGCATCACAACACCTGGCTGCGATGCCCGCCCCCGTCAAGTGCGGAGCATTCAGGTAATCGCTTTCGTCATTCGGGGTATTTGTTGTGTGCAATCGCAGAGGAATCCACCTCGGCGGGTCTGAACAGCCTTTTCTTAGCAAGCAGAGCACCGCACGACGCAGTACAGCACATGACTCGTGCGACGTCGACATCGGTTCGCACGCCAGGAACCGGGACTCATTCGTTCCGTGGCCTTGCATCTGAGGCCTCTACCGCGAACCCAACCGACAGTAATCGAACTTGTGCGCCGTATCGTTGAAGTTGGGGCCTGCTAGGCGGAAGCTTCCGGCGGCAGACTGGTCGTGCAGATGCCTGAGTGGCCTCTCCAAGATACTTCCCCTTCTGCGAATGTAACAGAGCACTGCATAAACGAAGGAAAAGGCAGGTGATTGGGACGAGGTGGTCTGGAGACACTTTCCATGGCCAGAAGGAGAGTTTCCCTCCTCCCGTTTAACTGCGCCTTGGGCGGGTGGGCCCACCGGCGCTGATTAGCGCAGCGAGGCCACTAAGGGTTCTTCAGAGATCGAGCTAGGCGGGACACCCAAACCCTAGCCGAACGCTGAACGCCTGTGACTCGCCCGCGCCTGTCTGCCATTCGTGTCCGCTGTGAGCACTAGCCGCGTACGTCGCAATGCGCACCAATGGCATCGATCAGCTGCGTCGGCTACTGCACATCACTGCAGCCCTAAACCGACGCCTCTTTCCGCTCGAGTCAATCGTCGAATTTAGCACACCTCCAGACATGTCGACGGACTTTCTTGGAAATCGAGTCACCGCCCACTGACAAGTGCAACGTGACGCCTCCCGAGCCCTCCAGCCATGTGAGTGGCTCTTCCCCCCTGCCGGGTGGCCTGCTGGGCAAGCGTCAGAGCCTCTGTACCGGGGGCGCAATGGACGCCAGGCTCACCCTAAGGCCATCAGCAACACGATCGGGCAGGGTTTGGCAAAGGCTGCCTGAGGATCCACATGTCACTCTTTCAAAAGTCCATTTTCTCCGTTTCTGGGCGGGCCATCAGCCCTACGACGCTGGCTGGGATCAGGGCCTTTGGTCGCAGCATGCACTGGTCAGCCCCCAAATTTACCTCATGGCAGTCAGGAACCCGGATCAAGAGCCTTCACCGATCGAATTCACCCTGCCATTCTCGGCTTAACCCACGCCAGTATTCCGGGTCGCTGTGGATCCGGGTGCCATGCGCAGTGCAGCTCCCGTATGACCCAAGACGAAAGATATATATCAGTTGATGCCTCATCACAAAGTTTTGAATGTTCCCCATCCATCAGCACACTACACTCCTTCACCACCATTATCCCAGTATTTCTAATATCTTTTCCTTGTTCGCGCACTGCCAGTTTCCCGTTCAGCACCCAGCAACGACCCAGACTTGAGGTATAGACCATACTTTCCTTACTTCTGCGAATTTCCTATTTTCTGCAACAAGGCTTCCTGAGACCCCGGAAACAGCCCCAAAGTCACGCCCACTCCCTCGACAGCAAGCCTTATTTCCTGTTATCTATTTCCTTATTTCCTTTGTCTGTTCAATCCCCCCAGTCTGCGAGCCCCATCCCTCTCGCAGAGCTCAGGACCAAAGCCCAAAGCCCAACGCAAACGCCAACATTAATTTCCTTGCCATCTTCATTCCCACCACCGTCGCACTCGCAATGGCCATCGGACGAGGCGGATACAACACCCCGGCCGCTCCCCAGAAGGGTCGCGGAGGATACAACCGACTGGGCCGTGGCGGGTACAACAAGACTCCCATGCCTGTCCAAGGTCGCGGCGGATACAACCGACAGCAAGCCGCGCAGGGTCGTGGCGGCTACAACTAATTCATCCAACCCCCTTTCACGACATCGCGCAACCATGGAACTGTGTTCCATCATCTTCAACTTTCTCATTGGTGGTGATCCAGGTCTCGATCACGATCCACGCACATTCCACCCTTCGGCTCTCGACGAGTCGTCTTCCTTTCAGCGGCTTTACTTTCCAACACAAAACCTGTACAGCAAAAGTCATCAGCACAAACTCGTCGTCCATTTTTTTAGCGGCATTTCCCCGGTGTTTCGTTCTTGTTTATTCTTCAACTTGGAAAAGGGTTCAACACTGCTCCGGAAGCAACGAGGATTCAACCATGACGCGCAGGAACGCGACACAAATCGACCATTTCTTTTTTGGAGTTTCATTGGACATGTGGGATAATTCGGGAGTGAAGGAAGAGGCATTGCGACGGGGGCCATTTGGACAGCCATGTTTTTAATTCATTCGTTTGGACATATTCGGGGTTTGGGGGAATTGGGTCGGACAGGGGGAGTTGCACCGGGCAAAGACAGCTCCATTGTGGATCAACAGAACCATCCTGATTTGAACAGACATCGGGAATCAGATACCCCCAGAATCAAGGTGCAGCCACGAAACTGCCATTCTTCACATTTCAAACCGTATTTTCGCACGTATGTTTCCCAATGAGGTAAAGACAGCGGCGGGCATCAGACACGGAGGGAGCAGGTGAGAACGTAGAAAACGGCTTACTCACTTTTCGAAGACCACACCCAAGATGTCCTCCACATCGCCGGATTCACCCTTCCCCGTGATCTTGGCAAGACAGTCGGCCGCAAACCGGAGGTGTTCCGCTGCAGTGACAATATCAACGACGCCTGCTGCATGTGCGTCTGCATCGGATACTATATTTGGAGTGTCGAGATCATTGTGGCGATCGACGAGGTAATCATCGTGGTGTGACGAATGGGAGAATTCCACCATGCCGTCCGCTTCCGTATGCAGGTGAGACTGCGCCCACGCCGGTTGTGGTTGTGGGTAGCGGGCGAGGGAGAGAAAGTCGTCCAGATGACGTAAGCCCTCTGATAGGTACGTACTCTGGCGGTGCGTGACTGACAGGGATGCGGTCCAGTACGACTGCGCTTCCGCTGCAGTCATTCTCATGTCTCGTACCTCCCCCGTTGATGCTGTCGTCAACTCGGTGAACGCATCTGTCAGGACAGTGAGGAAGGCCTGGATGCCGCCCGGGTCGGGATCGGAATCGGCAACATCGTCTGATGCGCGTTTGCAGGATATCGTGCATATCCGCCCTTCAGGAACCATAGGGAGCATCTGACGTACTCGTGTATGCAGGTCTTCCGCTGCCTCCTCCTTTACACCAAATTGCTCCACGACAAGGTCAATTTTATTTAGAACGATCAGAATAGTCTTCCCGGCGCCACGACATTCTTGCACCGCCTCGAGCACTTCCTCATTGATGGAGACTTGGGGCTTCCTGTTGTGGTCCATTTCGATTGACAGCAGGACCACGACGACGTCCGACTGGAGGGCGCGTTCCCTTGCTCGGCGAATGCCCTCTTGTTCGATCAAGCCGACTTCTCTCTGCTCGTTTGAGCGGAGTCCGGCCATGTCACCCAGTCTGCACAGCCAGCCATTAAGGTCCACGGAGACATCGACAATGTCCCGCGTTGTTCCTTCTTCGGCACTGACGATAGCAGCCTCTCGGCCTACAATGCGATTCAGCAGGGAGCTCTTGCCGGCATTGGGCGCACCCAGCAATGCTATGCTGATACCGTTGCGCAGCAGTTCTCCCCTTGACGCGTTCCGAAGGTGTAATTCAATCTGCCTCTTCAACGCCACAACCTGTTTCGAGATGGAGGCCATGAACTCGGCAGGTGACTCGTCAAAGTGCTGATCTTCAGAGAAGTCAATCAGGGCCTCTAATTCACCTCGCGCGTAGAGAAGCATCGTCCGCCACTCCTCATATCTCTTTGCAAGTCCGCCATCAGTGCCGCTGACAGCCAGCCGCCGCTGCTGCTCGGTCTCGGCCGCGAGGGTTTCGCCCAGCGCTTCGGCCTGTGTGAGGTCCAGTCTTCCATTGTAGAATGCCCACTTCGTGAATTCGCCGGGCTCAGCGTGTCTGATAGCCCCACCACGACCGTACGACGATTGTCCGTATTTGGAGATGGCGTTCAGGATCGAACGGACAATGGCTGGACCGCCGTGGACATGCAGCTCGAGGACATCCTCCCCAGTCACTGTATTCGGCGCCGGGAAGTACAGGAGCAATGCGCCAGTATCGAGTATTCGAGGCTCTCGTTGATCGGTATCGATGGGATCGTAGAGCTTTCGCAAGGTCGCGGTTCGAGGTTTGGGCAGTGGCCGGTGGGGACAGAGCAACTGGTAGATATCAACGGATGCGGGTCCAGATATGCGTATGATTGCTATCGCAGCTCTGCCTGGAGCACTAGACAGCGCATATATCGTATCGGAGATAGGATGATCGGCTGCTGAGGTGCGCCATCTCTCGAGGTCATGATGCGGCGCTGAGGTGGATTGAAGCCGCCGACGAATCTGGCCTCGACGACTGCGGACGACCGCGACGCCGCATGCTCCCAAATAATGGCAGGCCAATGGCCGCAGAAAGAAATTGGTAACTCTCAAGCCTCGAAGACCAACGCGACATGGCATCCGACCGAGTTTCGCTCTGGAGAACAGATGGTTGGTCACAAGTTGAGAGCGTCAAGTGAATGTGAGAATCCCCTCAGGCTTGGCAGTGAAGCTTTCCAGCTCCCTATTACTCCGGGCACGTTATTCGCGGACGTGCACAGGTACCGCGACGTTTCCCACAACATGGCCAGTACGCTCAACGACACAACATCTCCTTCGACATTACGGACAGATAGGCCCTCACTTATGGCTGCGGCCACACCGAGGGCTAACGGTATAAGGAAGCGCGTGTTCACGCACGCCAGGCCTCAGAGCGTGCAGGAGTCCGTCACGGATGGCCGATCAAGCTTCGCAGCTTTGCCTTGCCTCGTGAGCGGAGCACTATAGGTCTGCCAAAGTTTGAGAACGTCGACAGATTTGCGGACACAGGCGACACAGGAACATCGGGATGCGCGAGCAACAAACTCTACTCCTAACTGTGATCATCGTCATTGTTTTATTACACACAAGGACCTGTCTCGCAATTCGGAACAAATGCAAGACTGGGACGCCGTGAGACAACCCCAGAGGCACCGGGCCAATCCTGACCGAGACAAGACCGGCCACTGTGTTTGAGCGCCGCCAGCTCTGCTCGGAGCCCCTCTCTCCAGTTCTCTGGTTGCACCGGTACGACTCGTAGATGTGGTGGGATATAGCGGGATAGGTAGAGGAAGTTTCTTCGCCGTGATCAAGCACTAGTTCCTGTAAGACGTTAGCATTCGCGCAGCTGCGAGTTCGGGGTACTGACAAGAGGCCAAGAGTAAGATCACCATGGATCTTGGCCTTAAGTTGGACCTCGATGTCCAAATTCAAATCGAGGCGTAATCTCAGCTGCTCGTTCTCGCCCGGGTCTGCGTCCTCCTTTTCTCCCTCCTTCCCGCCCTTCTTGAGCAGGCCGCCAAGCGCCTCATGCGGCTTGCCCACGGCGTTGCCGACAGTGTTGTTCACAAGGTCACCAGCGCCGTCGACTACACCATTCACGGTGTCGCCGACCTCGTCAACTGCATCGAGAGGACCCCCGCCGCCGCCGCCTAGGAGGCCACCGCCGCCCTTGCCTTGTTGCTGCGTCTGAGCTTGTGATTGTGCTTGGGCCTTGCCGCGGTTGCGGTTTCGGTTCCGTCGTCCACCCTTCTGCGAGACGTCGCTTCGGTATGCACTGTCGACGTCGCTGGGTGGCGCACTCGAGCCGCGGCCTCGACTCTGTCGTGATTTGGAGCGAGATTGGGCCTGCTGCTCCATCTTCGGTTGTGGTGTTGGTGTTTGAGGCTCGTCCGTACCGGCGTCTACTTCTGCTTCCGCGTCGACCTTGTCGCCGTTCGCTTGTCCTTTTTGGCCGAGCTTCTTGGGCTTTCGTTTCTCTTCCGACTTCTTGGAAGAAGCGTTGGCACCTACGCTAGCAGCACCTGAGGCAGATCCAGCAGCGTCGAGGTTTCCGCCGATTTGAGATTCTTCGGTGCTCTTGGTTTCGTGCTCCGACATGTTGAGAGATTGAGAAGAAAGATGTCCCAGGGAGGATGAAGAAGGGGAGTATGCAGACAAAAAGAGGGTGTCGACGTAAGACGACCAGGTCTAGTGTCCCGGAGTCTGCAAGAAAAGTAGGCAAAGTGCTGGAATTGTACTTCAACCCCCACTGAGACGTCAGAAGCTGGACAACTCGGGACAAGAACTGCAACGATTGTCCGCAAACGCGCATCCTGATGACGTCGTATGTTGCTGCTTTTCGGGAGCCATGTGCCTGACGCCACAGCGAGATCCAGGGATCACCATCAAGGCTGGGGAAGCCCAGCGAAGAGAACAGGTTTCCGCAGTCCAGCAGGCCAATGACAGTGGTGAGGGATGACCATATCCGGTCTGTGGCTGTAAGATATGGGTCATAGCAGGGCCACAGGCAGTGGTATGCCGGACTAGGAAGAGGAGAACCCCCAAAAGAGAGCCCACAGCTACTCGATCGTCGATTCCTCGTCCGACCCTGGTTGGAGATCGACTGCCGCGGTCAGCAGTTGAAGAGCCCGCAATCACTCGACAACGCTTCGGCTCGAGAGATTGTAGCAGCTCAACTAGACGCAGATCTATATCACACAGCTGGCAAGCTCTAGAGTAGAATTGACCTCGTTATGGTCCGGTGGTATCGTTGGTAGCAGAGAAACTGACGCCCGATGATTGAAGAGGCTCGGTGAGAGGCTGCCAGCCTTGTCATGACGTCACAACGTGCCACACCTCGCGGGAGTGGATCGGGTGCCACAATCGAACAGGGGGGTGTGGGGAGGGAACCCCGCCTTTAGCCGAACAAGGGGCTTGGGTGCCACAAAGCAAACAGGGATTCTTCCAACTTCCCATGGTCATCCACGGTTCAAAGCGTCCAAAATCTTGGCCGGTGGCGCCATCGACGACACCACCGACAACCCGCTGCCGCGCCATCTCTGATCCCCGTTCGATGATCTTGCCGCTTGTAGCGGCATATGCTGTCGTTGACGCAGGTCTGGGGAACAGATGACCCTGGTCGCGATGATGTCGTTGCTACATCGAACTGCTTTTCCCGGTCCTGCCTGGCATTGCTCACCCAAGTGTTTCTCAACCCTTAACTTCTGTTTCCTCTTTGCATCCTCAGCAACCTGCATATCTGCTAGCCGTTCCCTCCCTCCTCTTTCTTGCCTCTGACGTCCTCATCAAATTGTGGCCGCCATGTCAGAGCCACAGCAACAACCTACGCCAGAGAAAACTCCTCGCCCCGGGCTGGACCGCAGCAATTCAGAGCTGTCGACGACAGATCCAGACGACCAGGGATACGAATCTCGGTCCAGATCACAGTCTCGACGGCGTCGACGACAGAACCAACGACAAAGGCAAGCCCAGTCGAAGAGCCAAGCCGGAAATGCCTCAGCACAGTCGATGGCCTCGATTAACGAGCAGGCCGAGGAGACCCAAGATCACCCCGGCACACAAGTAGCAAAGAGGAGTCCGGAGCAGAGAGACCAGCCGCAATGGCTCAAGAACCCCGACCCGCGGGACATCACCGAAGCGCAACCGTTCGAGCGGATAAAGCCACCGTCACAGTCGATGGACGGCCCCGTCACGTACGCACGCATGCTTCGAGGAGAGATCCCCTGGCGCGGGGCGCCGCCCACGCAACCACTTGAGACGGCGCAACCCATCGACTCCAAGGACAGCAGCGGGAAAGATCCGATGGATCAGGACGGCCTCAAACTGCGCATAGAATTGAATCTGGACATTGAGATCGAGCTCAAGGCGAGCATCCACGGTGACCTTACGCTGGCACTCCTGTAAGCTACCTCTCCCCCAATGCTGTAAGAAGACGTCCTAAACGCTAACCAAGGAACTGATCCTCAGGGCTTGATTTATCCCTGCCAAAGGTGAAGGTGCCTAAAGTCAAGCTCCCGAAAGTCAAGGTTCCGAAAGTGAAGCTGCCAACCCCCAAATTACCCGAGCTGCCGAATCTACCCAAAGCTCCCATATGACGGGCACGAGAGGATGGGTCGATAATGGTGTGAAGCTGCACGAACAGCATCTTTGGGGTCTCATAATGCTGGCCCTCATTATGGAAGTTCTGGCAATCCCTATCTAGTGCGCATCGTCGACGAGGCGTTAAGGAGGCCATCATCGATTGGATGGACCCAGAACTTGTAACGCCAAATGTATCATCCTTAGAACCTTCAACATCGTTCGCAAGCTGTCGTTAATGTTATTTGTATTGTGTCCAGGGTCGTCCTTACTCGTGGCGTTCCCCTTGACCGCTCATGCTGCTGCGCTCCTGTCCTCTCCTGGAATGAACAGGACTCCTGGGACTTTTCTGGTCGGGATCATCTTGAATCGCGCTGTCGTTTGGCCCATAGTCGCCTCTGGCACGTTTGACCACCCTCTCGATACCGTCGAGACCCATCTTCAATTGCTCCATCCTCGGGCCGTAGCTGATCCGAACAAAGTGGTGGCAGGGACTGTCGAACAGGTCGCGACGCTTTGCCGGATTGAGGTCGAAGAAGATGCCCGGCACCACAATCGTCTTCTCTTGGAGCAAAGCATCGAAGAAAGCCAAACCGTTGCTGATGTCGGTTGGGGAGTTCTTCGGCAAGTCTAGCGTTGAAAGGTCAAGCCAGATGTAGAACGTAGACTCCGGGGTCTCCTGATCGCCCAGCCTGAAACCGATCTCGTTGAGTCTCTTGAGGACGTAGTCGCGTTTCTAATCGTATCAAACGGTCAGTGCACCATATAATACCAGGCTGTATCGCAATGAGGGGAACATGCGGCGCGTACCGCTTTGAAGTGACGCTGCAACGCCGCCATCTCTGTGCGTACTTTTACGGGGTCGAGCATCGATACTGCGGCCTCCTGGAGGGGCACGTTGCAGCCACCGTCCAAATAGCTACCGGACGAGCTGAGGGCCTTGATAAAATCCTTCGGTCCTACAATCCACGCGACTCTCCAACCTGGTAGCCTAAAGCGTTTGGTCAAGCCATCGATCAGGAGCACATCGTCGCGGTCGACGTCAATAACGTTCGCCGCCGCCGAAATAGTGCTTCCGTCGCAGTCCTTGTCGTAGCGGTAGCCGCAGTAGAATTCGTCGAAGATTAAGGTCGCTCTGTCACGACAGATGTCTTGGATCAAAGAAAGCTCTTCGGGGTGTAGGGCATGACCAGTCGGGTTACGAGGGTTTGACGTCAAGCTGGTATTAGGTGTCAGTATGAGCGGACGAGCGGCGGCCTTGGATAAACTCCTACATCACCGACGTTCCTCTTGCGAGTTCCTCTGAAATCTTTTCGGCATGGATATGGTATCCATCGGCGGCGGACAGCGGAGCAGGGATGGCGACAAAGTTGCGAAACAAGCTCAACATCTGAAACCGTCAGTGTGATGTAGGACGAAAAGTCTCACATAAGCCTTGCCTCCGAGTAAGCCGAGTACTCAGGGATGTGAAAAGTTAGATACGAATTGCCCAAGACGGCAGCAATTCTGATCAAGCCAGCTCTACCTCCTGGCACAATACACACATTCTCCCACGTGTACTGACTCTCCTTACCCTGACGGTAATCGTGGTTGTACAAGTTCGCAACTGCGGCGCGCAGAGACTTGATGCCGGCTGTTGGGCCATATTCTCTGGAGTTATCGCTCATGGGGATGGAAGTAGGTCGAGGGAAACACTTGAGGGCCGGTCAGCTGGTCTCGAGTGGGTTGAGGCTGGGGATGAACTCGATTGCAACGTACACCATCAATATCACCGGTTTCCGGGGCCCCTTGGCCCAGATTGGCCCCTTGTCTGCCGTCAGGACGCGATTCCTAGGAGGCAGCACCCAAACGACCACTGCGGGATGCGCTCTAGACTTACATTTTTCAGGCTCGTCGTAGAACCCGTGCTTCTGAGCTTGTTCAGTAGTCCAAACCACGCCCTGACACACGAAATTAGCAACGGAGGGCACGTGGAAAAAGACATAGTGTCGAAAACGGCCTCCTACAGTGCTAGTTCTGGACGTGTCGAGCGCAGCATGAGGTTTGTGGCCGGGAACTTTGCGGAACGATTGGTGAGAAGCTGAGACGCCTTCACCTTCGCCTTCAGGATGGATTGAGAACCGGCGGCGGTCCGAGGACACGTTCAACGCCTCTCTCAGGTCCGAAGCTCGTCTTCCTGAGAAACTCATAATTCGAGAGGGATTAATATCTGCTTGGAGTCTGCAGTCCTCGTATAAGCTGCCGGATTGGTTCGTGGTGGCCGCAGAGCGAGGGGCAAGATTGCTTAAACGAGGGGCTAGTGAGGCTCGATAAAGCTTGAGCTGGTCAATCGCCGCTGATGGGTGCCAGGTCCAGAGAAGAGAGTCAGATGAGGACAATCTCGGGTAAGGAGGAAAACTACAGTGATCTGGCTGCACGGTGGATTGAAGTTATGCCCGCAACAGGTAGCGTGTCCCCGGTCGGAATACAGCCACCTGTACTTCACATTGAGCTCAGCTCATCCTCACCTTCGCCTGACTCCAACCCTGAATGACTGAGCCAAGCCAATCGCGTTAGTGACAGGCGCATGTGTCCTCCTCACGTTTCTCTGAGCGGCACCTCTCGTGCTGTTGGTGTCCATCGACATGATTCACCACAACTCCGGACAGGTTGCTGACAACCAAGCGCTCAAACGCGGCCGTCTTCTGACTCAGTCTGGAAGCTTACGCTTCCGAGTTACAACTGCGATCTCGTTGTGCTGCCCAATGAAGAGACTCCAAGAACATGTTCGGTCCCTTGGTACGAGGACCAAGGAATCGATCGCGCTTCAGCATGCGGGGATCCGCGATGGACGGCGACCTCTCAACGCCGTGGTTAAACGGTCAAAAGGCGCTCGAGAAATTATGGTCCATACTTAGTAGGTCACCACTCCCGGCTCACGCCCTTTTTCTAACACATGTTATGCTCTTGTTTTTATCTGGGTGAAGTCTTCGTGTGAGCTTTCCAGTCCCGTTTCACCGCACACACAAATTCCACCATGGGCATGTCGGAGACCACTCCCACGGCCCTCATCGCTGCCCTCGAGCAAGCACACGCCCAATACACGAAATCACACCCTCAATCGCTCAAGATCCACGAGGAAGCATGCAACTACCTCCCTGGCGGCAACACCCGCACCGTTCTGCACACGACGCCCTTTCCCCTAACAATCTCCTCCGGCCAGGACACCCGTCTGACCACCATCGACGGGCGCACCTATACGGACTTTTTGGGCGAGTATACAGCTGGGATCTATGGCCACAACCATCCTGTTATCAAGTCTGCCTTAGAGTCAGCCCTCCAAAACGGGTGGAACTACGGCGGGCACAATGCGCTGGAACCCCAGCTCGCGAAAATCATCTGTGATCGATTCCCCGCGATCGACCTGGTGCGCTTCGTCAACTCGGGCACCGAGGCGAATATGATGGCCCTGGCCACGGCCGTAGCATTTACCGGGAGGAAGAAAGTCCTGCTCTTCAACAAGGGTTACCACGGCTCGACCATCTCGGGACGTGCACCCTCGACGAAACCGTCCATCAACCTGCCCCACGATTTCGTCCTCGGCACCTACAACGACGTCCCCGGCACGGAAGCCCTGATCCAGTCCCTTCCCAAAGACTCCCTCGCCGCCATCCTGGTAGAACCTATGCTCGGGTCGGGGGGCTGTTACGCCGGCTCGGCCCAGTTCCTGGGCATGCTGCGTCGCCTGACCAGCCAACACGGGGCGCTGCTCATATTCGATGAAGTCATGACCTCGCGGTTGCATTACAACGGGCTAGGGTCACAGACCGGCGTAACACCGGACCTGACAACACTCGGAAAGTGGATTGGCGGGGGGATGAGTTTCGGGGCGTTCGGTGGCCGCCGGGACATCATGGCGCTGTACGATCCTAGAAACGCCAAGCTCGAGCATCCGGGCACGTTCAATAACAACGTGTTCACCATGAATGCGGGAGTTGCGGGCTGTGGGTTTTTGACAGCTGAGACGCTGGACGCCCTGAACGGGCTCGGCGTGCAGTTGACCAGCCAAGTCACGGACGTCCTTTCCAAGAGAGGGATTCTGCACGGCGCAACCGTGCCATCCGCTCCTACGACGGACGAAATGCACGCGCCGGAGCATCCGCAGCGACCGCCGAAGATGTTCATCAAGGGCGTGGGCAGTCTGATGGCCGTCCAATTTGCAGGACCAGATCGCGAGGTCTTGGGAGCACTATTTTATCACCACATGCTGGAGCAGGGCATCTACATGGCACAGCGCGGCTTTGTAGCACTGAACGTCATGCTCACGAACGAACACACCGGCTTGTTCGTGAGCGCCGTGGAGGCATTTGTCCAGAAGTGGGAACATGCGTTGAAATGGTGAGCGCGCGCGCGCGCGCCGCTGTCCACCTGCTCCAGAGTCATCCTTCTAGGAGGATTCGGGGAAATTCCAGAACGCGCGGGCGGTAATATATTGACAATGCTTTCAAGCATAAGTCTAAATAGCGGACGTGTTGCAATGTTCCTCTTGTTCTCCAGCGGTCCTCGAAAACAGGTTGAACATCCTGCTATGCATGCATCTCCCATAGATTCCTTACCATAAACCGCGACATAGAAACCACGGCTGTGGTGGAATGATAAGACCCAAACCTTCGCTCAACGCATGTGAAAGCCTTTTTGCAGCCCGAATAGCTGCCACCATGTGTCTCCCAGCGGAATAACGGACGGAGAAGTTCCATCTCTGCGCACGATCCCGGTCTTCGTTGCCCCAAAATCCAGTTGTATTCACATGACCACACATCTTCCCCCCTTCTTCTTTCCTTCTTTCATTGCTCCCGAATCGGTCGGCATGGGCGTCTGGCTCCGCGGCATTTCTTCACCCTTCTTCCGCTTGCCTTTCTTCTTGTTCGAGGCTAGCAGCGTTGGATCTGACAGAACACGTCGGCCGTTGTTCTCGGTCGGGCTGACACCGTTACCGTCGCCAGCCCAAGCCCGCGCCTGATAACTTTGCATTTGCTGGTATTGTTGCTGGGGTAATTGTTGAGGGTACGGATAATGTGGCGACTGCGGCAGCGGAGGCAGTGGCTGGGTAATACTGTGCGATCTCTGACCCGGTTCACCGGGTCCGTATGAGCTGGATATACTGTCAATGGTGTCCAACCTGCCCATCCCCGGTCGCTGAGCACGAGCGGATGCAGCTGCATGCAGGTTTGGCGTGGATGCAGAAACAGGTATCGATTGACCACTTCCTTTCGAATTATTCCTCGTCAACCCATTCGGAGCATTGATAGCCTTGTTGAACGATGGAGACCCGGGCACACCAGCGGCTCCCCACGCGCCTGGAGGTGGCGACGGCGGCACAACCGAGCCACCACTGAAAGCGCGCCTCTCAGAGTTTGAATTAGGAGCACCATTAGTGGTGATCGGCGCAACTGGTTTCCGTGTTGTGTGGGAGATCCGACGGTTTAAGTTGGCCATTTGATCGGCTGTCGGAGGCGACACATTGTAGGGACCTGCCTTCGTGCCAGGCTGTGCTACAGATTGCTGTGCGATCGGTGGACCTATTCCGTCGTATACATGTGACATACGCTGGAATGACGTCGGGTTTGGCGGGACAGGCTGATGGAGACGGGCTTGTAGATTCGACCCTGTTAATGTGACTGAGCCTGAAGTAGGCATCTGCGCTTGAGCTGTATCAAACGGATCGCGGGGGGGTTGTGTGGGGTTTGTAGGAGAGGGTCGATCTGGGGTCTGAAGCCGTTGGGACACAGGTGTTTGTTGGTACGGCGATACTCGGCCCTCGTGAGACACCGGTCTTGATGAGCCTTCTGAAGCTGTTGGAGCAAAGGATGTGCTCGCCGGGGGCCCATGGGAGATTGGGCCCGGACGCTGGCAAGTCTCAGCTGCTGAACCAAGTGCTTGGTCGAGTCTCGGCGGGGGTACTGAGGCCGGATATTGAGCCCCAGTCTGGCTGGGAGGAAGAGCATTTTGTGGCATCACCGGATCTGGCTGAGGGGGAATGTGCATTGGGACGGGCCCGAATTGTGCTTGGTGGTGCATCGGATGGCCGTGTCCAATTCCTGGATGGACTTGTGGGACATGCCCGGTTTCCGGTATTCCTATTAGCGGCATAGGTGTGGCTCCTACCGGACGAGCTTGGATAAGAGGCGAGCCCAACTGCACCGGGGTTTGCCCACGAAGAGACGGCGAGGTATAGGGCGGAGGCGGCGACTCCCAGCCATCCAATTGCTGGGGCTGGAATCCAACCTGTTGCTGCGCGAGAGGTGGCCGAGGCGGATATCGAGCTGTAGAGAACCCAGCAGCCGTGGCAGAGCGGTGCAGATTCGGCGATGGTTGATGAGCGGGCTGAGGCGAACGCTGTGCCGCATTGGCCAGAGCAATTTGAGCATCGATATCCATCGCGGAAGACGCCTGGGACACGCTCCTGAGTCTCGAACCTTGGGTCGCAGAGGCGGTAGTGACTGAACGGCCCAGAGGCACCCTCATTCCTCCTCTCGCCCGATCCCTCACAGTTCGTCGTCTTTCCATTGCAACTTCGATCTCCATATCACCAATCTGTTCCGTAAGGAGCTCCGGTTCCTTCTCGCCTACTTCGATGGTCAGCTCGCGATCAGGGCTTGTAGATGGCGAGTAATCGAAATCCAGGATCGAAAGTCGAGACCCATCGACGGGCATGGTCTCGTCTCCGAGCTCTTCTGCAAACTGGTCAACGCCACCAGGCGCAACAACAACCAATCTCTTGCCGCCGAAACCGCAAGGCCTATCTTCGCGTCTTTCTACCCATTTTGCGGCAGTAGCACCATCCAGACTCCTAATGTGCTGGCATTTGACAAACAAGCTTTCGCGCCACTCAACTTTGGCGGCAAGCGAGTCGTCCTCAAAATCCTCACTGCTACCAGAGACCGAGGGCGAATATGCCATCAGAGCCTCCATATGGCCCGTTGCAGAGGTCAGCGGGATGTTCCTGCCTTGGAGACGCTGTTCATGTCGTTCTACAACAGAGCCCATGTCCGGCGCAGCGTCGAGCTTTTCGGGAACACCATAAATCCAGAGGCCGCTCCCGCTAAATCCGGCCACGACAAGTGTTCCACATCCTGTCGCAGTTGGAGCAGTCGATGGCGCGGGCAAACTGAATCTTCGGTTGGTGGTGGGGTTCAGAAAGTAGGCCACGCCAGTTCTGGTGTCATCCGTCCGCACTGCCCTGTACGACATGAGTGTGTGATCATAGGCAAAGATCCAACTTGCATCGCCTTCTGTGTGTCCTTGCAGCAGTTCGGCATGACTGCAGATACTGCTGATTTGAGGAAAGAGGATCTGGGTCGTCCACATTCGACTGTGCACCTCTTTGGGTGGCAGGTCGTTCTCGGTGTAAAACGGTGCAGTGATGACCACAGCTGACGGTTCATCCAAACTCTGAGTACTGCCAACAAGCATCGAGCCGTCGCCAGAGAAGCTCAGGGTGTCGACTCCTTCACTCCGGACAGCTCGGCGGTCGGTTGACAAGGCGCTTGGCGCGAGTGAAAAGACCTCGACACCACCTTCGTATGCGGCGGCCAGCACCGTGCCCTCTGGAGCCAATGCAATTGTCCTTGGTGGGTTATCCATGACCAAGACCTGCATGTGCTTGACACCTTCTGCTGTCAAATGATACACATTGGCTTGATGCTTCGATGACAAGACGGCCAAGATTGTACCGTCGTCAGTGACTGACGCGGCCAACGGTCGCCTCATTGTCTTGAGCTCATGGCGCACAGTGATGGGCTCCGTGATTGCGTCGATGACATATATCCTCGATGAACTGAGGGCGAGGATCGTCTGGCCGTTGGGAGAGAATGAAAACCGAAACGCCTCTGCTCCCGGTAAGGCGGCAGAAGAGCTCGCATTCACGGAGATTAAGTTGATCAGAGTCTGGCGTGGTCGCAAATACGCCTCAAACAGGTTGCGGCGAACTTCTGCGGCGAACTTGGTCTTCAGGCGGTACAGGTCAAATTTGCGAAACGGACCGGTGATGACCGTGTTGGACAAGGCATATGACGGACACCGAGATAGATGGTGGGCGTAGAGTTCTCGATTCTGTGCCGCTTTGTACCAATTGCGATTCAATATGGCCAACGATCCGAAGCCATTGGCGTCGACCATCCACAGTATCCTGACTCAACGTTAGCGAGACACCTCGGGCAAAGACCGCCAAGCCATAGGCGAATGCTGGGAGGACACACCTCTCTACAACCTCGATCGGTAACTTATGGAAAGCGACGGCAGGCTGTCTTTGGGACCTGGGGCCGATCGTATCTGGAGACTGGATAGGACTATCAACGTTGGGCCGGTCATGTGACAGGGCCAGACCCAGGCCGTTCTGAAGGTGAGGATCATGTCGGTCTAGTGGCTGAGGTGGAATATCATCTTCGTGTGAGATCGTGGAACCGGGCTGCGATACATTCATTTGGGGCGACATTGATGCACGGTGGTGATGAGGATGTTACTAATACAGGTTCGAAAGAGTCGACATGGTGGTGGCAGGTTCAATATTCCATCGCTCCATGGACGGACGCGTCGGTTCGCGACGGGAAGGAAACTTTCCCTTCTTTTGTGTCGCGAATGCCCGCTGCTCGTCTCCAGTTGACGCACCGATCGACCGGGAGAACTGCTAGGCCGGGGAAATGGTTCTGTGGCTGTCGTGGTAGATGCACGACATGGAACGGCGTGGATGTTGATATTCGAGGCAAGGTCTATTTCCGACACCAAGAGTCCTGCAGTGTACATGAAGGGAGATAGTTCTGATGTTGACGGCCTCTCCAGTCTCGCTCTGGGCGCTTCAAGCATCCACAATTGTTTGTACAATATTCTAGTAGGCCACTCGCTTGCAAAGGCACAACCTTCGACCGCGAAAGAAGGAATCAAATCGGCCTCACTTTTCTGCCTCTTTCTGACCGCCACCCAGCAGACCAGAGAACCAGCCTGTGGGCTTCATGCTCTTATACATCTCCTCCTGGTACTTCTTCTCTTCTGCTTCGCGCTCGGCCAAGAATTTGGCGCCTTCTTCTTGGATTTTCTTCTCGAGCTCCATATACTGTTTCTGTCCTCTTTCTCGGATTTGATCCCACAACATCTTGCTCTCATCAGCGCCGTCTAAGCCGTCTGGACTGCGGCCGGAAATTCCTAGAACCGATGAAAAGGCGCCGAGCGTCTTCTTCGGCCGCTTTTTGCCCTTCTCCGCTTGTTCTGCTTCGAACTTGGCCCGCAGAAGCTTCTCCCTGCGGGCAAATTCGGCAGGAATGTATGTACCTTCGAACGACTTCAACACCTCCCGCGTGTCCTCAAAGCCCATTGTTGCCAGGTATTCGAGAAAAGGGATGAATTGGACCAGTGTTTGGTCTTTGGGATCACCGGTCCACTTGGGTAAGATGATGGCATTCTCGGGCTGATGCTTGACGTGGTGGGGATCGGTGTCCATCATGATGACTTTCTTGAGGTCTCGGTTGAGGTAGGAAAGGTCCTGCTTCGGTCAGCTACCGTCGTTTTCGCACCACGAACTCCAACTCACCTTGACGTAACCACCATCCTTGTAGACCGTGGCTTCACGGAACAAAGGCCATCGAATCATGGAGAAAGGGTCCAGCTTCCTGATCACCTGATCGACCACAGCCGACGGCTGACTTGTGAACAAAACAATCTCATAGTAAGCAGAGAGGTAGCGCAGGAAGTAGTCGACCCCCGGACGTTTGGCTATTCGCCATCCCTTTTCACGAGTCCACTCCGAATGAACCAGCATGTCTTCCAGGCTGATGACCAGGACAAAAGGGAACCGGAAATTTGGATCCGGATCTTCGTCCGGCAGTAGTTTGGTGGTCACAGGATCCCGGTAATAGCTCATCATGTCTCCCAGACGGGCGGCGACGCGGTTGTAGAAAGGCGTAAACCCCCAGCCCGAAGGCGCATCTTGATGTTTTTTCTCCTCCTCTTCGTCGGCCCAGTTGCGACCCATGTAAATAGACCCGCCAAGGGAGCCCAGCCCCAGGACGGTGTACATGTATCTGAATGCCGCATTCTTTTTCCGGTCGCTGGATGAAACGTATTCTTCTCTGGGAACGTCACCACCGTCCCGACCGCGCGCTCCGGACGGTAGCTCTTCAGCAGGATCTTCGGTGATGTTAAGGCTGCTCGCGTGCGAGGCCGCCTGCCGCGACTGGGCGTTGCGTAATTCTGCATCCAAAGTGGACGGAATGCCCTTGGTCAGATCCGGCAAAGGCTGCCCTGCTCGCTCTGCTTCCAGTGGCTCGGGTGTAAATGGTGGTTCTTGTCCTGTCGTGTCTTTCTCGACCTCGTGGAGATGATCCCTTTCTTGCCCCAAGGATCGGCCGCTCGCTCGGGATACTGACTCGGAGACATCATCAAGGTCTCGCGTAGGATCCTCGCCGAATGGAGTGGCATCTGAACGAGGCTGTGGCTTTAGGGATGCATCTGAGGACAGGGAGGTGGGTGGTGACGTGGATTCGTCTTTGGGAGAAGGGGTGGTTTGCGCGAATGGCACTTTTCGTAGGGGTTCTTTTTGCTGAGGCGCCTGCTTCGTGCTGCCGGGCACCTGATATCCTGCTTGCCCCGGACGGTCTCCTCCGGCGTAGTATCGCAACTGAGTCTGCAGGATTGGAGGCCGGATGCCAGTGCGCCCCCTTAGGAGAGGTAAGGCTGCGCGTCTTAGCATATCTCCATCAACTCGTGTTCGATGGGACGTGATAAGGATGCGGTATAGCAGGATCGAAGAGAATGAACTGGCTGGGAAACAATCTTTCGACTGCGGCCCGGCTGCTGTTCACTGGACTTTCTCCGAATAGCTTGGCGGCTCAAGCGCGTAAAGCGGCCTCGCCCCCTTTCCTACTCCGTATGCCCGCGTAATCGTCAAATGAGACCTGGCACCAACTTACATAATGCAAGTTATGAGCGGCGGCATTCATTTTTAGCCTGACATGAAGCTGCTAATCAACAGCTTCTCTACCTCGTATGCATAATTATATTGGTTGTGTAGAGCGACGGGGGACCACATGGCGTGTGTCAATAGACGATTTTTCCTCAACGAGAACGGCAAGGGATAAAGCACTTTTCGGGGTTATATAATTGGTATAGATACATATTGCTCGTCTGTACATGCCGACTGGTCTACCTCTTCTAGCATTTTAGGAAATAATGCTGAAGAACAGATTGTCGCCGGATTTATCTACGACCCCCAAGGGTGAAATGGGTTCTCTACCGGCCAGCTATCGGCTGCGGTCTAGGCTTTCTCATCCTCTTCTTCTTGATGGAAGAGACTAACTACGAGCGCAACACTGTCGGTATTGTCACATACGACCCAGAGACAATCATCGAGGAGAGGAAAACAGGAGCTACTGCCTCGGATCTTGTTCCTGTCTCAGCCTCAGACAATGCAGTCTTCTACCATCAAAAGACGTCCTGGGAGAAGCTCAAGGTAAAAGCCGAATCGTCTCTGGGTCATGGTCCAACGACCTTTCCTGTTGTTGTCATTACCCATCATCATCTACTGCGGTTTCGCCTACGGTGTCAGTGTCATGTGGAGCAATTTGGTCAATGGTACCGTCTCCGTGGTCCTTTCTGCCCCGCCTTACAGTTTTGCACCATCCATTGTAGGCTTGTTCTACATTGCAAACTTGATCGGAGCCACTGTTGGGTAAGCTATATACGCATCCATGATTTGGGAGGTTGGTGTTTACTAATGAACGTGTCCAGTTCCTTCTTGACTGGTGTGGTGAGTGACTGGCTCACCATCAAGATCGCGCGAAGAAACGGCGGCGTGGTCGAGGCAGAGTCTCGCCTGTGGATATACCTCTATCCGACCATAATGTACGCTGCTGCCATGATTCTGTGGGGGTAGGAGCAGCTCAGAACGTTCACTGTATGTTCGTCCCTACCCTGACGTTAGTATTGGATCTTTCTAACATCGACTTTGACTTAACGTCTAGGGTTCGGTCTCGCATTCGCCGCTTTCATCACGGGCACGGATCTTTCCGTCACCGTCGTCGTGGTCACCACGTACTGTATCGACACATACAAAGACCTGGGAGCGAAGCCATGGTTACAGTCATTGTGATCCGCAACACTATGGCCTTCAGCATCGGCTATGCGTAAGTTCGGGCAAATTCTCATTCTGGACGGTTCCCGTCACGTCGTTCAGCCCCATTTTCCCGTGAACGTTCTTAACTGATTCATCATGATTCTCCCGTGATAGGATTACGCCTTAAATTGAGTTGGGTTTTCAGACCGCTTTCATCATTGGCGCTTTCATCGCCATGGTCGCCAGCTCAATTTTCCTAGTCATGATCGTCTGGGGAAGGAAGTTTCGCGAGACCAGCAAAGGTCGGTATTGGAACTGTGTCGCGGCAGGAAAGGCTTTGAGCCTCGCTCATTAGAGATTGAGTCTCAGTGACTTGTCGGGCTGGAAATATTATTTCTCGTTCCTGGGGTAAGCACACTGAACGAGGCGGGGTGATGAGAACAGCCATAGAATGACCACAAGGCAGACCTTCTCTATAATACGTGTATAGTTGAACGCCACGTCCTCCTTCACTTATGTGACCTGAAAGGTGGCCCTCCAAACAACGCATCCCAATGAGGAAATGCACAGGGCGGCAACACGCTAGGCCCAGAGGAACGTGAGCGGCGAGCAGCCCTTGGCGGAAAGCGGAGTCGGGGCCCTCGCCTCCTCACCTCTTCTTCTCTCTCCGCTCTTCTCTTCTCTTCTCTTTCTTCTCTTCATAAGAAAGTTGATATACCCCCCAGGAAAATTTGACTCGCCGTTCACAGACATACACCATATGTTCGAGGAGTTGTATTAGCTGGGTAGAGCAAACCACCAACGTCGTCCTCCTCAAGAGCGCACGAGAGGCCCGCCTATGATCTTTCAGTCGCCCCGTAAGGACGGTACATCCTTTGCCCACCCATCCATCACGATGAGTGTGTGAGCGCGCCAGTTTCAGAGTGATGAACTGTGCGCGCATTCGTCCTTGTCCTGCCCTGAGCCTTACCCGTACCACCTACATTTGCCCCGATCTCCGCGAGGAGCAGCTCCGATGCCGTCATGGAAGGATGGCCTCGTCAACGCCTTTCCGATCCCTCAGGAGCATGGGAAGAGATATTCTTCGAAGAAGGACAAGCAGAGCCGGAGCACCTTGACTGAAGTTGAGTCGCTCGTGAAAACTGTCGGGACCCTTACACTTGAAGGCGGCCCGTTTCGCTTCTTCGACCTGCCTGCGGAGATCCGTAACAGGATCTACCACCTGATACTGTTCAGCAAGCCGGGTTATCGACTTGTGGACGGCAGGTTGAGACCATGCCGCACCGCTATTATGGCTACGAATAAGCGCACCCACCAGGAAGCGGCTTATGTCCTCTACAGTACCACGAGCTTCCGTCTCTTCCCCCTCCAGGATTTTACACCTGCACCCGTCATACAAGAGCTGCGGCCCATGTATCGCGCCATGGTGACGAAAATGGAGGTGACGCTGGGTTCAAGTTGGACCAGTCCTCCAAAGTCGTGGCGCGTGAGCAAATTGCTGGCAAAGCGTCTGTCCAAGCTTTCCGCCGTGCAGACGCTCAGGGTCTTCGTCGAGCTGGACCCGAGTCTACCCATGTTCGAGAAGTACCGGGTGTCTTTCGACTTTTACACAGACTTTTGCGGCGACCTGCTTCGCGACGTGCTGGTGTGCGTGCCGCAAGTGACGCACATTGAGATGGACGGGAATCCGGGTGTCGAGGTGACCGGCCCGTTAGTGACCAGGCTGCTCAAGGAAGCAGAGCTAAAGGGCAAAACGTGTACAATAGGCCCGACTAAGGCACTTGCCACCGCCGCAGGAGTGAAGGAGGTGTTTTTCCAGTAATATGAATTTTTTTAATCTCCACACGCGATCAACGGCACCTCTTTGTCCGGAGAGCCTCTTCTACAATCGCGTAGTCATCGCAGGTCAATGTTTCGAGGTAGGCAGAGAGCAGAGCTCTCTGAGGGACCCAACGCCATGCACGGTGGTCCTCGTCCCGAGAATAAAATTACAAGCCTGCGCCAACAGATGCCGTACCGTGCCCTGCCCTGCCCTGCCTACAATTCCTGGTGCAAGTATCCCCATGGACTGTTCGGGTTGCTGTCCTACAGCTCCTCGTCATCTTCCATGTCCTCATCTTCATCATCCGTATGCGTTCCATTGCCATTAGCATGCACCGGCCTCTTCGCCACGCTCGCCTCCTTGTCGATCATCTGCCGATTGACGGCCACAATGTTGTCCTCGATCAATCTTTGGCCGACGTCCTCGATGTGCTTCTTCGGGTCCACTTTGCCCACGTATCTCGTCTTCAGTTGCTCGGCAGTCAGCTCGTTCTCTTCCCGGACCCGTCGTTCGTAGCCCTCTGCTAAGTGCACCAGTTGTTTCAGCCCCTCTTCGTTCCTCTTGCGCTCGTTGGTGAATGATGCGGGAAGTTCCAGCCCTTCGGTCCAGACTTCCTTGTGTAAATTCATGAGCATGTTCTCTTCTAGACCCGTCTTGCGGTATTGAATGCCAATCGAGTAGTAGTGTCTGTTTAAGCCGTGGATGAGTGCTTGGATGGAGGGTTTGTTCAAGTGACCCAGATTTGAAGTCGTCTGGCGCGGTTCTTGACCCATCATGATGGCCTGCGGGTTGATCAGACGGAAGGCGTCAATCACGACCTTCCCTTTGACGGACTGAATGGGGTCGACCACCACGGCGACGGCGCGGGGCGTCAGCTGCTCGAAGGACTGTTGCGTGTTGATGTCCACACTCGAAAGCCAGCAGCCAAACCCAGGATGCGAATGGTACCACCCCACCACCGTCTCAAGCCGACCCGTTTGGCGCAGCATATCCATCATCTTAGTCTGAAATACCGGGTCGACGGATTCGACGCTGACGGATGTGCCTGATTGAGGCATGGCGAACACGTCGACGACGCGGACGGTGAAGTCGTCTACGAACTCGCCCAGCATAAGACCCATAACTTCCATGGGCACTCCTGCGCGGCCGTGGCGGAGCATTTTTAGCAGGGCGAGGGAGGAGATGTAGACGGTTTCAGAGTTGTCAACGAGGTTGGTGTCGCCGCCGCCTTGCTGGCCGATCTGGGCGGCGGCGAGCATGCGGTTGAAGCGGTCCATATTGATGGGATTGGAGATGAGGGTGAGGCCGACGGTGAGAAAGGTGCAGGAGGACGGGAAGGTATAGAGATGCGAGGTTGGGAATTATCCGTGGCGGAGTTTGATCCGGCAGACGTGGAATGCAGACAAGACCCGAGCACCAAGGGCTATAGGACAGATTCGCGGGACTTCAGGTGTGCAAGTCTTCTTAACCGGGTTCGCGAATATGCCGTGGTAATGGATGAAATAAAAGTCAACTGCAGCTGCTGATGAAAGGCATCCAACTGCGCTGCGCGTTCATCGTCGGCGAGGCCCACAATTGCGATGGAAGCGGCTAGCGGCGGTTGCGCTGCTTTGGCTCGTCACTGGCCGGGGCTGCTCCGCAGCGAACAAGCGACGAGAGTTGGAGACCAGAAGTGGAAGGGCAGAGAGCATCTTCTAGGACTTTCAAGTTGCAGTTCACGTCGCGACTCGGTTGACCTGCTCACCGTCGTCTGTGCAGCTCCCAACGGTCGCAAGCCCCAAACCAGAGGAGGAGCGTCTCGTCTGCTCACGTTCATCAAAATCCCCCGTCGATCCCTCACCTCTGAGTGACCGCAAGGAATTCCGTCCTGCGCATCTTCTCTGTCCCACTCTGCTCCATCAGTGCCGTTCGCTCCAGTTCCTCACGCCCCCGGCGGCGCTTCGCGCAGCATGGCATTCGCCCCGGTCGATCCTCCAAACCACAAGCGCGAGGACAAGAAGAGAGTCGCCTACTTCTACGACTCGGACGTCGGCAACTACGCATATGTCTCCGGCCATCCCATGAAGCCTCACCGAATACGGCTTGCTCATTCTCTGGTCATGAACTATGGCCTCTACAAGAAGATGGAGATCTACCGCGCAAAGCCTGCCTCCAAGTACGAGATGACGCAGTTTCACACCGACGAGTACATTGATTTCCTCGCAAAAGTGACCCCGGATAACATGGACTCGTACCAGAAAGAGCAGCAAAAGTACAACGTCGGAGATGATTGTCCTGTCTTTGACGGCCTCTTCGAGTTCTGCGGAATCAGTGCGGGTGGTTCGATGGAAGGCGCCGCCAGGTTGAACCGCCAGAAGGCAGACATTGCCATCAACTGGGCTGGAGGTCTGCATCACGCGAAGAAATCAGAAGCTTCCGGTTTTTGCTACGTCAACGACATTGTCCTCGGCATCATCGAGCTTCTGAGGTTCCACAAGAGAGTCCTCTACATCGACATCGATGTCCATCACGGCGACGGTGTCGAAGAGGCTTTCTACACCACTGACAGGGTAATGACTGTTTCTTTCCACAAATATGGCGAATATTTCCCCGGTACCGGTGAGCTTAGGGATATTGGTGTGGGCTTGGGCAAACACTACGCCGTTAACTTCCCTCTCCGAGACGGGATCGATGACACCTCGTACAAGGGCATCTTTGAGCCTGTCATTCGGGCCACTATGGAGTACTATCAGCCGTCAGCCGTCGTCCTGCAATGCGGGGGCGATTCTCTCTCTGGTGACCGACTTGGCTGCTTCAATCTTAGCATGAAGGGCCATGCAAACTGCGTTCAATTCGTCAAGTCATTCAACCTCCCAACTCTCATTCTTGGAGGCGGTGGCTATACGATGCGAAACGTCGCAAGGACCTGGGCTTTTGAGACCGGCTGCCTTGTCGGTGAGCACATGACAGCAAACCTTCCATACAACGACTACTACGAGGTACGCTACACACACACGCATGTCCCTTAAAACTTTGCTAATCCCCATCAGTACTACGCCCCAGACTACGAGCTTGACGTTCGACCGTCCAACATGGACAACGCCAACTCGAAAGAATATCTTGACAAGATCCTCACTCAAGTCCTTGAAAACATGAAGCGGACCGCTCACGCCCCGTCGGTACAGATGACCGACGTTCCGAGGGATTCCCTCGGCATGAATGACGACGACGAAGCTGCTCTGGATGATCTCGACGAAGATGAGAATATCGACAAGCGTCGTACTCAGCGCAGAGCAGATAAATATGTCCAAAAGAACGGCGAACTATCAGATAGCGAAGACGAAGAAATGGAGATTGACGGAGACGGCCGCCCATCGGGCAGTCGGAAACGACGGATTATACAGAACTACCGCCATATTATGGATGTAGGCGGCAACGATTCGGGGGTCGAGACAGGAAGTGGAATGGGCACACCGCAACAGGCATCAAGCCTGCCTGATGAAGCAGCAGACGAAATGAATGTGGACGACGACCTAGAAAGGATCGGTCAACCTACACCGAGTTCCCAAAACGGCGAACACGTTAACGGTCCGGCGGCGACTTCTGGTCCTCAATCACCAACCCATGACACACCAGCAGTTGATGGTGATGTCGAGATGGGAGATGCAGATGCACCAAATGGCCATATCCTCGCCGCCACGGCAGCCCAACACGAGCTGCCACATCCGATGGAGGAAGCGACTAATACAGCACAGCAAGAACGTACACCGCCCGATTCACCACCAACTCCAGGAGACGAAGAGCCCTCACCGGTCGAAGCTAACGCTGCAATCTCGGAAGCGACAATGCATGGAGGCGAAGATGAACATCCAATCGCCGTGCAGGCCCCGCATGTCCCTCCAGCGACAACTGAACCTGAAGCCACCGGCGCAACGGTCGAAGAAACAGCCATCAAACAGGAAGTAATTGGGGACGATGAAGTCGCCAAAGCGCGGGAAGAAGGACGCATGGAACGAGAATTGGCGAATGCCGAGGGAGAGGCCAAAACGGAGGCTATGGCGAAGGTTGAGGCTGCCGAGGGTGACGCCGAGGCTACTACTATCGAACGACCAGCGCAGGGCGAAGGTGAACCACTGGCAGGGAGCGGGACAGATGCAAAGCAGGGATCTTAGGGAAATTCAAAGGGCTTTGATCTATTCACACGCGGTTCCAACAAGAGGAATCCCGTGATTCTTAGTCCTTGAGCTGGTGCTGCTGGTGCTTCTGGAGTGAAGGTCTGAAGGGTGATTCAACTACAATGTGGAAGAGTGCAACGGTCTGTACGGATAACGAAAAGGCGTTATCTTGGTTGCCAGCTCTGATGTGCTAGGTAAAAGTACTGGTAGTGGGCGTGGGACAGGATCGTCGTGGCGCGCTGGTTGCAATGGACACATGGACATGTTGAAGACTGGTGGCAACTTGAAGTACCTATTGACGCATGGCTGCTATTTTGGGGCTCGGGCGCCGCCGACGAGCTGAGTCCTGGAACTATTCTATCTAATTGATTTTGGGACAGCACTCCTTGACCAGGGCGTACAGCGTTGCTCACCCGGTACAGTGGTCAACTGCTCTACGAGTGAGAAGCGGAGATCGGACGCGAAGTTCGCTTTTTATGCGTGAAGTCGGGCTCAGGCGAGATTGACGCGGAGGGGAGCAGTCGACGATGAGGACCACTATCAGGGCACAGCCTAGTCAGGCCGGACCATCCACCAATAGATGGACGCTGAGGCTAAAGTTAAACCGGTTGCAGCAAAAGAAAAGTGACGACGAAGCCCAGCCACGAATTTGTATGGCGGCCATGGCAGCATCAGCCTCCAATCAGACGCCATCGTGCATCGTGTATCGTGTCGCAACCTTCCATGCCGCTCGACCCTCAACAGCTGCGTATCTTTGCTTCTGAATCATTCTGTTCTTGTTTGATTGTTTTCCTGCTTGTATTTTGATAGCGTCGTCGCTTCCACGGCACCCGCGGGCCAACTTTCACTTCTGCGGGACTCCGGTTCGCCATCATTGCCATCACCTGCAGCCGGTCCTGAGGAGATTGCATCACTGTCCAGCTGGTTGGCGCGACCATAGCGACCTGTCAACGGAACCCCAGACAAGTGTCTCTCGGTCTTCCCCCGTACCCATCCTCTTCACGAGCTGCGACCTCTTCCACTTTTCGAATCCCGAGGTGTCTGTCACCGCGACGAGATGCCTCTCTCCGACTACCTCACAAGTCCGACCTCCTTCTACAATCGCCAACTTCTCAGTACTCTCGTCCGTCGGGATCAGATCCCCGTTGCCGACCATGTCGTCGAGTTACTCAAGAAGCCGGCTCCACATTCGGGGCACCCAAACTTCGCCTACCTGACCCTGCTCGTGTTCGAGGCCGTGCTCGAAGTGGTGTGCGTCAGTTTACCCGGCTACATTGTGGCCAGACAAGGAATGTTTGATGCTGAGGCTCAGAAAATGATGGCCAATCTCAATGTCATGCTGTTCACACCATGTCTGATTTTCACAAAGTTGGCCTCGCAACTGACGGCGGAGAAGCTGGCTGATCTGGCCATCATTCCGGCCATCTTCGTTGTTCAGACGTTGGTGTCATACGCCTGCGCCTGGGTGATTGGGAAGGTGATGAAGTTCAAGAAAAGACAAGCAAATTTTGTTATCGCCATGGGCGTCTTCGGCAACTCAAACTCCCTCCCCATCTCGCTCGTTCTATCTTTATCCAAGACTCTCAAAGGGTTGCATTGGGACAAAGTACCAAACGACAACGATGACGAGGTCGGAGCTCGAGGCATCCTTTATCTCCTGATCTTCCAGCAGCTGGGCCAATTGCTACGGTGGAGTTGGGGCTACAACGTCCTCCTGGCCCCGCCCGAGTACTATACGGAAGCAGAGGGAGGAACCAAGAAAGAAGACCGCGTTGAGCGAGGTCGTGCCGGTTATCGAGTCGACGATGAAGATGAAGAACCCCGCCCGCTATTGGGCCCGAGCTACGATGGAGATCGCGATAGCAGCGACGATTTCGAGCAATACGAGGATGAGGACGATGACCAGACCCGGATAGGAACCGAGTCTCCCACGACCTCAAAATCCGATGGTCTCAAAACTCCGCGCACGCCGCACAACCGATCTTCAAGGAATTCACCCCACCGACCCTTGAATGGGTCTGCCAACGGTGCTCCTGAATTGCTTGCCAGCCCGGCAAACGGAATGGTAGCTGCTCACCACAATATGGACTATCCGGCCTGGCTGAAGTACCCTGACAGCAAGAAGTATGACGAGGACTGCGGCGGCATCAAAGGTTACATCAACCAAGCGAGGAATGCAATCCGCCACCATATGTTGAGAGCCGGCTTCAGGGTTCGGGTGAGGTCAAGAAGGGCGTTTGATTGCTTGCCGAAACCGGTGCAGAAAGTCCTCTCGTATGTTGGAAGGACAGTCGGAGCGTTTGTGGCTGGAGTATGGGAATTTATGAACCCACCACTTTGGGCTATGCTAGCCGCCATCATCGTGGCGTCCGTGCCCACACTGCAACATCTTTTCTTCGGCAAGGGGACTTTTCTGGCCAACTCGGCGACACGAGCTGTACAGCAGAGCGGAGGTGTCGCGGTGCCACTTATCCTTGTCGTTCTCGGAGGCAATCTCGCGCGGAACACGATTCCCAAGAACCAGCCGGGAGACATCACAGATCCCACGGAAGAGAAGAGGCTCCTGTATGCTTCTCTGGTGGCTCGGATGGTTTTCCCGACGATCATCATGGCACCTTTCTTAGCATTGGTTGCCAAGTATGTCCCGGTCAGCATAGTGGACGACAAGATCTTCATTGTGGTGGCGTTCCTGCTCACGGGAGCGCCGTCCGCGCTGCAGCTGAGTGCGATCACGCAGACCAACAACGTCTATCCAACGGTCATGTCCAACATTCTATTTCAGAGCTACGTCGTCTGGATCCTACCCTCGACACTGATGTTGGTGCTCCTGGCGCTTGAGACTGTGGAATGGGCAACAGCTTGAAACATTGGTCAGTCGGAAATCGAACTTGGAGGCTCTTTGCCGGATACGCGCGTTCATGTTGGGCACCAAGGCGCGGTGTCCGTGGCGTATCGGCGCAACGCTATTGGGAGGTCACTCAACTGATACTGATACTGTCTGCTTTGCAACTGCTGAGCATGCACAAGCACAAGATGGTACGTGTAAGAAAACAGACGATAGTCATTGCCTTGGCGTTAAATGACTTCATAATGTGCTATAAAGTAATATCACGACGGAGGTTTTGGTGGAAGCTTAGGCGACGTTACAACCGGCTGCGTGTCGTCTGGATGGCACCGTGTGTATCACCAGATAAGGCGACGGTCCTGACTGGATGTCGTCGACGTCGCTGGGCGCGCTGGGAGAAGCCTCATACGTGTCATCATCTGCGAGGTGACGTAGAATAGACGTAACTGGGAATCTGGTCCTAAGCCTGGCAGCAAAATAGCCTCTGGAAGCCGGTGTGGGCGCCTAAACTGGGTCTGGTTAAGGCTGGTTTGCCCGGGATAGCAAAGTAGAAATGCCATATTGGCCCTTCCACTCCGGGGCAGTCTGGACCTCAATTGATGCTCGTTCGGCACCTAAAGTCGGGCTCAAGCTGTAGTTACCACGTGCCTAAGCCCTTCCTTCACCTGTTAATTTATCTGGAGATAATGAGATCAATGTATGTCGGTCGCTGCCGGGAGCATCAAAATCCAGCCCAATCCTAACGTAACCTCAACCCATCCTACGCTCGCAGTCACTTCTCCCTGACAATCTTGGTTTGAATTACACTTGACTCTCTCCAACGGCGTACTACTGCAAGCCAGCCTGTTGCTACGCCTCGCTGGCTAGTGAACCTCCTACACCTCTTTCGTTCAAGCCCGCTTCATTCCTCAGGATCTGGACGACTGCGGAAACCGATCGACACTTTTCATATCCAGAACCGGCCTGGCTCCATTTCTATCCTAGAGACATTGGTGTTTGTGCCTGACGACACTCCCTCGTTTCGCCCCTTCCAAGATCTTCCTCTCCTGGTCGAACAGTTCAGTCTCCAAAACCACACCATACTCGTGGGACATCCCCGCAGCGCACATCGTCCAGGTTGGGCTGAGTGCGAGCTAACCCGTCTCTGCCAGCGACTTGATCTTCGAATCACGCCTCCAATTCCTTCCGCCTCTGCACCTCTCCCTGCCTCCCGATTTGAGGCTCCTCCGGCAGGCAAGACAGCGGGTGCTTGCTCAGCAGGTCCTGGACGGTTTTGCTCCGGTCAAATGAGACGCGGGTTAGCAAACAGCTTCGAAATAAATTAATTCAGACCACTCCTCTCCGACTACCCCACCACCCGCCGCGCATCACCTCGTCCGTCCATCTCTGCCCGAGTGCACTGCGCCCCTATTTCCACCTCGACGTCCCTCGCTGGCGTTGAAGTCGCATGACAGTCTAAAGACGCGCAACCGCGTGCGCAGCCACCCGTCACACATCCGAGCACGGAAGTCTTCTCGCTCTTAGTCACCATGGACGACTCATCACCACAGCCGTCCTCTCCCGAAATTTCAAGATCGCCCGACCAGTTGGTCCCGGAGTCGACGTCTCCAGCTTCTCAGTCACCGATTAAACCTCCGTCGTTGAGCTCGCAGAACGCCGGTATGGCGCCTCCCATGAGCCCCTCCTCCGCCCCGCTAGGCCCTACAAACGCAGCTAGAAGACCTGGCCCGCCGCCGACTCGTGCGAGCGGGTTGAACTCAGACATACAAGCAAAAATGAAGGCTTTCTCGCTGTCTCGGCAAGGTGCTCCAAGGGCGCCGACAGGGGCGTTTCCTGGCCAGCAGTCGAGCGGAGGCTTCACTAGCGGCGCTTTGGCTGGCGGTCCTCCGTCCTCGCCCAGTTCTGCAGCTGCCAACCTGAGGTTACCTCCCGGCATACAGCGTCCTAACGCGCCGAATTTCGGTGGGTCACCGTCTCCTGGTGCCGGCAGTCCCAGAATGATGAGCCCACGACCTGGTGCACCCATGGGCGGACTGGCCGCCAAACGAGGGCTGAAGCCTGGAGGTATGAAGCTATCGGATGCTCATAAACCTGTCCCTGCTGGCCAGGAGGAGGACAAGAGCGATTCGGGCTCACAATTCAACAAATATTCCGACATCGTGGATACAAAGAAGGGCACGCTAAACTTCCAGAACAAGGCGGTCATCCATGGAAGCGGTATTGATTTTGCTGGTGGCAGCACATTTTCGATATCGTTGGATGAAGTTGACACTCTTGCGGAGCTGGGCAAGGGCAATTATGGCACGGTTTTCAAGGTCAGGCATGCGCGGCCGAAAATGAGGCGACCTGGATTGGGGCTTCGAGGGAACATGATACGGCAATCTTCCGTCTCGGTCGCTAGAGATGAGGAGGAGACAGACTCGCAGGCCGACACTAAAGGCACGAGTGGCCTTGTCATGGCCATGAAAGAGATTCGGCTTGAATTGGAAGACTCGAAGTTTGCTGCCATCATTATGGAGCTGGACATTCTCCACCGTTGTGTATCACCTTTCATCATCGACTTCTACGGCGCATTTTTCCAAGAAGGATCGGTATACATCTGCATCGAATACATGGATGGTGGCTCCATCGACAAGCTGTACGGCGATGGGGTTCCTGAAGGCGTGCTCAAGAAGATCACATTGTCAACGGTCATGGGTCTCAAATGCTTGAAAGACGACCACAACATCATTCACCGTGATGTGAAACCGACAAACATCCTCGTCAACACCCGTGGACAGGTCAAGATCTGTGACTTCGGTGTCAGCGGCAACCTCGTGGCTTCGATAGCCAAGACCAATATTGGATGTCAAAGTTACATGGCTCCTGAACGGATTTCTGGGGGTGGCATGGCTCAAGTAGGAGCTGGCGGCGGCACATACAGCGTGCAGTCCGACATCTGGTCGCTTGGTCTCACTATCATCGAAATGGCACTTGGCAGATATCCCTATCCGCCGGAAACCTACGACAACATATTCAGCCAGCTGAGTGTAAGTTCTTCCAACCTGCAACTTTCGTTCCAACGCTGACGTACATACAAGGCTATTGTGGATGGTGAACCGCCTGATCTACCCGCTGAGCAATTCTCCGAGGCTGCCATTGACTTCGTGCGAGGTTGCCTCAACAAGATTCCCAGACTCAGGCCAAATTATGCAATGCTTCTTCGGCATGCTTGGTTGGCGCCTCTGTTGAAGCCACCGACGATCACTGAGGACGACGAAGGCGAGCAAGCCGCAGAGGCTGGTTTTTCGTCAGCCTTTACGAACGGCTCGGCGCCTGATACATCCGACAGGGAGGTGGCAGACTGGGTTAAAGGGGCACTCGAGAAGAAGGCCGCGGGCAAATTGGCGTCTCACAAGAAGCCTGCCCTGCACGAAGCTCCGCTGGATGCTGTCCCTGGAAGTCCGCTTCTTACTCACGACGGGGCAGGAGTGCTGGCCGAGGGCCCGAACGTCGCTGACATCAAGGCAAACGTTGGCGTCAGGCTGGAGTCGGCGGACTTGCTGGCAGCAAAAGTGCAGGGTGTAGACTTCGCTTCTTCATGACTCGGCCTGTGTGATGCACGAAAGGAAGACGCGATTCGAGATTTCATGAGACAGGCCAAGGCTGAAGATATTGTAACGATAACGAGGGTATGAAGGCACTGCATCGTTTCTGGTAGATATAAAATTCCCGGGACATGGAATCGAAGACCAATTCTACAGTATTTACCATCTCCAACCCCTGCCAGCTGTAGTCAGTCGGACTGAGTGGCTTGGTCGCGATCAGTTCTAATCAATCCTCACTGTTCGACACCACCGAGCCAGACACGCGGATGACGTCCCATGATGTCAGAGTTCGCGCCCGTCAGGGTTACGAACCTCGACTTTCAGGCACGCAGCATCGCGCCCTCCGAGTATTACTGTCGACTGCAGCTCCCCTACGGCAGCTAGCTCTGCTCTTGACCGAGTTTGATGAGTTTCCCGCTGGAATTTGCCGTGAGCCTGTCGAGCAAAAATGGGCCTTATCCGCCGACTGCTCATCTGGGCAGCTGTTGACGGCATCGTCCTCCAAGCCCACGGCCCGGCCGAGCACCATAAAGCAATCCAGATCGACTACAAGACCCGTCAAATCAAAGAACTGCAGAAGTCTGATGCACTGGCGAAGAAGCCAGCTCCGTTGGAAGCCCATGGCATAATCGGTAGGGTTTCTGCGTCTCTGGCCGAGACACGTCGAATCGCTTAGACTTTGGCAGGACTGCTTTCTATTGCTTCGTCTTCTTTCCTTGTGGCGATTACCCAGCGGGAGCAGGTCGCGCAGATTTTTGGCAGACCGATCTATGTTATCACGGACGTTGCAATTCTCCCGCTGTCGTCTCAGAACGAAGCCAGTCGGGCCATCGCCACGGCACTCGAGTCTCTGGCAACGTCGGAAACCTCTACGACCGACACGGACACGGATGTCAGCGACACGGAGGCTAGCAACTCCAACGAGCCCGAGACACCCATTGACCAGAACCCTCCCCCGAGCCAGACCTCCAACCCGACCAGCATTGCCAGAGATGTTATCGCCAATCGCGGCCAATATGGACGGTTTGCCGCTCAGTGGTTTTCCAAGCAAGGCTGGAGTGGGGGGAATAGCACAAGTACCCCGACTCCCTCACCGCAGGATGACCATGGCAAGTCGACCAGCCCGCCCACGGAGGCAGATGTAGCGGTGGCTGCGAATCAACCTCAAACCAGCGAAGACCCCGAAGCTCAAGAGCAAGGCCATGCAAAGGATGCCGAGCAGCTGATGGGCGGCGCTTCCATAACAGAAGCTGTCCCTAAAATCCTTCGAAGGACCAGGATGCTTCTTACGTCCGGAAGCTATTTCTTCTCCTACGAATTCGATCTTACACGGAGACTGGCAATCATGGGTGGTAAAGCAGAGTCTCCGTCACGGGAGACACTTGAACCTCTGGTATGCAACCACTATCGGATCCGGAAATAGAGATGGCTGACTTGGAATTTAGTATTTTTGGAATCGCCGCATGCTGGGGCCATTCATCGACGCGCGGCAAGATTCATGGATAATGCCCATCATGCAAGGATTTGTCGGACAGAGGACCTTTACCGTCAAGAGAGCAGAGCCAGAAAACCCAAAGTCGGCTTGCGTAGTAGATGCTGAAGACAACGAAGAATCTGCTGGAGTCCAACACGCCATCAACCACGCTAAACAAGCCCTTGCAAATGACAACGGAGAGACACAGTCCTATCTCCTGACATTGATTTCGAGGCGGTCGGTCAAGCGCTCTGGCCTTCGATATCTGCGCCGCGGACTGGATGACGAAGGCAACTGTGCAAACGCCGTCGAGACCGAGCAAATACTATCTGCTCCTGATTGGTCTTCGTCGAGGCGGATACGGTCGTTCGTGCAGATTCGTGCCTCTATACCGCTTTATTTCTCACAATCGCCCTATTCTTTGAAGCCGACACCTATGTTGCATCAATCAGGTCCCAAGAACGAAGCGGCAATGAAAAAGCATTTTCAGGATCTCAAGAGGCGCTATGGTGGCGTCCAGATCGCATGTTTAATCGACAAGCATGGCCCAGAGAAGATTATCGGTGTCCCGTTGGAGAAAACTGTGCGCTCGCTCCAGGAGTCCAACCAGCTCGAAGACGTTCAATTTGAATGGTTTGACTTCCATGCCGAATGTCGAGGTATGAAGTTCGAAAATGTGTCCAAGCTTGTGGACAAGCTCGAAGGCACGATTACAAAGTTTGGAGAGACAGTGATATCCCAGGACGGAATTGAGTCATCTCAGTCAGGCGTTGTCCGCACCAATTGCATGGATTGCTTGGACCGGACCAACGTGGCAATGAGCGCATTCGGCCAGTACATGCTGCAGAAGGACCTAGCTAGAGAGGGATTCGTAATCGATCTGCTGCATGATGAGACCACCACCTGGTTCAACACTTTGTGGGCGGACAATGGAGATGCCATATCCCGCCTGTACGCGTCCACGGCGGCACTGAAAGGAGACTTCACCCGCACTAGACGGCGCAATTATCGTGGAGCACTGAACGATTTCAGTCTGACACTAACCCGGTACTATAACAACATGGTGAACGATTATTTCTCACAAGCAGTCATCGACTTTCTACTTGGCAACACGTCTTGGAGAGTGTTTGAAGACTTTGAGAGCAGCATGATGGCCAAAGATCCGGGCATCTCGATTGAGCAAGCCCGACAAGCGGCGATCGACAACTGTGCCAAGCAAGTGATACAAGGCAAGGACGAAGATCTGATTGATGGCTGGACAATGTTGACACCGGCGCATGAAAACACCCTCCGGACATTGCCTTTTGAGGAAGCGGTCGTTCTGTTGACGGATGCGGCTCTTTACTGTTGCAAGTTTGACTGGACGACAGAGAAGCTCGCCTCATTCGAGAAGGTTGATCTCCGATCGATCTCGCGAATCCAGTATGGGACGTACGTCACATCGACGTTCAGCGAACGGCAAATGAACGAGGAGCTCAATGCTGGACTGGTCATAACATACCATCCGGGCAAAGGGAGCACTATCCGGACCATGACCCGGTCTTTACAGAACTATGTTCCTCCCAAGGCTGATGACGCGGAGAGCCGTATCGACGGAGGGACCGGTATCCTCTCCTGGCTCAATCCTGCTTCAGCTACGACAACGCGCAAATTGGCCATGAAGGTTATTCCTGCTGCAACCACGGATGCCGATCAGGGTCCTGGGAGTCAAGCCAAAACGGCAATTATGGTGGCTGAAGATGTTGCAGACAGCATCAGAAGGGCGATCACAGGAAACACAGAGCCAGATGGTCAGCAGGGACCTGATCTGGTCGAGCAAGCGGATGTCATCTCGCTGGAGGAAGCGAAGAAGCGAACTGGCTACTTTGAGCAGCTCGGCCACACCATCAAGAAGATGGTGTGGACGTGAACGCGGAAACGATTCCAGCCCAGCGTATCATAGCCCGTTGTACTCTTTGTTCTATTCTCATGCGTAGCACTTGGAAAGGAGAAAGGGGGTGCAACGGCGGCTTATTGAAAATCCAGCTCCGACTTAGTCATCATTCGCGATCCTATGCTCTGTACGAGTACGGATCAACGCAATTAGTGGCGCTAGCGGCGCTAGTGACGATCTGGCTGTCGCAGAGTTTCATTTCTCCAACTCGCATGAACTGAACTTGTGCAAAAGTCGCCCTGTTACGGTCTTGACCCTGTGCCGAGAAAGTGCTTTGACGGAGACGGCCAGTCCTGACTCCTTAGATCCGTGGGGTGGTGTCTGTCATGTATGCCCGACCGCCAACCTGTGAAAATCCCGGGTGTTGGAGAAAAAGTTGCCGCTAACCTCAAGTTCAGGTTCACGCCAACGTGAGAGAACACTGAAACCTACCTCACCTCACCTTCAACCTCGTTGCGCTTGTCAACAGTTTTGCCTGCAGAAGGCGCCACCGGCAGATCCAACAAGACCGTCATCTTACCCCAACCTCGTCGCAAACCCCCGAGCCGTCCCATTTTCCCTAGATATTGAAGAGCCCCCGGCGACGGTGCCCGTTATGGCGTGGCGACCGGAGGAGGATGGATTGAGACAACTGTCGGAATATCTGAAGAACTCTCTCAGTGGCCATGACAGAGACAAACAAAAAGAAGCTGAGCTGGTATGTCGTTGATCTGACCGAACCCTGGCCGGGACCAAATCCGGGGTAACGAGACCCACGCGGGTCCCTCAGAACAGTCCGGGCCTTCCAAGAGCAGGACGTTTCGCTAACTCAACGCTCCGCCGAAACTTGCAGATGCTTATGAATGCGCGCAACAACAGTGACTATGTCAACTACCTCACCTACATCTTCAGCACCCCGGAGCTCAGCCGTACCCTCAATCTGGCAGCGCCTAGCCTCTTCCTCATCCGATACGCGGCTGCCGTCAACCTCAAAAACCACATCAAACTCTTCTATTCTCAGATCCCCCAAGATCAACTAGCATACATCAAAGCTGCCACGCTCAGCGTTCTCCGAGATGCGAATTCCCAGTTGCGCAGTTTCGCCGGGACTGTCATCACGGAGACGGTGCAACAGGGCGGTCTGCTACAATGGCCGGAGATCTTGCAGGATTTATTGGCACTCGTCAGCAATACCAGTGGAAACGTCTCGGCGGAAACGCAGGAGGGCGCTATGGGCGCATTGGCGAAGGTGTGCGAGGACAACCGAAAGTTGCTCGACAAGGAATTCCAAGGCCAACGACCCATGGCCGTGATTGTACCCAAGTTGTTGGAGTACGCTAGCCACCCGAACCCAAAGGTCAGGACATTCGCGCTCAGCACCCTCAAGTCCTTCATCCCGCAAAAGTCGCAGGTCTTATTCTCGGCGCTGGATGTCTACCTTCAAACCATCTTCCAGCTCGCTTCAGATCCAGATGTGCAAGTCAGACGCATAGTGTGCCAGTCACTTGTACAGCTCGTCGACTCGAGACCGGACATGCTCGTCCCGCATCTTGGAGGTCTGGTGGACTACATCCTCGCCCAACAGCAGTCAGCCGATCACCCGGAGCTCGCTCTAGACGCAGCTGAATTCTGGCTCAGCGTCGGCGAACAAGACCAACTACGTGATCAGATGGGCCCCTATCTGGAACGAATCATCCCAGTCCTGCTCGCAGGCATGGTTTACGGAGAAGAAGATGCTTTGAGGCTCGGCGGTGATGAAAACAATGCCGATGTAGAAGATCGGGTTGAAGACGTCAAGCCTCAATTTGCCCAGACGAAGGCTGGCAGAGGTGTTGTGTTGGTCAAGGACGAGGAGTCGCTCCCAGGAACACCCCAGCGCAACGGGACACCTCAGCCTAAAGCCGACCTTGAGGATGGGGAGGTCGAGGGCGACGACGAGGATGAGGATGATTGGGATGACGAGGATCCTGAGAATGCATGGAGTCTGCGTAAATGCTCCGCCGCGGCGCTGGATGTTTTCGCTGTCAACTATCACTCGGCGGTGTTCAACATCATCCTGCCGTACCTCAAGGAGAACCTCTCTCACACCCTGTGGCCGAAGCGTGAAGCTGCAGTTCTTGCCCTGGGCGCCATCGCAGAAGGATGCATGGAAGTCGTCTCACCTCATCTGCCCGAACTCGTTCCTTTCCTCATCTCCCGCCTCTCCGATGAGGAACCAGTCGTCCGCCAAATCACCTGCTGGTGTCTAGCACGATACTCTGAATGGGCAGCCCGCCTCGAGACGCCCGCTGAAAAACAGCGGTATTTCGAGCCCATGATGGAAGGCCTTCTACAGCGCATGCTCGACAACAACAAGAAGGTGCAAGAAGCAGGTGCCAGCTCGTTCGCCTCGCTTGAGGAGAAATCCGGCGACAAGCTGAAACCGTACGTCGAACCTATCCTGCGTCAATTCACCGAGTGCTTCAGACGGTATAAGGATAAAAACATGTACATCCTATACGACTGCCTGCAAACTTTGGCAGACAACGTCGGGCCCGAGATCGCCAAGCCACCGCTCGTGGACCTCCTCATGCCCGCGCTCATTGAACGGTGGAATAAGATCCAAGACGACAGCCGCGAAATGTTCCCTCTGCTCGGTTGTCTCGGTTACATAGCGATGGCCTACGGGGATACCTTTGCGCAATTCACACCGCCCATCTTCGACAGGTGCATCAAGTTGATCTATGCGAATTTGCAGCAGCACATGGCGTTTCTGAGTGGCCAGACGGTCGATCAACCCGACAAGGACTTCATTGTCACGGCGCTGGATCTCCTCAGTGCGATCATCCAGGCCATCCCACCCGAGAAGTCAGCTCCGCTCGTTCAAAGCTCCCAACCTCAATTCTTCGACCTGCTGAGTTTCTGCATGGAGGATCCCACTACGGACGTCCGACAATCTGCATATGCGGTGCTCGGCGACTGCGCGATTGCCCTGTATCCGTCACTGGACCCGTACCTACCCAAGCTGATCCCGATCCTGATCCGCCAACTCGACCTCGACGCCATTCCCGACACGGACTCCGAGAACGGCTTCAACGTCCTGGCCAATGTATGCTGGTCGCTCGGGGAAATCGCCGCCCGGTCCTCCACGTCGCGTCTGGACACCTACATCGAACCCCTCTACCGCGGGCTCTTGTCGCTGATCACCAACGAAGAGGTTCCCGACGCGGCCAGCGAGAATGCCGCCACAGCCCTCGGACGCCTCGGCCTGTCCTGCCCCGTCCAGCTGGCCCCGTTCCTAGGCGAGCTCGCCGAGCCGTTCCTCCAGTCCATGGGCAAGATCAGCACGTCGCACGAGAAGGCCTCAGCCTTCATAGGCTTCAACAACATCCTCGAGAAGAACCCCCAAGCCATGGAGCAGTCACTGGCGCTGTACATGAGCGCGATTGCGCAGTTCCCGCTCAAAGGCCGCCAGGGCCAAGAGTATAACGACGTGAGAGCAAGTTTTGCACGCGTTATTGACGGATTCAGCGGCTTGATTGGCCGGGAGAGATTCGAAGGGTTTGTCGCTGGCTTAAGCCCCCCGGTGAGGGCCAAGTTGAGAGACGGGTACGGTGTCGGCGGTGGGTGAGCGGGGATTCTGCATCCATGGTGTCCACGGTATTCAAGCTAGCGAGATCACAGAGGCAAGTCCGTGCTTGGACAGACTTTTGGCGAGACGCGAGGAGGCGGCACGACGGACGGATCATGACGATGCGAAAAAGCTATTGGATGGGGCTGGGTAAGGGGATAGGTGGGAGCGGAGGCTAGAGAACATGAACGTTGCAATGGCGCACACGGGCATGACTGGCATGAAAGAGCACCGAGTGTGCCAATGCGGATGGAGCTGAAGAGACGAAGCTGAACGAGCCCATCGAGGCGGGTGGAACCAGAAACACCCGGGCCTGCAAGAGATACCATACGAGCTGTCGAGGCGCGTGGCCCTCCAGGAACCGAGCTGATTTGAGTAATGAATCCAACTTACGTAGGGCGTGGTCCCGGTCTTGTTTCATTGTAGATAGATTGGCGTAGACTAGATAGGCGCTCGACCCATCGCGCAAGGTAGCATTGCGATTCAGCGTCTAGCGTTGCAGATCACGACCGTGGGGGGGCGCGCGACGGCGAGAGCAGCCACAGGGTGCATGGTGTTGGAACACTGGTGGGACAGCAGGATAGCATTGAAAGAAGACTAAAGTAGGGAGACACCAACCGTCTTGCACTTACAAGCAAGCAGCCTTGGTATCCGAATGCTAAATGCTGCCTTCCGCTTCCGAAAGAAACTCCCAATCCCTTCCAACTCTCGACTTCGGTCGTACCTGATGGAGCAGTCGAGCCGAACCGATCCGGTGGCGTCGAAACACAAGAAGTTGAAGTAGCGAAGACGAACGTCTTCCTGTGTCAGTTGTCCCCCTCCCAATAGTAATTGAACCTGCCTTGAGCGTGCTGCACTCACCCAGGATGCCCGACACGCCTTTCACTCACCAAGGGCGGCACAGATGCACACGCACACGCCGTGGTCCGAGGCCAGTAGAATGACAAGAAACGGTGGTGAAGGAGAATGTCAGCCGAATGACAGTCGCGTGACTTAGCTGATGATGGTTCCGTCCGCCGTCTCTGCAAGAAGTTTGGTGCTGATCTCGAATGCCGAGAGGCCGATCGATGCGAACAAACTCGTGCGCCTGGTCCTACACAACGACTGTCTTCTGCGCAGGGGTAAATGCGTATTTGGCCAACCTAGCCATCTTCTCTTCGGGACTCGTCTCGTTATCGGAATAGACCAACCTGGTTGATTTTGGCTTTTCCTTCTCCTTGTCTTTCTTAGGTCCTGCTTTGTCTTCAACGGGCTCGGCGGCAGGAGCGGTGACTGGTGGCGTTGCGGTTTTGACGGAGGCATCTGCAGCTGCGGCTGCAGCGTTGGCATCTGCTTGCTTCGAGGCATTCGCGATCAAGTCGTCAAGAGAAGAAGCGGCTTCGGCGGCGGCGGGCTGTGGCGTTGGTGGTGCAGCTGTACTTGATGCAGCTTGGCCTGGCGCGTACTGGGGCACAACGTTATGTGATTGTGAAGCAGGGAGCTGACCTTGATGCATTTGCTGGAATTGGAAAGCATTGACTGGCGGAGCACCAAATGCTGGTCTCTGCGGCAATCCTGGAGCGGAAGGTAGACTTACACTGCCAGTACGTACTGGTGCAGGAAAATTACCGTTTGAAGCAGGAGAAAGAGACGGCTGTACAAGAGGCGGAGCCGGTTGCGGAAACCCTGGAGGTGGAGAGCCAGCATAAGGCGGACGAGGCAGTCCAGCCGGCTGACCGGGGAACGACTGACCTGGATATTGTGGTTGATACTGCGGCGGTGAAAAGCTTGGTTGTGGAGGATACCCAACCGGCGACGGTTGTTGCTGAAAGGGCGCTGCTGGCGGTGGAGCATATGGCTGTTGTCCATATGGTTGAGTGTACCCTGGCTGTCCAGGTTGTGGTGTTGGTGTTTGGCCATAGCCTCTGACCGCAGGCGGAGATGCGATAGTAGGATAGGCAGGCGGTGCCTGATATGAAGTGGAAACAGGAGCAGTTGGCTGCGCAAAGGATGGGGGTTGACTGTACGAACCGTTCGTAGGTGGCACGGCGTACGACTGTTGATATCCGGGATAGGCGGGAGTTGCAGCCTGTAGGTGGGATGAGCCTATGTGGGCAAACGGGGGGTTGAGACGACTTACCGGATTCACTTGAGGTTGAGCAAGCTGAGCAGCAGCAGGAGTCTTTGGGGTGTTGCCTCCACTGGATCCTCCCTCGCCATTTTCAGCCGCCAGCTTTGCGGCTTTATGCGCGGCTAATCGTGCCTTGATGTCGGAAATCGGCTCGATCTTGGGTTTCTTGGGAGCGTTCGGGAGCGACCCATTCTGAGCATTGTTGCCACTAGCCGCCTGTCGTTCAGCTTGGGCTTGGTGGAAGTTAGTCAGGACTCGCTGGTTGTGTTGTTGAACAATATCTTCTGGAATTCCCTCCATGCCGAAAATCTCTATGTCAAGACCGACGCGGTTGGGGAGGGCGTTGTCGACGGCGGTGAGATTCTCCTTGTGGACCTGACTCATGTGGACACTCAAGCCTCCTGCGGTATTTAGTCTTCGCCCACATCTTTCACACTTGAAGTGCTTCGCTTTCTGATGGTTGATGAGAATCTTGAGGTCGTCGAAATCGCGCTCGCAGTAGTAGCACCATGGTCGCGCGAGGACTTCCTCGACGTCGGGATGATGACGCTTCTTCTTGGTCATGTTGGAACGGAGACTCGAGGTGAGAAGAGTGGCTGGTTCAGCTGGAATGGGGCCAATAAATGAGGAGAGTGATTGTATGTGAGATCTGTCGAAGGTAACGATGCCCTTCTGCAGCACCAGGTGAGAGATCGCGCAGGGTTGAAAGGGATTAAAGGTGATGACTTGAGGATAGCAAACTGGCGCGAAGTGAAGATGCTGAGGGCGATGAAAAGGACGAGACGCAGCTGCTCCTGCCAAGAAATTGAGTCTGGACGCAGCCTTGCACAGCCTTGCCGTGACTATTACGGAGTCCCTCAGCCCGTCCACCAACACCGCTACCACAGCCACTGCGCTCTGTCCTCAACATCGCCAAACTTGCTACACTCACAGATATATCGTGCCTGTCGTATATTGGACCGTCTGCTCTTCTCCATCACGCGAGCATTGCCCACGATTGAGTATTTAGCATCCACCATCAGGCCATCCATCCCAAGGCACTGATCAGCTGAGCAAGACTACGGCAGGCTGAGCAAACGAGAGTTTCTCTAGTTGGCCCGTGACCTCCTCCTTTCTTCTCGTGACACCCAGGGCTCTATAAATCAGTGCTTCCCACCCGGCTTCTTCTCGCCCTCCGTCTTCCTCACCAGGCGATCGAACCGGGTCAAACACCCCGCACCCTCCAACAGACAATCGACGACCCAGCACCACCAGACAGCGGTGCCCATCTCAACCCAATGCCTCTTCAAGCGTCGGTTGATGAACCACACCGCTTCGCCAGAATGGACCACCACGATGAACCCCAAGACCAGCGGGGACAGCGTATAGCTCAGCCTGGCCAGCCAAGGCGCCAGCCCACCGAGACTCCAGATCTTCGCGATGACGGATGCAGACTCCGGTCTCAGAGAGTCGCGGAAAGGAAAGGTTGAGAAAATAAGCAAGCACAGCCCGCTGAGCATCCACTGCCACGCCCGATCAGGCGGGACGTAGTCCTTGATGGCCACGTCAGAGAGATCCAGTTCCTTGAGGCAGAAGACGTGCATGTCGACTAGTCTTTCGCGAGCTTCCATAAGAGACTTCATTGGCGGTTCAAAGGGGATCACGTGGCGTCCGTAGCTCGACTCGACGATGATGTGTTCGGGCGTGATGTCCAGCATCTTGGCTGAGACGGTGCCCGCAGAAGGAACGTGGGAGTAGTGTTGCAGGTAGAGGCGTAGTGAGAGTTGGTGATCGGCATTCATGTGTGTGAGGATGCGGTTCTTCATCGCTGCTGCATCTGGAGGTCCACGTGCTGTTGCTGTAGGCGCTGAGGGTGGGACATTAGACGTCGCCATTTCGAGGCCTGAAACCAGAGGAACCCAGTCGAGGGAATAACGCGTCCGGGTTGTTTGCTTGCTGACGCCGAGGCAGTCTCCAGGATGGATGCGGAACGTTATATCGCGACTGAGTGATGATCGGACTGGTCTGCCTACCAAAGCGCTGGCGACAGGGACACCGACACCGGAGAGCAGAGAATCGAATGCCAAGATGGGCCGTCGCGGGGCACCCCTTTTTTGGACGAGCGTGATGGGCATCTGGTGGAGACGGACGGCGATGCCCTGTGATTGGCCCCCCCCCCCCTTGGCCGGGAAAGTGTCCCCCACGGGAACATCCGAAGAATTAAATACTCGTGATACTTCACCTCGTTTCGAGCAGTACCCGCGACACTTGAGAACAAGCCTAACTCAAGATAGGACGAATCTATCGTGATGTTGGGATTCTGGAAGACCGGTGGCAAATGCTCTCGTTCAATGTCGCTTGGTATGAGACCCTAGGGCGTTGCGATACGAGCAGACGGATTCTTCAACACCTTGGTAGAGATCGCCCGGATAGCTCTCCTACCAAATCCTCTCCCAGGTCCTCCTGACTATGTTCATCTGTGCCAGTCGCGCCTTCTCCAACTCCTTGGCTCCTTCGCCTTCCCATTCTTTACACTCTTCGTCGATCTCGGCCTTCCCGCTCCAGATATCACAGGTTTTGGGATCTACCCATTTCGTGCGCTTCACGACCTTCCAGAACACAAACATAAAGACGCCATACGCGAGGCCAAAGTAGCTGGTGATGAATCCCTGAGTGCTCCACGGCACGAAACAGTCAAAGCCGATGAACAGCATGACGACGCAACCGACCCCGATGGCCATCCATGCGATGTAAGGTGCCAAAGGTGCCTTGTAGGGCAGACTGTTGCGGTCGATTCCCTGGGCCTTGAGGGCGCGGTACCAGCCGAGGTAGGTCCATAGCATGCCCGTGTAAGTCAGGATAAAAGTGATGGTGCAAATGGAAATAAACCAGTAGAAGACCGTCACCGCCGAGTTGGAGGCGACCAGGTATGTGATTAGGGAGATGACGGTGACCACTAGAACACAATAGGTCGGGATTCCAGATTTGGTGCACTTCATCAAGAACTTGGGTGCCTGGCCGTCTCGAGCGAGCGAGTAGAGCGTTCGGCTGGTGGAGTAGAGATAGGCATTGCCGCAGGACAGGCCGGACAGAAGAATGAGGGAGTTGATGAAGCTCGGGAGACCGGTAATGCCCAAGTTCTGGATTCCCACGACCCAAGGCGAAGCGGCTGCACCAGCTTTCCCGCTGCTGATGGCACTGATGAGTCGAGTATCTCGAGACGAGCAAATGATGCCAACACAGAACACGCCCACAACATAGAAGCCCACCAACCGGTAGAAGACGAGGCGAGCAACGCGGGGAATTGTGCGTCGGGGGTTTTGGATCTCGCCTGCTGCGAGAGCGATCAAGTCTGGTCCCGAGATTGTGAATGCGGCATATCGAACAACACTCCAGAAGCCGAGAAAGCGTCCGGTGGTGCCGGTGGTGTAATATGGGTGCATGGCCATGCCGTGTTTCCAGTAGCGGAAGCCATATGCATCGTGTTTGGGATTCCCACCAACCATGGTGATGAAAGTAAGGAGTATAAGCCCAATAAGAAGGAGGATCTTGGTCGAGGCCATGATAAATTCGGACTCGCCATACCATCTGCATTGCCATGATTAGCGTCTGAGCGCAGTGTGCGTGATCTGCACGGTAGACGTACCTCACAGCCACAAGATTAAAGAAGACGCAGGCCACCAGAGCCATTGTCACCCAGACGGCGGGATTCACGGTGGTGTTCCAGTAAGTCATGACCGTGGCGACAGAAGCATACTCGGTGCAGACAAGCATCGCGCCGGCAAAGAAGTAGGTCCAGCCCATGGCGAATCCCAGAGCAGGATCGACGTACCGGCCGCTCAGCTCGAAAATGGTGCCTCGTATAGGCAGCCATGCGAGCATCTCGCCCACCAGGAGGTAGGCCGGCCACATAAAGAGGAGGCCCCAGAATAGGTAGCCCAGAAGCAGTGAGAGTGGGCCGGCATTCTTCAGACTGCCACCGATGCCCACAAACAGGGCCGTTCCTATGCTTCCACCGATCGCCATCAATTGGACGTGACTGTCGTGCAATCAGCGCGGGCCACTTGTGGCAGGACAAGCGATGGCGTTGCTCTGCCCTTCGCACCATTGGAACACACTTACCGGGGCGAGAGACCTCGCTTCGTCTGACGGTACTTGGCCCATTCAGTCACGGAAAGACGTCTCCCGTACACCTCGCCTTCTCGCAATGGCTCTTCCGAGACGACGACCGCCTCTCCGGCCTGGACCTGCTTGTTATCTTTTTCGATGTCCATCTTGCTGGGTTGGTGTGAGCGCCGATGAGCATGGGTGTCCAACGGGCTTCCCGCGGTACCTATATATGCGAGCAGAGATAAGGACCACGGCCGGAACAATTGTCCATGTCGACGACCGAATAGGATTTGCGATCCCAAGCAGTGGTAGCTGCGGGCATCTCCACGACCGACCAGGATGTCTTACCCTGCGGATTCTAGTCTCCATGGCCACAGTGACGGGAGAGGAAGACGAGATAAACCGGATCGGCTAAGCCTTCCCAAGGCCATCTTGCACCTCTTTTCGGTGCTCTGGAAGGAGATCACCACGTGCCGTCGAGGCTGTTATCCAGGACGCGATAGTAACCCCCTGCTCCGGGAGGAGGACGACGCAGGCCAAACAGTGGTGATCGTCGGCGCGGTTACATTCCAGGTGTTTGCCCGCCTGTGCCAAGTCTGGGCAATCATACTGCAACTGGCAAAGTCGAGGCGGTCTTCAAGCTTTTATCGCGTGGCTTATCTCTCTCACCCATTTACCCTTCCCAGGAATGGGCCGAGAAGGAGTTGTACGCTGGAGCTTCCTGTTGTGGCTCGCCATCACGTCGACAACGGTGAGTCTAGATCTCCTAGCCTGGGGAGGTAACTTCGCGTATTTCCACGTGGATGAGGCCAGCATCGGTTCGGGGTCCATTGGCCATCCGATTGCGAGCCTGGTCTCACCACCGCAAAGAGGTGTTTTGATTCTTATACATAGCCAGAGAGCAGCCACCGGCAAGAGTGATTGCGAGTCCTCGTTAGCGACGACGATCTCCGTCGCCTAGCAGCCGGACCGTTCCAGGAGCCACTCCCGCCGTCTCTCCCGTTCTTCACGTCTCAACAACAAGGTGAACGCATGACGCTCCATACGCGTCGAGGTATTCAAACCAAGAATGTCAAAACGGCTAGGGAAGAAACTTCTTCCATGAGTGGGTTGATGAAAGTTAATCCTGTCGACGAATGGACGTGACCTCGCCATGCTACGCCTGGTCGTCGAATCCTTTCGACCGTCCTTGTCGCTTCGCTCTCAGCTCATGCGCACAATGAGACTCTACGAACCACTTTCGCTCGTAAGTCTACCAAGCGGCAAGGAGACCAGAATCTAACGAGTCCATTTGCAATTTGGCTGGCTTTACTTCAGTCAAGATCACCGTGACTCGAGCGAACTGATCATCCAGGCTTCCCACAGGCAGACTTCGCGCGGTAATTCTGATGAGGGGGGTAAACGCGGCCCTGGGTTTACACATATATATTCCTGTTGCAACCAAAGAGATGCTGCTAATATGTTGCCAATTTCTGACCAAGATATCCACCTAACAGAAATATGAGATCCTCTCCATGCCCTCCCCCTCCTCTCCCCGGGTGCCTTCTCTTGAATCATCCACGTCCTTCAGACCTCCACTCTAACGTCCTTATCCTTGTGACGCCCTCTTCATTTCCGTTCTTCTCCCCGGTATCCAACATCGTAAGCCATCACATCGTAGCTCGTCTTCTGAAATGTATTCTTGACTCCTGATAAGGATATAGAGAGCTAGCCGTGTTGGTCTATGTCCCCTTCGAGACGTCTGAGTGTCTACTCAGCACACGGCGTGACCCGGCTCGGCGCTATATCGTTGTTTAGGCTCGGCGAGCCAGCTTCCGACACAATTGGACTTGCAGAGAACAGCCTGCCTGCTGAGATTCCAACCCGTACACTGTGCGTGTCCCAGTGCTCTGCTTTTCGTTCAACCATTTCCAACACCATCGCTGACAACCGCATGCGCAAAGAGAAGGAGTTCGGCGTTCTGTGGATTGGACGAGTTCGCAGCACGGGTCTCGCGCCAATCCAGCAGAGCTTCGTGTACTGCCTCGTCACTATCGATCAGGATAAAGTCGCCATCCTCGTCGCGGTATCGTAATCGAACCGAGCCCGAGGCAATAGAGTGGTTGGTGAACCGTGCCAACTTTGCGTCGATTCGGTCTGCTAAGGACCGGAATTGGATGTTGCTGGCTATTATCATCGAAACGTAGTTCTCATCGAAACAGACCTTTGCTTTGAGTTGACTTGGGATATATGAATCTCCGTCGCTGGAAGGCGACGAAACCGGAGGAGAGAAAGGTCTTCCTTGTGACAGTGACGGTGCGTGCCCGGGCCGTCTAGCCTCAGCACCGTACGACTGATCATAGGTATACCCATGACTCGGCATGCCGGGACGCACGGTCTGGGGCAATCCGTACTGCTGATGAGGAGTACCGCCCCGCGACGGGGGCCCATTGTTCGGCGAATTGCTTTGGCTCCTGCTAGGAGGCACCATCTGCTTTGCCATGTGCGCCGGGATAGGCGGCACAGTAGGTACATTTTCAGATGATGTATATTTGCGGCTTTGTTGTATCATTGGATGCACATCGGGGCTGCTTGCCGAGCGCATGCGAGGCGCCTGCATCCCAGGAACGGACGACTGTCCTCGATTTCGACCATTGGTCAGGTATGGATTTCCATTCGATTGGCCATTCGGGTTTCGAGCCATGGCAGGCGCCGTGTTCCGGTGTGACTCGGGAGCGTACATGCTTCCACCGACCGGAGTGGTGCCACGCTGGTAGCCTATAAACGCGGACTGCGAACTTGACCGGGCAGACATGGAGGATCCTGGAGGTGTGTCCCTATCGATAGGGGAGAAATATGAGCCAGCGGGGTACTCTTGCGGAGACGCCAGTGGCAGACCGCGAGTATTCAGCGAAAGGCCGCCCATCTCAGCAGTCGGAACCCGCATGCGCCCTGATGGCATAGGAGGACCGCTACCACCACTGCCGTTGGTTGCGGAGCGTGACCGCAGGCTCGTGCTTGAAGCATTTCTGCTCATGCTAAATTCCGAGTATCCGTTGACGTCCGTGCCACCATAAGTCGTCCCCGAGAGTCTGCTGTAGTCATCATCGTCTTCTTGAGCAAGATACGGGTTCTCCAGATTTGCTCCCTGTAACGAAAGAAGGTGGGTCTCCGAGATACCTCTCGATTTGGCCTCCAGCATGCAAGACGAACGCTGAGTCTCGATCATGTTGTGCCATTTTTGCAGCGTGTCGTCATTCTTGAATTTGATAATGAAGGTTTCCACCGCCGGCTCGCCTTTCCACGATATCTGCAAAGAATAATTGCCGGGACTCGTTTGTGGCGTGACCGAGGTGACGTTGGTGAAATAGATTCGGCCCTTCAAGTTCATTTTGGGCTTGCCCCGAAGACTGAGCGAGGGCTTGCTGTTTGCCAGCCTGTTCTTGGGCTTGTTGGCATTGACATCCTTGCACATGATCAGGATGCGGCTGAAAAGGTAGATGTGATACTCCTTCTCCTCCGACCGAAGACCGCTGTCCTTCATCACATTGAACGTGCCAAGCAGGAGCAGTTCCCCGAGCGAGGTGATCTGTAGTTGTTTCCAGTCGTCGATCCGCTCTTGCAGATCTTGGAGGGCATCGTCCCTGGTCTCCTTGTCGATAGACGCATCCGCCTGCATCAGCACGTCTTGAATGATTGCAATCGCGTTTGTCAAGTCGGACTTCAACTGTTCGTCTGCCGTTTGATTGAGAAGATCCTGCGCAAATCAGTTGCAATTCATACAGACCCAAGGTGATAAACTGACCTTCAACAACAACGGATACTTCGTCAGCCGCTGGAATGGCTTGAGGAGGAATCCGTTCAGAATAGTTGGGTTTGCTAGCATTTGCTGTGTGAGTGTCGACCGGGCATGAGCAACCATCTTGTCCCATTCCTGCTGGCAAGCGGTTTCACATCTCCTCTGGTTGGCGATGAACGGCTCATATTGTCTGAAGGGGTCTTTGTAGTGGACAAACAGCTGCCCCCAGTTTTGTTGCTCCTCGGGTATCTCATTTTGTTGCTCAATACGGATCAAAAATCGTTGCGCAAAATCCAGAAGGTTATTCAGGTTAAGAAAGATGTTGTGAATGGCATCGCCCGTCAACGCGCCGACTTCCTCCAATTCCTTTTTCAAAGCTTGCAAATTCTGCAAGTGATGGACATACTGCCTTTCAGTCTCCACAAGTTCCCTCAAGATATACTGTCTCCGAGTCATCGACTTCGGCGCTTGTTCAGGAGCGTTGGAGCCAGCGTCAGTTCCATCCCGGGAGTCTTCGCTATCCGTCGAAGGATGCAACTTGCCACTTAGTCGCAACATATCCAGAACACGATTGACGAGTTTCGTCACTTTGACAAAGCCAGTGGTGTTGTCGCTGTACAAGTCCGTGACTGTGAAGGTGTCTGCTGCTGGAATGTTCATCTTCTGCATGCAAGACTTGATGAAGAGGAAGGCAGCTTCTTTTCCCACCCGATCAGGGCGGTTGGTGCCAACCACAAGATCGCCTTCTTCGGGGTCGGAAGCATTATAGATGGTGAGCAGTGGCAGTCCACTCCGGAAACATTGCCACAAGGATGATACTGGATCCGTCAATCCGTCTGCCTCGCGCTCTTCCATCTCGTCGAGGTAGGGGCGGAAGCCCGGGACTCCGGACAAGCGCCTGCGCAGTTTGATGCATATCTGGTAAAGCGATTCTCCGTCTCTTACATTTATGATGTTGTCCTTGTCCAGGATGGGTCCATGATCGCCGTTCATTGTTGGCGGAGGTGCCAACATGATCGCTGCACCGGCTTGGTCAAGGCTGGATTGAATTCGATGCGCGCGGGAGGGTCGAGGGGATGGTTTACTGCATGTGTCGCCCGGGGAGAGTGATTAGCGCGCCGTCGATTGTTTGGGGCGCGAAAGAAGCGACGACAGACTGTTGGGACAAGAGAGCGGCGCAGGAATGCTGGGGACACGCGTGGAGAAGTTCGAGTAGGGACCGTGAGTCAGGCCTGAGGGGCTGTCGTAGCAGACGGCGAACCAGCGCAGGTGGGAGCAGTATAACGAGGGATGTCTGAGACAGAGGGGTCAGCACTGAGGACTGGCGGCAAGCAAGGAGGCAAAATGGCACGATCGAGCATACCGCAGTGCGAAGACAGGTTTGACCGTCTCCTCGCCCAAGTTCCACGACACAGACAGACTCCAGCGATAGGACGGCGTCAAAGGGAGCGATGGAGGCGGGATGGTACGAGGCTCGCGGGCCAGAGATGGTTGCTGCTATTGTTGGCTCGACGATCTCTCAATCATTCGAGGATACAGCAGTCCGGAGATGTGGTTGGTCGTGGTCGTGCAAAGAGAGCCAATCGCTGGCATGTGAGCAAGGGATAGGCGCGAAAATGAGCGAACGAGGGCCGAGGGAGCACCAGCAGGAATCTCAAATCAATAGTACGGGCAATCCCAAGAGACACAGACAATCAAGTGGTGTTCTCTGGCGTGCTCGCTTCCGCTGGGGGGTGAGAAGAGAGGTGAACTGATGTGAAGCAGAGCAAAAAGCTTTCGCAGCACCAAACACAAAGTGTTCGAGTTGTGGAGCGCCGATGTGCGAGCGAGCGATGCAGGCGAGATCGAAACTAAACCGCCTGTCCGGAGGACAAGCAAGCAGTCACGACGCTGTTGAACCTCTACCAGCTCCTATCCTACAGCTCAGTGATCGGCGGAGGAGCCTCCTTCCATCTCGTGTGCCCCCATCCGCTCCCTCATCTACTGTACGCTCCCTTGTGATTGGCAATCGCGTCGTAGGAAATCCTCCTCACCCTCTGGTCCGCTTGCCCCCTGGTCCGTTGCCCGCAAGCCCACTGCTGGAACGACTGGAAAAACCATCGAAGGCCCCAAGTGCATCCGTCACCCGTTCCCGCGGGATGGCCTCGCCATGATCGTGTCGCGGAATCACGCCAGTCTTACCAGAACAGTCCCAACGCTGTCCAAAGACCGCCCACTCTGCCCGTTCCGGTTCGGACGGTTCCCAGTTGGCGCCCAGCTGACCGGGATGGCCCTCCAGCCGGGCTATCACAGTGTTCTTCCCCGAGAGTGGCTGTTCGAGGGGCCTTTGCCGTCTTGGTGTTAGTGGCTCGCGGCTAGAAATCTGGTGGCTTGCCGCGATGCAACAACTGTCAGGGCCAAACACCTCCGTCCTGTCGGTCCCGCACCTTGGGATGCAGGCGAAGACATCATACTACGGTGCCTTCCGTTTGAAGCTATCGACGAACGAGCTGGCAAAAGCAAATAGACCAGAGTGCACAGGTCGTTGAGCGGCAACCGCTGGCCTTTGAATCCTCGCACGTGAACCCAAGCACCATCGCGGCATTGTTTCATCGTGCCGGAATGAGAAAACCAGGGGCCCAGGATGGATGCTTGTACTCCGTATCCAGCAGAGGCAAGCAATAGCCACCTCGTATGGCTTCGGGGATAGTACTAAGAGACCCTTGCCAGCGACGACCGTCCAAGCCTCCGGGCACGCATTTAGGACGTTTCCGCCCGTTGATGACGGAGTTTCCTCATCACACCTGCAGTCACAGGTACAACAGGTTGTGCAGGTTGCTGACAGCTCGCCAAAGTCTGAGAACGCACATCACTCCATGGTTTGCACGACTTCGTAAATACGGCTTGGTTTACGGCAACTCGATGGCTGACCGAGGCCAAACAAGCTCGGCGAGGGGCCTTCACTTGTTTCCCTCCGTAAGCGGCGTGACCTCAACCCCGACGGGCAGCTAGCCGAGCGAGAATAACATCACCCCGCATGGTCTGTCCTCGAGGGATGGAGTACGTATGTCAGATAGCCTCTACTGTACTTCGTATAGGTCCTCAATCAGGGGAACAGAGCAAGTGCCGAGGTCATCTGGAGGTCAAACCAAGATCCACCACCCAAGGCGAACCACGGTACAGATGAAGAGTCAGCCCTCACGCCGAATCCATCTCATCTTTGGTATTCGTCGGATCGACGACCATGCAGTAATCAGGCCTTCTGCGTAAGGAAATCCGAAGGAAATATAACAAGACCATTGTAGACCCTCCCTCCAGCTGATTCTTGCCAAAATCCAACTCAAGCAGCCGTCATCATGTCATACACGGACAAGGAATCCATCCTCGCCCTTGGGCAGATCGACCCTGAGTTGAAAGCTGTAGGTCCATCGTCGTCGTGGTTGTATCTGTCGCTGACAACGCGCCAGTTCCTCGAGAAGGCCAACTTGCCGCCACCGGATTACTCCAATCTCACTGATTTCAAGGCCATGGTGGACAAGCGCAACGAAGACGCCATGAAGGCGCTCGGTCCACCGCCGCCAGAAGTCAAGCAGACCGAACTGCAATACCCCACCGCAGACGGCACCAAGTTGCGCGTGAAGCTCTATCAGCCGACCAATCCACCCAGCAGCGGCAGTCCCTTGATTGTGATTTACCATGGCGGCGGATTCTGCATCGGTGCCCCCGAGGGCGAGGAGCAGACGTGCCGCAACTTTGTCCAGGCCTTTGGCGCCGTCTGCCTCGCTCCTTCATACCGACTTGCCCCAGATTTCAAGTTTCCCTATGCTCCCAAGGATGCGTGGGACTGCTTGAAGTGGGCGGCGGCCAACGCGAAATCCTGGGGCGCTGACCCTTCCAAGGGATTCGTCATTGGGGGCACTTCAGCTGGTGGAAATATCACTGCCGTGCTGGCTCATGTGGCTCGAGATGAGAAGCTGTCACCGCCACTGACGGGACAATACCTTGCCATCCCCGCCGTGCTGCCGGACAAGAAAGTGCCCGCCAAATACCAGCCATATTTTCTTTCATACGAGCAAAACAGGAACGCCCCGGTCCTTCCCGTGGCAGCAATTGACATGTTCATGCAAGGATACGCCCCCGACGAGGACGACGGGGTATGGTATGCCGCGTTCAACCATCCAAAGGGCCACAAGGGTCTTCCTCCGGCGTTTTTCCAGATCGATGGGATGGACCCGCTGAGAGATGAAGCCCTCATCTATGAACGAGTCTTGAGGGAAGAAGATGGCATCAAGACCAAGATGTTCGTCTATCCCGGTTTGCCGCACGGCCATTGGGGCTTCTTCCCGTTCCTGAAGGGCAGCGAGAAATTCCGCAAAGAGCAGGTCGAGGGTATGGGCTGGCTGTTGGGGAGAGACCCGGATTTCACCAATGTCAGAACTGCCGCCGTGGCCGCTGGTGTCTAAGGCTCAAATAGAGTTCTTATGCATTGCTGGGTATAGACACGCCGTTTTGAGCTCTCCTGGTCGTCGAGAGAACAATACCACATTCTAGAATAGGTATCACAAACGAAGGCATGACTCATCTCACATGTCTCGGTCGGGTTCGTTCGTTGATCACCTCACGCTGGCATCATCATCTCTTCCTCTCCCTGATCTTGAACCTGACTCCATCTTTGTTGACACCGCCTACCGTCCTCGCCATCTTTGCGCGCTGCAGTTCCAGTTGATCCGCTGCAACGAGGATTTCCCGCTGCCTCTTCTTCAAAGCCTCGAGTTTCGCCACACGCATCTCTTGTAGACGTTTCCTCCTCTTCCGCTCCGTCTTGAGGCGGGCTAGGGCGTCTTGCTCCGTCCGCAGCCTTTTCTTAGATTTTGCCTTTGGTGGTTGCGTTTCGTCTACTAGGATGACGGATGTAGCAACCGCAGATTCCTCGACAGGCGTACGCTCGTAGTCGTCGATGAGTGAACCCTGCTTTACTTCGCCATTCAGCCCGCGCTTCTTCCCTCTCGTCGCCACCCCGTTCTCCTCGTCCTCGAACTGGATCTTCTTGCCCGGCCGTTCCTTCCCCAAAGAGACAGCATCCATCCCGACCTCTTCTTCCAGCCTCTCAATCTCTCTCCTCCCCTTCGCCGCCACCGTCCTCAAATACCCCGCGTCCTGCGTCTTGAGCAGTTTCACCGCATCATGACTGAGTGGCCTCCCTGGCACGATTCCCTTGACCTCTTCATCGTTGTGCTTGGATTTATGCTTCCCCAGTCCGGCATGCCCGTCCCTCACCATCCCAAATGCGAATTCGTCCGGGTTCTTCTCCCGCGCCTTTTGCGAAAGTTGGGAGAGTTTCTTCTTCTTGAGGTTGTAGTCCTGCGCCCGCAGCGAGTAGTCCTTGTGTTTTTCGAGGATTCCCCATTTTTGGCGGGCGGCGGGCTGGTCGCGCTCCCTGTGCGGCCGCCGCGAGATGGCGTTGCGGAGGGAGGACATCTCGAGGGCGTAGGGCGATAAGAGGATCAGAAGTCGCGGAGCAGTCGAAAGTGGGAAGGCCGGTGTTTTGAAGTGGCTGTAAACAAAATCAAACAGACGAGGAAATAATTTGGACGGCGCCGATTTCTCCACTTTTTTGGTCTCGACGTGTGCTCATCAGCTTCACCTGAGGTCAAGCTCACCTCGTCGACACCGAGAAGCTACCCACACAAGTGCGTGTATCGCCATGGCTAAATGACCCTTACTCTCGCTCATTCACAAACTCGTCTCGATTACTAGTCCAGCAAAAAAAGCCATGGAGATGGCTCCTTCAACCATCGCCGACGCCCTTCCCCCGACCTCACCACAGCCTCCAACAGCCCGGCAAAACAACCTTCGCAACCCCCTGCCTCTCTCCCCCGCCCAGGAACAAGAAGTCCGCAGACTCTACCACGAACGTGCCCGCCGGCGGTGTGCAGATGTCATTAAAAACTTCGCCGACTGCGCACGGGGCCGCACCCTTTCCGTGGCGTGGCACTGTAAGGACCAGCACTTGGCCATGAACAGCTGTATGATGCAGTATGCGACAAAGGCAGAGGAGGATGCTGCGCGAGAGGAGTGGTTCCAGGGGATCCTCGCGAGGCGGAAGCAGAAAGAGGAGGAGCTTGTGAAGGTGGAGGAGAGGAGAAGAGAGGTGATTGAGTTGACGAGACGGCAGGAGGAGAAGGAGCGGATCGCGGCCGAGAGGAAGAAGAAAGAGATCGAGGACGCGAAGATGCTGGAGGGGAAGGGGAAGGGCAAGGAAACGAAAGGTGGTGGTTGGTGGTTCCGGTGACGCAGGTTGAGTGAACGTCTTCTTCGGTCTACGGTCTGAGGACTCGCTTCTGGCTGACGGGCTGTACATAAGCCTAAGGAGCTGGAGAGAGACCGAAGCCACTGCTCCGTGGTGCTATCCCGGCCAGCACAGGTTGATGTCTCGAGAGCTTGCTGCTATGTAATTCACGCGCACACTGGTATCCAGCGAGCCAGCTGTCAGCCGACAGGGGCATCACACTGTCTTCATGATCGGCAATCCTCACCATGCGCTACCACCGCCAAACGCCTTCATGCTCACGACCATGTTGGCGTCTCGCCGGCCTCTTGTGCACCATCTCCAGATCATCCTCATCCTCGCTGCGAGTGTCATCTTCACCTTCACACCGTTCCAGTAACTCATCCTCCATGGCGTCCAGAAGATCATCTTCGACATGCAACCCGGTTCGCTGCACGAGGCTCTGCTCCGCCACAACGTCAGACCCGCCCTGCTGGTCCATCGGCTCGTCCTCCTCGGGAATTCGCTCCAGGCGCTGCTTCCACGACTCCATCATCTCCCTCCGTTGGCGAGTCAGCTCGGCAAGGGCGCCTCTCTCGTTCTCAAGATGTTGGAACAGGCGGGCTTCGACACGGCGATATTCTAGAATCCGTATGTACAGAACGAGACCCATCAAGAGCCACATTGCCGTGTTACTGAATGCGATGAGGAGTTCGAGGTCTGTGGCCTGGTCGATTGTGGTGGCATTTGCAGCCCGGATGGGAACGCCCAGGACAGTCGGCATGGTTGGGAATCTGGTTGGGTTTGATTGGACGCGAGGGTGGCGTTGAAGATGATGCTGTGAACGGCGTCGTCGGCGTGCTCCTGAGGGACGGTTGGCATCAATATCGGTCTCGCAACGGCTTGTGATGAATGGCTGATTTGAGAGGCGGGCGCGGCCTCCCAGATATATTGCGTTGCAGAAGACATGTTTGCTGGGGCGACAGGGTTGTTGATAACACACAAACGAGGCAATCCGCGGCGGTGTTGTACGGGCTCAAGCAAAGACGGAGCGCAATCAGAGAGGCCAACGGGTTGGTTCTGAACGGAGGATGATGCATTGTTGCGAACAAACAGGCGGTTTGTCCGTCAGCTATCTCCTATGCGTACGTACCAAGGGCAGGTTTGGTTGATTGCCACACATCGACTAGAGCGTCTGTCCGCTGTAAAGCAGAACTATCTCATCTCTAATCGAAGACACGATTGTCACCTCTTCCGTCTACGTTTGTTCGTAGTATTTGCCATGAATCCATCACGGGATACTGGGATATGGGATATGGTACGTGGGGATAGGCGAATTCTTACGGACGGCAATGGATGGGAGCAATCTGCCCATCTCCAGCACATGCTGCTCTGGCCACGCAACGTACAGTACATACAAAGCCTGACCCTGTCGCTTCCCTCTGTATGTGCGGTGTGGGGTCCTCCGCAAGTATAGGCAAGAAATGAGGACCGAGAAGAAGTCGAGTTCGAACACATCTACACTCGCCTCTCTCGACCCGGCCCGGCCAGTCTTGCTCTCCGTTTCCCCGACCTCGGCGAGCGCGTCAAATGACGTTCTTCAATTGCTGGCCGGCCAAGAAGCGCCTCAGGTTCTCGGCGACCAACCGCTCACTCCCTTGCGGCCTCCCGCCGGCGGCATGGGGACTCACGAAACAGTTCTTCGCGGCCCACAACCTGCTCTCGACGGGCAGCGGCTCCACGGCGAAGACGTCGAGGGCGGCGCCGCCGATGCCGCCGCTGACCAGGGCGTCGTACAGGGCGTCCTCGTCGACGGAGGTGCCGCGGCCGACGTTGACGACCCAGGCGTGCGAGGGCAGCAACTTGAGGCGCTCGGCGTTGAGGGCGTGCTTGGTCGCGTCGCTGCCGGGCAGGATCATGACGAGGGCGTCGGTCTCGGGGAGCAGGCGCGGCAGCTCGTCCTCGGCGTAGACCTCGTAGCCGTCACGGACGCCGCGGCGCGTGGCCACGCCGGAAACGTTGGCGCCGAGCAGGCGCAGCGACGGGGCCAGCGTCTTGGCGATGTTTCCGAACCCCCAGACCAGCACGTTGGCGCCGCGCAGGCTCGTGAAGCTGCCCGCGGGCCGGTCGGGCTGCGGGCCGCCCAGGTGCGCCGGCCACTGCGGCGGCGTCTTGGTCTGGTAGTCGCGCATCTCGTGGAACTTGCGCGCCGCCAGCAGCAGCAGGCCCAGCGTGTGCTCGGCCACCGTGTGGTCGTGCAGCCCGCTGCCCGTGGTGACGGTGACGGCCTTGGTGTCGAAGCCCGCGTTGAGCACGTCGTTCGGCCCCGCCGCCAGCGACTGGATCCATTTCAGGTTCTTCATGCGCGCCGCCGCGTCCGACAGGTTGGCCGCCGAGTTGGTCCAGGTGATGAGGATTTCGGCGTCGACCAGCTCCTCGGGGATCGGCTCCTTGACGTCATATGCGTGCAGAGAGACCGAGAAGCCTTCGAGCTCGGCCGTGTTGAGGGCCAGCGACGTCGGGTAGAGGAGTTTGACCATTGTGAAAGGGGGGCGCTGTCTGTTCGGGAATGCTCGAGACGGTATTCTGATGAGAGTGAGTCGCCTTAGGTTTCTGAATTGCTTCCCCAGGGACCGGATCCCCGCTTGATGGGGAGCAGAGGCAAGCTTGACGCGGAGTGCGTTGTCGGTGTCGCTGCCCGTCGTCGGCTTCTGTAGAGACGGGGTTCGGGTGATTCACAATTCTCGCAACTGCTCGGCGTTCAAGTCCTGGCAAACGAGGAGCGTTCGAATATTCCCAGATGGCGCAACTGCCAAGTCACAATTATATCTACTGGTCATGTCGGCTGGCCGGCGCACATCGGGCCTCTCTCCGCCACGCCATCTGCCGACGTGGGCGGGTTCGTGGGCCGGTCTCGTATATTTTCAATTGCCGACGAGCCAGTGATATTCCTGGCGCGAGTCGACAGTCAACCGCCCATGCCTCCCGATATCGCGCGACATGGACTCCCACACTCTGGCTGGATTTTGTTGCTCTCTATGCTGATGTGGAGATTGATGCTAATAACTGACATCTACGCTTGCTCCAAGTACTGCAAGACGCCGTGTGCGACGAATGAAATAGATTAAAACGCTCCCAGAGAACGCCCAAACGAATGCTCCAAATGAAAATCCAGGCGTGTGAGCTGCCCAAGAACGAACTCCAAGCCATACCAAGGATGCAGAAACCCTCGTCCAGGCTCCGTATCTCTCGGAGTGCTGGACCTCGTACTGCTAACTGACACCCATCAAACGATGTGGTCGACTGCTCCCCTGGCGCGGTCATCGACGTGGATGCTCGGCCCAGGGGCCCCCCAGCTCGCGGATCTGGGCCGTCGCAACGCGTTTGTCGATGCCGTTGCTGACGTTGGCGGTCGTAGTACATCCCTCGAATGCATGGTGACGTCGGAGGTGAAACTCGTGGTCCTCATGTGCGCATCTTCTTCTTCCGCCCACGCCAGACTTTCGTCCGGCAGCAGGATTGCCCGATCTATCGCGACGGGTAGTCCCCGGTGCCTGCCTCGAAGCATCACGGCGCAAAGCACAAGCTTGGAGGCCAGATGCCAGGCTCCGCTGAACGAGTAGTTGTTCCAGGGGACTCCGACACTGATGCCGACGCAGCCGTACCCACTGATGACTTCAAAGATGATATTGAACGTCGACTGCTTTCGTCGTTAGCATAAAACAGTCGCCACAAAGCATCAAACTTGATCAACGGTAGCCAAGATCGGCATTATGCGTGGGAATGGAAAGCGACTTACAAAGTTGACGGGATCACGCTCGAATTGGCCCATCTCAATCGTCGTAATGGCGAAGACTGCGACGGCGATCCACCACAAGTCGTGGCCGAGCTGGGAGCGGAGTTGCAAACGGATGAAATCCTCGCGATTCCATGTAGGATTCTGGGTCGTCTGGCCACCATGGGTCATGGTCAGAGTTCGTCTCAGCCCGGTCAAGAGCCCTTCCTTCTTCAGCTCTGCTGTCCCCTCATGGTCCTGATAGAGCGGAAGCTCGCCTGCGAAGATGCCGAGCGATCGTTCTTCGTAGACGTTGGTGTTCCGTATCGCCATCGTGACCGGGAAGGCGCTCAAGTACATCATAAGGACGTACAGAACGAGCAACCCTGACCTCAACCCTGCTATTGACACGACGTAGAAGCCACCACTCCTAACCGCGAAGGCCTGGAACAATCCCGCAACGATCCGGAATCCCGTGGGGAGCGAATCAACCACATCGTTTCCGATGTTGAGGAGTTCAAACGCAACCCAATCAACCGTGTTCAAAACAACAACGCTGGCAACGAGCCACCAGGTGGCGGCGCTGGGGAACAGATTCGTGTAGACTCTCCGAGGATGGTCCAGGCAGAATTGAATCGTCCGCCGTCGCCTCTGCCAGTCGGGCGAGGGAGAATCCTCCGGGATCATCTTGCTGAAAGTGCACAGGATGAGTCGAAGAAAGGGCGGAAAGAGGGTGTTTCCTGCAAGGATGAGCAGACTCAGCGTCAACATGCAGTAATAGCTTCCGTTGAGCGCCACGGCATTGGCATCAAGCAGAGCCATGCCGCTGTTGTTGAAAGCGCTGATGGCGAAGAAGGCGCCGGTCCAAAAGGGATTCAGGCTATATATCTAGTCAGCGGGACACTGCCGCGGCTCGAAACATGCAATCACGCACCCGTTTGTTTCTGCGGTGCTCGGACGGTTCACCGTTATCCAAGCCCCGACGCCCAGGGCGCCGAACAGTTGGAACAGGGTGAAGTAGGCAGGCACCAGCCAGGAAAGGAGGCAGATGGCATCATATTCGATACCTCCGAGTTTCCGCCTCTCTTTCTCGCTCAGGTGGTGGAATTGGGAGTTTCTTCCCAGATAACCCCCCACCGTGCCGATATATCTGTGCACCTTCTTCACCCACGGGCCGGGCTGCATTGTATCGTCATCGATGGCGCAGTCCGACGTCGCTTCGTGGAACCCCACGGGTCGTGCATTCCGCGGATGGCTGTCCAAGCCTCGAGCACCAACACCGCGACCCTCGAAGAAACTGGGGCTGTGGCGGATGTTTCGAGACCGAGACTCTGCGCGTTCCACCGGTGGGATCGACTCGAGGAATTTGACATGGCCAGCATTCGAGTCACTGTTGGGTGTGCCGGTGGCATGTGGCGTTCCCGGCTCAATCTGGGTCTCTGCTGGCACCACTACATGCTGCTGACGGTCCGCTGAGCTGGAGGAATCCTTACCTTCCTGGTATGGCGGACCCGCCTCCATCAAACGCCCACGCCACGCTCCAGAGGCAATGGTGGCCCCGAGATCATCCGAGTGGCCCTGGTCTCGTCTTGGCAAGGAGAAAGCACGTGTGCGAGGCCTGTGCAGTCGTTTCCGGCGCCGTTCGACAAGTTCTGCAAACTTCTTCTCGAACGCCCTCTTCCGTATATGGAGGGTGGAAGACGACACGAAGACGGCGGACCCAATGATGATCAGGAGGAACAGCAGGATCTGCTGCCAGGTATTCAGCTCGGAGAGATTGACTGTGTTCAGGCCTGCCTCGGTCATGGCGGAGACGCAGAGGAAGAGGCTGTCGATATATGGCACAGATCTGGCCGGGGTCGAGGAGCCCCAGAAGACCAGACTGGCGCCCAGAGTGGTGGCGACGAAGTAGAAATAGTGCCATTGAATGAAGGAGAAGCCGGTCAAGCCCTGGTAGACATGGTGGCGCACCCAGACCACCGCTCGCTGCACCAAGGTCGGTTTGCTGCGTCCACCAGGACCAGCGGGGAGGGACGACGACGGTTCTGAGCGGTGAGGTCAGCTTTGGATGAAGACCAGCAAAGAGATTGGGCCAGGCGGCGCAGTGCCCTTACTTTCCATCGCGCCTCAGGCGCGCCCTGGAAGGAGGAGAATCCCTCAGTCGGGGTCTCTGCAATTGTCGTAAGCCATGGTCGAGAAGGGGGAGTATGAGCGACACGTGGCTGGTGAGGTGAAAGAAAGAGGAATCAGTCTGGGTCTTTAATTAAATTCCAGATCAGGCACCAGGAGGGCCGCCAAGCCGTCGCTGTAAGCGCCCCTTTCGGGCCCTGGGCCACGGCGCTACTGTTCCACCGAGTGAGGGCTAGGCCCGCAATGAACGTGTAATGAGCGCAGATCATAAGGACCTCGCAGGCCTGGGCGACACCAGATGGTACGGCCCGGCCGGCTGATGACTCGCGTGCAGCTGGATCGAAAGAGATCCATGTCATTCACTCGTTGTCTGTCTGATTTCACTTTCCATTTTCATTTCCATTTCCATTTGCATCTTTATTGCGCATCACCTCCCTGGCTTTGGGTGCTTGGCCGTCGTCAGCACCCAGAGCAGCCAACCATGAAGTGTTCACAGCCAAATCAGCCCGATGTCTTCTTCCCATCGGCTTGTAAGGCTCGCTAACCGGCAGAACACCTAAGCGCCTGCAGAGACAACTTCCCATCCCCATTTTCGTCTCGCTCCTCAACCCTTCCCGTCTTCCATCTTGCAACTAAGCACTAGGTCTCCGGATGCGTAATGACCTCCTCGGCGGCGTGCCATTGGAACTCGTCGTAGCTGCAGTACCACTTGCAACGAAAAGAGTCGAATCACTTCCTTGCTGCTTCAAGCTCGGTCGTCTGAGTTCGCGCCCTTTGCCATTGATTGCTTCGCTAGTACGCCTTCCCGACGACTCCACGGCTGCCTTCTTGGGTGATCGTGATTCCATGCTCGCCTGATCAGCCTCGGCCGTACCATTGGTAGAGTCCGTCTCGCCCTGCGAACCTCTCCGCGGTATGATTTCACTGTCCCATCTCTTGCTTCTGGATAGCCTGGCTGCTTTGGACTTCGACCGCGGGGTTGCTGCTCGCTCTGGCGTTTCATTGTTCCCAAGACCTTCTGGAGCTGGTGTGGCTGCCGGCGTCTCGGCTGGCGTGGATATACCGCTACCTCCTGCGTTCTTCGGCTTCCCAGCACGTCGTCTACGCTTTTGGCGCTGGGGACCGCCCTCATTCTCTTTGTTGGTTGTTCCATCGTCATTTAGGAGTTCCTTATTCCGTGGTCTCTTATCTAGGCCGGCAAGTTTCCAGAAATGCCACTTCTTGAACATGGCAAAGCTTCGGATGGGATTTTCGTTCTGCAGCAGCTTGTTCTTCCAATGCTCTGCCTTGACCGGATCTTCGTTGAGCCACAAGTAATCTTCTTTGACTGCTTCATGCAACTCTGCGTTCGTCCAGCTATGGTTGTATTTGTCCTGTGAGGACAACTCTCGCCAGTCGACTTTGGATGAGGAAGCCGCTTTGGTGGGAGCTTCGGCTGCGGGCGTCCCTTGCTCTTTTGCTGCTCTTTCCTTCGCCTTGGTGTATTGATTGGGATGCTTTGGCCGTGGCTGCTCTTGACCATCGGCGGTTGCGCCGACTTTCTGACGCTTTGAATTGGGCGTCTCTTCGCGGCTGTCGCCGCCAGAAGGGCTGCCTCGCTTTCGACCCCGTGGCGTCGAAGTGGCAGAAGGCTCCTCGGACACATCGCGAGTGGGGGGAACCTTCTTGCCGTCGAAGCGTGTTCGGGTCAAGCGCTTGTTGACTGCCTTGTCTGGAGTTTCACCTGGTTGAACTTCACTGCCTTCCGGAGACACAGGTCGAATGATCTCGCCATTTGCATCGACATTGCGCTTAACATATGTGATGTTGTACTCGTCGTGATGGACTTGTTGTCTCGGAATCAGCCGGCGGCCATTGTTGTCAAGGATGGGTTCCCACCCGTCGATGTTATTTGGGTCATGCGCTTTGGCGAGCATGGCCTTGTACTCGCGTTCCTTTGGCACAAAGCCGCCTTGCTCAAAGGGCTCTTGAAACAAGCGGACGTCTTGCTTCTCGCGCTCGCTCAGGTCATCGGCGGATCTGAGGCCAGGAATACCGGCATGGAGCAAGGCAGGACGCTGGGGATCGTACTTGTAGCCGTACAGTGCAGCTTCCTTTCGTTCCTCAAACACGTCCGGGGCCGGGAGGGTTCGAGGATTTTTGGGAGGCACCCTGCCTCTGATGGCGGCGATCTGGCTTTCGATCTCGAGGTATTCACCTTGGGCGAGTTCCATGGCAATCTGATTATTTGAACTTGCAGCGTACAGCTGTTGATGGTTGAGTTTAGTGAGGTCCAAGATGAAGTTTTGTGGATCGGTAAGTGGTTGCCATCCTTCGTCGTTGAGCTCCTCAGAACTGTAGAGGACCGGCCGGGTAGAAGTTTCGCCAAAAGCGGAGTGCCAGAGAGTGTCGATCTCCATGGCGGTCGTGACGGCAGTCTGTAGGTCCGCAGCGTGTTAATGAAAAGCGTACTCCATGCACCTGGAGAGAGGGAGATGAGGTCGTGTGCGCAGCGCTCAGTAGTCAGATGAGAAAGAAAGGGTGGTGCGGCGAGAAGTAAAGGCTGGCAGACGAAAACCGCCGGCGGCGATTCTTCGCGTGGATAAAGACGCAATCGGGGCGTCAATGGTCAATCAAGCAAGGGAAATTGGGTATTGTTCCCGTTATCCAGGTGAAGAACAGGGCACTCTGAATCAATCATGGCATTCAAGGTCCGGCAGTGTATGCTGAAATGGCTGAGACGGGCTTACAGAATGAGCCAGTTAGTGTTTGCTGCCCACCAATGACAGCGCACGCTTCGACGCCCGCCCGGCCAATCAGAATTTGAGCATTTTCGGTGGTGCGCACCGTTTTACACGCAGGAGCAAAGGCAGTTCCCTGTTCGGTCGCAGCAGAAATACCATGAACAGGTGAAAGTATGGCTGAGGTCCAGCGATGCACTACTTTTTCTAGGGCACGTTTCGTGCTTTGCAAGCAGGATGGCCGCCCGATGATCTGAAGCACCATCATGCATCAGCATATCTCCGTCTCTCCTGCATTCGCTTCTCCGTGGCCTTCTTCGCGCCCTCGATCCATGCATCATAGGTGCCGTCCTTGATCTTCATCTTGACCACGCCTTTGAGAACCTCGGCCGTGAAGCCGACAAAGTTGTGCCGCCGTAGCGCGTTCTCGAAATCCCACTGCGCCCGCTTCCGCTGCTCGCGTGCAAGCAATTCCATATCCTTAAACTCGTGCGCTTTGACTCTCAGGTCCTCGCATATTGCCATCAAGTTGAAGCGAACCTCCCCGGGCGGGTACCGCTCAATCCGCCGTTGCAGCACAGGAATGATCTTGTCGGGGAATTCCTCTGGCGTGCAATCACCATGCGATATCGGGTATGGCTGCAGTCCGTCCAGCTCATAGAGTTTACCGTGATGACATGTGTACCCGATGAAGTGAAAGACGTCTTCAGTCCCAGCACCCGGATCGCGCGCAGACTCGTCAACAAAAGGGCTAGATTTCGCGAAGCTGTTGTGCACAGTCCGGATCATCTCTGAGTTCGACAGCGACTCGCCCCGCAATCCGGCGTCAAAGCCCGTTGTGAAGTCCTTGAACTCTTGCAGTGATGGGCCGACATCTATTGCACCTCTGCCGGCTGATGCGCTCGACTTGTCGTTGTTCAGCACTACGGAGAGGACGGCTTGCGTGCCGCAGGCGTTCTGGATGGTCTGGGCCGCGAAGAAGAGCCCTTCCTCCTCGACTGCGGTTGTGTCGTATGTGCCATCCCGCGGTGCTGCTCGGCTTTCTGATGATGACCCGATCCACTTGAAGAGGAAAATAACGCCGTAAACGGGACTGTCGCAGGTAACACAGATGTCAGCATGGCAGAACCACCTCGCCCAGGACGGACAGGAAGAGTCTTGCGCGACCTTCTCGTTACCTCAAAGCATGTATCGAATCAGCGTCCAGCGATATTAGCTCCTCACACTGCACTCCCTTGACTCCCAACTGCTCGATCAAGGAGGTGAATACACCCTGCGATTTCGAGGAAGCATGTCAGCAATGCTCCATGGTGTGAAATGAGCAGGGGACTTTGGCGTGCTTACTTCATCGGATTCAATCGTGCTCCAACCACCGCTCGCCGCATCTTCCGCCATCTTCGCTGACCGTGAAGGAGAAGGCGGTCGAGGTCGAGAGCCTGCACTTCCGATCCTGCTGTGGAAGTCGGTGAAGACGAAGAATGTCGCGTCAAACTGCACCCATCGTCATGTCAAATTCAAGCGGGTCTGACCATGAGGAGAATCGAGCCAGTGGCGTGGAAGCAAGCAGACTCAGGTACGCGTCCAGCCCTGGCAGATGACGGGCTTGGGGGACCCGGAACCCACGGCAAACGGCGTCTGGGTTACCCGAGAAGCGCCAGCCCTAGCTAAAAGTGAAGCCTCGTGTTCCCAGGCGGGGACTTCTGGGTCTGCGTTTTGGCCACTAGTATTAGCGTTGGGGCGGTCGAAGACGCCGCATCACGAAGTTCGTATAGGATGGTGCGATCAGGCAGTGCGACAGCTCGCTGTCTAGATCTATTCGGATTGATCTCTCTGCCCCCGATCTCGTTATCCGCTGGGAACGCTGATCCTTCGAGATCTCTTCCCTCGGTCCCGTATTCATGGTAAGCTCACCGGTAGCCGACTGCAAAAAGATACGTGCCTGCGGTATCCAGACCCGGTCACTCGATGCGGCGTCATGCCATGCGAGACCGATGCTCCTCGTCGACAACGTTCAGCCTCTCAAGTGCGACTGCCAAGGACCGCAGTTTGCCACAGTCTACTCAACCAGTGCCGGCGGAAAGGCGACGGCATGGCTGCCAAGTCCAGATGTAACGCGACATTGTCGCAACATCGATGACTCTGAGGCCCCAGTGTTGCGGTCGGATCGCATCTTTCGTATTGCCAGCATCGTATGACTCCGCCTACGAATATGGTGCGTATTCACTTCCTCGGCACTCTCACCCAGTCCGCGGCACACGAGCATAATATGTCATCTCGGGTCCAGTCATCTGCTCGAGTCATACACAGCTCCAAGTCACGGGCAGCAAGGCGGATGAACCCGGTGTTCTCAAAATATACACGAGTACGAAATGATTCCATGTCGATCACCCTTACCTGCGTATCATTTTAAGGCAACAGTGCCCGCCGGATATCAACCACCAGGGAACATGTTGCTCTTTCTGGACAAGAGGAGGAAATCAAATCGATGGTGAGCATATCTGGTCAATAACCAATTACCTTGGGCCGCTCCTGCAGCACCGCTCTCATCGAAATTCTTCAATACAACATTTGGTGCCCGGAATTTGTCAAATAGAAGGCCTCAACACTCTGACCATCGGGGGACCGCCGCCCGGCAGATTCGGGCTATTGTGAGATCGGATGAGATGGAAAGAATACCGACGTGCAGATTGACCTCTCCGCCTGAGTAAATAAATCTGGGGTGACAAGGCGAGCCGACATAATCGTCTGCTCCTGACGCGGCCACCCAACACCAAGCTTTTGTAAAGAGATCACCGCCATATATAGATTTTGAACAATCCTTTCGCCGAAATCATGGACTCCTGCGCCCGGTGGCCTCGTCTTTTTCTCATTGGTTCGATTTCATACATTGCTTCCTAACGCCTCGCTAATAGCCGTGAATTAGTCCCCATAGATGGTGGGTGCCCTTGGTCTCACGTCATCGTTCGTCATGGTCATGGTCATCATGGAGTCCGTCCTCACTGTTGCCGTTCTTTGCCCTTGTCTTGCTGTGATTGCTGCAGCGGCGGAGACATGGTCGCTGGAGGATTCCTGTGGGGAAGATGAATACTCAGTCGGGGTTCGTCTAAGTCCAGAGTTGTGAAGGAGCGACGAACCGAGTATTCATATTCATGCTGCCGTATGGGTTGTACGGTGCTTGAATTTGCCCAAAGTAGTCCATCCTCGACCCTGGGAGCTCGTGGCTGCTTCGCGGGTGCTGCGTCGCAGGAGAGCCATATACCATCCCCATTGCGTGGGGACTGCCTGACGCGAGACTCCGATCACTCATTGAATGGGTGCGTCCGAGCGATGACAGAGACGACATGGAAGATTCTCGGCGTGGTTCCCCAGGGCCTAGAGCAGCTTGGAAATAAGCTGATCCGGGCAGAGGCAGGCTGCCAGGGGCATGGAGGGGTGAATTGGAGTAGAGGGGTGCGATCGATACGTCCGTAGAGGTGGAAATGGGCATTTGGGGTGCGGTGTAAGGACTTCCATGGGGAGAATAGCGATAGCCCTCGATGCTTTGGCTACTCTGGCTGTTGTGCCTTTGCCTCAGCCGATACGAAGTCATGATCTGCACGGGCACATCTATCAGGGACAATGCCACCTGGATGCTTGTGTCCTGAGGTTGTGTGGTCCGTCTTGTTCTGAGCATGTCATGTACTCGCTCAAGCGGGAGAACGGACATGCTTCCAAGATAGGCGCCACCGATATCTGGAAACAACGGCTCGACAGCGAGTGCGCTTGCGTAAAGGTGCGAGAGCAAAGTTAGAGGGGCCAGATCGGATTCGCCTGCGCGTAAAATCAGTGGTGGCAGCCAAAAGATGAGATCTCTCAGTGGCTGTAAGCGGACGAATGCTTGCTCCGGTGCTTGAGTGGACAAGTCCCGTTGCAAGTCTTGAAGGTATTCGAACAAGCGTCCCGCATACTCTGCAAGTTCCTCGCTGGTTGAGAGCCGCAGTCTCAAGTTGTGGGTGGCTGTGGTGATCTGTTCGACTCGCCGTAAATCTTCATGAGGAATGGACAATTGTGCATGAGGCATGGTTGGAGTTGCAGGAGTCCGTGCTCGAGCAACTGTCCTTTGGTTTTCTAAATACCGAGCCAGGTCGGACTCGTGTATCCATTGCCGCATCGCACTCATGACCTGTACGTTGTCAACATCGTTCGCTTCGAACATAGGTTTTGGTCACTTACGGTTGAGATGCCCTGTTGCAGAGAGGCCCAGCCCCGCCTGTCTCTTGTTAGCTTTCACACAGAGGCTGGACATTATTCTCACCAGTCGGTTGCCTGCCACGACAGGAGAATAGAGGCGGCGAGGATAGCTTCTGAATTCTCCCTAGAGAACGCGCCGATGGCTTCATGTAGGCCCTTAAGGGCGACTCCTCGATGGTGGTACGCCAGGTTGTCTGTGTCTGGGTTCTTCGTCTGCCACGCGAGATGGGATGCAGACAACGCAAGGAGTGCGCTCATAGCAAAATCATGCGAGAGTGACGCAGAGATGAGTCTCAATGCCGCGTTAGCAATGTCGTCCATAGATGTTAGACACATCATCTTACGAGTGCGTCTTGAAGCCCCACGCCGTGCATGTGCTGTATCCCCGATTATACATGTCCGTTGACAAAGTCGTAATGTGGTGGATCAGGCGCAGATCAATTGTCGAGAATCGCGTCCAGTATACCCTGTCTGGCACCTGAAGCTCCTGTAGAGGAGATTCGCCTGACATGCGCCAATTGTCAAGGCGACGCTGGAGCTCGGGGGACATCAAGAGGTCGGGAGGTTTGGCGCCTTTCAGAGGCTCCTCGCCGGCTGCTGGCATGTCCATGTAGTCGCAACGGCAATTATGCTTTGTACAGTTTCGACATTGCGGGAAGGTCTCGTCACAGCGTATATGTCGCCGCTTGCAAGTTTTGCACCCTTTTCTCGACTTCGTGTGGCTCTTGCGAGGTGGGCCACCCCCAGGTCCAGCCATTCTTCGAGCCAGATTGGACTACCCTCGGACGGTTTGGAGCTGGCAGCCCCAGCCTTATCTGCCCCGAAACCAGATGCTCCTTGGAGCTGCTTCTCACCGAAGAACAAGAATGAGAAGCGTTGCCGTGACGATGAGGTGCCCTGCGTTTTTTGTAAATGGAAACTGTAACGATAGATTGGAGCAGGCCTTCGCTATATTCAAAGATGCCGGTGAGGGTTGTAGTCAAAAAAGGCTGTGCCGATCTGGACTCTGAAGGGGCGCCCTCGTATTAATGAGCAAGGCTGAAATAGATTTCAACCCCACAAGACGAGAGCGGGCTGGGGAATCCGAGGAGCGGGAAAAAGAGACCAAAGGCGAGAGTGGTATAGAAGGATAAGTCAATCGTATGACCACAACCTTGGTTCAAGTTCCGTCATCCGTGGGTCCGATGTCAGCAGAAGCAAAAGCAGGGAGTGTGTCATAATAGACGCAAGCGTTGTGAGCCAGTGACAAGGAAGTGGAGGGATGAAAAAGAAGACTTGGATTGCCACGAGGTCCCATTGTCAGTAAAGTACGAATCCGAGGCCTGAAATAGAAGCCGTGATCAGGACACGATATGCATTCGGCTGGAAACATCTCGTCCTCAAGCTACTGCATCGCGTAGGAGCGGCGTTTGGAGGAAAACAACAGGCGACGGGAAAGCAACGACTCAGCCTCGATTCCGTCGCGGCATCTTCCACGCCCTTGTCTTTTGGCTTTCGCTGTTGAGAAGGTGTCTGGTTGGGGCAAGTGCAAGTGTTCTGGGTAGGTCGAGCAGACCACCAGCAGACATCCAACGGGGCAGTAGCTTCTGCGGTCTGAAAGGGTGGAGGGAATGAGAGGCTGCCCGCGGGTCGCCGTGCATATGGCCTGGGCTTGCCCTAAAGTGACCAAGAGCGCCTTGGAAGAGTTTTCTCACCCACCACCCAACCTGCTGAACAGAAGCCCTGTGGGAAACTAGTCGCAGGGGGTCACGATGGGATCGAATCAACTTCGGAGCGTGTCTGACGGAGCTGCCATGCTCGCCGAGGACTAGCGTGGACAAGGTAGAATAGTGCTCGCGGACGGCGATCTAACATGGGCCAGTGAACCGACGCTCTGGATCCGGAATGGGACGAGCAGGGGCACGGTCTTCACCTCTGGTCAGTCGAGGCCATGCAAATGGGATTTCCAGGCTGCCTTACAGGTGTGATGGTCCTGGCACATCTCACCTGCACCGAGTACCAGAATAGGACAATTCTCTTGGGATGGTGGGCCAGACTTTGTTGGATGAGATGAGCGACCAGAGCATCAGCCTGACCACAGAAGAGGGCGGAGACATTGAGCCTGCAAGAGTGGGTATGGACGAATGGGTGTCGGTATGCAGCCCTGTCGAGCACGCGTGCCCGGTCAAGGTGAGCAGAGCTTGAAAAGACAGAAAAGGCAGAAAGGCAAGACCAGCCAACGACCAGCCAGATGGGACACTGGTTGTGTCGGCCGCCAAGCGCAGCTGAATGCCTCGTGGCTGACCCGTGTCCTGGCGTGGACTCTCAAAAGGGCTGCTGCTGCTGGGCCGGGCGAATTGTGATTGGACAACACTGCGTCCCAGAAGCACTTAACTTTTCGAGCTTTCTGGTAGTCCGTTGCGGTCCCCTGCAGGAGCCGATTGAACCACCGAAAGCCATGATGCAAGCTGCCATGTCCTGATTACCAGACACAGGGTTACCGGCCCAGCCTTTCCTCCGTCGTGCCTGCCTGAAGTTGACGAGGCCAATTCGTGAAGGAATGGTTGCTCTTAGGGCAAATAGATAAGGTCGACTACGAAATCTCCATGGAGATACAAACAATCCGAGTCCTCCACCCACTGGAGCGCCTGCAACCGTATGCCTAATCTGGAGCCCGATATTAACTCAAGCAAGCATTCCTGAGGCGGGGTTTCCAAGTGTCCGCATCCACACGCATATGTACTAGGACTTGAGGTTGCGGCTCATCTTCGCGGCCGTCACCATGCGATTTTGTTAAGCATTCCTTACACGAGATTTTTCAGTGGCTGCCTCGTACACGCTTCTGCTGTGATCTCCCCTTTCGACGTCGACTCACCGTGTGTGATTCGAAGCGAACCAGACGGGATGAAGCTTGTCAGTTTCGCGTTTGGATTCCCAAGCATGGCGTTTGCCCATGTCTGCTTTGACCAAGCAGGCTGCAGAATTATGATACCACTTGTGGACAGGAGGGGGGTTGCTGTTGTTGGGATAGACTGCGAAATGAGCTGCAGAGCGCGGGGTTCAAATCCACAGGACCCATGCTCTTTGGAAGCTGGGACAGCAGCTAACGGCGACAAAGTTTGCCGGATTCCTGGGAGGCAGCACGGCGCCATGTGGACACCCCTGACTTCTCGCTTGCGCGAGAATCTGGACAGGTCTGTGGTCTCCGCTGAACGCCCCATTAGTATGGTTTGGGAAAGGTCAACCTTGACGGGCAAGAAGGACTCGAAAGTTTGACACCTTTTGCTCCTCGCTTGAGCTCTCCAGATCGTTGTCGATCGCAAGCTCTATCGCGATCAATTTCTGTGAATGACAGACCAACGAAAGGCTAGGAAGTGCAAGGGTAGAGCAATATCCGGGTGATCTCAGTCCGGAAATCAGCTTACGTCAATCCCCGTCGGCGAAATTTCCCCGCTGCTGTCCTACTTAGGCTGTTTGCGAAGAAAGCGACCAAGAAGTTGGTAGTCTTCAGAAGACTCTCGAGTAACGCGCGCACACGTAATGTGCCTTTCAAGCGGGCCACGAAGCGCTGGCCTGCCGTACCCAAATGACCCTTGATGCCAGCCCGCTCTGAGCATACCAGGCGATCCATCATCCAAGAGTTCTTAGGCCTGCAAGAGCCAGAACCAAATGACAGCTACGCCCGAATGAAACGGGGGTGAAAATGACAAGGCAGCCTTTTCCTGGAATTTCTGACGCTCCAGATGCTCCAAGCATGCATTTCATCGAAATCCCAGCCTCCCGAGCCCAGGCCAGACAGCCGTTGCGCGACCAGCTGAAGACTGCGGCCACCTATCATATACCGTGGCGGGAATTCCAAAGTTTTGTCTGCTTGCAGCTACCTGAGGGCTCACCTTGTGACTAGGAGGAGCCGCAGCTGCTATTCCTCTCTGGAACGGCCCCAGTGCCAATTGAGTTGGACGTTGCCGCATTTGTTGATGCCAACGCACGGACCAGCATCGCGGTCAATGCATATGTAGCTCCTTTGCTAAGCAAATGCTCGGCATCCTCGTCAGACGGACCACTCATTTACGGTATTGATGCATGGAATGACTGGGTTGGCTATGCTGGGTGCCAAGGCAGGCATTGTTCGGTACTCCTATGAAGCCCGAGCAGGGGTTGATACAAGCAGAACCTCGGAAGGGCGGCGGTGGTTGACCACTCACACTCACTGTGACTGGTTGGATCAGAAGGAATCATTTGGCTGCAACACTCAGCCGCAGCCCGTTGAGATCCGCTGCTCTCCTTCATCTGGGCAGGATACAAACGTCACACGGAGGGATTTCCAGTGTTCGCCCAAGACCGGTCAACTTCTCGTCTACCGGTGCGGACTGATGACCCTCCGACACGACTTGAACTTCACCATGGGCCCAATAGAGCATTATTAATTGTCCTTGCCACGGACTCATCGACAATGTTGGCAAGCCTCCACCCAGGCAAGGGTTTGATCAGTGCGTGGACATGGATCTTCTTTCTCCTAGTTTCCAGCTGGACGGGACCAAGGAAGAATTGGACAGAAAGTCATTGGAAAGAGATGCTCAATTTTCAAGTCGCCGAACACCAGTTTCAAGGCCGCCTGGATTGCATGGTAGCGAGACCCGTTACCCTGGGCGAACTGTTCTTCATGGTATCATTGCAAAGCTTGCTGGTTTATGACAGTGTCACACCGTTTTCGTTATCTGCAGAAGTGTGCAGCCACAGTGACGGTTCGTGCATGCAAGAAATCCTCAGTTGCCTCCCCATGAAAAGCCCTAGCAGGGATGCCCTTTTACATCACCACGCCGCTGTTGCTCGCAATTCTGGGCCACAGCTCAGCGGCCTCCTTTCCCACAGGTCCCGTGATAGCGCTGCCTTTCATTTCACCTTTCGGGTTTACAATGACGCCTGCGTTGTCTTCGAAATAGAGGTAGATCCCGTCCGGCCGTCTCCAAGGTTTTGATTGTCGGACCACGACTGCGGGCATGACTAAATGGCAATCGTCAGTTGCTTGTGTCGGCGCCCCTCCAGATTGTACATACCCTTCTTTCTCAACTCTGGCTTTCCTTTCTTGACCGTGGCCATAACCATGTCTCCAACACCGGCGGCAGGTAATCTGTTCAATCGAGCACCGATACCCTTGACTGAAATGATATAGAGATTTCGAGCACCCGAGTTGTCCGCGCAGGACATAACCGCTCCGCTGTGGCCATTCGTTAGCATGCCTCTATCGCCCACTTCCAGCTCTTAAAAGAGCCGGCCTCTTCATCGCCCGGGGGTACATTCCGCCATATCTTCTGTGCTCGGCATATATAGCCAGTTGACACGGGCGGGTTGGATCGAATTTGAGCGTAGGGAGAAACGTACACGGGGAGACCGAGAGTCATCTTGAGCTTGTTGCCAGAGGCACCACCGCGACTATTTGAATGTTAGCCCTGCTCCTTCCTCTCCGATCCAAGAGCTGTCTCAGACGCCAGACGTACCCTCGCTTCGACATCTTGACGGTGTTGTGGTTGAATCCTTATCGCAGCTGTGCCGTGGAGGAAAATGTAACCAATCTCAAATTGGGGATCGTAAAAATCAACGTGCGCCGCCGCATGGCCGCCGCCAAGAATTAGGCTTGGCATTAGATACCCCACTCACGCTCATTTACATCATCCAATCGCACCTGGGGCTGGCACCGAGTATCCCCATCCCGGTTCGTTATTATTCTTTCTGGCCTTTCTTTCAAGTAGGCGACTGTTTCAAATAACAGCAAGGCCATCCTTGTCAATATCAATCTGCCGAGAGGACGAGAGGAACAGTGGCCCATCTCGAGAGTCTTCCGGCGGTTAACAGCTGAAGTGATCGAGAGTAGCCGTTCGCCGAGTCCCGTACGACCACATAAGGCTCTTCCTATTATTCTTACTTGGCGGCTGGGGGCTGCGCGAAAGACCTACAATGGGTTGGCGAGACACATTCTGCACGACAGCGCGACATGCTAGGTATATCTATTTCAAGCTCGAATTGACCGTGGTTGTCTACTTTGTGGAACTTGGACAAATAATGAAGATTTGTTCCTCAGCAGTCTCCTGTGTTGAGACTCCATGTTGCATGTCGAGTTGCGTGATTCACCACTTTTCTCCTCAAGCCTGAAGCCAGGATGGAAAATGGAACACCTTCTAGTTTAGATTCTTTTTCTGAGGGTGGTTTGGGCACATTGACGTGTTGACCTTCATCTCGAGATTCCCATCTCTTGGTGCAAATCGATCCACACGGCATCGTATTGCGCTCCCAATATAGGGTGATGCTTGCCATGCATTATTTATTTCAGGTCTTAGACTTTGTCCTCCGCGTGGCAGGCACTGCGGTGGTGACGTCGACCGCCCTTAAGTGTCCGACTCTGCAATGGATAAAGAACTCGGCCTAATGAATCTGGTCATCATGTTTAGATATGATGGATCATTCGGGTTTTTTACCTCGTGTGGTTGAGGCCTTCTCGGCCGAAGTGAGGGATTCACCAGAATGAATCTTTTTGGACGTCGAAAAAGCAGCAGAGACTTCGACAGTTGAAAGTTCTGTTATGGTCACAGTGCCCATGCAATGATCTCCACCTCGAACGAATCCGCTGCTGTTTATCACGGTGTTGATGCTGAGCGATCCATGCCCTGCGATCAGGGATTCAATACAGGACAGGCCATGCTGATTGCGTTGTTGCGGGAGTTCGGGGGCCCCTTTTTTTGCAGTGGATGTCACCTGTCTGACTTACAGGCAGCGTGAAGGAGATGCCGTGGACAATGAAGTCAATCGTCGCATTTAATCATCTCGTGATTGGGAGGACAACTTTGGACACGCCTGAATCGATGTTCACAATATGCTGCTCCAAATGCTTGAAACCACCCAACATGGGCTTGGAGAGGGCGTATCTCCTTACTCTTAACTCGCTCAGCTGCACAGTTCCAAGCACGGTGTGCATGATAAGGACCAGATACTCCTGGACAGCTCAAATCACCACTGCAAACTCCGTTGATTAAGCTTCTTCGAATAGCTTGACCGAATTCAGGCCTTCATGCCAATATGGTTCATGGTCACTGGTCGCTGAACGATGCGACGAAGCGGCACAGAACATGTCGAGAATCGGAGCCCCTATGATCATGAATTGCTCTTTGTCGAGGAGAACCCTTAAGTCAAGCTGTCATGTCGGGCAAGCAGGGTCGTCAATCTAGCCTAAGAGATAACCCAATGGTCGCGAGTCCGTACGTACAGTGGGAACGAAGGAGGCTAGACCCATGGCAGGGGCAGTCTCGCTGCCTGACTGTTGCTTCCTCGTCAAGAAGACATTCAGCAAGAACATAGGATTGAAGCATGGGCTTTGGAGGATGTTTTATGTGCTCGGCCATCTGATACCAAAGAACTACCGTGCCCAAGGTCCCTACTCGGGCATGGCAGCTCCGATCCGTTCCAAAGTCAACCCCCAGACTTAGAAGCATTCTCTGTTGCGAGACTGACCCATCGCTGAATGTCCGCCGAAGATCAGTGTGCCTGTCTCGCGTCCTAACACGCTCGCACCGACATGGATCTTGTCTGCTAATGGTTCACGGAGTCCCATAGCGGTAGAGAGCTCTGGCCGGCACACCGGTCCACTGGTGCGCGAGGAGTGGAAATCCGCTGGTCAAGCACTGGTTTGCTCCGTCTATTACCCATCCAGCTCTCTGCCACGCACTGACATTTGGGGCGGCCGTGCACATTCAAACACGAAGGCAATGGCTACAGCCCTTCGGCAATATCTAGGCAGCAGCAGAGACTCACTCCCTGGGCTCTTAGCCATGAATACCGGCGACGCAGTGGCTGGACAAAGCGATGAGAGTTCTGTACTCGCGCCTTCAGACGAGACGATATGCAGTGTTATGGATCTAGCTCGCAGTGAAGCTGATCTGACCGTTTCTAGGTCGTCTCTGGCATGCTTTGATCCTCCCATTGACAAGCATGCAGTGGGCTGGATGTGTCCGCAACCGTCAACATGTCAGAGATGCATTTCCGGGACTTAGAGCAACTTTTCAAAATGGGTGGCCGTCTGGCAAGCCTCGACATGGACTGTGTGGCGGATATCATCGTCACGTATTCCGGAAGTGAAGACTAGATCCTTACCTTTGGCGGATTTCGGCCCGGTTGATTGAACGCGAGCCCAGAGGCGATGTGCTACAAGCAAGAAAACACCTGATCGAGCCCCGATTTTCGTGGTACTCGTCTTCCAGACCTGAAAGGCGCCGGAGCTCGTGGAGTCCGGCCTTAGGTGACTTCGAGCTGGTGGGAGATCCCCCCAGGTCGGTGTTTGAACTGCAGGACATCCGGGGCTTCCTTCTCGCCGTCCATTCGTCTCGTGCGCCTTTTGCGGGAGGCGCTCTCCGGACGCGCGACCTTCAAAGCCTGGAAGATGATGAACTCCCGCTCTTGCTGTGAGTGTTGCTGATTGGAGGCATCGTTGCCAATGACTTATTCAAGAGGGATTGACCGGTTTTAACAACTGAAACCTTCATGGCACGCCTCCGACCTCGAGATCGGGAGACCGCGAAAGCAGCCTTGAGGCACATCCCATGGCTGGACAGTGCGTGCAAATTCGGCGGAAGAACTCTTTGGGAGGAAGCAACTCTGCTTTTTGGGACCGGGAGACTGAGTTCCCTGAGTCACACTGGATGGACCAGAGAGACCGTGCTGCTTGATGGCTATCTCAAACTGCTCTCAATCTGCCCATGCTCTAGGTAGTCATTTGCCGTTAATACCTACCGCCGTGTCTGGTCTAGCTGACATTACTCTGCGTGTAATTGCCTGGTTTGATCATGCTGCGCCATGTCTGCCATATCTCAGGCGGAAGGTCCGTCTGCGGCACTGTGTTCCGTCTCGCAGGCGCCTGTTGATGCAGAGCTGTTGCAACTTTCCGCATCACGCGCACGAGATAGGGCCGAAAGAGGACAGTCCCTACATCAAGCAGTGCATGTACGTTCTGTAAGTCGACCGGTTGCCCTCTAGGCCGTGAAACGGCCTGACGGCCTAGAGCTTCCACAGCCACGGAATCCTGCACCGATATAAGCCACATGTGTCACAAACGGTTCTCCGCAACCGTTTGCGATATCTCAGAGAACGATCCATGGTGCGTCTTCTCCACTTCTCATGTCGATATCAGGGTCCAGCTCTTTATCGCGAGAATGTCTCAGCTTCATGTCGCAAAAGGGGATGAGGCTGGCTGAGACTGTACTCCTTTACGTGGGATTGTGGTGGGACGGGTCCATTGTCCCAGTGCAAGGCGATGGCTGAGCCGGGAACCACACTCGGCGACTGCTTCGTGATCCAGCAGCCGGGGGGGTTTGTCGGTTACACACGGACCGCAGGGAAGGCAGAGAAGGCCTCTAATTTGAGTGCTTCTGCCTCTGTCCGACACGTGCCAGGTAGGGAATGTGGTGTTCTGGGTCACCTGGTCGCGAGGGGAATTTACGGTGTGCACAAAGTTCATGTGCGTGTGCTTAGACTTTGCTAGGCGCCGGTACTTGGAGAAGCCCCGAGCCCCCCGGGCCTAGTTACGGGCCCCCGTCCAGCCCCTTAGGCCTGAAGCTGCCACCTGCGCGTGGTGCCTGCATTCGTCATCATTCCTCCTGCCCCGGACACAGTAAGTGCAGAAGTCACCCTCATCGCTGCCTTCTGCCGCACTCTATCCAACACCCTTCAGACATGATGGAGCTCTCTCCTGAGCGTTTGTACCGCTCCTTCCGGCTTATTCCTTGCTTACTGCTCCAGCATCCGTTCACTATACCTGGACCTTTCTGACCAATCTCCACCCGATGTCTCTAACCATACCCAGTATGTAACACCGTGCGTGCGGCGCCGAGGTTAGTCCAAGAGCCAGGGCTGGCAGGGGGGAGGCGGGCTGAATGTGACGGCCAATGCTCGATGGCCCCTGTCGCCAATCAGATCGCCAGTATTGCGAACCACGCAGTCTCGGCCCCCCCAGGCATCCCTCCCCATTCACCTGGGCTTGGGAGCCTCAGCTGCGGCCCTCAGCCCTAGTCGTATTCGTCAGGAGGCCTTTTGCGAACGCTCCTTTCCACGGCTCACTGCCCTTCTTCTCTCTGCGAGTCATCGTTCGCTTCTGTCGTGCCGCCGCTTTGCAGGCTGCCATTCCTTCGACGCCTGACGCGGAGCTCCTTATATAACCCGGCCTGGACGTTGCTCCAAAACAATGGCGCGAAAAAGAAAGCTCTCTTCGACCTCTGTCAGCGCCATGGACGGCTCGCGCGATCATCCGTTCGACTTGGACTATGTTCATGCAGAGTCCAAGGTCACCAGCACCATCAAAGGCTTCTTCGAAAGCATTGCCGGCTCAGGCCCGGATCCGACCAACACGGTCATCAATGGAACGACGGTACAGTCGAAGCCATTTCTGGCAAGAGTGCTTGCCGACATCGCGTCTCAAGCGCCTCGCATCGGAGAGAATCTCGGACTGATCCATTCTCTGGTCGACACCACGCTCTTCGATGGCGGCCTTGTTGACGACCGGCAATATCAGGTACCCAAGCCGCCAGGTGAAGCTCTTCGATGTCAGCTGACTCTGCGTGAACACAGATGGAAAAGATTCTGCAGCTGGCGGCCTCCTTGCCTCCCGGGTCCAAGTCTCTTGACGACCTGACTGACCAGTTCATCAAGTTGCTGTGGGAGAACCTGGAGCATCCTCCACTGTCGTACCAAGGAGACGAGTACAAGTATCGGACGGCAGACGGCTCCAACAACAACATCATGTACCCCCATCTTGGTAAGGCCGGCTCATATTATGCCAGGACTGTCACTCCGCAGACACTGAAACCGGGCGTCCTCCCGGATCCTGGCGTGATCTTCGACGCCATCTTCGCACGTGGTGCGGAGCCCAGAGAACACCCGAATAAAATTTCTAGCATGCTTTTCTACCTTGCAACGATAATCATCCACGACTGCTTCCACACAGATGATGCCGAGTATGGGAAGGTCAAGACGTCGTCTTATCTCGACTTGGCGCCTCTGTACGGCAGCAGCCAAGAGGAGCAGAATCAGATCAGAACGTTCAAGGACGGTCTGCTGAAGCCGGATACCTTCTCGGAGAAGCGAATCCTCGGCTTCCCTCCTGGAGTTTCCGCCATTGTAATCTGCTTCAACCGGTTCCACAATTACGTCGCAATGCAGCTCAAGGAAATCAATGAAGGAGGCCGGTTCCGCGCCCCTAAGAGCGACCAGGACACCGCTGGTCTCGCGAAGCTAGACAATGACCTCTTCCAGACGGCCCGCCTCGTCACTTGCGGGCTGTACGTCAACATTATCCTCAACGACTACGTGAGAACCATCCTCAACCTGAACCGTACCAATTCGACCTGGACACTTGATCCCCGCAAGAACTTTTCCGACGTTTTCGACAGCGCCGGCGTCCCCTCCGGCGTCGGCAACCAAGTCAGTGTCGAGTTCAACCTGGTCTACCGATGGCACTCTGCGATCAGTGTCAAGGACGAGAAGTGGACCAACGAGCTCTACCAATCGCTGTTCCCCGGCCGTGACATCGCTTCTGTGACTCAATGGGAGTTGTTGCCACGGCTGAAGAAGTGGCTCGACGAGCGTGGAGCGGACCCTTCGAAATGGCAACTGGACTCAGGAAAGTACAAGAGAAGTGCAAACGGCGCCTTCCGAGACGAAGACCTCGTCGAAATCCTGACCCAGTCGACCGAAGATGTCGCCTGCGCGTTCGGACCGAGAAATGTCCCGCTGGTGATGAAGCTGATCGATGTCCTGGGCATCCAGCAAGCACGTGCCTGGAATGTGGCAACGCTCAACGAGTTCAGGAAGTTTTTCAAGCTCGAACCTCACAAGAGTTTCTCGGACATTACCAGAGACGAGGATGTCGCTCGTTCGCTGAAGGCTCTCTATCAGCATCCCGACTACGTTGAACTGTACCCTGGCATTGTTGCTGAAGATGCGAAAGACCCTCTGGAGCCCGGCTCTGGTCTCTGCCCCGGCTACACAATCTCTAGGACCATTCTGGCTGATGCCGTCGCGCTGACCAGAGGCGATCGATTCTACACGGTCGACTACACCCCTGCCAACTTGACCAATTGGGGCTGGTCCCAGGTCAAGTCTGACCCCGCCGTGGCCCAGGGAGGATGTTTCTACACCTTACTGATGCGAGCCTTGCCATTCTACTACCGTGGGAACTCGGTCTACGCCATGTTCCCTCTGACAGTGCCTGAAGAGAACCGTAAGATCTTGACCAAGCTGGGCGTGGACAAGGATTACAACTTCGACCCACCGTCGTACATCGGAGTGCCTACCTCGATCCGTTCCTGGAAGGCTGTCACGGACATTCTCGCAGACCGAGGTGGCTTCTCCGTTCCCTGGGGACCTCATACATACTACCTCACCCATCACGACTACATGCTCAGTGGGGACAGCGCAGCCAACGCAGCGCAACGGAACGAAGTCCAGAACGCCATGTACTGTCCTGTTAATGGTCTTGCCCAGGTTCAGAAGTTCTACGAAGACCTTACTACACAGCTTGTCGTTGCGCGCTCGGAGCGACTCAGAGGGGAATGGTACCAACTCGACGCTTGCCGGGACGTGGCCAATCCTTCGCACGCCATCTTCGTTGCTCGCTTGTTCCATCTCCCACTTAAGAAGCGTGGAGATCTGAACCCTATTGCGGTCGAGGTTGATCAGCTGTACCTCGCGTTGTCCATTATGTTTGCCTATGTCTTCTTGGATCTCGACACGGCCAGCTCGTTCAAGTTACGTGCCGGCGCAAAGACTGCCAACGAGCAGCTGTCGAAACTGGTCAAGATTGTGTGCGAGGCCGTCAAAGTCGGCGGAATGCTTCGTCTCGGCGATTTCTTCTCGACCGGCACTGCTGGGGAGCTTCTGGAGGATTATGGTGTTCACTTCTTGAAGCGCCTCTTCGAGGGAGGCAAGTCGGTCGACGTAGTGGTGTCGACTATTATTCCTACTGCAGCCGCCGCCGTTGCCACTCAAGCCCAACACTTTACTCAGATGCTGGACGTCTACCTGTCCCCCGAACACAGCCATCATTGGCCGGAGATTCAAAGGTGTGCCTGGTCCAACGACCCAGCTGACTTTGAAAAGCTGAAAGGCTATGCCCTCGAAGCCAACCGGCTGGCCCCGGCAGCATTTGGACTCCTCCGCAAAGCAAATATCGACACCACCATTGTCGACAACGGGCAGAAGGTCAAGGTTAAATCAGGCGACCAGATCTACGTCGACTTCGTCACCGCCGGCCTGGACAAGACCGTCTTCCCTAACCCTGATACGATCGATCCGACCCGAGACCGGTCTCTGTACGTACACCACGGTTACGGCCCTCACTCGTGTCTCGGTCGACCGATGGTAGAAGTGGCCATGGCGGCTCAGCTGAAAGTCTTTGCCAAACTCAAGAACCTCCGACGAGCACCAGGCCCGCAAGGCCAACTTAAGAAGACCATCCCAGCCCCTAACCCCACCAGCAGCGATCCAAAGGCCAACCCGGGTAGCGTTGAGGTTTTCATGCTGGAGGACTGGAGTTCGTGGTATCCCTTCCCAACCAGTAAGCTTTGCCCTCGGCTGTCGAGATTCCATTACTAACAAAGACTAGCGTTGAAAGTTCACCACGAGGGCCTTTTGCGAGAGCAGCCCGAGCAACTCGCCGGGCAGACGGGTGTTCCCGGTATCCAAGAGGAAATCCTCGACAGCGACATGGCTGAGACGAATGGACTAAACGGGAACTATGTCGAGGCGGACACGGCCTGAAGAGATCGAAGCGATGCAGGGCGAAGGAGTCGACATGCGGTCGCAGTCAACAGACTGTATTGGCATCGATACCGGCAATGGCATTTGGACTGGAGGAAAGTGTACCAAATATGTAACGGGCAAATTGACAGGCTGACGGAGCAATTTTGTACAAGAGAAGGATGGCTAGCAGTCTAAGTAACACCATGATTGTTTCATACCGCAACATTGGAGATCGTCGGTCCCCGTTCAGTGTAGACGAGGCGCAAGCACCTTCCTGCTTGGTCTTATCTGTCTACATAATCTGCCAGATGCGGGCAACCGATACACACGTTCTGTAGGGGATGGGTGGGGGGTTTAAGTGGGTGCCAGATGACACATCAGCCCCGGTGACTAAGCACCCTGCATGGGCGTGATGGGGTGGTTCAAGAGGTTTTCTTCTGTCAAGATCCAGTGGCCGGGATTTATGTAGGCAGCTTGTGCAGAGAGCAAAGGATCCAAGAACTTACCATCCCCTACAGAGTAACCAGTATAGACATATCCTGCACACGACATAGGACAAGGTAAGAATTCGTCCAGTGCACGACGCGACTCTCAACGGGAGGAACGAACATCTATATATCCCTCCCCCTCCTTTGGGCAGCGTGGGCACCGCATGCTCTGTCATCTCAGTTCCTCTCGACTTTTCATCCCTCGTCTGCAACGCCGCTCATTACACTACAACATCTCCCGCGCCATGTCCACGACAAGCCACTACGAGGCCGTAATCATCGGGTCCGGCCAGGGTGGCGGGCCCCTCGCCCAGGCGTTCGCCAAATCCGGGCGCCGCACCGCCCTCATCGAGGCCAAGCACGTGGGCGGCACGTGCGTCAACGAGGGCTGCACGCCCACGAAGACCATGGTCGCGAGCGCGCGGATCGCGCACCTGGCGTGCCGCGCGCAGGGGTACGGCGTGCAGTTCAAGCGCTCCAGCCTGGCGGTGAACACGGAGACGGTGAGGAAGCGGAAGCGTGACATTGTGGACAGTTTCCGCACGGGGAGCGAGACCCGGATCAAAGGCACGGAGAACCTCGATCTGATCATGGGAAAGGCGACCTTCCGGGGCCCCAAGACGGTCGAGGTACAGTTGAACGAAGCTCGGACGCGCAACAGCAGCAGTGGCATGGACTCGACCCTCACCGTCACCGGGGACCTGATCTTCGTGAACGCCGGGTGTTCCCCGTCGAAGCTCGACGTCAAGAACGCATGCCGCACGGAGGGCCTGCTCGACTCGACTTCGATCATGGAACTAGGCGACGTGCCGCGTCACATTGTCATCATTGGCGGCGGGGCCATCGGGTGCGAGTTCGCGCAGGTGATGAGGCGGTTCGGCGCGAAGGTCAGCCTCGTGCAGCGCGCCGCGCAGCTGCTGCCGCGCGAGGACGCCGACGTCGCGGATGAGGTGCGCCGCATCTTCGTCGAGGCCGGCATCGACGTGTACCTGAGCGCGACGACGACCGAGGTCTCCAACGTCACGCTGGGTCAGATCGTCGTGTCGCTGAAGCAGGGCGACGGCTCGCCCAAGTCCCTGCTCTGCAGCCACGTGCTCGCCGCGGCGGGGCGGACACCCAACACGGCGGACTTGGGCCTCGATAGCGCGGGCGTCGAGCTGGATAACCGTGGCTTCATCAAGGTGGATGAGCACCTCGCGACGACGGCGCCGGGGGTCTACGCTCTAGGCGACATCAAGGGCGGAATGCAGCAGACGCATGTCAGCTACGACGACATGCGCGTCCTGCGGCATAACCTGATCACGCACGCCACGAGTGGCGAGAGGGCGTCGATCCAGGGCCGCCTGATCCCGTACACGACCTTCATCGATCCGCAGCTCGGGCGTGTCGGGATGACAGAGAAGGAGGCACGCGCCCTGCAGCCGCCCCGGAACGTCAAGGTCGCGAAGATGCCCATGGCGTATGTGGCGCGCGCGCTGGAGATAGACGAGACCAAGGGCTTCATGAAGGGCGTGGTCGACGCCGACACCAAGGAGATCCTGGGATTTGCGTGCCTGGGCATCGAGGGGGGCGAGATCATGAGTGTTGTGCAGATGGCCATGGTGAGTGACACCGCCCACCACCGTCGCTTGCGAGCGTACAGGTTAGGCTTGCAAGCCCCGTACTTTGCTAACCGTGACGGACTCGTAGATGGGAGGACTGACGTACGACGAGCTGGAGAACGCCATCTTTGCGCATCCCTGTTTGAGTGAAAGTCTGAATAACTTATGGGGGTTCCTGGAGTGAAGAGTGAGTGAGTGAGTGAGGAGTGAGTGAGTGAGTAAGGAGTGAGTGAGTGAGTGAGGAGTGAGTGAGTGAGTGAGGAGTAAATAAGTGAGTGAGGAGTAAGTGAGTAAGTGAGGAGTGAGTAAGTGAGTAAGGAGTGAGTGAGTAAGTGAGGAGTGAGTGAGTGAGTGAGGAGTGAGTGGTGAGTGGTGAGTGAGTGGGTGGGTGATTAAAGAGTGAGTAAATAAAACTTATTGTCGGTCCACGAATACACTGACATACGTATAGGACACGTCGCCTCCTCTATGAGTTACTCTGCCCCCTCAATGTCCGTTCTGTAACAACCCTCCATCCGAAAGGACTCGAAAACCCAGCGTCTCCTGTCTCCTCTCCCCATCGTACACCGGCAGGGGGGCGCCCATGCTTTCCGCCTTGATCTGCAACGCCACGAACCTCGAGAAATACCGCGCGTGCCCGATCGTGCCGCCCGTGTACCACAGGCCGGGATGCCTGTTCTTCTTGAACACGCCCTTGAGCTCGCCCTCGCTGTCTAGGCCCCAGAAGTCGTCTGCCTTGGACGCCACTTCCTTGCCGAAGATCCGCGCCACGTCCGTTCGCATGTTGCCAACGAACCCGGTGCTGAAGATGATGACTGAGGCGGGGATTTCGGTGCCGTCGCTGAATGCCAGGCCCGTAGGTGTATAGTGCGTCGGAAGGGCGTCGGATTTCATTTTGATCTAGATGGCAGAGCAGGGGTCAATAAATAGGGTCAGGTCAGTCGATCGAAGAGCAAGGCGCACAAGACGGCAACGTAGGTATGTACATCCACCTGTACGTGGACGAGCCATGGGACTATCACAGGGCGACGAACAGCGGAAGCAGACCGTCACAAACAGAGACACATACCTTCCCCTTGGCGATCAAGTCTGAACATCCCACGTCCATGTAGTGTCCTGCATCGAGATGGTCAGCTTTCTAGCCCGTCTGGACGAGTCGCTGTTCACCACAGCCGTGCCCAGAGGACCGCTTACCTCCCAATTTCTCACAGATATGCCACATGATGTCCCCGTACCTTTCCACCCGGAAGCCGACCTTCTCGAGCGCGTCGAAGCGCTCCGGCTCCTTCGCCGCCGCAGCATGCAACGCCTTCTGGCTCAACAGCCGCGTGACCGCGTAAGGCATCGTGTAGCCCTCCCGGTCCGCGTCCACGGTCGGGACCTCCGCATTGTACGACCGGTCGGAAATGGCCTTGAAGTATTCGCACGGCAACACGTACGTGCGTGACCGTTGCACCATGGTGATGTGCGAGAGCGCCGCTTCAACCATGTCCTCCGCGACATCGTGAGCGGTGTTGGCCGTGCCGACTACTATGCCGGGCTTCTCGCGCCATGGCTCCGCCGACTTGAAGTCTGCCGAGTGTAGAACCGTGCCCTGGAAAGTCTCACGACCAGGGTAGTGCGGCATGATGGGAATCTGTCCGCCTCCGCCCGTGGCCATCACGACGTGGCCGGTAGTGAGGGTCTGGGCTGAGCCATCCGCCCGGCGGACGTGGAGGGTCCAGATACGGGATTGATCATCCCACGAGCCCGAGTCCAGCGTCGTGTTGAACCAGATGTGCTGGTCGATGCCGAACTTCTCGATCCACTCTTTGTACCCCTTAGCAAGGTCGTACTTGGTGAGGAATTCCTGGTACGGCAAGGGGAACGTGCGATCGAAGGGCAAGTGGCTGTATTCTCGCGCCGTGTGCAGTCTGGCCGAGTCGTAGCGCGTCATCCAGTTATCGCCGATCTGGGCGTTCTTGTCAAGGACGACGTAGGAGACCCCAAGCGCTTGAAGACGGCCCGCTGACCCCAGGCCTGCTTGACCGGCCCCCACGACCACACACTCGAAATGCGTGGGCGAGCTGACTGCTCCATTGGCGGGTGCGTAATTTCCATTCCCTTCGCTATTCTGTGTCGATGTGTGATGACCGTTGACGCCGTTCGGGACGCGTTGCACGGGTTGCAGGACGTCGACGTCCGCGCAACCCCCCAACTGTTCAAGGACCGTCCGGATGAGCCAGATCCTCCATTGGCCGTCGTCTTCGAGGACCAAGGACAGAAACCCCCTGCACGTCGCAGCTGGGATTCCTCGATTGCGAAAGCTGAACGATACATTGACCCAGCCAGTGTCCTTGTCGAGACGCAACGGCTTGGCTGAGCCTTTGATGATGGCGAAATCTTCCGCCTGTCGAGACATGCAGGTGTCGGACCATGCCTTGACAATGGACCGAGGGGAGTAGAATGTCCGCAGGCTGCTGGTCAGGGCAAAGACATCTCGCCATGTCGATGTGGACGAGAGATTCGAAGCTTCGATGTTCCCCAGAGATTGTATTATAGGACTCGCGATGCTCTCGAAGTCGGCATCGGCATCGAAGCGCGATTGTGGCAGTTCGCAGGGAAGGGTTTCTAGTATACTTCGCGGAGCATAAGGGGCGACGTCGACAGCCATCCCAAATAGGAATCCTTGGTAGTACGATGACTACCGTACGCCAGCGACTAGAGGTACAAAGAGAAGAGAAAGAATACGGTGGCGAACAGGAGAGGCGCTGAGGTGATGAGGTGATGAGGCGTACTCCATACTGGGGTCATCAATGCCAAAGCCACGAAGGCGTTGTTCTAAACACCGTGAAAGACCGTGGCAGGCGAGCCCTGTTGTCGTACAACCACTTACAGACATTGGACGAACTGGGCCGCAACTGCCGGAGACCCAATCTGGTGGAGTTGGAGGCAGTCAGTGAGAGATGGGGATGAGAGATGGGCTTTTGTGGGGTCGTTCATTGTGCATGGCCCTCTTTACCACCTGCTTAGCTAGGTAAGGTCAGCGTGAGGCGGGAAACGAGCGTGGACGACGGAAGAATCATGGAATGCGCGTGGAAGGAACTCCATATTATACGCCCTCTTATTGTGAAGTACAGCCAGATGTCTTATGGATTTTCCGGACACCGGCCGTTCAGCAACCCAGTCACAAATGCTTCTCAAAGCGTCGCCTCACCCGACAGCATCAGGCCACGCCGTTGACGTTCACAGGAGCATGTTCTCCGTTGGCATGACTCCCGATCGCCTTGGCCTGCTCTTTCTCCACTGGCACCGTCAGCGATTTTTGCGGCTCCATGCCCAGCAAGTTCGTGGCATCTATCAATCGTGCATTGGGGTTCAGTTCGAGGCCGAATCCGGGCTTATCCAAGACGCTGACATCCAAGTACCCGTTCACAGGAATCGGCTCGTTGAGGAACAGGTCGCCGAATACAGGGAGTACGCTCTTTCCGTCCGGGCTGTTGGCAAGATATTCCTGGAAAGGAGAGTTATGCTGACTGACGACAAAGTGGTATGAATAAGGACCAGAAGCGTGCGGCACCACGGGAACGTCGTACGCCGCAGCCATAGATGCAACCTTGAGGAGCTCGGTGAGACCGCCCAGCCACATCACGTCTGGCTGAATGATGTCGACATTACGGCCTTCCAGCAGTTTGCGGAAGCCGTAACGGGAGTATTCGTGTTCCTGGCCGAGGTCAGTACCGGTGATGAATCACGGCTTGGACGTGGTTCCTTACCCCAGTCGTGAATTTGGTGTCTGGATGTGCCCTCTTCAACAGTTTAAACCCATCAGAGTCGTCCGGGGACAGAACTTCCTCCCACCAGTCTATTCTGATGTCCTGCCTCTTGGCCTCGGCCACCAGTTCGATGGTGTACTGGACATTCAAACTCATCCAGCAATCGACACGCAAGGGAAAGTCGGGACCAACGTCTTCCCGGTGTTTCTTCAAGAAAGCAATATTCTTTTTAATACTGTCGGGTTCGTCGGCGCTGTAAGGCAGAGGAACCTTGCCCGCCATAAAGCCCATCTTTTGTGCTGCGGCAGGTTCCGGACCTGTGCAATAGAAATTCAGTCTATCTCGGGTCGCACCCCCGATCATCTTGTAGACTGGCTCATTCCTGATCTTCCCCAGCAGATCCCACAACGCAAGGTCAATTACTGAGATGACCGCCACCGGCAAACCCTTTCTGCCATAGAACATCGAGGCTTTATACATCTGCTCATATACATCGTTCACATCTCGCGGGTCTCGACCGAGGAGGAAACGCTGAAAGTGTTGCTGTACAAGCCAGCAGCCGGGAGGTCCACCAAACCCCGTCGCAAAGCCCTTTGTACCGTCAGTAGCCTCGATCTCGACACAGAAGGACCCGAGAACGTTGATGCCGAAGGAGGTTCGGGAACTCCGGTACTGTTCCCATTTGGACATGGGCGTCGCGATCTTGTTGTCGATCAGCCAGTGGCCGCCTTTGACGTTGTGGTAGTCGCCGCCGGAGCCCACCCCTTCAATGACAAAGGTCCGGACGGCCCTGATGGTAGGAAAGGACTTGGCAGACATGATGAAGGTCAATCCTCGTTATCGCCACAGTGCGGATTGGGTGCGCGTGTGGCTAGGGGGGAAGACGGTGCAGAAATAGGAGGAGCACACTTGAGGAAAGTAATGCAGGGCGCAAATATAGCATACAGGAAACAGACTGCGCCATGTTTGCGTGGAGGGGTCGCAGTGCACAAATAAGAGAGAAATCGCGACAGATTCGACGAGGTGGGTTTCGCTCGTCGGTACAGCTGCCACCGGGCTCGGAGCAATGATGTCCTGCCCACCCATATTAGCCGCAAACAATTGCTGAGGACATGCTAAGCAGATCACAGACGAGCGAGCGATCAGCGAGGACCTCTGAATTGTTGGTACCCCTTGGGCCGGGCTGTCGCGGGGTAGCGGAGGCTGCAGAAGGGACGATGAAGGGAAGAACAGGCAGGAGCGGACTCACATGAGCATCGAAGGGGAAATGGATTGGTCTGTCAGCCCCAATAAACCCCCGTCTGGGTGTTCTAGGTGGTCTGGGCTGTCTGGTCACCTCACTGCTGGGCTGTCAGACGGGCCCCCGCGTCGCCTAACAGAGAATGGTGGGCTTGCTTGCCGTGCGCGGTGGGGTGACTAGCTGGTGACGTTTGGAGCCGCGGATTCACCTTCCCCAGGATTTTCCTTCGTTTTTAGCATCTCATTTCGCCCTCCCTCGGCCTCTTCTCAACCGACTGCTCGGACTACGGCGCAATGCTATGGGATTGTGTGCCGAAGAATCGCAGTCACCGATCATGATGAACGTGTCCAAACTTGAGCTATACGACCACCATGCCGGAGACGATGGCCAGGCCAATGGCACGTCAACCAATCTACCGCCATCCTCCAATTCGACATCAGAAGATGACTCTGGCGGGGACGACAACCTCGATGGCCCTCTTAGTAGGAAGCGCAAAAGGTTCTCCAGGCCTATGAATGTCACGTATGTCCTGGCTCCATCTTGATGCGCATTTTCTCCCGACTCTTATTCCCTTGTTCATGACCATGCGCATGCTCACTAATGCCGGAGCCTGATAGCTGTGAAGCCTGTAAGCAAAGAAAGGTGAGTTAGCTTCTGCGCCAAGGCTCCGCTTGAAGTTGCTGAGCAATGCGCCTCAGGTGAAATGCGATCGCCAGCAGCCCGCTTGCGGCTGGTGCTCTCGGAATGACCATCCATGTGAATACAGAGAGCGCAAGAAGCCTGGCCTTCGAGCAGGCTATGGGAGGGAGCTCGAAGGCAGACTTGACCGGCTCGAGGCTCTGCTGGATGAGCAGGGTCGCCAGTTGGCGGCTCATCTCGCGGAATCATGCTCTATTTCTGGGGTGACTGCGAGCGCTGGCAACAGAGCCACTTTACAAGGCATTGTACCAGAGACTGCAAGGCCCAGGGGCTCCTACGACATACCAGGCGAGCTTCAACAACAAATCATCGATCCTAGTCTACGTCCCGCGTCCTCGCGACATGGATCTTTGCAGTATCAACAGGGAGTTGCAGAACAGCAAATGGCTCAACAAAGCCACTATACACCCTCCTCTCATTCGCATGCGGCACTCACCTCTCCTCATTCTACCACGGGATACCCGACGACTCAGGTGTTCAATGAGTATTCAGCCATGCTGCCTCCATACGACCTTCTCTATTCCCTCGTCGACCTTTATTTCAAACACATCAATATATGGCTGCCTTTGTTAGACCGGAAGACCACTCTTGACACCCTATTTGGGGCGTCGACGCTTGATGAAGCGGACAGGGTGCTCCTGCATGCGATTGTAGCAACAACCTTGCGCTTCTCGCAGGATCCTCGATTGACTCCCGAAGGTCGCCAGCACTATCACGACACCTCGAAACAACGGGTCCAATTGTTCGGCTTGGAGAATTCAAATGTTCGAGCTTTGCAGGCCCTTGTCATCCTGGCGTTGGACGTGACGGGAACTACGAATGGCCCGCCAGCCTGGAATCTGCTCGCCCTCATTAGCAGAAGTATGGTGCAACTCGGCCTGGCCGTCGAGTCAGGCTCAGCGCTGGCCTCACCCATGTATCCTTCAATTGCAACACTCCGAGCTTCTGTCCTGCCCGAACCAAAGTCATGGATTGAAGACGAAGAACGACGCAGGCTGTTCTGGGCCGTTTACTTGCTGGACCGATACGCCACGATTGCCACCGCCTTTGAATTCGCCCTTGATGAGAAAGAAGTTGACCGCCGTCTGCCTTGCCGAGACGACCTATTTGCGGCAAATAAGCCTGTCGAGACGAGATGGTTTCGGCCTCCAGAACACCCTCGCTATGCCACAGGGATGACAGTTGGCGACACGCATGGCTACTTCTCGTATCACTGCGAACTTATGGCTATTCTGGGGCGGATCCATCAGTTCCTGAAGCGGCCAGTGGACATTGGGTCGTTGCCAGACGTCGAGCAGTGGCAAGGCTCATACCGTGCGCTCGATAGCGATCTGAATGCATGGCACTTCAGTCTGCCTGACGACTTCGCCAACATCACTCGGCTTCTCAAATCAAACATGCCGGCTAAAAATACAAACTGTGGCTGGATCATGCTGCATGCCGCGTACTGCTTGACCGTCATTCGCTTGAATTCATCGGCGGCGTACCCCAGTCAGACTTCGCCCATCTTCTGCTCATCCTACAGCGCCATGCAGAGGTGTTTGTCCGCAGTCGAGAACTTGCGTAAGCTCTGTCGTTTCGTTAAGCTCAGTGGCCTCCTTGACAAAGTTGGGCCCCCTTTCGCCTTTGCAATCTGGGTAAGGCGCTTCGTTCTTGAACCACCTTGCGTTATCGGGCTGACAATTATTCACAGGTGGGCGCACGTGTAATGCTCGTTCATGGATCGACCATGGATCACGAGGTGGATCCCGACATTGACTTCTTCGTTACGGCCCTTTCCGAGATGGGCGAAAACTGGCCGGTTGCCAAACGGTACAGCGAGATTCTGAGCCGGGTGCTGGGAGAGTATCGACAGTCGCACCGGGCCAGCGGGGTGACAGGGGAGAGGGTGACTCCGTCGACGGTGAAAATCCTTGCCGACATGCGCCGGTAAGACTGTTCTCGGTCGTGATTGGTCGCCGACTAAAGTTCATGAAACAGATGTGCCTACGATCTTGACTTTTTAATATCTCGCCAGCCGCATGCTGCGGCTGTCAAATCATACCACCCGACACGTGCGAACACTCCCGCCCCCAACGAGCTGTGAGTCTTTCCCAGAACCCTGGTGCCGTTGTGCCGGGGCCCTCGTCGCAGCCTGGAGTGCTAACGACCAAGCAGTGAGTATCTTGACGTCTTCGATCTTTTCAACTTTCCACGCGTACCAATGACCCAGGAAGGAGTGGAAAATGGGACGGCGCAGCCCATGGGCCAAGCCCCTCCGGATCTTGCAGCCATGAGCGCCGCTATGATCCCGAATTTTGCGGTGCCAAATCCCGAAGCTGATTGGCTTTACCATACAAACTAGGGCCAAGTCCTCGGGAGGAGGCGAGCAGGTGCTGGTACCTGTCTGAAACTTCTAGATTAAGTGGCGGAACGAGGTGTTATCAACGGCTCTGTCAGGATCCGAGTGCAACCGATGGAGATTGGTCGAGGTCAGTCAGCGGGATTACAGTATCTGGAATATGGCCGCAATGCCAGAGCCGGGGCTGATGGAGGCAAAATTCAGCAACCATTGGGGTGGGTAGGCTAGGAATCCCCAGATCATCTGGTGGACGACGTCTGAATTGAGGAGACTACGTACCGTCGGCACCGTGACATGGTTGATAGTGTCAGCGGTGAGGGGACGACCGTGACCAGGTTGTAGTATTTTTGTAGGGAGAGGCCGAGTCAGCCTTAGCCGATACCCAATTGGGGGCGCTGGAACCGCAGAACGGGATAGGTCGATCAGGCCAGCTCCAAGACCGTGGGAAGTGAACGTAGCGTGACTGTACGCAACCTTTTCTAAGATTGGGTTTCTAGATGAGTTACTTGCCGAACTTGTCTGATTACGAGCGGACCAACGAGGCGGGAAGGCGGGGGGGTGAAGAATATCTCATGGAGACGTGATTCTCAGGTGAAGTGCGAGTGAGATGATGGAAGATGACACTTCTTCGCCTCGCCAACGATTGCCGAGGTGTGCAGTGTATCTTGGGCGTGGCTCGGATGTGTTTCCGTCACTCCCCCTGGCACCTGGATGCCTGGGTGCCTGGGTTACGCCCACGGCCTCCAGCCCTCAGCCCTGCCGCGTCCACTTACCCTCGTCGCCAGCAGTGTGGTTAACGGGCTGTTTCGACGCCGAGGTCAGGTGCCCTCACATGACCAAGGGGCCCCGTCATCATACCCGGTCGTGCTCTTGCTGTTCTCTCCTCCTGCTCTCCTCATTCGCCTGTCTCGCACAACGCTCTCACTGCGATGCTGACCTTGTCTGGCCATGTGGCGAAATACCGAGTGCAGCGCATTCGCTTGTCGAACTGCTGCATAGCTACTTGGCCCTTTTGTTTCCACCGACCGCCTCTAGCGGTATCCCTTCCCATGACTGCATCATCCATCGGCTTGCTCCCTAGTCTCCCGAGGTCCAGGGCCTTTTCTTGCCCACCGGAGCTTCAGGCTCCTAGTCACTCGTTCTTGTGTTCGCGAACCTCTCAGCACCGCCCGGTCTACTCCCAATGTGGGCAAGCCTTTTCAGCCTCAGACCATCCATTACTCCAGATGCCGCATCGAATCGCAAGCTGCGCGGACGGTCTTCACTAACTTCATCGTAGGTGACGACGTGAGTCCCGCTCTGGGCAGCGGATAGTTGCTGCTTCCTGCATCCCGTTTCGCGCTGTGGTCGATCAACCCACTACGTTTCGGACCCAACATTCATTCCCTGGTCCCCTCCTTCGCAAGAACGCCATCGCCTTCCCACTCCCTTCCCATTCCGCTCCATCATGTGTCTTCACGTCGAACTCACCTTATGCTCCGGTTGACTAGGCTTAGTCCCCCGTCAGGCCGCGCCTCTTATTCGGTCGACATCTTCCCGGCCTTCCCATTGGCGCTGCTCCTGGTCTCAGAACGTGGCAGACCGGGGCCTTTGCTCTTCCGACGACTATGCACCATCTGCTGAATCTCTGTCCCGATCACCACAATGTTTCCCGTCTTTTGGAGACTGCCGTCTTTTGCTATGCCATTGGACAAAGTTGGCCCTCGACACTGACTCCATGAGTCGCAGCTTCCCTTTCGAACCTGCCTAGCCGCATCAGGCCGACTGATTGGTTCCTTCCTAAGGCTACAGTCACGACTTCCACGATATAAGACTACAAAGCTCCAGGAGCCTGGCTTAATCCGCCGTTGTGTGTTCAGTTGTCTCGTGCATATTTGGTCTTCGTTTCTCTCAAGCAAGTCTTTTTCGCAAGCATTGGTCTCTGTTGTTGCTTCCATTACCGAGCCGCCTCAAATTCCAACTCAACTATTCAGAAACAAAGCAAACATGTGTTATCAGATCGTGGAAAGGTATGCGGTATGCCGCTGTCTATACCACAAGCACTCGGTCGACCCCTGCCAACGATATGGTCAACGAGGCCATTCTACCACCGAGAAGACAGTTCTGGTCGGATTCGCCTGTCCAACCCACTCTGCAAAGCGAAGTACCGATCATCCCTCGTCGTCAGACTCAAAGCCTTCCGGAGGCCGCCCATGGCACGACTCTGGCTATTCTAGTGGTGGCTCCGCGCGACGGTGAAGGAATATGCCGTCCATTTTGGATCTACTGGCCAAGGCAATGACAATACTTCTGCGGAAAGTGTTCTGGACAAGAGAACTCAATCCCTGAGTGATGCCTTGTTTGTTCGCCGCTCAACCTAGCAGGAATCGGCTGGGACCACCCTGTCGCTCGTTCTATATCGATCGCAGGTCGACCAAGATGACGCCCATGTTTGTCTGGACCATATCTCCAGAAGGCGCGGTTGATATCTCACCGTGTTTGAGTTCTACTAATGGTTCGGGGCCTTGCCCACGCCCACCTCACCTTGCGCCACAGCCATGGAAATCGAATGTCCCTTTCTTAGATCTTGTGCCGGGGGTCGACCTCGCAAGCATGGCAATCCTCGACGTTCGCACATTGCCGGAACTCTGTACAGCGCAAACTCCGGCTTCAGGTCCCGATCTCACGACTGAAGTCACGACTTCGGCGCTACCAACACTCGACGTACGTCACACTACACTCTTTTTACCGTGGGTCACAAACACGAAGTCGACTAAACTCGACTCGAGCAAGGAAATCAGGATCGGACCGCATCGGCGAGGAGGCGCAGGCGCTTCCTGATGATGCACGTCTCACCCGGGCGCGCAGGAAAGGGATGGCGCACTATTTCCGGGTACTCTCCTTGGATGGCGTTGGGTCTCCGATATGCAGAGCATTAGGAAAGATTGCATGGCGTAGCGGCATTGATTACGACGAGAATCGGGTAACGACGTGGGACGTCAACGGAGCGTATTTTGGGGTTAAGTCATTCGCCGACATATGTAATACTCTGTGGTTCGCGCATTATTGATCGAAGCTCCGGGGATAGTAGCACAGGGCGATGTCTTGAACGTCTTGGCCCCGTCTGCCTAAACAGGCGAACAATATCAGGCAACCAGAAACCCACACTTTGACTTTACTTTTAGATATTTGCGGTGCGGGGGTAGGCAGCAAGGCTACCTTTGTTGGGGGTCTGCTCTGGATGTCTCGGCCTGGGCCACAAAGCCTTTTTTCGGTTTGGAATTTTTGATTCCCTAGCTCTGGTGTCTTTGTCACAGAGGACACGATGACAAAAAACCGCAGGCGGTGGCCCATGATGTCGAATCCCGGAGTGGACCGCATAAGCTCTCCTTGGGAGTGGTGCGCCAGGGGAGTCAGTGATGCCTTCTCGGTCACGCACCTCATGCGCAAAAGACACGCAATGGCGATGACAATGACGCACGGTTGACGCACAACGAACAACAATCCCGTTGACGTCGCATCGTGGATTTGGGTGACGCGAATCGAAACCGCGGGGTTCAGCAGGCCGACCCGCCCGGCAGTCAGTCACGCTCCCCCAAGCCCTGCAGAGCGCATCTTCTTGCCCACCCGACCTCGTCACGTTGCTGTCTCGGGGACGGGTAGATGCAGTGAGGCATTATCTCTGATGGTACTACTGCTGACTGTCGGTCAATCCTTGGAGCAAAACTACTCAGACTAAGTCCCGAGAGAGAGTAAGATCCGTGCCGGCCAGGGGAGACGTCACGGCCGAGGGGACAAAAGTCGCGAGGAAAGGTCTCTCCTGCTGTTTCCCCATCCAAGCCGCCAGGGTGCCGGGTCAGGCCAGGCCAGGATGGGATGGGATGGGGCCGGAAATAGATAACTTAGATACGTACGGAGAAGCCAACCCACTAGTGACCTAGTTACTTGGGTCAGCCACAGACAACATCTCTTCAGCCGCACATCCCAACAGGCATGGCTCTGGTTGGCGTGCCACCGGTGGAGTAAAAGGAACGAGGAACAGCAGGACTCCGGGTACCTTGCACTGCTGTATGTACTGGAATGTTCCCAGGCTAGATCCCTCGGCATATTGTCCCCCCCAAATCCTTCTGCCGCCCATGGCTCTGCAGAGGATGTGGCTGTGGCGGTCTTGGATAGAGAACACTTAGGCCCAGGCATGAGCACCAGCACGAGGACAAGCACAAGCACGAGCACGAGCATGAGCGTCAGTGAGCGAGATAGGGTTTTGGCCGGCCACGCGAGCGTCCCGGCGCCGACGATCGCTATGTACAATTATGTCAAGTACGGGCGCGCGAGCACTACGCAGTAGGAGTTTAGCACGCTCGCACCCCAGCTCAGCAACAAGCGGTCGTGTGCACTTGTGTTGAGGCGGCTGGCAGTGGGTTGCGGTGCGCGGCGCGGCTTCGCTTGGCTTGGTTTCACGGAATGAGATTCCTCAATGTGTTGCCAAAAGCGCGGCAGAACGATCACTTGCAGCGTGCGCATGCGTGTGTGTGCATTCGTAGGGATACTCTAAAGATCTGATCTGGGATTGGTGCTGAATGTGAATGGGTGAGAGCGAGGTGAAGTGAGTCCAAGGGATTTTCGGTCCTCCGCTTGCGCAAGAGCCACGGCATGGCGGATCCTACGAGTAGGATTTACGGCTGGGTTCGTCGTCACTCGTGTCTTCATCTCTCGTCTCTTGTGCCCGCTCGCTCGCTTGATTGGCCACCGCTGCTAAAGGTATATACCAGCTTGCGCGCTCTGCACTGCGGTTGTACTTTGAACCTGACTACTGACTCCTGACTCGCCAAAAGTACAACTTCCTTCGAGAGATGGTTCGAATTTCACGGGACTACCTCGTACGTACGATATAACAGCTCAGCATTGATCCCGAGGCCCGCAGTTGGAGCTCAATCTCACACACGAGCCACGCGAGCCACCTCAACGTCGCGTATGTAGTTTGTAATCGTGGGCAGAACTCGCACCCGAGACTCACAACGCGCCAAGGTCACCAAGACGAGGAGGACATGGACAACTGCGACAGCCGTTCAAGAGACCGTCAGCATTGTCGCCTACGCAGTCAGTAATACACGATTACTGAGTACACAATAAGTCTGGAATGGGTGGTTGCCCCTTTCCGATGTCGATGTCGATTCCGGTTCTCCTTACTTTGGCGCAAACTTGGCGTAAGGAACCGAGTACTCACTCACTCGTGTCTCTTTGTACAAGCGGCTAATACGTCCGCTTTGCATCTCCGTCTGCACCTCTTTGTCTGCAATCTTTGTAATGGCTTGCCTGGGCGCTGTCAGGCGAATGTGCGCGTGAGACAAGCAGCTGAAGGTCCACGTACACACTAGGGACTGTGCTGTATCCGTATCTGTATCTGTATATGCGGAGTCAGACCTCACTTGGAACACCTGAGCCCGAACCTGTACCTGGATTTGGCAATCAAATGCCCGATATGGCGACGCGCTTCTCCGGCTGGGTAGCTGAGAGTCGTCGAGCTGAGCTAGTTCCCAAGCTCGGGGGTTATCATCAATGAAGGACATGCCTCTTTTGAGGGTCCGGCTTGACGCACCTCGAACAGCGAGATTCGACGACGCACTCCAGCACTTTGCTCAAGCCCGAGCCCAGGATGTTTCTGTTCAAAATCAGTTCCCGGGCGAGCAGACCGGACCCGCCTCGATCGGGTGGAACGACAAGACCATGCATTGAGCACTGAGCTAATGAGTATATTGCCGGCGACTGACGTTCAGTAAGAGGACTGATATGTACCACCAGACCAGAAACGTTGGGATGTTAGATGCACATGTCTGGATGTAGTTGAGAATCCGGACGTGAAGGATGAAGACGCTATTTTCCCTCCCCTCGACCAAGAGGAATGGAATTGGGAATGCAGAGGAGGGAATGCCACGGCACCATGAAGCATCAGACCGTCAGACCAGACCATCCTATTGCACCTAGAGTATTTACTCGACGACGGTTGAGTGCTCTGTCAGAGTCGTCACCATTAACTTGGGATTCCCAACTGCTTGTCAAGTCCACGATCGACCTCGACCTTCAAACGTCAAGAAGGGTAAGTTCAGAGCACCTAATTGGTCCTCGTACACGCAGGCCATGCTTTCAGGCCGTCAGATGCTCTTTCGAACAGAAATGTCGCTCGATGTCTGGCTCTAATATATACACAGCACACTGTATTCGCACAGCGGGTATGAAAGCCGCCGCTTAGACGCTGTCTCCCTCGTAACCTCGAGACAATGGGCAGCCAGTGGCGGCGCACAGTGCCACAAGTGACACCACCAGCCACCACCACCACCACCACCGTCGCCGTGGGAGGAAGTCGGCTCGGCGGGAGTTTACCCGAGCACCAACTCCGCTCGCTGGCAAACCCTCCGTTGTAGGATGCATGTGGGGTTGGTGCGCGGGCGCCGGATGAATGCTTCACGACGGTCGCGTTTAGGAGAAAACGCCTACGTAGGTACTATACTACCTTACAGTATAGATGGTAGGAGGGAGTGCCTGCTGCCCAGCTGCGTAAAGAAATAACAACTACAGCCAGGAAGATAATAATTCGTCAAAGCCGACGGACTCGACCGTGGCGGTCACTCTTGTATTGTCTTCGTCTATATTCGCGTGTCGAACTTCAACCCATTGGCCTCGAACTCTTTTTGGACCGTGTCCTTTCAGCCTATTTATCCTTTCGGCCAGATCTACTTGGGACTGCCTCGCGACACTCTCCGGTGCAATGACCCTCCCGCCGCTTCTCGCCGGGCAGGTCTGCGCCATCACTGGCGGGCTCACAGGGATAGGAAGAGCGATCACGATCCTCTTCCTGTCGCATGGCGCCAAGGTCGCAATCAATTACCTTGCTTCACACAACAAGGACGAGGACCAGCTCCTCACATCACTCCGCACGGACGCATTCGACGCCATAAAGGCCAGGTCATCGTCGACGGCGTTGCACAACCTCGATGATGTGCCGCTGCTGACCGTGCCGGGAGACATCTCCCTACCCGAGACGGGTCAATCCCTCGTTGAGCAAACGGTGGCCAAATTTGGGAGACTCGACACCTTTGTCTCCAATGCCGGGATCTGCAAGTTCGAGGAATTCCTCGACATTTCTCCCGAGCTGTACCAAAGCCACGTGAACACCAACTTGTCGGGCGCCTTCTTTGCGGTCCAGGCCGCGGCGCGGCAGATGACCCAACAGACGCCCCAAGGGGGAAGTATTATCGGCATCTCCAGCATTTCGGCGCTGGTTGGAGGAGCGCAGCAATGCCACTATACGCCCACCAAGGCCGGGATCTTGAGTCTCATGCAGTCGACCGCCACGGCGCTGGGGCGGTACAACATCCGGTGTAATGCGCTTCTTCCGGGGACGATCCGCACGCAGCTGAACGACGAGGACTTGAAGGATGGGAGCGACAAGAAGAAGTACATGGAGGGGCGGATCCCCCTGGGAAGGCTGGGGAAGCCAGATGATCTGGCGGGGCCGGCGCTGTTCCTGGCTCACGGAGAGTTGAGCGGCTATGTCACTGGCGCGGCAATCCTAGTTGATGGCGGTGCGTTTGTAAACTTTCAGTGACCGAGCCGACATGCAATATTCATGGAAGGATTTGTCCAAAAGCCAAAAAAGTACCTGCGTTCAGAGTCTAGTGATCATTGCTCATAGGCGGATATTGTATGCCTCCACGGCCGTGCCTGACCATATCCGCGCCTTCTCTTCCCGCGTCAGATTTTGTGTGGTAAGAATCGCCTCTACGAGGTCGTGCCAATGATGCCATGACTTCGCGGTGCCCGGACCCCCGACATTGCAAACCGGCCAGTCTGAGCCGAACATGATTCGTGAAGGGCCAAAGACCTTGAAGACGACGTCGACCCAAGGCTTCGTAAGTGCCACTAATACTGGGATGTCTGTTGGGCTGTCCTCCTGCTCTGGGAGTTCGGAGAACATGCCCGAGAGTTTCATGTACGTATGCTGATGACTTGCCATCCGCCCGATGCACTTCGACCATTTCGCAAAGTCCGGATGTCCTCCCAGCGCTTCATCGGCGGGAAGTCGTAAGTTGGGCTTGCAGAAGTGGTTGATGATGATTCTGACAGTGCCTGAGCCGCCCACGGGGTAGACCTGGTCCATCATTTCGCATGCCTCTTCGAGTTGATGGAGTCCTCCCGACCGGGCATCGACGCCCAAATCAAAGGTAAGATTCTGAGTGCCTAGCCACTGCAACCCGTCGATGAAGCGCCGGTCTAGCATAACACCCGCGGGTTTGTCCTGGACTAGGTACCGAAAGCCCTTGATCAGATCCCATTCGTCTCCCGCATGCTGTTGAGCGCGTTGCACGTATGTCGCCAGTTCCCTTGCGCCAGCCGGGACGGGAGCCCATGGGACGATTCCGAGAACCAGCTTGCCATCGTCGGGACGGTGGCCTTCCCCTTCTCGGGGCGTGCCCCGTGCGATTCTAAGCAGAAAGTCCACTTCCTCGAGAGCGTCACTCCACCGAGTCTCTTCGAGGCCTGACTTGCGGTCTGTTTCGAGAAAGACAAAGCCCAGAAGACGGTTGGAGTGTCGTGCGGTAGCTGCTCGGTACTGGTCCACCGAGTTCTGCCTGTTCAGGCGGTGATCTCCCGGGAGGTCACCTGTCCAGTTCAAGGAAGGGAGGTGTGAAGCGGCGTAAAGATGGATATGCGAGTCCACAATACCCAAGGGTTGGGTGCTGCTATCGCCGTCCTGTGAAGCCATCCTGTTTCTTCCTGGAATGAGGGGGCAGGTCAATTCTGGGAGAAACAACAACTCATAGAAGAATGTCTCGAATAGGCACAGAGAAGGCTAGCAGGAGCTACGACGCCGCCAAAAAAAAAAGCCACGCATCTCATACAGCGAGACCGTCGACGGGATTAGCACGCTGGTCTCGGTGTTTCGGGCCAATGTTCCAAGCAGTGAACTTGATTCTCACGGGAAGCTGGTATCCTACGGCAGCTCATGCATCTCCCCGCATGTGACCTCGATGAAGCCTTGCAAATCGTCAATCCTGTCATGCCAATGAATAGAGAGGATACCGTAGCCCCGTGGCACGAATGCCGTGAACAAGAGAGAAGCCTGGGAAGATGAAGTCGTGAGGATGAGGGACATGCGTCATTTGAACCGCTACACTCGGGCCTCCTCCAGATTCCAGTCACTCCACCATCTTGACCAACTCTTCGCCGTCGTCAGGACATCGAGAGAACGGAATGTCCAGTCTTGATGCTGATCTGGCTTGATGTTGTATGCTCCGGGTCGAGCTTTGTCAAACAACACCTCACCTTTGGCCGAACAGACCGCACGCTACCCATCATTCAACCATGGCTGATTCGCAGCTTCAGGCGCTCCCTACCCCCCCTGCCTCTGCTGCCTCACCGGCGCCGAGCAATCTGTCGACGTCGAGTCGAGCCGCGAGCCTGCCAACTCCTCGAACGCACCGCCTTCAGCCAGGCTCGCAGAAAGAGATTGCGCTAATTATCTACCTAGACAGCCACATCCTGAACATCACCAGAAGATACGCGAAGAAGTTTACTGATGAAGGTCTGCAAAACGATGACACCCCTGGCTACACTACATACGATCAGTTCGTCGCAGACGTCGACCCTCTGGTAGATGTTGTTTGGATCAGTGGCACACCCGCTATCCAGATCCCATATCTCCTACAACTCGCTGGACTTGCTTGCTCCTATCTCCCGGCCTTTCCCTTCTCGACCTCCGTGTTCCCTCTGACGAGCAAGATTGATCAGGGTTTTGCCACCCTGTTACAAACTGCGCAGAATGGCGGCACATCGTCAACCAGACCTCAGGTCTCGGTGACAGAAAAGGTCCGAATCAAGTCGCTGATCGAAGAAACGCGAATTGCGGCTGTCAATGCAGCTTCGTCCAGTGGCCATGCCGCAAATGTACAGGATATTACCGACACAGACACGGACGATGATGACAATGAAGGGGACGGAGCCGACGAGGAGGATGAAGATGAGCAATCCATGTCGGTCTCTCTTGCGTTGTCAAGAATATACAAGAGGACACTCGAGATCCTTGGTGATTCGCTCGTTACGAGTGAACCACCACAGCCTCAGGATGATGACATACCTATGACCTGACCAAGCTGGAGAGTGTTTCAGAAGGTAAAGTGAGGACATGTCCAGGATCTCCAAATTGTCGAGGCCCTCAACGCTCGAGCTTGGGCGCAAGTTCAGCCCGTTCGCTTGACGCCTGTGGTGAATGCAAGTCCGACGAGACAACCGTTCAGACAGCTCCCGATTTCTGCATTGCGACTCTACCATGTCACAATTTTGCCTCTCTCAAGCTTCTGGTCACTTGGATTGAGCCAATGTGGAGCTGAGAATGGTCCGAGGTGCAGCTTTGGGCGCAAGCGAAAGCTCTCAGGGCCGCCAATCAGAGCTAGCCACGCCGGGCCGCCTTGTGCTCACCGACATCAGCCACGCAGAAGCAGGTACCCTGGCCGGGGAGCCTGGGAGCTTTACTCAGTGGTCCGATTCTCAATTGATGCCCGAGAAGCCATCCGAGTCGCACAAATCATTTCGCGACGATGTCACTGGGCATCCAGCTCCAAATTTCCATAGCCACTGAGGGCTCAGGTGACAGAAAGCTCCCAAGCTCTATTATACCTGACCTCAAGCTCCTTCTCTCGGCTTTCGACTTGCAACATCTCCGCCGCAAACAAGATGGGCTGGCTCACAATCTTCCTGTTCGTACAAACTGCTGTCAGTTTTGCCGTCACTCCGCTCCCGATTCAAACAGAGGAACTCTTGGTGCCAACTACAACAACGGCGACAGTAACTTCAGTCATCCCTACGACATTTTGGACGGCGACCTCAGAACCAACCGCAATCAGATCACAAGACCCATTCTCAGCTCTCATCACCATTGCGCCTTTGCCACAGAATCCTCTCGAAAAGCGGCAATGCTGCTGGAATGATCAGGGTTTCAGAGTCGATTGTGCTCAGTGGACCGGCTATTATTACACCTGGGGCCCACCAGGGGATCCGTATCAAGGAGGCCCCCCCGGTTGTGGACAGTCAGGTGATGGAAACGGGGGAGGCAGCGGTGGCAGCCAGCCGGGGACAGTCGTCGTGTATGCAAATGGTGGAATGCAGATCGATCTGACAAGTTGGTCTGCGGTGGGTGGAACGCTCTGTCTTGCATTTCTCTTATTCATCTGAAGCTGAAGGACATCTGGAAATGCTCTCCAGAGACTATGGATGCTTCATTGTCGATCTTAACAGTCGCATAAAGGCCACATACTTACACTGAGCTCAATGAGATTGCATAAGCTTTGCCTGACCACAGATCCGTTTGAGTCACCGGCTGTACGTCTTCAACATGGCCACCGAGACACTGACGGCGGGTTTCAGAGGCCAAACGCATGAGCCATTAAGCATGAGTGACGGATCGCTTGTGCTTATAAAAGAATCATCCCCTGTTGGTGTCTCACATCTTTCCCCTACATGTCAAATATCAACGTACAAAGACTTATCTCCCGCTTCTGCATCAAACCCTGATAAACTCCGTATCAAGCTATCATATGATACTGAGCTCTTGAGAAGGGAACCATACAACACACCAAGGGACCCCCCAAGGTCAAGTGGATCGATACGGGACTCTATGTTATCCATCCCAGTCTCCCTGTTTTGCAGTGCGGCGATCAAGACGGGCGACTCTCACATTGCGGATCTGACAGGACAGAGATCTCTGCTCGCTGGCTTATGCTGCATGCTTATCCTCAGCGAGTTTGCGTCGGGCCAAAATCTTGTGAGCAGTGAGCCTACGGTCGTGCCAACTGATGCCTTGACCGGGTGGGAAGTCTCGACTCTCACAGATCCACGTACCGTCAGATATGAACCGTTGGAGGTCATCCCTGCCAAAGCTTTGTATATACCACCTCTGACGACTTACACGGAATGGGCCATCACTTCGAGTCAAAGCCTTTCTTCCGTGGGGGGCCAAGTCAGCCCGTCGTTACCGGTGGATGACTCTCAAGCAAGTCACTCACAGGACTGGCAGTCAGGAAACGAGACCATCCATTTTACGTCGACGGACGCCCGTTTCCCGACGCTCACAAGCCCCCGGATTTCGGCTACCCAGACAAACGCACTACCTGAACTCGACCCGATCACCATCGTGACCTGCTGCAATACCTCAATCCCGCCTGATCAGGGGTCTACGTTATCATCTCCGCCTCCGCCTCCGCCTCCGCCGCTGTTTTCTTTTGGTGTCTCGTCGGTCCTTACTCCTACATCCACGACGACAATCCGACTGCGGACTACACTCTACATGACGAGCAACGTTACAGTCTCGGGGCCACCTCCCAAGCAGACAGCCTCGGCGGGAGAATCCACCACCGGAAGAGGCACGAGCAGCAACACGCACACGAACACGCATACACCCTACGGTCCCATCGGATCGTTCACGGTGTCTCCACTTCCAAATGCCAGCGGACGAGTCCCGACGAGGTCTCCCGTGTGGAGTACGACGCAATCAGTGAGCTCAACCCCAGGAATTAGATCAACAGCAACACGAACTGTCACGCTCGTCAAGACAGTCATCGCGACAACATCGCCCGCGACGACCCTTCTCTCAAGCAGGACGTCAGCACTGGAATCCGTGATCTCGACAAACTCATCGTCCTCGTCCTCGTCCTCGGCGCGATCACAGGACGAGTCACTAGAGGTCCCTACCCCTACCCCTACCGCCAGCCATGGAAATCCAAGTGCGACTATAACTACCAGTACCAGTACCAGTACCAGCACAACCCCAAGTCCTTCACAAACCCTTACTCCAAGTATCTCGACCATCCTCCCGGAATGCAGCATCGTATTCGGCTCCTCCACACCGAGCACATGCACGCTTGGACCCCCGGCTGTGACTGTCCACGCCTCTCAGGGTGGTGGTCAGCGAGCACGTCGTGCGGAAGCGGAGGCGGAGGCAGAAGCAGAAGCAGAAGCAGAAGCAGCGGGCTAGCTAGTCATGCGCACGGTCATGGTTGTGACCTTGTTGAGCGACGGACGCATGGCTCCTCAGGCGAGTACATTGAGCACCGTCCTCATTGTCTGAGCCCGATCCTTATGTCGGGTCTAGCTCTGGCTCTACGGCTGAGCGCGGCTGAACCGAACCTTCTGTGTGGGATTGAGAATAGCTTCCGCTGGGGATTGTTGATGGGAGGGGACGGTTGAGGGATCTACGTAGATTCATCTAAAGCGAGGGTGGTCATGCACATGGTCGCCTCCGAATCTAAGGGCCCGAGAGTGCAACGCGAGTCTTCAGTTAGCGGTGAGGAGAGAATTCCTGGGCTCAGGCTGAGAAGGAGACTCCAAGAGCATATACTGGTCGAAGACATGGGACGGAAAATACCAGGACAAGGTTGGCTGAGCTGACCAGGTCTGTAACTATGAATTACCCTCTTGACTCAGCGTCTTGGTATGCGTTGCTGGAACGTTGTTGGGTTATCACATACGGCGCTCATGTTCCTTCGAAGCTGTCAGCCATCAATCCTTCTTCCCGTCGTCATCCTTCTTCGGCTCAAAGTTCAACTGGTTGCCGTTGTAAAACTGCTGATCCTTCTTCGCTTCTTCCGCCCTCTGGTCCGCAAGAGTGCGAATTCGCACGCTCTTGGCTCCTCCAGCACCTTCTTCAGCACTGGGTGTGCTGCTACTCGCGCCTGTCGTTCCAGCCTGCTGTCCTCCATAGCCCAACAGCGACTTGACGCCTCCCAGAGCCCATCCGGCCGTCCCACTGACGAGGTTATATCCCCCGCTCACCATCCCGCCTACACCACCTAATAGGCCATTCTGCCCCATCAAGCCGCCTGCCCCGGTCGAATAACTCTCCACATAGCCCCTCACAGGCACCATGACAAAGGTGCAACTTCCCACTATACCCAAGTCGGTGAGGGAAGTATCTTCCTCGCCAGCTTCAATTGTTCGATTGGGGAGAGGAGTCAGTATGAGCTTGAGGTTATAAGGGATATTTGTGTTCGTAGCTTCATCTATCCATGGGCGGAGCCTGTCGGTGATACTTGAGGACGCAGGAAATGTCGTGCGCAAAGTCGAGCCATCGAACGTTCGGACTTGGACACGCACGTCCGCATTCCCAACTGCTCTAGGCCCGGTGCGAACGTATTTAGAAGTTGAGCCCGGATCTGTGTCCGAGGATTGGTAACCTTGTTTGCGAAGCTCGTCCACTCGGCGCCGTTCTTCGCGGTCGGCTTTTATCTGGGCCTTTATCCGTTCGCGTTCGGCTCGTGCGGCCTGTTCGCGTTCGCGCTGCATGCGGATATATTCCTGCCGTTGGGCCTTTTGGTTTTCGTCGGGTTCGGAAATCGGGGGAGACTGCGACGGTGCAGGTGCAGGTTGTCGGGGCGTGTGCGATTGTGCCTGCGGTGTTGATACTGGACGATTTGGTGTGGGATAAACCCGTTCTCCTGCTAGGTCTGCGACAGCTGGATTTGATGGCGCGGTCGGTCGTTGAGGCGGTGGCGAAGATGATGTCGGAGCAGGTCTACTCTGAGCTGATATCTTCAGCCCGACGGCTGGAAGTCGCAGTAGACGCGACCTTGCATATTCTGAAAGTTCTCGCTTTGCGCCAGCTTTTCGCAAGTGTGACACTTCTTCCTCGAAGATCGGGATATTGCTTAGTAAACTTAACTGTATCTCAAAGATATCTGAACGGGGTTTGCCTTCGTCGAGGAGTTCCTGGGTATAGTTCCGTAGAGCATCGTAGGCATTGTTGGGAAGTCTCATCTGGCCCGGTTGTGGTTGGAGGTGTAGGTATTCGAGAGCGACGCCAGATGCTTCTGTAGAAGAGGACTCGCTGATAGACGATTAGCCCGCATTTACGATGACACCCAATCGCACGTACCTTGCTTCCTGGACATGTCGGTCGTGTTGTGTGTCGAATGTCGCCGTGAGCCTTGACTTCAGCTCCTCTACCGACACTTCGGCACCCTGAAGATTCGTCTGGACTTGGGCGTCCCTGCTCTTGTCAACCTACAAATCAACAGCTTGCCAAATCCTCTCTTACTTGATGACAATGATGGCCGGCGCGCTGTTGATTGGGCAAATGGGGGTGATGAAGCCTGCTTCTGGGGATGCGGCGTGAAGTCGCAGCGCAACGGCTTGGGTTGCGATGGTGTGGGATATCTGTATCAGGAGATCAGCCATGCGTCGCGACCGGGACGCTGGGGTCTTACGGCCTCATCTCTCAAGACAGCTTCCCACTGAGCGCTCGTTTCTGTGTCGTCTGATCATATTAGAGGGGAAAGCCCAGGCTATGCTGTGTGGCTCACCGTGAACGAAACACAGAACGGCCTTGGACTGTTGGAGGGCCAGTCCTATGCCGCTGTGCAGGTCACCTTCGTGAAACATGTTGAATGTGCGTTTGTAGCAGAGGCAGGTAGATGGTTTCGAGTTGTGGAGGAATAATTGTAGCCCAAGTCAACGTCATCGGCGAAGCGCAAGTCGCTGAAGTTTCGATCCATGCTACTCCGAGAACTCAACAACAAGCTCCAGCGCCCTTTCTTCTTCACTTGTGCCGTAACGTCGGGGAGCCCAGCAATGGCCAAACGTGAATTGAAGCTCCTCCGCTCGCTGCTTGCACGCCCTAGGTCGTCCCTTCGCAGTTTCAACAGACCGCAGTCTCGACACCTCGCGAGCGGAAAGGAGCCCTCCCCACCACCATTGAACAACAACGCCGACTTTGTCTCGATAGTCGACGCACCTCCACGCCTTGTCCGCATTGGAGGGAAACACAGCAAGATCGGTATTGCTCTACTAGCCTTGATTCCAATTACTGCATTTGCGCTGGGATCCTGGCAGGTCCAACGTCTAGACTGGAAGACCAAACTCATTGCAAAGTACGAGGATCGGCTCGTTCGGCCTCCTCTACCGTTGCCTCCGAGAATCGACCCCGATGCGATTCATGAATTTGATTATCGACGAGTCTACGCGACGGGACGATTCAGACACGATAAGGAGATGTTAATTGGACCGAGGACGCAGGATGGAAAGGATGGGTTTATGGTCGTTACACCTTTCGAGCGGGAGGACGGAAGCACGATTCTCGTGAATAGAGGCTGGATCAGTAAAGAGAAGAGATTCCAGGTCGACAGAGATCCAGAATCCCTGCCCAAAGGTGAACTCACGGTCTCAGGCCTGCTAAGAGAGCCGTGGAAGAAGAACCTCTTTACGCCGAGCAACAAACCGGAGCGCGGAAAGTTCTACTTCCCCGACGTGCATGAGATGGCCAAGGTCGCCAGCGCAGAACCAGTCTGGATCGAAGAGACCATGACCCCGGATCTGTTGGTTAGCTATCATCGAGAGGCCAAGGGGATACCGATCGGAAGAGCACCAGAGGTGAATTTGAGGAACACTCATTTACAGTACATCTTCACTTGGTAAGCTGGCCATTCCTCATGAGATGCGTCCATATCTCATCAAAGTCATCAGGTACTCGTTATGCGCTGCCACAACCTTCATGATGTGGATGCTATTGAAAAAGAAACCTGTCGATGTGTCAAGAAGGGTCCGTCATATAACCAATTGGTGAAATCTCAGGTCCCGAAAGGCCAAAATGGCCATCGACAGACAGGTGGTAACATATACTCAAGCCTCGGACGTCGTCCCGAGATCTAAATCTCCTACAACCTCCTCTGGAAGAAACTCCACGGCGGCCTTCAAAAGCTCACCCTTTCCTTGCAGAATTCGCTGTCGGCGCATCAACAAGAGCACGTCGCTCTGATCAATGCGTTTCTTGCGCCGCGCATGGTTCGAGTAGGCCTCAAGGTCTTCACCAATCTGCTCGAAAAACCATTCAGTGGCTTGTTCAAGCGCCTTCATGTGGTCTTTCCCCAGCTTCGGGCGGCGATTCCCGAGACGTTCCTGGGCCTCGACCGCGACACGCTTGATCAGGTTTGACGGCAATGAAGGGACCATCTCGCCATGGCGAGTTAGCTTCATCTTGGACCGGCGTGTGGTTGATGCGGGCTTATCAACTTGTGCTTGCAAATGCTGTGCCTCGGCCGACGCCACACTGTCTGGCTCCTCGTCTCGGTCTGCTTCCTGGTCAACCTCATGCTCCTCGTCATGTCCATCGTCCGACTTCCCCCCGTCCCCTACTTGATCTGGGTCGTGCTGCAGGAATGATGCCTCTGTCACTTTTGCTGCTGGATCCGCTCGCGTCTGCTTCGAAGTTGCTTCTAACTCGGGCAAGGGCAATTGGAAGTTCGTGTCGTCGAAGGTGGGGATTTCCATACTGCTTTCGTGAAGCGGGCCCGAAGATGGGGAGCTGGGAAAGTTCTGAAGATGTTGCAGCGCTTCAGTTTCGTTGCCTCCATCTTCAACTGGTATGTAGCTCTTATCGATCTCTGCAAGGCCGAGATGTGTTTTCTCCGGACTCTTTGGCTGCTCACCACGAGCCGCCTCTTCTATGTTGACCGTGCCGAAATCGTAGTGCGATAGGGCTTCCGTGGGCTCTAGTGTAGGCGCCCTTCTCCCTCTTTCAGAGAGGAAGGTGGACTCCTCTTCGCCAGGATAGATGACTGGATCCGACGCAGGATAAGAACGTCTTAACAGCGGTCGGTCAGTGTCGGGAGACCCCGTATTGCCGGCATAGTCAATAGACTTAAGTGTAAAGGTTGGAGCGTCTTCTTCAATCTCACTGTGCTGGTCGTCTTCGTCCGGTAAGATGGACGGAGTTGGTGCAAGTGGAAGCTCACTGTCTTCCTCGGACCCAACGTCAGGCGCGTCAATGCTCTCAAGACTGTCGTCGATGTCTAGAGTCAAACGCGGTCTCTTCCCCAGTCTCTCTCCTTCGTCTTCATCCGGCGGTCGATTCTCCTTTCCTTTCACTGTAACAGGCGTAGGCGCTACCTTGTTCGTCGCAGGTGCAGTGAGCTTAGCTAGTTGTCTTAAGATGCCCCTGGCTGAATCAGGCCGCACTGTGTCACTATATGCCCGCCTGTTGCGGACTGATCTTGTCTTTGCTCCGCTTCGCTGTTGGAAAGCGCGAATCGCATGGGGAGTCGACGGCGCATATCGCGTCGGTGTTTGGGAGGGCTGCGATTCGGTCAACGGACGCTTCCGAGAGGACATCTTGATATCACGGATGGCACAAAGCCCTGCACGGCCTCGGATTTGACGGCGATCTGTGATGCAGATACAGACAATACTGTCCTGGATTGATCGACAACGCGCCGGATGCGCGTCGCAGGAACAACACGAAGACGTCACCAAGTCACCTGACCGGCAGTTCATTGGAATCTCCTCTCGTGTTCATTCGCTTCGAACGTAGTGGTCATGTTTATACAGGCCGCTCAAGTGCCTTTTCTATGCCTCTTTCAACCTCATCACTACGTCTCCTGACTCAAAGAACTTGCTGTCAAAGACGGCGGATCATATGCAGCCGAGGGGCCAGCTCCATCTTGTGCCGACATGTCGGCACAAAAGCTTCGCAAGATGCCAACACAGAGTTCACCCAGCAACTCGAGGACATGAAGACCCGTGAGCTGCCGACTGAAGAAGGCTTATGGGACAAACGCAATATCCAAGCCTTGCGTAAAACCCTCCAGAGCCACCTCTCGTTGCCGGAATTTCTATATCCAAACCACATTCCACCAGGCTATCACCAAGTGTCATTCAATAGCCTACCTGATGAGCATGAGCTTTCCCATGATGGCGCTGAACAGCGTCATGCTCCCAACGATGAATGGAGATATCGGGTTTGGGCGGGAGGTTTCCTGGAGTTTCAAAAGCCTTTTCTTTGGACCGACGGGCGTCGAGGACCTGAGTTTGCAGCAGTCAACGAAAAGATTACCGATACACGGCTGATCGGTGATGCCAACGCACTCAATTCCAAGGTCATGGTCACACTAACAAAAAGTCTGTTTGCGCCCGAGCTGGATGCTCAGGGACAACCAGTCCGTGGCACCAGCAACGAGATTTGCATTTCAAAGGCCAGACTCAACATCCTGCTCAAAGAGGAAAAGTACCTGTGTTTCATGCGAGAGATTCCGGATAGCCTCAAGTCGGCGTCTTCAGCACGCAGAATATCGTTTCCCACAGACCCGGACTATTCACAAACCATGATACCCTCAGCGACTCTGCTGTTTAGATTCAGTGCGCTGACAAGGAATGCTCATGTTATTCATCTCGATGGCGATTATACCCGACAGGTGTACGGTCTTCCTATGCCCCTTGTACACGGGCCGCTCACATCAGTGCTGATGTTGGATGTGCTTGGAGAAGCTCTAGCATTGCAGAATATCGGGCAATCATCTGCCCTCACAATTCGGAGTTTCCAGTACAGAAATATCCTTCCTCTCTTCGTGAACGAGCGGATCACGATAGCCTGCAAGAAATTGCACGATGTGAAGCCTGACGCGACAAAACACCGGACTGAATTTGGAACGCCATTGCAAAAATGGGATGTGTGGATTCAGAAAGGTGCGGGCAGAGACGCGACTTTGGCAGTCCGAGGGTCAGCTTTAGTATCGTCAGTAACGCCTCCCGTCCCAGAGCAAGAAGGGGGCTCTGTTATATAACAGTCAGCACTGTCGGAACACTGTCACAGATCGAGACTTCGATGTGAGAAGTTTCAAGAACCTGCACCTGATCTAATCAAGAAAGAACGACTGAGCAATCCTCTCCTTCTCCTTGCTGCTGGAACGTCCGGTGCCAAGTCAAGCTGTGACCTATGAAAGAAAGCATTACTTCTTCTGAAGCTATCGTCGAGCTTCAGCGGTACATCCAAACACTGTATGCCTGACAATGCCTCATTAGAACTTCGAATAAGAGTACCTGAAAGGAGATTGCGAAAGTAGTTCCCCTCAGTCTGTGTGAACCACGCGACCATCGCAATCTTTCGGCCAACAACTGAGTATCTTCAGGAATCAGCCTTACATGCGAACGCATTGTACTGAGGTTGCCTTGCAGTCTGAGAAGTTAAGAAACTCTCAACAAGGAATTGCCTTGGCACATTATGGGTATGGCAAGAAAATTTGACGTCGGAAACCGCAGGAGCGCAGCATCGTTGTACTGTAAGAGAGAATCAACAAGCAAGTGAAGTTCAAGTGAAATTGGTGGAGACTCGTAATCGGCGTAAGGCTGGAACATTTCGCCGTGGCGGGCTACTATTGGACGGCACTGATGTGACGTAACGACGACGGTTGCTGGAGGCATCCTCATCGCCAACACGGGCCTTCTACACGACCGGTGGCGCTGTCGCCTGTCATGGCGCGCTCTCTTCAGGTAGAGGTGATAAACATCCATCTCCCCTCAGTGACAGCGATATCAATCGCAAATGGTTGCCTGGTGATACTACAATGACCTGTCTCTCCCTGGGTTGAACATCATATTCACCTCCAGCTGAATCCATTCCGAGGTAGCCCCCTGCAGTTCATTTCACGGGTCTTGGTCATCACCGTTCAAAATTCACTGAGAGCACGTTCACTGGTATATAAGATGCCTGCCAAGCGTACCGCCGAAATGGACGGTTCCTGGGTTGTGGATGACAGCGAGGAAAGCATTAGTTGGGACGAACGTTCCAGAGAGTCAGAACATGAGGATAACGACGACGCCAAACACGATCCAAACATGACTCGAGTTCTGCGAGACCGTCGCAGGTCTCCTAGGCAGACCCCACCAGCATCATACGAGCCACAGTTCATCATGCCAACCATGTCGACGAACATATCTCCATCGGACAGGCTCCCCCAGATGCGCATGGCTCCGGCGCCTACAAAGGGCACACCTTCAAAGCAGGCCGCAATGTCAGGACGCTCAAGCCAGCCAAACAAGGGACGGGCACGCAAGACCGCATCGTCGCCAATCATCGATAAAGTTATTCTCATCCTCGTTCATGCCTCTGAGTGGCTCCTGGACATCCTGGGTCAGACACTGAAAGCCTTGAAAAGGCCTATCTCCTGGCTCTTGGCGGCCTATCTGTTTGCAGGCATATTGATGCTTGTACAGAACCTCTTGACCACATCGATATATACCGCCTTATCCCCTATATGTCGAATTCCCGGACTGTCGCTTCTTAACCTGCCGATCTGCCGGTATACATCTCCCAGCCACGATAGCCCGACAATCACGGCTGGCACCTCAGCTCCAGTTGAGTTTGATGCGCTGATGAAGACCCAATCTCAATTCGAATCAATCCTGTCCGAGTCCGCAACAGGCGTGACCCTGCCTTTGGACATGAAGCGCTCGGAGACTTCGATCCGTGACCTACGTCAGATCGTGCGATACTCACAACTTGGGTCCCGGAACGAGATGGTTCTTGAGTTTGACGGCTTCATCGAGACGGCTCGGATGGCCTCGTATGACCTGCAGAAATTCAACTCCCACGTCGGTAGAGGCGTTGACATAGTGCTTAGCACGGCTCGTTGGACACAGCGAGTGTTAGACGACATGGCACACAAACAGTCCTCACGAGGTATCCTCCCAGGCTTCATCCAAGACAAGATTCTCGCACCGTTCAAACCCGTACAGTTCACGGAAGCAATGCTTTTAGACCAGTACATCGCTCACACGCGGGTCGTATCCGACGAGATCGAGCGGCTCATTGAAGAAGCACAAGCCTTGCTCCTCGTTCTACAAAATCTGGAAGATCGACTGGAGGTTATCCACGCCATCGCCATGCGTGACAACATCGCCGCTCAGGCCGAGAAAGACGAAATCCTCTCACATCTTTGGACACTGCTGGGTGGCAATAGAGCCAAGTTGGGGAAGTTCAATAATCAGCTCGGATTGTTGAGACAGGTGGGCCAGTACAGGAAGGTTGCATGGGCCCACGTGAGCGCAACTATACTGAAATTGCAGGCGATGGGAGCGGAGCTGGAGGAGCTGAGATCAAGAGTTTCCAGCGCGGAGGTGTTGAAAGGGCACAAGGAGATTCCTCTTGCTGTACATGTCGAGAACATACGGCTGGGCGTACAGAGACTCGAGGAAGGCAGGGACAAGGCGAGGAAGTTGGAGCAAGGACATGTCAGGAGGGTGCTTGACGGTGCACAGCACGGGGATCTCTTGGTCTCGGACGGGAGCTGAAGCACATTTGTCTTGGATATTGAAGGTTCAGGGCCGTTCGAGCACATCAGCAAGGGAGAGGCACAGCGGGGAGTAGCTGGTTTGGAATGTATTTTTCGTCCCGAGCAGTGGTTGTAGCAAGGCCACGAGCATGATACCCAAAGCACATGGAATGAAATCTCTCTCAGCTTCTGTCGCTGTCCTTGCTCCCAGTCGAGTTTCGAAACTGTCCCCTAAAACGTCCATGGTTGCATGTTTTATTTCATGTATTAGCTGCCCCCGAGCCTCACCTTAGCAGTTACCCAGTCCTTCATCTCTCAGATAGTCAGTCTGTCTACGCAATTCTTCAACTCCCGAATCTAATACATCAAATCACTGCTCTCGTTTGTGGGAGTGCTCGCTACAACAACCGCCCAGCTCACACTACAGGCTCTCGCCAGCGCAGTCTTGCTGTTCACATACACGTGGGACACGATCTTGTCTTCGGCGAGGAGAGGTAGGTGACGAAGGATGGCGCAAGGAGATATGTCTGCGATCCCGCGGTCGACGGTTTTGGTGGCTCGTGAGTCGCAATTCAAAAATTAAGTTCTGCCTGGGCACGGGGCACGCTGGGACAAAAAGTTTATGCGGAGAAGCGAGGCAGCTCGGTAGACCTTCCCTTCATGGCGGGCTGCCAAGTCGAGGTTGGAGCTTCCCTTCCAAACTCGATCTTCGAAACATCATCAACCACTGCATCTCTCTTCCGCCAGCACCGCTACGCCTTCAACTTGGTCAACTTCATCGACCCCGACAATCTCGCTCGCTTCAACAGGCCACCCGAGAATCTTGCAAGAGCGACCCAATCAGTCAAGATGTCTTCCGATCTTTGGTATGTTTTGCTGTTGCCCCCCATGCTCGTTTCCTTTCAGCCTGCGCCCCATACAGTCGATAAGCTGGGCAGAGCTTGCAGTCGACACATCGATCCAGGCACGATGTTCTAGGTGTACACTTGCTGACGTGAATATCACTATAGTCCCGTATACGCGGTATGTTTCTTCCTATTCGAATCCTATGACGCCCGTCAGGCGCCTCAATGAGCAGTTACTCGCCAGAAGCCAGCGACTAACCCGAACAATTTCAACAGCCCTTCTTTGGCGCCATGGGCTGCACATCCGCCATTGTTTTCACCTGCTTTGGCGCGGCCTACGGAACCGCAAAGTCTGGCGTCGGTATCTCCGCGATGGGTGTCCTTCGACCTGATCTCATCGTCAAGAGTAGGCCCATTCCTCCTCAAGAGCAGAACAATTCAATTGACGCAACTTCACAGACATTGTCCCCGTTATTATGGCTGGTATCATCGGTATCTACGGCCTAGTCGTCTCGGTGCTGATTTCCGACAACCTCTCGCAAAAGCAGGCCCTCTTCACCGGCTTCATTCAACTCGGCGCCGGCTTGTCCGTCGGTCTCGCTGGTCTTGCCGCAGGTTTTGCTATTGGTATCGTCGGTGATGCTGGTGTGCGCGGTACCGCCCAGCAGCCTCGTCTGTTCGTCGGCATGATTCTTATTCTTATTTTCGCTGAAGTATTGGGTCTCTACGGCTTGATTGTCGCGTTGTTGATGAACTCGAAGGCACAGACTGATGTCACCTGCTAGACGAGGAGGGAAGAGGTGACGGCTGCCTTGAAGCGTCATCACATGAAGGAGAGCTTGAGAGGAAGACAAAGCGGAAGGCACGAACTGCGAGAAGCACGACGGGAAGCGAGTGACTGGCGCTTCTCAGCTACAATCAATCTTACGCCAGTCCAGCACGAATCAACACAACCATCCGATCAAACACACCACATCACACCCAGGGCGAGCTATGAAAAGCACCGACCTGGATCCCGACGATCATGTATCACTGCTAGAGCGTTTTTGATCGCAGAAAGGCAGCACTGGCATTAATGGTCTGCATGCTGCCTACTGGGGCTCCGGAATAGTACAGTATATTGTATTTCAAGATTATGAAGTCCACACTGGAGTCTCTTGACGATCGCACTGCCCGTTTGAGAGACTTGTTCTTCACTCGCAGCCTAGAGAATAACTAGTTGCATGTCAGGGGGTTGGGGCACCTCGTTTTATCCCGTGCTTAGTCCTAGCAAGCCACCAGCTCTAGTCTGTCGAGAAGTAGGGCCACAGCATGACGGCCGGATAATCGTTTTGCAGCGTTCTCCATGCTCAATTCGCAAACTCGATCCTCACGCGCACGATGACAAGCGAAGCGAAGCCTAGCGTCGATTCCGGTCGAGTAGTGTCGAGTATTACTATAGCCTTACCGAGTGCACAGTACGAGTGCGAATGACTACGTCCTGTGCCGTGTACGGAGTACGGAGGAAGTACCTCGTACTCGTCCCGAGTGCTCGCTCCGAGGTCGGGGCATCGGTCTGCATAAAGTTGGTGTACGAGTGCTCCGTTCCTCGCTTGCCTGGTGAACCTCATGTGGGAAGTTCATGGCACCAAAGGACTGTGAGCTATAGTACAAGAAACCACACGAAGGTAAGGAAATAAGTACTCCGTAGTATTATTGTACTCCGTAGCATGGTTCTTCTTCCGTATCGGCTACGAGCGAATACCTACCTGTCTGCTCTGCAAGCTTGATTTGAGTCCGTGATCGGCTTGTTGCCTGACTCGTCGAGCAAAGGCTATGAGATTCATGAGAGACGATTCATTGTGATTCTCGGTATGTATGCTGATGCGTGCAGCTGGAGCATAAGCTCACAGTGCCGGCGGTGCAGTGCAGTGCTATCAATCAAGAGAGGCTGGCGTGGTAAAGGTGAATGGTGAAAGACAACATGCGGCCCTCGCTCTATAACGCCGCCATATGCACCTGCAGTAGACAGTATCTTTCGCTTCTTCCTCCATCGACCCCATCCCATGTATGTATGCGTCTAGCAAGACCGAGAATCGTGACCTTGCAATGGAATGGAAGGCAGTGCAGTGCAACGCGACGCAAGACCATGCAAGGCAATCCAAAGCTTCAAAGTCTGACTGCCCTACCACATTCAACCACAAGCAGCACCTTATATCTGTCCGAGCTTTCTCCTCAGATTCCTTGTTTTACGCATCAACTTCTTGTACTTGTGCTTCTTCATCTTCAGCCGCCGTTGCCTCTTGACACTGATTGCGTACATTGTGCCTTGCGGTCTTCGCCGACTAGGAGAGACATAGCCCATCCTTCGTCTATGTCCGATTCTGCTTCGCCTGGGACCCATTTCCGGCACAGCCTCGCCAGCCTCGGGAGTCTGAATGTCCATCATTGTCGTTCCGCTGGTGAAGAATCTACCATTCTGCAGATTTGCATCGCGGGGCACATTTACGACAACCTGCTGAACGTAAGGGTCGTGGTCGTATTCCTGCTGCTCGATCTCGACTTCCAGTGTTTTGGCTTGCATTTCCTCTTGCTTCTCGAATTCGGCGGCTTTGGCCTCTGCGGCGTCGATTTCCGCATCACTGATTGGTTGAGGAACGGGCGGCACATTGAACGGTCGGAAGCGCCGTTGGATTTCTTGAATCACGAGCTTGACATTCCCCCCGTTGAGGTTGATTGTATGTGATGGCGCGCCGTCGAGGTGGTGTGTCCTGTTGGGATCGACGGGCGTTTCGTTGCGCTGGGTGAGAGCTTTGATCAAAGCGGCTTTTTGTTCGGTGCTCTGACTTTGGGACGGTGGAGCGTTCTGCTTTTCCGCGATGTGTTCGTCGAGCCTTTCTACTGCAGATGCGAGCGTGTAGATGACGTCTTGGGTGTTATTGCGCGAGCGCTTGGGTTTCGGGGCGAAGAGCTTGTCGATGGACTCGAGCGAGGTCTCGGTGGGGACCGCACCCGTGATGGACATAGGCCGGTAGGTCGAGAAAAATGAGGCGACGTACACGTCTGCCGGGATAGTTAGACGCTGTCGAGAGAGGGAAAGTGGCAGTGTACGTACCCTTGGGGTTTAAGTGCTGCAAGCTGGGGACAGCAGGTAACTTTGATGTCCAGTTTTCTTGGGCCTCTTGCTTTGCATCCGACTTGTCCTTTGAAGACTTCTTCTTTGATAGGCGTGACTCGGCGCCCGGTCTTTTCGACTCGGATCGGGGAGCTCCCACCTGCTTCACCTGAGCTGCTGGAATGGGCGGAGAGCCATTGTTCGGCGGTGTGGGAGGCTTGGAGGACGAATGCCGCCGCTGGTGCGAGTTGGACGAGAAGGTCGCTATCGTAGGTGTGCTTGGGCGAGAGGGGATTGGAGACCCATTGGTACAGTTGCGCGCCACTCGGCGCAGCGATGTGTTGAACATAGGTCCTCCAATGCTGAGGAAGAGCATAGGGTGGACTCGGTGCCCTGGATGCAAGGAATGAGTCGAGCTGATAAAGAGTCGGATGATGGTGACGGCGGCAAACCGGCGCATCGCCAAGAATCGGGCGGATTGTCCTACGGTGGCGCACTGAACGGAGAGCGACGGATGATCAGAGAAACCGTGACGGCGCTCCCATTACGCAATCACCAGCTCCCGTCTTACTCCCAACCGACGAGCACGGGATGGGCACGCGGGGTGGTTCCGTGTATCGGAAGCTGCCCCATTATAATGAGGTGGGAGTTGAGCTGTCCTCGCTATTACATTGTGCCCTGTGTCGTCTCGTTGTCTGAGACTTGGAGTGCCCTTTTGTGTCATTTAAATTCACGTTGAGGACGAGGAGAGCACGGACGGCAGCCATCATGTCTTCCAAAACAGTCAAGAGAATAACACTGTTCAAGATACCCAAAGAGGAGGATATTGATGCGATATTGGCTGAATACCAAGTTTTGAGGTCAACGGCGCAGAAGGTACGGTCTGTGCTTCTTGCAGGACAGGACTCGAACCATTTTTCGAGACCTTCGGAGATGCTGACGCCTAAGTAGGACGGGGCACCGTATATCATATCCAACGAAGCGACCCGCGTGACCAACTCATCAGATGAGCGAGCCCAAGGATACACCATGCTCGCTGTTACCGTCTTCAAGTCACGAGAGGATTTCGACTACTATGACAAGGAATGCGCGGCGCACAAGAAGTTGAGGGCATTTATCACTCCCAGGAGGACCGGCTTTGCGACCATCCAGTATGAAAGCGAGCTCGGTGCTTGATGAGGCCAACGATGGGAGGACGACAATGTTCCGACCGACCAGGTACCACTTATTCTGGGAGCCTGTGTGTCTCCTTCCTTAAGGGACAAGTCTTCAGGTCATCGCTGCCATGGGAGAGGATGCTCTTGCAAAAGCAGGCTCGACCTCGCATTCTCATCTATTACATGGATACTGCTCGTCTTTCTTCACAAAGTGATTGCCTCGAGCCCCCATGTACGAAAACATCTTCTTTCTGTATTGATATTTCGCATCTACCGAACTTTTGCTCCTCACCCTTTTTCCCAATATGCGCCCCCACGACATAAACAGGGCAGAAACTCCAGACCCATACAAGAAGCGAGAGCTCAAATCACCCGCCACAGGCCCCGACCGATTTCTCTCTCTCTTATCACCGTCGAGACCATCCTACCCACGGCGCCCCTCAGCTCTCGGTGCCTTTGGCTTGATCCCGCCCGAGATCAGAAATATGATCTACCAAGATTGTCTACATACACGAACGACTGCCCTTTTCAGAGCATCCAAGCAGTTATATTACGAGAGCTTACCATATCTGCGCGAAAAATTCGTCCTTGGATTCCACATTGACCCCCGGGCCCCTGGATCCATCATATCCCTCGTTGACCGGCACGGCCGCCCCTGGGGCCAAAGCCGAAACATCATCAATGTTGAGTCCCCACACGAAGAGTGCATGTACTTAGACTTCATGCCCGTTGATCAGTTTGGTAAAATCCGAATACGCATCGATGCACCAGACCCAGAAGACCCGGGCCAGCTCGTCCGGTGTTGGTTCCAGACAAAGCGTCTTCTCACCATCCTGTTACCACGATGGAAAGATCCTGGCAGGTTTCCGGAAGATGAGGCGAACGATATCATCATGCCACCGGGCAGAGTATCGACAAGCATGCCGCCAATTGAGGTTATGTTCCACAACTGTGATCGGACGAGATGGTGCCGGTGGTCTGCGGGAGGCTCGCTACGATGGAATCACAGTGTTCCCTGTTATAAAACACAGGCACCTATGCGGTGTACATGCTTCGAATGTGCGGATTTCCAATACATTATCGACCTTTTCCAGAGGGTTCGCAACGCTCGCTCGATCACCGTTCAGATTAAGTACCAGGACCACCCCAAGATACGGCCCATTCTGGCCAGACTAGAGCAGACCGCGGTCTCCCAGACGCCGTTTGGGCTAATACTGAACAAGCGGGGACGCACTGTGGGTCCCCGAACCTGGGCATTCGACGACGGAAATGTTCTAGGCAGAGAGAACGCTCATCACATCTGGCTTGATTACCTACTGGACCGGCTCACTGGCGCGACAGCAAACGACCTGAAATGTGAGCGCGACGACAATTGGTGCCTTGGATATGAGGAAGCCCTACGGCGTACCGCCTTCGGATACAATTTCGGTACATTAAGGCGCACTATGGGCGGGGGGATGGAGGTCCTGAAACGACCTGGTGCTAGATTCCGCTTTTACTACCAACAAGCTCTGCGAGACCGATTTTGGGGGTGGACGTTCTTTCGCGTCGATTGCCCTTACACCGGCACCTACGAGCACTATCTCAACAGCCACACGGCTCTTCTCCGTACCCACACGGATCACGTCAAGACCTTTTTTGCCGGAAAGAACTACATGACGATGTTGCCAGTCCTGGGCGAGACCTCGGTACCAATTTCCAAATCATCCTTCGAGCAGCTGCAATTGGAATTGAGGAAACAACAAAGGAACGCTTACCTGCCGAAGCTGGGCGTGTCAGTCGAGTCCGATTTGATATGGGCAAGGCCTGGTTGTTGTCAAAGATGTCCTCCCTATGACTCAAGAGCTGCGCATGCATAGTTCTGGTCATTCATTTCTTGAATGTTGTAATTCGAATTGATAGCGTGCGGCTCTTGAGCAATTCTCTTTCCAATTGGCCATCACCTGCCTATCCTGGGCATTCAATCCAAAGTGCCCTGGTCGAGGTGTATTCCGAACGGACACCCAGATAGACAGTAATTCATGGCTTGCCTATGTTAGTTCACCAGGAGAGATATAGAGTGTAGTCGAAGTACATCTCGACCACCGAGCCCTCACCGTTTCTCCGTCTCTCACATCCCTGGACAGCCTCATCACAGGATCAATATCCCGAGAGTGACCTATGATTGCGTGCGGTACCAGAGGAAACAGCAGAGAACGAACCCTTCCGACAAAGAGTTGGTTGCGCAGGCGACGACGGCTTCTGACGGCAATCAGATTACTGCCTGCACCTTGCCGCAGGGGTAAAGCCTACCTACCAGGCTGACTTGTTCGGAAAAGGTAGTGGTTTCTGCCTTTGAACGACACGGCAATTTGTCCTAGAGTGGTATACAGGTGCCGCTATGTCTTTTTGGGAGACGACTCACAAGCATCATCGGCCAATGATCTTCCTCGAGGAGAATATCTGGAGAGCGGGTTGGATGGGCACCCAGTGGGTCGAAGACGCTACAGCATCATTGATTCTGGAATTAACCTCTGCGGTGTGTTGATCTGTGAAATACTTCGGATATCCGGGCGACAAGACTCGTATTGACACCCACTACTTCCTCAATCTCAGAGGTGCGATGGAATGAGGAACCGACCAATCCTTCCCTGGCCTGATCCAGTTCGTACATCCTTGTAGTAGTGGGCGTCCAGGTAAGTATCACGGGCCAACATGAAGAATCACCGGTCCAGAGCTTACTGTAGACAGAAAGGACTGGAGGCAAATCTGATTGCTGGCTTCGGAATAGATACGTATGTACTGGCCGCTTGCGGCGTAACAGCCTGACATCGCAGCTGGGTCATAAAGTTCATGCGGTGGTGTCATCATGGGATGCCACTTGCCGATACTTTTGGCCATGTTGTTGGTTATACGGATCCGGAATGGAGTGCAGATGTTATTGAAGTATCCTCTGGTCCGCGATCTGATCGCTCGAGCTTACGAAATTCTCGATATCAGCGGCGGCTGGTTCGGAAATCCCTAACGACGCTCACGTTCCCCGTCAGCTTTTCTACCGTAACCTCACTGGGCGTACTCTGATAATCATCGCTGTGAAGCAATATAACACCAGGGTCTCCGATTCTGCTCGGATCCTCCGTGCCCTCGGAGAATCAGAGAATGCGAGCATAATATCACGGCAGTCTTGAAATCCCGCATCACTCCCTTCACTCGTGATTGCGCCAGGTTGATTGAAAGGGTAGATTGAGCAAGCTGACCCTTGAGCAACAACTGAGCAGACTTCAGTGCCGTTGTGTTTGGTGAAAAAGAGCGCCACGGTGTCAGTTGGCCGGCGGTAGCCTCGAGATTGCTTTCTTTCCGTCGAATGAAATCGGACCATATCCTCCACCAGCTGAACCTAGATATCTCGCCCGAGGTCGGTTGCGCTGCCCATGACTAGGACAATGACCACCAAACCGGCGTGGCGAATACCTGGGTCTGGATTGGGATCATCCGCTCAAACCACGAGAGGGTTAGGTCTTCGACACTCGAAGCATCAGACATGTAATTTGGTCGAATTTCCTCGTAGAGCGGAGAAGTATCGCAGACCCGACTCACTGCGGTTGATGTTATGAGGCGAGATTGGCTGATATCGAATAGTTGAATTGTCTGGAAGTCCACAATGCCGCATCATGGCGAGGTTGAGCGTTTCAAGGCCGGAGAGGTGGAGGATTGCACAACAGGCTCACCGTATGCTCACCTATACCTCTCGTACGCCATTTCTTCATCGTGCCTTCTCTTGACCTGTGCAAGGACGTCCGGCTCATATATGCTCTCCGGCTCAGCGTCTCCTTTCAGAACCAGCTTTTCATGCCTCGAGGCCTCCTCTTTTGTCATGAGCACCAGGTCCCTGAGAGGAAGCTTGATCATTTTCTGTCCTTCCTTCTCGTATTCCGGATCAACTTTAAAACCACCTGCTGGTTTTCTCCATCTGATCAGAGCCAGCCGGGTTCCAAGGCCACTGACGACACTCTTGCCGCGGAAGACTTCTTCCACGAGGTATGCCACATCGTCGCGGCTGACTGGGATTCGTAGTCCAACAGCGTCTTGGGCTTTTGTTGACCGGACCTGTCTCTCTTCGACACTCTGCAGTGCCGACAGCATGGCATCGTACATCTTCTCTCTTCCTCGGTCGCCCACTCGATAGTCCATTGGGTAGCCCGCTATACTGCATATAACGTGATTCGCGACCGTGTATCCAAACACAGCTGGCATCGTCCCAAGCACGGGCAGAATCCTGACTCTAAACTCTGGTAGCACGCCGAGCTTGTCCACATTTCCCTTCTCGAACTCTTCGTCGGTGATTGGCAGTAGCCCGGCCTTTCCCTCTCCCGGTTTTTCCGTGGAGAACACGACAGGGAACCCGCTGTTGATGCCCATGACCCGAAGCCGTCGCCTCGCGGATTTCGACAATGGATCCTCGAAACTCGTAGAGATGTCCCCGACCTGTATCCTCGTCGGATCACTCTTACAGCCCGCGCCCATCGCACTGATGACCTTTATGCCCTTGAGCACGCAGTAATGCAAGAGCGCCACCTTTGAATCGATGTTATCAATCGCATCGACCACCCAATCAACCTCCGTGTCCTCTTCTCCTTCTCGAACTTCAAAATCCCACTTTGCAAGCAAGCCTTCTATCGACCGGGACCCGAGCAGCTCATTCCGCTCATCAATTCTCACCCACGGACAAATCTGCTCCAGCCTCTTCCGGACACAATTGACCTTCGGTGTGCCCACATCCGCCAGAGTAGCCAGAGCGTGGCGGTTCAAGCTACTCAGCGTGACTTGATCGAAATCCACCACTCTTATGCGTGAAACACCACTCCTCGCCAACGCGGCCACACAATGACTCCCCACGCCGCCTAATCCGACGACCACGACGAACGAATCCCGCAGTTTTGCCAGGCCTTCATCTTTCAAGAACACGCGATTCCTCGCCAACTGCTCGAGGATCAGCTCCTCGTCATATTCGCCCTTTCTCGCGCGCGCCGCCATCAACGCCGCCCTCTCGTCCTCTTTGTTCGATATGCTCGGCCGACTCGGCCCGCCGAACTCATTCAGTGGCAGCGCTTGATGGTCGCTCGAGATTGGAGGGATCGAGGCTTTTAGTTCCTCGGCTGCGCGGCGGCGGTGGATCGCCGTCGTCGTGAAGATCACCGTCGCGGCCGTTACGGCGCCAAAGGTAGCGGCCAGTGTGAGATTCACGGTGTTGCTTGACAGGGACGTCTGGCGTTGGAGCCATGCGGACATGGTGGGCGTATGTACTTCGGAGAGGGATGCGGAAAAGAAAGACGCAGAGAGATAGAGAGTGTGTGGTTGTATGGGAAGCCGATGGCTGAACAGCTCCAGTTACTGCATCTTCGAGACCTTATTCCACCTGCTACAGTTCTTGATGACTTGCCTGCTCTATAATCTGACCGCCCCAATGTCGTCGAAATCAACGGGGAGCTCGCATCCACATATTTTTTGCTCGGATGGCCATCTCCGTAACTTTTTCTCCGCAACTTCGACACTCCAAACTTCATTCAAATCTCAAACCTCAAAAGCCGTCACCTTCAGCACGTCACTCTCATGCTTTCTCCATACTCAATCCGCAAGCTACAATTTCTCATCACACCGCTTGTCGCATCTCCGGCTCCATACTTCGAGTGTGACAAACTGCGCTCAGGCGCCACTCTGCCCACCGACCTCAGCGCTGCTCATCCCTAGTCGCAACCATGGCGCGCAACTCGGAAAAGGCGCAGTCCATGCTGTTCCGCTTCCGCGCCGCCCAAGCGGCAGAATCAGGCCTCTTGCCGTCGTCGTCCCTGCGCCGCCCGAAGGCACCCTCCACGGTCACCACGGTGCCGCTGTGCGAGAAATGGCGCGGCCAGATCCTCAAGGAGGTCAGCCGCAAAGTGACCAAGATCCAGGACGAGTCGCTGTCCGATTTCCAGATCCGCGACCTCAACGACGAGATCAACAAGCTGATGAAAGAGAAGTGGGGCTGGGAGCGGCGCATCCGGGAGCTAGGCGGCCCCAATTACATGCGCGGAGGGGGCACCGTGTTCGACGACCAAGGGCGAGAGGTTCCCGGTGGGGGCAAGGGATATAGGTATTTCGGACGGGCGAGGGAACTACCTGGCGTGAAGGAAATGTTTGAGCGGGCGGCGAAGAGGAGGGTTCGTGGTGGCGATGAAGACGACGAAGCCTCCAAAGAACCCCGGCAGGAGATTAGTCGCCGAAACCTCGATGCCAGGTATTTCGGGTTCGGGCCGGACGAGGAGGACGGCTCGCTGTTGAAGTATGAGCGGCGGAAGGAGAAGGAGGCCGTTGAGAGGCTGGGGAAGTTGGCGGCGGCCGAAGGTGGCGAGGACGATGACCTTGACTGGGAGCCTTTGCCGGGTGATGCGGGCGACGGGGTGAAATGGCGACTACCTACGCTGGAGGAGGTCCAGCAGGAGCTGATGAATCGGCGGAGGAGACAGCTGCTCGACAAGCTCGGTTGAGACGCACTCCACCAAACACAATACGGCTTGACATGACAGGACGGATCTCGATGAAAGCATTAGGATGAAGGGTTTCTGTTTAATTGTCCCAGTCTATGCATGCCGTCTATGACTGGCTTCACCCTCTCAGGCCGGCTCGAAGCATGGTTCTTCTCGAATCTGACATTGTCCATTCTCCATAAGACAACACCACCTCAGCGCAGCCCGCTCATGCTGTGACTCGACGGTAACAACAGCTTTTCCCGACAATGTGACCGTAGCTTCTGATGAGGCTCCTCTTCGCGAACCTCTTACATCTTCGCCAGTCCCGACGCTCGAACCCATCCACGACTTCTGGACGACATGTCCCGGTCCATTCCACTGTCACTAGCAGTAGATGAACTGGAACTTGGCCGTCGAACCGCTCATCTTCACCCCCAGGTTGACCTGGGTGCTGATAAAAGTGTTGTCCACCTCATTAACGACTTCCAAATTGCTCGGAACCAACTGAGTCCCGGTATTTGCACCGTTAACGGCGGCACTTGCGACGATGTTGAAGATGAACTTGATGTCCCGGTCTCCTACCCCGGTTGCGGATCCACCGGTGCAGGCGAAGATGATGTTGACATTTTTCTTGCCGGTGTTGCCGCCGAGGTATTTGAGCACGTCCTGGCATGTCTCGCTGAGGTAGAACGGATCAGGGGAGACCTTGACGTTGACTTGGGCCTCGTAGATCCCGCCGCACGCCGGGTTGCTGATGTCTGGGTCGATGTTCAGGGTGAGTTCGCCAGCCATGGTTGCGGTGTCGTTTCGTCTGGCGAAGCCGTGGTGATGGTGGTCCACTCGGATGGTGTTCGCCTGACGTGGTACTGAGAGGGCGCTTGCTGAACTCAGCAGCACCGTGCAGAGTGCCACAATCTTGAGCCGCATGGTAAGGGATTGGTGTGCGAATCTGCCTCTGCCGCCGCTGCCGGAACCGCACAAAAGTCAGCGCGACACCACTTGCAGAATGTTTGGTAGTTTCTGAGGATGCTTGCCTGTGGTCAAAAGGTTGCTGCAGTGTCTCGACGAGATGGGCCACTTCAAGTGATGGTAGGACGAAACAAGATCACGGTCTTATATTGTCCATGACGCAGCCACTGCAGGTCAGGAGGATGAAAGCAAGCCCATTCCAGCCCGGCAAGCGCAAGCCTGGTTGTCCCCTTTGTGCGTAGTCACATCGCTGCCAAGCGTCGTTGTCAGTGGGATCTCCGGCCCGGCTGTTTGTCCTGTTCGTTCCTGAACGCTCTGTTGTGGAAGTGAGGTGCTGTTCGATCATTGGGCCGTGACTCTGCGCAGTTCTACAGGCCCGTGCAGCAGTTCTAGTCGACGTTCATGTCAAGTGTTGACGGCATGTTCGCCTCTGCGACGAAGCTGGCTAAGATCCTGATTCTCCCGCAATCGATAGAACCGAATTGGAAATGGCAATTACCCGGGTGCGGCACAGCATGGGCATTCTATGTTTGCTTGCAGCTGCAACGCTTTCATGGTTGGCCACCTCTGCATCTTGTGCCATGTGGTGGTAGCGCATGTATGCAAGCCGCCTCTCTTGTTGCACTGACAGTTCAACTCCTGAGAATGAGCATGCGTGTTTCCGTCGGTGTGGCACTGTGCAGTTCTCTACTTATGTTCCTCGTTGCGAAAACAGATGGCTTCGGCCTTCCAGCATCTTAATATACTCATGCAGCTTACAATGTCCCGAGCCGCCTACCTCGATGTTTGCTCCGTTCGCCAGGTGAACTGGGTGGGATGGGTTACCAGTTCGAGTATCTCGGCCCTTTCAGGGTAGAAATGTACCAGGCGATGTCGTGTCGGATGGCCATGCGGGAGTTCTACATTGCTGAAAGGAAAACTGCGTACATGAACAGCAATAAAGAGCGGCTGGGCGTCTCCAGAGGCGAGGGGAGTGCGAGCGTTGTCCTCTTCACTTTGTACCTGGGCGACATCTCATACGAACGCTCTGACGCAGTTGACGGAATTGTGAACAAAAAGGTGGTTCATGTTGGAGATCGACATTGGGCTTGATAAAGTTACTAGTCGAATGTTCTAAAAGAACAGTCCGTCATTCACCGTGGATTCTGTGAACAGACAGTCACTGAAGGCCCATTATGCGTCCTGTGCGGAGATAACTGCGCGTATATCTTGATGTTCGACACATTCTAGAACCCCTTCTCCAGCTTGTTGGCTTCGGTGTCAATGATACCATCAATGGCGCCGTCGAGTGCGGATGGCACGCCTTCTTTGTTGAGGAACTGGTTGACTTCTAACAGGGAAGATTAGCTTGCATTGACAATGGCCTGAGAGCAAGGGCGAGTCATACCTTGGTTGATGTAGGAATCACCAGTATTCTGCTCAAAGTTCTTTACCATGTCTTGTCCTTGCTGGCCTTGTTGGCCTTGCCCATTCTGCTGGTTGTCTTGGGTGTTGTTCTGAGTATTGCCTTGGTTATTTCTTTGACTGCCTTCCTGGTTCTCGAGGAATTGTTCGCCTTCTTTAATGAGGTTCTCCATGGTGAATGTGACGGGACGGTGGGGCCGGTGGGAGGTACTTCGTCGACAATTGTTCGGAGATCTCAATGTACTGTAGGATTGAGACTCTTATAGCTGCCCCGGCTACACATCCTTCATCCGGGGCTTTTGATAACCCAAATCATGGGCTCACGCGGTCTCAACAGCAGCGCCCTAGTGGCACCTGTCTGCAGTATGACGTGGCACTCCAGGGGGTAGATTCGTGAGTGGTCATCACCCCTGCCTTCCCACAGCTCGCTTCACACAAGCATTCCAAGCATTCGCTTCTTAAGGCTTGGTCCTCAAAAAGAAAGCTTGACTGCATTAGCTAATGTTTGACCGCTTATCGAACCAATGCACGCTTGATCTCACATTAGTTGCGAGTCGATGCGAGCTGAGAACTCATAGCGTATGGTGACTACTTGCGATGGAGGGGTCATTGCTGCCGCCGGGAATATGCCGTCGTTATCCACCTCAGCTGGAATGTGTTCGAAGAAGTTGCGGTCTGTGGAAGCTGAATAGTACTTGCAAAGGACCAGGTTAGGTGTGGCATGGTGGCCGCGCTATTGACCGATGTGGTGAATTCAGCCAGTGAGCCAGTCTGGCATGGTTGGCGCACGGTCTCCTCTACACGCCGCATCCACACAGCTCGACAGACTCCCGAAATGGACTCCTCGTTGTACCATTCCAGGCGCGTAATGAGCATATTTAGCGGAGTTTGTCATGATATTAGTCGCTTGAATGGGAACAACTGGCTCGCCCAGCATGCACCAACACGTATCTGTGACTACGCGCCCTCCGAAAGACTCCAATACGTCGAGATATCCAGCTTCCGCAGCTTTTTCACTGACAGCTCGACTGGTCGTTACGGTGACCTCGACCCCTGCATGCCTCTTCTGACCGGAGCACAGCGTCGCGAGCTTAGCGAACTCTTCCAGGGAGAAGTGAGGGTTTCCCAATGAGACAAGTCCGAGTGAAGAATCAAGAGCAGTATTCAGCTGTGTCCAACAATCTTTCAGCTCGTCTTTGCCAACCTCACAGCAGGGCATTTCTGGGCTGGATATGTAAACGGTGGAGGATTCCGGAGTGACACCAGCGATATGGAACATTGGCGCTGATGAGGTTGTTGCAAATGCAGCCCCAAACGCTTTTAAATCCGATATGCTTGGACTCGAGTCTTCGAGGCCGGATAATAGGGGGATGTCCGGACCTGCCAGTTTGCCGGCATGGTATCCTAGTAATGGCCAGAATGCATCATCCGCACCTGAAAGCGTTCCGACATTAATTTGAAGCTTTGGTAGCCGCGCCTCATCGAGATGGCATCCGAAGGCTGGCGCTCGACCAGTCAGTGCGATGCAGACATCCAGGAAGTCCGGGTACTTCTGTGTTCGAGCGCCGAGGACACTATTGGCAAATACAACAGCATTCGATTCAGCCCAGCCGATATTTTCGCCAGCCTTGGGAGCTGTTTCCAGCAGATAGGGTGCGCATGTAAAGCTCATTACAGCACCCATGGACATATACGCTTGTGCTAGTTTGCCTGCCTCTCTGGCCAGAATCGGGTCCATGCCAAACTCACGCCAGCGGCGCTGGTCGACGGAGATAGAGTTTAGTGTTGTGGGAACCGCGAATTTGGCGCCGAGAGACAAGAATCTTTCTGCAAACAAGAGGCTCGCTGGTCCAATGTATATACAGGCGTCGATATGCGCCTGAGACACATCCAGGAATGCCTCGGCGCCTTGCATTTCAGCAACGTCTATCAATATCTCCATGGCAAATTTGGCTGCAAGACCGGAGTCTCCAGCTAGGAGACGCTCATCACTCGGCGCCAACTTGGTGTGCCGATGTATCGTAGAAGGTAAGCCCCGGTTTGGCATTCGTGAAGGCTGGTCAAAGAACAGTTCGGGGCCGTCAACGCTGGCAAGTGTGCCACTGCGCAGGGAGGCGAAGTCTTCCATCGATACGACGAGGACGGGGATCGAAAGCTCAAACATTTCCCTTGCCACCATAACGCCTATTGTCAGGATTTCGTCCACATGCTGAAAGACCAATGCCGCTGGTCCTCGCTTCTTCAGCAAAAGCTCCAGGAGGACGCCACTTCCAGTACATGAACCACGTCCTGAAGGGATTGCAAAGATTCTGTCTGTGACACATTCGCCGCGCAGCGGATGGTTCTGATCGACTATTATACCTGTATCAGGATTGATGCCGCCCCAGAAACTTAGGCTGGTGTCTGACACCAGAAGATCTCCCGACGCTGCTCCGCGGACGAGGCAACGTCCCTGGATGCCCATTGCTACCTTTTGATCCACACAAATTGAAGGATATCGTACCGCTGGTATTGTATCACAACGAGGCCAGTATCTTCTACATATGTCAAGATACGTCGTGGCTGCAACTTTGAAGACAAGGCTCACATTTGTTGAATCCGGACATCTGCGACCACGGATATGTCCTGCTATGTCGGCTTGATGATTGACGGAGATGTTATCCTTTAGGACAGCAGAGCAAGCTGCAACGCTACTGTGTAGCGCACCACTGCCGCTTCCGACAGCCTCACTTGGAACCGTGTGCATAACATTCACTAGTTCTTTGGTGGCTATGTCGGCCCAGAAGCCGGCGTAGAATGTGCTTTCTGTCTTTTCGCAATGTGTTCCTACCCAGAATGCTGGTTCATCCTAGTAAATTGAAGTGAATGCATTTGGTCTGGTCGCGTATAGCATTTTTTCCGTCGATCGTTGGAGGTTAGAGCTCCTGATAAATGGAAATAGTTAAAGATTGGTAACATCTACCATATAAGGGTGCTGTTTTCAGCCCTCCTCCATTTGCAGATCATCGAAGCTTTGTTTTACCGTCTTAGTACTCATAAGTAGTAATGTCATTATCGAGCGCGATGGAGATCTGAGATCGTGCTAGATTGTCGGAAAGGCAGAGTAGAGCTATTATCTTGAGAAAGGCGGCAAGCTCATAAACCTTTTGGCGCTTTTCTCCTATATCTGCAGGCTGAATAAAGTAGGGAGTAAGCATGATACAATTATCTCCATCGCTACTGCTCTAGGATTCAACGTCAGGTCCAAGAAAGTGGCTGGTGAGTTTGGTGTTGGTGCTGCCTCTCGTTCATTTCTTATTCACCTGTCATTCAAGCAGCGGATGCGGTGGAAGGTGTGGACGGCTGCCGAGCGGGCTTACATAAGCGTGGCTCAGGGGTTCACGTCCTGTGGCAGTCGCCCATCAATTGATTGCTTCCAAGACAAGTCAAACAGCCCCAGGCCCGCCAGAGCATATCTGTGCGTTTTACGTTGCCTTCCACATCACTCTCCTCAAGATGCTTCTGATACAGAAGCGGATGGATTGGTCGTCTTCGCTGTCGTGATGCTCCGCCGTTCCTACCGTCGCTCCTCGCTGTCACGACGTCTTGTTCGTCTACTGCTCTATTTGCTCAGCGCGCTCTTCGTCCTTGACCTACTTACGATACTGAAGCACCACCGCGAATTCAGCCGCAACCTTCTGTCGCACACATATACCTCCCCCGCCGTTCTCCCCACGCCGATACGGGACCAGAAAATCTTCATCGTCGCGCAGTTTTGGACAAACGCCCGTGTGATATCGGAGCGATGGGGCCAAGCGCTTCTAGACCTGATAGGTGTGCTAGGCAAGGAAAATATATACGTGAGCATCCTTGAGTCGGGAAGCTTGGACAACACGAAGGAAGTGCTCAAACTCTTGGATGATGTACTGGTGCAGAACACCATCCCACATGTCACCATCTTAGATCCGACAACACACGCTGATGAGATCAATGCCGGGCCTCTCGATGATCAGGGTACTCCACGGCAAGGCTGGATACAGACCACAACAGTCGGGACGCAGTGGGGCAAGGAGCTGCGCAGGATACCCTACCTGGCGCGCTTACGGAACAGAGCTCTAGAGCCGCTCTTCAAATTTCATGATGAGCAAGGCCAGAAATTCGACAAGATACTATTCCTCAACGATGTTGTGTTTCGACCACAGGATGTTCTCACACTACTGGCGACAAATCAAGGCTCTTTCTCTGCGGCATGTGCGCTCGACTTTCATCTTCCACCTGCATACTACGACACCTTCGCTCTCCGTGATTCCGAGGGACTCGGAACAATTCAGTCTACATTTCCATATTTCCGCGGCATAGAATCACGTGAGACTATGCTTAAGGGTATGCCCACGAAAGTTTCGTCGTGCTGGAACGGAATGATTGTGATGGATAGCGCTCCCTTCTATGAAGGCCTTCGATTTCGTGCTCTGAGCGATAGTCTCGCCTCAAAGCATCTCGAAGCAAGTGAGTGTTGTCTCATTCATACGGACATGAATGTCACCATCCCCGGGGCGGGACAGAGGATCTACGTCAACCCTTCTGTGAGGGTTGGCTACACTGTGGATGCTTACAATACCACACATTCCGGTCCTGACGAGAACTTCGTGTCCGCCACACAATATATTACTGGTGTGTGGACGAATCGTCTTCGAAGAACTGTTCTTCCACGAGAGACGAAGACTATGAACGATGTGAAAAGGAAAATGGCCAGATGGGTCAAAGAAGGCGAGAACTCGTTGGAAAGACGTGAGGAAAATGGTGCGATTTGTGCCATAGACGAGCAACATATTCTCATCTGGAATGGCTGGAAACATGTGTGAGGGCAACCCATGGTCTGAAACGCCAGAGTCTTCAACATATTTCGAGCAGACGCAGAGAATACAAAGGTCAGCATTTTGCTCAGGAACATCCTCCATATGGCAGCATTGCTCCTGCGTCTCCGGGAATCAATACGCATGTCAAACCTGCCGACCCTCGGAGGGACTCTCATGCGCCAAGGTTTCCCACAAGGCAGGGATGGTCGACCACCGCTCGCACTACGACTAGAGAAGGGCGAAATACCTGATTGATAATATCAGGCGAGCTGTTGATCCGAGCTTAACTAGACCTCTTGGAAAAGTGTTTCGAATTTATGGAACGGCAAAGATCACCGCCAACTTGTACGGTCCCCCCTGAACAGTTCCGAGCTTCACGGCCCCGAGACAGGGCTGAGGACATGAAAACCCCAAGTCGTTATCAAGGACGAGTCCCCATCCATCACGCCAGGAAATTTCATGACCGGGGACATCGTGTTAGCCAGGGAGTCATGTAGGGGCTGGCTGCTCCATATTCGTCAGCTACCTCAAGGAGAACATTCATGTTCCCTTGTGTGTGCTTGATACGCGACTAGTTGTTGAACACTAGTTAAGTTCCTGAGATATTCTCGAATCAATCTCCTGCAGTGGAGATGAACATCTCTGCTTCCACGCGCCCCGTGCCAAGTTCTGGGTATCATTCTGAGTCAGCCTATGTTCAAATGTAGCTTGTGTGTTTCCATAGTTTTGCTTATGGCGCAGGAGGAAGGATAATACGTTGTACGACGCGTAGTCGGACGATATTTCCAGGACTATTTATTTCCCTTGCCATACGAGCAGAGCTCCTCATCCCAACGTTTACGCATTGCCTTAGCTCCAACTCTTTCGAGTCGGCCCTGCAGTTCTCCTGACACCAATGACTCCAAAACATCCCTGTGTTCGCTACAATAGCCACTCTGCAAATCCCTTTGCATGTGCAGCGACGTGACCTCGCGACTCCCACTGTCATTGGGCCTCCTCTGATAGCACAACACGCTGATCTCGCCGAACACCTTGCTATAGCAGTCAAGTACTCTGCCGTACTCGTACCAGCTCGTACGACCGGCGGGCTCCGTTGCGTCATTTGCTCAGCCTCCTCACATCCCCTCCTCAGCCTCGCATGACCCCCAGACTTTCCACCTGCCACTGCGCGATTAAAGCTCGGTCGACCCTTATCACCATCAGGCATCTTCGTTTCTTCTGGGCAGGCAGCTCGACCAAATTTTGCCATATAAACGTCTCTCATAGCAGACTTTTACCACCATTTGCATGCCTGTCATTGTCACCGAACGGTCTACCACTATCGCCATGTCCTGCGGCGACCTCTTCCTCGGCCTAATCGCCATCCTATTCCCTCCTATTGCAGGTCGGTAGCTTCCCTGGTACCCTCGCCGTTCTAGCCACATAAACCACGAACTAACCCGTAACTCCTCTCTATAGTATGGATCAAGTCGGGCCTCTGTTCCGCAGACTCCCTGATCAACATCCTCCTCTGCATGTTAGGCTATCTCCCGGGTCTCCTGCACGCCTGGTACATCATCGCCCGCCACCCCGAGCGGGACTACGACTATGAAGTGCTGCCTGACGCGGAGCGCCAAGGAGGCCAGCATGCCGCACGAGTCACATATTATTTTATTCGGCACGAACCAAGGCGAGATTACGGCACCCAAGGGCAAGGCCAGGCTCAGGGCCAGGGGCACAATCGACCAGCTCCGCCTCCTCCAAGCGGACAGGGGAGTAACCGACCGGCCCCGCCCCCTCCGGCAAGCAATGGGAGTCAGAGTCAGGCTCAGAGCCAGCGGCCACCTCAAGGCCCGAGCGTGGGCGCAGGAAGTGACGAGCCTGGCGCGCCGCCGAGCTATTCGGAAGTTGTGAAGGGGGATAACAAGATTCAGACACAAGATTAAAAAGTGATACCACGGTTTGATACAGGAGTCGGCGGCGGTTGTGACACTACGGGTGATTTAACAGGAGTGGAGTTCTACGATTGCTAACCCACAAATGGGTGTTCTGGGTGTTCTAATCGGTCGGCCGCCACGGGCAGTCAGGGTCGAGTGGAGTTCCGAGAATGTGTGTCTTGGGCTCTGAAAGTTCGAGGCACGAGGAGACGTGCGGTATGATACAGGGTGATAATGCCGAATGACTTGTACAGATGCTCTGAACTGGCCTTCCATCCTTGCTTTCCGTTTCGTAACCTCGGCAGCATCGCCCGGGGAGCCTGTCCCGCCGGGGCTCCTTCATTGGGAGGGCATTTAAATGCTAAGTAGGATGAAACTCAATTTCCACTTCGGAACGAAACAGTTCGCCACTCATTCTAGAGTATCGCGTACCGACCGAACTTTGGTTGTGGGAAACTCCCCCGCAAGCCGGAATGCATACAGCAGAATGAACGACAACCTGTTATACAGTTCTTCCTCTCATATGTGGTCGATTCGACCACCGGACATCAACAACGCTCTACTGTGCTGCCGTAACATTTTACAATCCATCCTTCGTCAATCATAGGCTTCGTGACGATGGACAACGCCTGCCAGCGGTAATATAAACCAGAGTAAGATGTGGGAAAAGACACAGCTGAGGCCTGATCGACCCGATTTCTAAAACTCCCATTCGATCAACATCCCATCTGGACCTCTCATCTCACCGGGATCGCGCCCACCTCCTTCTTCCCCATCATGGTGCTCGTCCATTTTGACTTTCCTCTCCTTCTGCTTGATCGCCAAGTTCTTCGGCGGGGGCTTGTCCCTGTCCACCTTCCTCAACAGGCTCGGGATGTTCTGGCGTCGTGATAAGCCGACGCGGTAGATGGCCTTTCGTCCAGAGTTCGTGAGGCTGGTGATCGGGGAGTGCTTCGTGGGGCCTTTCTCTGCTGAGAGTGGCGCTGCGGATGGTTTGGGCTTTGCTGGCGTGGTCAGGGGTTGATTTTCTTTTTCTTTGACAGCTGGTTTGGCGGACTTCGATTGTACTCCTGATTCAGGTTCAGGGGACGTGAAGGGCGAGACGGTGGGAGTCGATTTGACACCCCTGACCGGTGGGCTTTCGATCGTGTCCTGGCCATCGGCGCGGACATTGCTGGATTTTTCGGCCAATGCAGGCCGGGATGTCATGTTTCCTTCCTGTGGGGGCCTCTCTTCCTCTTCATCCACGACCTTCTCTTCCACTTTCTGCTGCATCTTCTTAGGCTTCCTGCCTCGCTTCTTAGGCTCTGCCACAAGGTTCTTAGCCTCTGCGTTGGAGGGTATCTCAATTGTTATGTGAGTGTCCTTGACTGTCGAGCGTTTGTGAGCAACTATATCGTCTTCGTCTTGGTCAGCATCCGGCATATCAGGCTCCTTTTTGAGAGCCTTCAGATCAGGAGGTAATTCTAGCTTCACTGGTGCGGGCTTCGTATCCATCCACACAACATCGTCTTCACCCTCGCTTAGCATTGGTTCAATTTTCTTGAGGAGAGCTGCGGCTGATGTCTTCGCACGCTTGACTTTGGCTTTACGGCCTTTCTTCACACCAGATTTTGTCAAAGGTACTGGAGGTGTTTCTGCTTCTGGGACGTCGAAGGTACTGCTCTTCATTGGGGTTTGGTGGTCGAGTTCTTCTTCTGGTGGCGGAAGATTCGGTGTCTCGTCGACGACCTTCTTCGACCGAGATCGACTTGGTCGAGGCTTGTAGTTGTCCTTCGGCAGGCCGATAGCTGCTTCATCGCTCAAGCCGAGCCCACTGGACGGGAGCTTCGCCGGAGATGATTCATCGTATTTTGAGTTAGGCAATTCTTCTTCCTCCGCCGTGACCTTCGAGCGTGAGCGACTCGGACGCGGCTTGTACGCCTCTTTTGGTAGCCCTATTATAATTTCATCGCTCAGATCGAGCTCGTTCGTTGGCTGCTTCGCCAGTGATGACTCGTCAGGCTCTACCGGACCGTCTACGATAGCGTTCTTTGACTTTCCCCGTATTCGATTTCTTGTCGAGGAGACCGGGCCTGACGCCTCCGAAGCTTGAGATATGGAGTCCACAGTTCCACGGCGAGACCGGTTGGGCGGCGGCATGCTTGGTAAGGCAAGCTCGTCAACATCTTCACTAAGACTTGGCGCTCGCAATGTTGAATTCAACGTCGAATCCTTGGGTTTGCGACAACGCTTCTTGGGTAGCGGCTTTTCGGTGGACGGAAGGACGGCCTCCACAATACAATCGGTGACTTCGACCATGGGTTCAGGGCCCTGGGAATGACTGTCTACATGTGGAGCGGGAGCAGAGTCGTCGTTCTGAATTAATTGGACGAGATCGCTCGCCAATGGTCGATGAGGGGATGACTGAGACGTAGGGGGCAGTAATTGGTCCTCTGGTACACCGAAGTTCGAAGGATTCACATGATTGTATGACGGTTGCTGTCCGCCAGCTCGTTGGTTGGGATCCCCTTCTAGAGATACCTGACTCAAAGGTCCAAACGGATTAGCATTTACGTCCAATCCTCCGCGGAAATCCAAGTTGATGGATTGATATTGTCCTATGGAAGCCATTGAAGTCGACATAAGAGGTGCTGCCTCAGGTACGGATCGTCCGAGGAGTGAAATCACTCCGCTCTGGCCACTTGAACTGGTCGCTACCAGCATGCTTGGTTCAGCCGACGCTGAGGGTGAGCCAGATATTGCTTGGTTTGCCGTTATCTCAGCAGCGTCCTCGGGTTCTGAATTCTTCAGTTCCGAGAATGATGCTAGAGATGGTGCAAACAGGTCATCTCCTAAAGCAGACCGCGGCCTGGTTGTTGCGCCATAGGTCTTCGACCTCTTGGACTTTGCCTTCTTGCCAGAACCGTCATGTGATGCGTCGTTGGATCCATCCTGCAGAGCACTGCGAACTCTTTTCTTGGCTGTTACTGCGGGCGACATATGAATTGAAAGTGATGTGAGATGAGTATCCGCACTCACCCCATTGGCTTCAGGCTGAGTGCCGCTGTCGCCCGGACCGTCGAGCTGGCTCACGTTGTTGAGTTCGTATGAAGCAGAAGACCAGAGTCTTTGGGTTGGGTCCAGGAACTGATCAAAATCTACTTCGGAACTTGAGGCCAGTGGTGCGTGGGCGGCCTCACTTTCATTTTCGGGCACATGAGCTGGTTTATCTGGTGGATCGAAGTCAGACTCGGCGTCAGAATCTGCTATCTCTGGATGCATTGCCACCGCACTGTCATTAAGAGATCCTAATGGAATGTTCGCCTGCTTGAGGAAGTGATGTTGATCGAAGCCGACGCGTTTTCAAATGACCCGGGAGCGACGCGTTTTCACGTGATTACTGGTCTTTTGAAACGACACCAAAGTTGCGATACGAGGTAGATACCTATGGGTAAATATTGGAAACAATACACAGTACGAGGTAGGTAGTGGATGTCAACACGACCACGACTACAGTCAATCCCCCAATATCAAGCTCAAGGACGCTGTTTCTCTCCATCCTCAGATCTCGCGTGACCTGTTGTGGATGAAAATGTATTTTGAACCCAACCAGAGGGACGATGCTGTCCATACGCGGCGTATCGTTATACTGTTCTCGCTAGAGGTGCCGTCCATGTACATGAGAAATTAGGCATCAACCATACGCGTTTCATCCTACAGGGATTGGGATAGGCTTCAGGAGCTCGTAGAGAACATTTTGTGCAGAGGTCGTCGTAGGCGAGAGGGCGCTTGGGGCAAGATTGTCCACCACGCTCGTTGTGGCATTGGACTTCGACTTGGCGATGTCGACTGCTGCTGGAGAGCACCTGTACCTTGGACGACTATTCGTTGACTCTAGCTGCAGCCTGGGCCAGGCGTTTGGATTTCGGGAAGACCGAGAAATTGTCGGCGTTGTGCGAAATACTGATTGGCGAAAACTTTTCTATATCGCAAATGCAGAGTGTCTTTCATCTGTTGCACATGCAGATGTAGCGCTGGCGTGTGAGGACGCTGGTCGTGGCTGACGAGACTCCAGAACCGATGGCGGGAACACGGCCGGATGAGGTTTCTTGGGCGACGCCCTGCGATCTGAACGGAAGTCCCTGGCATCGACTGAGTTTGAACAAACAACAAAATAGATTTCCACACCTCGTTTCACGCCACACATGTGAACAGTTCCTAAGATCTCAATGGTCACTTCACTGTCAAACCTGCCTCTGCCCGAGCCTTGCGTGGTTCTGAGCATCCAACAAGCACGTCGGCCTTCCGCCCCGGATGTCGGAAGACTCGAGCTTTGATAGCCAAGGTGGCATGGGGTCAGGGTGCCCTCGTTTCGGACCGAACTACGTGGCTCCATGTTGCTGGAGGAATGCGTTAATGAGGCGCGGACAGCACGTTCCGCTGCCCGGCAGTCATAGTCGATTATGCATGGGAGCACAACGTGCCACCGCTAAGAATGAGGATTGGTCAATTGATGATGAGGAACGTTTGTTCAGGGCAGACGCCGCGAGCCCCTGGATGAGCGGGTCAAGGCCTTAGTCAAGGAACATTCTTGGGGAAATCAACGGTGTGCAAATTTCGAAAGGTTGGATACCGAGCCGTTGCTTTAAAATGCAGTGAGGGATAGAGAAGAAGAGGGGAAGTCGTAACCTGCGGCCTCGCGTTGTCGGCCTTTGGATGCCTCTCACTGGCCCGTTTGTCGGTGATGTCCTCGAGAAGATTGTTTCCCAACGTCATGGGTCGCACAAATGATCAAGCCAGAGGAGAAAATAATATGGGGACGTCGAGGTCGGCGTTTGCGCTTAAGGACTCCGCTCGACACTTGCCCATTGCTGCCCGCCCACTTCTGAGGGCAATTAGTGAAAGTATGTAGATCGTGTCCACGTCCAGATGAGAAGACTGTAACGAAATCATCATCACATCACATTCGCGCCGTTCAGTCTCTACCGCCACCAGGGATTGCCAGGAGTACCGTGCGCCTGTGCTTTGTACATCGGCGAGAGACCTGGAGCGATCAACACGACGCTACTCGATCACCGAATCATCATCTATCTCTTCATTCAGCCTCTCGCTCCTCCACGTGCTTGCTTGACGACTCTTGTCTGTCCCACCAGAGATTGACCGCCTATCCACCCTCTGCCGGGCCCTGTGCCTGCTCCGTGGTACGTTGGCAGCACGTTGAAGTTCTCAGCGCTGCCCGACGGTTGTCCCTCCCTCGCTTCTCACCCTCCACGCTTTTCCACCGGCCATTCCTAGCGAATCGCTGTTCCACGAGTGGTCACTTCCTGCCACATACGTACGCTCATCTAGTGGAAACGTCGAGACCCGATGTCCTCCCCATGTCAAGTAGCGCTCCCGCCGGAAGGCCGTCCGCGCCAGGCTCGACGGTAAATGGACACTCGACTGTCCGCCGTGAATCGGGCTCTCCTTCCACCACGACCAACCCGAGTCCCTCATCGAATACCAAGCCCATACCAATCTCACGGGGGACAAAAAGAATATATCCTTCTACAAATACAAACAATGCCAGGAGTTCGGGTCACAACCTCCGGAGAGCAGCCACTTCGGGCGACCAGATCCCACAGCTGTCAGAGAGGGACAGTATCTTTGCTGAACACTATGTCTCCTCTCCGAGCGAGCCTTCCACTTCCTTAGACGCTGCAAGATCCTCTCCTTCCTCAAATCCGCTGCGGAAGGTGCCCTTCAACATGTCTACCATGGTCACCCACCCACTATCTCCCCCCGAGACCGACAAGACGCCTCGCATCCATTCTCCCCGGACGCTGGACTGGGTCCGGAGGTCAGAATCCTTTACTGATGTAGACGTTCCACCTTCATCTTCCTACCCCTCCCCCGGACCGCTCCACGGTGTGCGGCGGATGGCCTCCGACTCGAATCCGTGGGCGAACAGATTCAATGTCACGATGGGAGACGCTCAAGAGACGGAGAACAAACGGCATAGTCTCAATGGCTCAGCCCCATCAGAGATCGGAAGCCTTTCGGAGCATGAGCATGGGCAACGCCCTATATTCGAGAGGGGTGACTCGATGCGGACCGCCTTGAAGGGCCCACGTACAGAGCGTAGCGTCAGCCGTGGCCGGGCGCTTGTTGACAAGAGCATCGAGGCGACGGTCAAGAAACCAGAAGTCGGAGGAAATGCACGGAGCAGAAAGGCCAGCCATATGATGGGTATTTTTAACCCGAGGACCGGCTCTGAGTCCCCTGCACCGATTCTGGGTGAACATCTCGAGCCCTCGTCTTCGCAACCTACGAGCCCTGCCGAGCAAGACACGGTATCTCCGTGGGCCACACGGCGATCGTCGAGAGAACCGCTTGATCTCCAAGCCGCTACACGGGATGTCAGCCGTTCAGCAAGTGTATATGGCTCCAAAGCTGCCTCCCCGCTCAAGCATGACCATGACCCATATTTCCGACAACAAGATCTCGCACAAAGGCCGGACCTGCAGGAGAGCAGAGCTTCATACAAGGCCTCTCGTGCTTCAACTCCCTCAGAAAAGATAGCCAGTGGGGATACGGCAACAGATCAGCACCCCACTGAAGAGGAACACATATCGGCTGCGGTCTACTATCCTCATTCTGGGCCATCCATAGAAGAGATCGAGCGATACACTTCGCCGGGTGAAGTCGTTTCTCCGCCTCTAAACGTCACACGGCAACTTCCATCTCCAAGGGATGAGATTGTGCTCTCCACCGACAACAAAGCTCACGAGGCACTTGGAGCTACCGAGCATATTGACATCTCTGTTGTCTCCCAACATGAGAAGAAGATCTTCCACGGCAATTATCGTCCACTGGGTGAAGCGGCGAGAGAGGAGCCGCCGCCTCTGTCACCATTTTCAGAGGCTGCCACCACCGTCATCGTCAGTACGTCCGAATCAGAAGTTGAGTCTGGAGATGAAATAATTCTTCCGAACCAACCAGAAGATGTGTCAACGACACCCACCCAGCGGAATACGCTTATACGGAGACCTACTGATTCTCAGGCACCGCCAAAGACGAAGGCCAAGGTTGTTCTTGAACCCTATAAGCATCAAGTTGGTGGACATTCAACCATCTTCCGCTTTTCTCGTCGGGCCGTCTGTAAACAGCTGAACAACAGGGAGAACGAATTCTACGAACGAATTGAGCAAAGGCACCCTGATATGCTCAAATTCCTTCCAAGGTATGCTCTTTCTCATCGATGTCATATTACTATCCGTGGTGAAAGTGCCTGGAGCGGAAACATGGCTGACGCAAGTAGATACATTGGTGTCCTAAATGTTACCTTCTCCAAACTCCCGAAGCAAGCGCAGGACTCGGATGCCAGGCCAGACGGGAAGACACATCTCAACCAAGATCACGTGCAACGTGGCGATTCGAACGGAACACTGAACACTGGCTCTGCGCCCAGTGTCTCGACCTCGGGGGAGAACCCACGAATAGTTAGCCACTCGATTCAACAAATTGGCAGCATTCCCGAGGTCATCCTTGAACAGAACAAACACATCATTCCTTCGAACTACTTTGCTCTGCCGGAACGGCCAAAGAGTGCTGACCCGAACCATGGCCGCAAGCACAGCCAGGACTTCGACGCCATGGACGCTTCGGCACGAGATTTGCAACTCCCCGAAAAGTCGCCAACTAGGCCGTCAATGCCGGAACACTCCAATAGCTGGGGCCATACCACCGTCAACGAAGGCTTAAAGGACAAAATTCTTCGCGAAGTCTTCGGTCCGCCACCTGTCCAATACTTTCGGCGTCACATGCCTTCGCATAGCTCCTTTCCGCGAGTCAAAGGCTCTCACCCGCGTCGACGCAGAAGTAATCTCTCTGTTAATTCATTCCCTCCCGCAGAGGTCAAAGATCTCGGTCGATCGGACGGTCGACTCGATACTACCATGTCAAGCAACGAAGCTCCTCACATGGCCCCACTCAGCGAAGTGGTGTCAAAGAACGCTGATACAGGCAGCGTGTATTCTGCATCCGTTTCGGCCACTGATGGCCTCAAATACAATCTCGAGAAAGTCAGAACAACCGGCAGTGAGATGTCCAGCGGGTCTGGCGCAGAAGGCAGGACCCACATCAAAAGGCGTCATTCCGGCATGGGTTTGCGACGTAGACGACCGTCGATGAACACAAAGGAGACTCCAGGCCTCGAGTATTTTGAGGATGAAGCCTATACCACAGATTTCGGACCTGACACAGGGAACCAACTCTTCGCGATGGACCAGGATCAGGACCAGTCAAAAGCCAATGGGATGCAGAAAGATCGGTATTCGGCCACCAATAGCTCAGCGAAAGACAAGTCCGCGCCAAATGGAGCAGACGACTTCCAGAACAACTCGAACCGCACCAGGGAGCATTCGCAGACAAGTCTGATCCCCTCGAACCCGAAAGAGGCTCAAAAGACCTATAGTGCTTCCGGAGATCGAGTGATGTTCTTTATTTTGCTGGAGGATCTCACCAGTGGGATGGGACGACCTTGTGTGCTCGATCTCAAGATGGGTACAAGACAATTTGGTGTGGAAGCCACTAGAAAGAAGATGGAATCTCAACGCAGCAAATGCAAATCAACGACCTCCCAGCAACTCGGTGTCCGGGTCTGTGGCATGCAGACTTTCAATGCGAAGACAGGGAAAGTCTCGTATGAAGACAAATATTATGGGCGTGACCTCAAAGCTGGACAGCAATTCAGGGAAGCATTGACGAGATTTCTTTATGATGGCGTCAGCTACGATAGTGTGGCCAGGCATATCCCCACCATTTTGCACAAACTCAGTAAGCTTGAGAGCATGGTGCGAAGGCTGCCTGGGTATCGATTCTACGCGAGCTCCTTACTCATGCTGTATGATGCTGAGCCGTACAAGTCGCGTGAGGCCGAAGAGGCGGCGAAGAACGGCATTGATATTGTGACGCAAAAGCAGAAGGAAGGCAAGAAATGGCCCCCACCGATCGACATCAAGCTCGTGGACTTCGCAAACTGCGTCACCGGCGAAGATGAGCTTCCTCCCAATGCTCAAGCACCGCCTGCTCACCCGAAAGACATCGACCGAGGCTACCTGCGGGGCCTGAGAACTCTCAAGGCGTACTTTGGACGGATATTATCCGACATCAGAAACAACCAGATTATAGAGACGGACGGTTTGGGGGAGCATCTTCCGGAAGACGAGGCTTCCACTCACCTGTCAAATATTGTAACCGGCTCGACAGAGGAGGAAGGTGAAGTCAGCGTTTGATTTGAGTTGAGATGCACGAGGGCTAGATTTGTTATGGGGCAATCCCAGCACTACGTTCGGCACATGATCAGCTTTAGCGAGGAGTGCGGAGTTATTGATTCTTGTAGTCGAGTATAGTTTATCAACGACGCGGACGAGGCATGACTACGCCGCCGGATACCTGTTCTTCCTCCATTTGGCGGAAGGCATCTCGAGCCAGGAAAGTGCTTTTCTCAGACAGCTTTCGTCCTTTACGCATGTGCAGAGTGCTAGCTTGAACGGCGTTGTCGGGGCGGTAATGGTCAAGACCATTATGCCATGTCACCACTACCGCGGCACCCTGACTCAGTGCCTAGTCCTTCACACCGTCGAAGCGCACAAGATGGTAGCATGGAGCCGGGCATGGAAATGGAAAGTTATAGGTACGAGGCGACTGGTTTCCAAAGCTAAGAAGTCGAGAAGGAAACGTATGCACGGCCCGCATGCAGTTGTGTTTCCTCCGAGGTACGCTCTATGATGTAGTGAAATGAGTCTGCAGTTGTATTGCCTCAGGGTTACGCTCATCCGCAGTGACATTCTGGGCTGAGTCTGCGACGATTACGCTCTCCAACCCTGCACAAACTCGTGCAGTCTATCAATAACGACTCCGAAGACTGCATTCACGCTGTCGGCCAACACCTGATCCAACGCCCGCACCGCTTCTTCCTCACTGACGTCCAGGTTGAACCGCTCCCGGACCTTACCTACAGCTCCGCCCATGCCGCCCATCTGCTCTTCCATCAGCCTAATATCTGTCACGGAACTTTGCACCATGAGACTAAACAGGTTCAGCACCAGGGAGCTCGATTTCCGTAGCGTCGTGTACGCTGTGAAACAATACTGCTTGAACTGGGCGTACTGCGGCGAGGTCGTCCCACCCAATCCTTCCACCATTTCCTTGCACAGTTTTATGAGCGGGGCAAAGGGTTTAGGGTCCCGGCCGAGGATAAAACCAAAGTCGATGTGAAAGAAGTGGCCTGAAGGTTGAAGGAGGAGGTTGTCAAGGTGGCGGTCCCCAACGCCGAGGATGTAGGTGATCACACAGTACCCGGCACAGGAGCGAATGTACGTGTCCATGGTCTCCTTACGGACACCGAGGGGTCCGGATGCGTCGGGATTGTTGGCGCGCAGGTAGGCTAGCACGGATCCCTTGTACTTCGTGGAGATTGCCGAAATGGGCGTTGAGGGGATGAACTGAACGGCACCTGCCGATGGCGATGTCGCAAGGATGCGGTACGGCGTCAGCTTCAGGTCGAGATTCTCCTTGAGAAGGAGGTTGTTCATGAGTGTGATGATCTGGATGACAAGTTGATCTTGCCGGAGATCGTCGCCGGTCTTGAAAATAATCGGGTATTTGCCGTGCGTCTGCGGACGATGTGCTGATGTGCTGGATCCATGTGCGGCGCTGGCAACTTTGAAGTTGAGGTACAGTGGCGACAATGATGACTTGAAGACATTTGCTTCATCAGGATATACGCCGCACACTTCAATCTCGGGATCAAGAGGGAGCGGGATCGGGGGGTCGATCTTCACCAGGTCGTTCTTCGGATCAGCGAGAGTCTTCTTAAGCATCTCTATCTTCTGTAGACGGTTGGTCCTGCTGAACCGAATGTCCTTGCTGATGGTGGAGATAATGGTTATCAGCTCACCCTGACGCAATAGAATCTTGCGCAAATCTGGGTTCCGGTTCTCTAGTTCCAGCATGAAGTAGAACTCGACTCTCGCGAAGAGTTGTCGGTTCCTTGTATTAGTGTCTGCTCCTTGGTCAACACATTCGACCATCAGGAACCAATGTAGGTAGTTGCCGAGCAGAAAGTTGTTCGCGGCCCGGTCGATGAGGAATTTTGCCAGTGACGCAGCCGGGAGCCCTTCCTCGGTCTGTTCGTACTTCTCAAACTTCAAGGCCTGTACAAGTTGGAGAAGGTATAGTTGTAGTTCTGCGTCCCCGGCCTGTCGAAGTCGGTCCACCGCATATGCTCGTACCACAGGGTTGTCGTATGTCGGACCGAGCAATTCCAGAGCTGCGTCGACATCGATCTTGGCCCACCTGGGGATCAATTCGACCAATTGACGGACCTCGTTTGGATTAGTGAAATCTGTCGCCTTGACGACCTTGGTCAGAGCTCGTTTATCTCGACTCAAGTGGCGCCGGAAAGTCCAGATGACGTCCTTGTCTTGAGCACTCAGTTCTTGCGTAGGTCCATACGACAGGATCTCATTGAGTTCGTCTCTCATCTTTGCATTCGGCTTCTGATCGCTGTCAGAGAATGCGTTCCGGTCACTTCGGACCAGTCGCCGGTGTTTACTCTCACACGGATTCTCCCTCTGGAACTGCTCCGGGTCGAACATTTGAACGACGGGGTATTCCGCGTCATCCACAACAGATGTGCCGGGAGCAATCCCAGGACCGTAGCGGACCTCTGGTGGCGGCTTTGCACCAAGTGCTGAGGCTGATGGCGCACTTGAGAATTCCTTCATCATTCTTGATGGCTCATAGCCATAGTCTTCAAAGATGATCGGAAAGTCCCAACGCGGGAAGTCCACGTAGAGGGTGAATCGCTCTTCATCGTCCACGTCGTGATCCGAGTCGCTCTCACCGTCGTGATCCACATGTCCGTTCGCTCCATTGATAGTAGCACCCTGTGATTTACGCTTTGCTGCTTTCGTGGCCGAGGATCTTTTTCTTGCTGCATCGTCGACTTCGCGTGCTTTCTTGCCAACCTTTTGGAAAACCAATTGATCAAGCCAGTCGTTCTGCGGAATCTCGTTCATTTCATGCTTCTTGAACAACTGCTCCAGCCGCTCGAGTTCTTCCTCTTCTGGAATGGAAGGAGGTGGCGGCTCGTTCGGTTTTCGTCGCTTCGGGCGCGGAATGTGTGGGGTCCTAGTCGGCGCGTGGCCATCGGCGGCCTTTCGACGATAGACTTTGCATTTCTGGCGCCCTTTCCTCAGAGTGCCGTCTTTGTCAAACAGCGGGATGGTGGTGCCCCCAAACGGGATGGCATGGTCGAGGCTACCATCTTCCGGGCATGGCGATATATCCCAAACTGTGATGGCGACTTGTGATGAGATAGGACAGTCCTTGATCAAAACGGGAAGCTCCAGCCATTTGTTCCACGCTCTGATGTTCTTAAAGAACAGATGAGGGGTCTGCGTGGGCACTCCCAGTGGCTTTGATTCGGCCCATAGCTGAGCAGTTACATATAGTTCGGAGTTTGGGTTCTGGACCGAGCCAACATGACGGATCTCCGGGTGTTTGAGCAGGACTGTGTATGGAAACGTGCTCTGTCTGCCTTCTAAGGTGTTTCTGCCCAAGTCAGTACCAGAACAGGTGGATCTCTTTGCGCGATGATCTCGATCAAGTGGATGGCTCGACAACAATGACCGAGACGATCAGCAACTCACATCCTGACACAGACTGGAAAGTCTATCTGGCGGGACGTTGCAAACGTATAAGTATCCATGATCGCTCCACGAGAGGAGCGATGTCCATTGCTGGGATGTAACGTAACTGAAATAGACAAGCCGATACGGTCTCCCGCGGATAAGTGGACGGTATAACTACGAGGTCAAACAGGGTGAAGCCCAAGTGAATCCCGAGTGAAGCCTGACTGACGGAGCCTCAGACGGAAAGAGGCTGAGCCACTAAGCCAGCCTGAGTCTAGCGTTGCAATGACGCGTGGGGGACCGTCGCGACTGCCAGGCGCAGGCGCGTCCTTAATGTGCAGCAGCATTATTCTGTTGGCTGGATCAGCTCTGTATTGCGGGTTGGGCCAGCCCTCAGTGCTCGCGTCTTCTTGGTCCTCTCTCTGATTCCGTCTCGGTTACAAGTTAGTCGGATGTGCCCAAGATGGCTCGGCTGAACACCCGACCGGCTTCTTCTGATAATGAGAGCGCAAGAAGCCCCAGCTCAAACCGCCAGACGCCCGAAACATTAACTACCCCTCCTTCACCTGCCCATTCCGACTCAGAAGACGAGCGGCGCAGCCGAAGCAGTAAAGGGAAGAGAAAGAGTGCGGCCGCAGGCTTGCAAGACAGAACAACAGCCCTACCGCGGAAGCGGGGACGAATTGGCGGCGATGATTCTCAAACGCCGTCGGCGGTACAGTTCTATGATCCCGAACAAGCGCCCGAAGAGCGACGGCGGCTGCGAAAGGGCTTCCGGAGCCTGTTGTCAGAGCTACATGATTCGAAAGCAGAGTACCTGCAGCCGAACTCGAAGGGGCTGGAGGAGACCCTGAGAAAGGCAGACGAGCTCTACAAGGATGTCAAACAGACTTCAGAAGCCACCATTGACTCCCGGCTCATCCTGGAAGCAGCAGACCTTTCCTATAGGAAGATTAACAACATCACTCTCGGTGACGGCACGACTGGGGTTGATGTGGATGATTTCATCACGAAATGTATCGGCTTCATGAAACAAGGTGATGGACCTGGTAGACGACCGGCGCCTCCTCATGCACAAACACAAGGCCGGCGAAGGAATCCAGACGATGAAGACGATGACGCTGGTGACACGATGAATTGGGATTATCTAGGGAAAAATGCTTGCATCTTGTACAACTCTCGTCCCTGTCTGACCGGTTTTCTCCTTGGTCCACTGTCAGTCCAGAAGAAAGTCCGACAACAGACACAGAGAAAAGCCCGCGAAGCTCGCACACAACCCAGCGAGGCAATTCGGCCCGTCCAGCTTGGCCAGGAAGACTTGGAGAAACAAGAGTCGGCCAATCTCACGGAGATATGCACCGAGATCGCATTTCTCTTGAAGAAGGCTACCCACAAGAACAGCGAAGCTGCGCAACAAGAGTTGAACGAGCTTGAGGAAACGGAAGATGGTGTTTCGGAAGAACAGGCACGCGAGATTCTTCGACGAAACTGCATTGCTGACAATGAATGCATCCCGTTGTTCAATTTTTGTATCAACCCCAAGTCGTTCGGACAGTCGGTGGAAAATATGTTCTACGTGAGCTTTCTGATCAAAGAGGGAAAGGTTGGGCTGGACCTCGATAGTCAAGGCTTGCCGACACTGGGCATAGCAGAAGTGCGATCGATGGAGGAGAGACAGGAGACCCACCGGAACCAAGTCATTTTCACGCTCAGCATGGAAATTTGGGAGGACATCATCGAGAGCTTTGGTATTCGGGAGAGCATTATTCCGCATCGAAACGAGGAGGACTACGACGACGGCACACGGGACTATGCACGAAGGGAGGGCGGTGATGGTCGAACAGACGAGGAGGAAGACTCTGATGCCTACTCCTAGTCAACAGCAGCTGGCTTGCTTCCTTGTACTACCGGGTCACCTTTGGTCGTAAATGTCTCATCACAAAGCACGTTCCCAGGCTCACCAAGACGGAGTCTGGCCGGCAGCATGGCCAGACTTGCATTAAGCATCTGCAGATCCCCCGTCGAACCCCGTCGACCCCATCAGCCGCCTGTACCGACCATGGCGCCGCCCCCGTTCTCCGCATCTATACCCCGCCCTTCACCGTTGCACTCACTGGCTCCTTCTCACCTGATCTTCATATGACATCCTTACAATTCGATATGCCGAGACGCACAAGGCCCCTCTGTCTAGCTTGGCTGAGCTTGCTGCCACTAATACGAGAGACCGGCTCCAGGATGAGAAGGACGGGCATGACGGGCTTGTGGCCGGTCGGTGGCTAGCCGTGGTCGTCAGCATTACCACGAATGCCATCCCAAAGACTATGACATAAACCCAGCATCATGTCTGGACCTGGGGTGGTCAGCCCGTCTATTCATCCCAAAGATACTCCAGACTCCAGAGTCCAGATCCTACCGAGACGTTCAAGCCTTTGTCATGGAGAAATCACCGCCAGCAGAGCATCACGAGGATTCAAGCCCTGAGGTAAGTAAACGTCCCTCAGTCTCGCCGGATACCCCTGGTCTCACAGTTCAAAGAAAGTCGTCATCGTCTCTCCCAGCGACGAGAGCACCCACTCGGTCGACCCTGTCGAATATGAAAAGCGAAACAGGCGCTTCAACCGCAGACTCGACCTGCGCATCCTCCCACTCTGCTGCTGGGTCTACCTCTTGAACTTCCTCGACCGAGGCAATATCGGGAACTCGAAGGTCTTGAATTCAGAGACCGGGGATGATTTGTTGCAGCAGACGGGCATGACGGCTGATAATTATGCCATCACCGTCACGCTGTTCAGTTTGGCTTACGGTGAGTTGTTCCTGAAGCAAGCGTGTGGGAATGGTTCTTCTGCCCCGTTGTCCTTGCCGTGTCACTTAGTCTATCCATGCAGCGATGTAGACTGACATTGTCGAACAGCTCTGTTCGAGGTCCCTAGCAACTATGTCATGAAACATTGGGTGCGGCCAAGCTTATGGCTGGCATTCCTGCTCTTCGCCTGGGGAGCCTTGACAATTGGAACAGCTGGCGTGCATAACTACGCGACCGTTGTTGCGCTGAGGTTCCTCGTGGGCGTGTTCGAGGCAGGATTCGTGAGTTGTTCCCTTTCACTTTGACGTGCAGTGTTGTTGCTGTCATAATCACTTCCGAGCCTAAGTGCCCTTGGCTAACGTACTTCGTTGTGGGTGCAAGTTCCCCGGCATAGTCTACTTCATCACTGTCTGGTATCGGTACAATGAGCGTGCCGTGAGAATCGCCTGCGTCGTTGGTTTTTGTAACTTGGCCGGCGCGTTCGGAGGAGCCATCGCCTATGGGGTGGGTCATATGAACGGTACCGCCGGGCTGCAAGGGTGAGTTTCCCATTCTCCCAGAGAGAATGAGAAGAGAGAGAAGACAAACCGTGACGACGACGCTGACCACATTCGCGACAGCTTCCGATGGCTCTTCATTATCGAAGGCATTATCACCATCGTCAGCGCCTTCTTGCTGCTGTTTTTCCTTCCCGACTATCCTGCCCGCGCGAAGTGGTTGAGCCCGTCGGACAAGCAGTTCGCCGAGGATCGCCTGAAGGAGCGAGGCGGCGGGTACTTGAGGAACCACGCCTCGCGGCCAGAGGTGCTCGAGACGTTCTTCAGCCCGAGGATGCTGTGTCACTATATCGCATACGTATGCCTCCTGCTTACCTCTTATCTACCTGGCACACCTCTCCCAACCCTAACGCTGACTTACTCCCTCTATATAGATCGCCGACGTCGTCCCGCAAGGTAGTTTTACCTTCTTTACACCGACGATTGTAACTGGGTTGGGCTACACGTCTATCCACGCCCAGCTCCTGACCGTCCCGCCCTGGTGCGTCGGCTTCTGCGTGGCCATCACCCTGTCCTACTCGGCCGACCACTTCAACGCCCGCGGCCTTCACATCACGCTTGCCTCCCTCGTCGGCGCAGCCGGGTGGCTGGGGGCCGGCTGCCTCCCCGCCGACGCCTACGTGAGCCGTTACGGCTGCCTGTGTCTTGCGGCCTGCGGCGCCTTCCCCGTCGCGCCCAGCATGACGAACTGGGTGGCGTGCAATACGCCGTCGTTACTCACGATCCCGTTCGCGATCGCGCTGAACAACTCGTGCGCGGGCATCGGGCAGATCATCGCACAATGGATCTGGAAGGCCGACGAGGCCGACCAGGGCTATCCGACCGGGAACTTCACCTGCGCGGCGTGTGGCTTCTTCGTGGCGGCCATGTCCCTGGGGTTGAGGTGGCATTATGGCCGGATGAATAAGAAGGGCGTGAGGGATGCGGCGGGGAATGAGAGGGTTTGGGCTCTGTGAACACATGGTCGACTGGAGAGTCACGCAAGACAAGGTGTGTGGCCGAGGCGTGCACGAGAGCCTGAACAGTGGGAGCGCGGCGGGAAGCATATCAGAGACGCCCGAGTAAGTGGGCTCTTTTGGATGATACAGTATGCATAGGATGGCCATGCTGAATTTGAAGGTCCATTTCCCTCACGGGAGGTCCATCCACAGTATTATATGCACACTTGATTGAACTGCTGGGTGCTCGAGACAGGCCTTTCTCGTCCTAATACACTCTATACATAGTCCGGTCTATCGACCCTGTCTGTCTTGACAGAGATGAGGCCCCTATCAGTCAGAAACCTGGCGTTATGGCAAATCGCGAACACACCGTCGTCTATCTCATAGTAACTAGCTCTTCGGCGCTTGTCTGTGACACAATGCGTTAGCGTTCATCGGAGAGAAAGGGTTCAATCGGGCGGTCGGATGCCGTTCAAACATACCGGATGAATAGCCACACAGCTGTCGAAATCCTTCTTCGTGGCGCCCATCTTGACAGCGACGCCGAATCCCTGCATCATCTCATCGACGCCCCTGCCTAGGATGTGTAGGCCGACGATTTCTTCTCGCGGGCCTTGGCACACGATCTTGAACTCCGTGGGTTCTTTCTTTTTCTCTTCGGGCGGATATCTGTGTGCCACGGACTAGTTAGCTGACGACGATTCCTTCTGAAAGGTTCCGGATCAATGCGACAAAGACTTACACGTCGTAGAACATGGCCGAAAACTTGGTGTGGTAGATTTTGACGTTCTCCTTGCCGTATTTCTCAATGGCTTGCGGTTCTGTGAGCCCCGTCGTGCCGACTTCGGGATGCGAGAACACGACCGACGGGATGCGGTCGTAGTCGAGATGCGCGTCCTTCACCTCCGGAGGGCCAAAGAGGCGGTTGCCCAGCTGGCGACCGGCGGCAATGGCCACGGGCGTGAGTTCAGCCTGGCCTGTGATGTCTCCCAAGGCGTACACGCCACTAACGGAGGTGTTCTGGAACTTGTCGACCACGATGTGCCCCGTCCCGTTCCTTTTGATGTTGATGTTTTCCAGACCGAGGCCCCTGTCTTCCGGACTGCGGCCGATCGCCCACAATAGTTCGTTGGTTTCCATTTCCGATCCGTCGTTCATGATCACCTTCAGCTTCTTCTCGCGAGGGTCGGACCCGTCTTCGCTCCCGGGGTTTAATTGGATGATTTCCTTGATGCCCGGGTGATTCCGGTGTACGTGGATGCCAATGTCCTCGTAGTGTTTCGTCATGGTCTCTTGGACCATGGGGTCGAATTTTCTCAGGAACGTGTTGCCGCGGATGAAGAGATGTGTCTCCACGCCAATCGCATTCATCACACCCGCGAGTTCGACGGCGATGTAGCCGGCGCCGACGAAAATCATCTTCTTGGGAAGGTGCTTGATCAAGAAGTACTCATCCGACGTGATGCCGTACTCTGAGCCCTTGATGCCTGCCGGCTTGGTCGGATATGACCCGGTTGCAATGGTGATGTGCGGTGCGGTGACCCGGAACGCTTCTGATCCGTCCTTGGGCTTGACTTCCATCTCATGTTCGCTAATAAACGTCGCAGTGCCGTGTATCAGCTCGATTCCTTCTTTTGCCCAGTTATTCTCGTAGGCGCCGTTTAACACTTTTATCCGTGCGTCTCGCTTCTCGACAAAGGTCTTGAAATCGAAGGAATTGCCGTCGCCAAAGGTGTAGCCGTAGTGTTTGCCTGCTGCGATGGCCTCGCTTATGGAGGCAAAATTCCAGGTCATTTTCTTGGGTACGCATCTGAAGCGCGTCGTCAGTCAATGCGGCCAGTCTGAGGTTACCATTCGCGTACCCAACGTTCACACAGCAGCCTCCGGAGACTCCGGCGTCAATGATACATGTCTTTGCGCCGTACCATCCGCTGGCTCTTCTGGCGGCTCCACTGCCACCGGAACCCCCTCCGATTACTATATAGTCATACTGCTTCGTGATGGGAGCCATCTTCGAGGTCGTAGACGAGAACTGCCTTGCAAGACTCGACAGCCTCGAGGCAGGGGCGGGGCTCGACCGAGGGCTCGCGTGCAAAGATTCGACAGCAGAAGGTCTTGTAGAAGCCAGAGTCAAGGAACGGGTGGGTGTGCACGCAGCAGAGAGCCTCAAAAGTCGACGGGGCACAATTGACATCACCGAGAGGGAGGGAGCAAAGGAACGTCGGATGGGATTTAGGATTCCCTTTATCGAAAACAAATGCAAAAACGAATATCCTAAAGGGAGGCTAAACAGCGAACTGATGATGTGATCCACGGCCGAGAACGAGTCTTCTCTTCCCCTCGTCGCCGATTCCGCCAATCGCTAGCCAGAGATCTCGACAACCCCCGATTGCTTATTAAAGCGTACATGAAACCGTTTTCGCATGTGGGCTTTGGCAATCGATGACGGATGCCGACGTTTGATTTGGCGGTTCAAGCGAGTTGGACACCCTATACAGAGTTTACATCTGAGTCAGACGAGAACGCTCTATGACATTGGTAGCTAATGTTCAATATTGCTAAGGGCGTGCCGGCTCGATGGAACAGCATCAGGTCTATAGCCTTGGCTTTCCCCTTGGGTCCGGCAATTTCTGACCGATATCAATCTGGTTCCACCACGGATAGCCATCTGGAGCATCCTGAGGGACTTGTCCAGTGAAGTTTACCTGTCTCTTCTGCAGGAAGCTCTGCACACCTTCGACATTGTCCTTGCTTCCGAACAGACCATGGATGATTCTTGAATCAAGAAGGTGGGCGCCTTCAGCACTGTCAGGCCCACGGTACATGAGCTCCCTCATCATCTTGGTCGAGACCGTCGAGGTGTTCTTCGCCACTTCGTCTGCCAGCTCAAGGGCCCGAGCCAAGGTAGCTTCGGGTGAGGGCAGTAGTTCGGAGAATAATGTGCCGAAGAGCGGAGAATCTGCAGGATATACTGAACCTGTCGTCGTCAAGTGCATTGCTCGAGAATGGCCTATCAACCGCGGCAAAAAGTATGATGAGCATGCCTCCATGATAATGCCCCTTCTGCTGAATACGAAGCCGACCTTGGCTTTGGCGTAGGCGACCCGGATGGAAGCTGGCAAGCACATGGTAATCCCAACGCCGACAGCTGCGCCTTGGATAGCAGCAATGGTGGGTTTCGAGCAGTGATGGATTGCCAGAGAAGTACGACCTCCACTGCGAACACGTCAGTGCTATTCGCCCTGTATAGTATGCATTTACTTACCCGTCTCTGTGGTCAACATCACGCTCCGTCTTGGGATGCTTGATCTGCCCATTCTCATCTTTTGACCCCAAGAAGCCAATGTCTAGGTCGGCGCCCGCACAGAAGCTTCGTCCTGCGCCGGTAAGGACCACCACCTTGACCCGGGGATCGATGTCAATGAGCTCGTAAACCCTTTCCAGATCTTCCCGCATCTGGTCGGTGAAAGCATTGTGCTTTTGGGGCCTGTTCAGGGAGATCAACAGCACTGGCGTTGGAGTAGGAGATGAGTCGGGCACATAGGAGACTTTGATTTGTTGGAGAGGGAGCGATTTGTATGAGTCGGGGACCTGTAGCGGCGGGTGGGGAGGAGGAGGCATCTTGAAGGCGGCAAATCTTTGCTTAACGACAATGAGGAGGTAGAGTCAAGGTCACTGCGGAAGGGTAAGCTATCAGGACGTGATCTTGCATTTGGCGTTCAGCACTATTTGTTTGAATTTGTCGGTGCTTATCCTCGGCTCAAGCTGTGCTCCCGCCGCGGCCTGCACATTTAGCAGCCGGTGCGGAGATCGGCTGGGAAGCTGTGAGAGCTCGGTTCCTGGTGGATGGCAAGTACATGCAGTTCGCTGTCGGCAATGTACTGGATCTGGAAGTAGTCCTGGTGAATCATCTCAGCCACACATCTGTGTTTCGGTATGTCTTGAATCCAGCCATTTTCGCTGGTGGGTTGGAACATAGAAGAAATCCAATGATGAGACCTGGAACGGTCCAACTCAACGCAGAATGTCGCCTTCTCAAACTTGTATAACTAGCCCTTCTCTTTCAGATATCGTCAAATTTCGACATAATAGCGTTCTCAGTGCGCCTGCAGATGTAGTCCGGTGCTTGGTGGGAGGTTTCACTGATTTGCGAAGAAAGAGTACGGGGTACGTAGTAGGAAGCTTGGAGTCATTGAATACCACGAACAGACATCGGAGATATTGAAGTCGGCCTGTCCTTGTAGCACGGAGTGTATCGTCATCGTGTCTAGAAGATTTCCTATGAGGAAGACATCAAGCTTACAACGACTGACAAAGATGGAGAAACGATGTCGACCTCGTTAGAATACCCGACGTTGGTGCTGCCTGAGCTTAAGTCCCACAACAGAAATGGGGGGAAGCTGCCTGCGCCATAGAATTTCGCGAGGCAAACGGTTCTACATACCTACAAGATGGATAGAAATCCAATACGAAGCTATATGAAATGAACTACGTCTACTCGGTAAGAGCCTGGAAGGACATCTGTACAGGTGAACAGCATTTGACACCAACCAAATTCTCATGATGCTTCTCGCTCTCGCAGGCAATAGATGAACGGGGACTAGAGGAATTCTTGACCATTACATCAAATCCTATGAGATTGAACGCGCATTACTCTTCTCCAAGGCTTTGCACAAGGCAAGACGGTGATGAAAAGATAGTCCCGAGAACAGGAATGAGCCAAAAAATACGCGGATAAGAGCCCCGAAGGACACTTAATGGCGACATCCACCGCGGTGTGCAATGCAGGGACACCGCCATAGCAGACCCGATGCTTGAGCTGGGTTGCTCCCACAAGGTCTATATGATTGTTAGTCAAACGTGAACACATTATGCTGGGGAGGGGGGCACTTGCAAGTATGAAGAATTTCAAAACAGAGACGGGAGGCGGAGCGAGAAATAAGTACTCGAGTGCCTGCCAAGCCATCAGATTGGCAAACGTGGCAAACATTGCAAACAGGCAGCTGTGCATCCAAGTAAATGGGTGGCCAATGGCGCCGCAATCTGTGTGTTGGCTCGTTGGCAAGAAATTTGGAGAAAGAAGCGTCGGAAAAACATGCTTCCATAATGGACGTCAGACACACTGTTTAGGGTTTGCAGACTTGCCCATTCCAGCAGCACCAGATGCATTGATGCAGAAGTTCACGTTGCGGCTCGGTGGCCCGAGAATACGATACGGGAATCGGTATCTCCAGTGAGTGACCAGCAAGCTCCGACCGATCAGAATCTTGTGGAGATGAGTAAACAGTGTCAAGTGGATGGATGCTGGTAATCCTTAACAGTAACGCCAATGATGCTCGATTGAGAAACGATATCACAGAGCTGAAGCATGTGGTCCTTATTGAACAGGAGAAGAAAACTCCAAGTTGGAGCGTCGACACTCAATCTTTGGTCCTCGCGGTCACCTCGACGACACACACCTCACAGATCTTCAGTTCTGCGATTCCGCACCATCGAACTACGTAGTCGGTCACTGACACTCGTCTGGACTCGTATAGAGTAAGGGAGAGACAGACAACTTCTTGCTTCACCGAGATTCATCCTTTTTCGGTCCCGAAGCACCAGCCCTTCCTCGCCAGCCTTCGCTTGGACAATTTAGTACTCAATATGTAGAGAGCGTCGGCTAGCTTGGGATCAGAGGCTTGTGATGATTCTTTGACAGGTTGTCCATACATCTGATGTCAGTACCTCAGATCACAGATCCCTGAAGCTACCGTACTCACCGGATCCACAAAGTAATACCGCTGATAATTCTTCTCCTCGACCTCCGGACAGGTAGCGGCCCACAGCGCGCTGTACGAACCCTGCTCGATACCTCTTCCAACAATGGTCATTGCCCAGCTCGAAAAGTTCCCGACGACGCCTGGGTATGCATCTTTCCATTGCTGCTGCATATTCGTGTCGACAGTTCCTGGGTGGGCACTCAAAGAGTACAGTTAGTCGCTACTCGCCTTGATGACCTTCTCGGGCAGGATGAACTTGGCTAACAGGATCAAGGCTAGTTTTTTACGCGCGTAGAGATGTGTTGCGCTGAAGTTCTCGTCGTTGACTCTTCAAGCGAGCAGAAATGGATGTTTGAAGGAGATGCACGGTGAACTTCAGAGGCTCCGAAGATGATCCACGGAGGAACGTCTGAGATTTTCGATGTCTTGTGGACGAGAGGGTACAGCAGGTTCACGGCGTAGAATTGGCCCAGAAATTCGACTCCGAGATGTCGGTTGATACAATCGGCGTCAAGCCCGTAAAATGCCAGTAGACAAGATGAGCTACAAAGTCTGTCAGTCTCGGTGTCTCCTGGGGGTTGTTGATCTCTTACACTTACCAAGTCCACCCGATCGACCTTATGTACCAAGAGGCGCTTCGTCCCACGACTGCTGCAATACTTACGTACTACTGTACTAGCACATAACTCGAAAGCTGAGCGTCGCCGAACCCGTACTATATTGTCCATATGCCAAAGATTGTGTCCACGACAATGGCTGTGCCCGGTGAATGAGAGCTCTCATGTACGTGTCGGACATTGTTCGAGGCTAAGAAGTCCCCTCTTTGCACGCCTCGAGGGGTGTCCATAGTCTTTTCGCAGCTGGTGGATTGTTCCATAGCACCCTGAGAACTGCCCCCCTCGCTCCAGGATTGCGACCACGGTGGCTGCCAACACAGTCGCTGTGGAAGAACGCAATACTCTTGCACGATGGCGACTCGTGTCCGATACCGGTCGCTGTTTCGGAGGCATAGGTTCGGGCACCAGGATGAGATGAGATGACAGTACTCGTGGTCGAAAGACTACTTCAGTAAAGACACCAGTGGACGGGTCATATAAGAGCTACCAAGGTCGGTGAGAGACGACGGAATGTGAAAAACCACGAACTAATTATAGCGAGGCAATTCGTAGAATCACCAAGGAGCGATCATTGGGAATAAGAGCTGCCGGTACAAAACCTTCATGGTCTGATTCTCTGTCCTGGACGCGGACTATCAATTACACACGGCCCCAAGGAAGGCTCAAGTACAAAAGGGGAGCGTGCTGTTGAGAGCCATGGGTGTCCGTCTCTTCAAAGCCAGCAGATGCGCGGTACCGAGGGATCGTGGCCTTGAACGCCCTGGCAGGATCCCACCACAGCGCAGCGACCACATCGCTCTCGGGGATGTTGTACAGTTTCGCCACCACGGCGGGGGACAAAACATTGGCGCTCTTCACCTTGTTGTAGACCTCTTCGCTGGGGAACATGATGTCAAAGGTCACTTCGTATGGGCCCGCAATCTTGCTGCGGACGACGGACGCGACGTCTCCCAGGTAGCAGGTTCCTGCGGCCGGCTCGGGGCGCAGGTAATACTTCTTGGGCTGGTCAGCCTTTGCCAGAGCAGCCATGCTATTGGCCACAGCGGCGTCGGCTTTCAGTGCAACCCTCTCACCTGTCCAACCAGTTAATAAGGAAGGCCAATCGCGGGGGTTGCTGGTGCACGTTAGACTTACGGGGTGTATAAACAAACTTGTTCGATCCCTGGAACACGTCCACCTTGAACGGGAAGAGTCCGACAGGGTCTGCGCCCTGGATAAGGTGGTATATGCAAAACTCGGGCACTGGACCGATCGCTGTTTCGCAAGGGGTGATGGGCCAGGCGAAGTTTCCAGCCGTTGCGAGCTGGCCGGGGTATGGGGCGTGAGTGAATCCCATCTTGGTCCTGTTGGCCACCTCGTTTGCCTGTTCCTGCGTTGGTGCTCTGCACTGAACCACAATGCAAACCTCCTTGGGAAGACTCTTGTCCGGCTCCAGGGCGCCCATGACGCCGTTGATGCCGTAGGTGATAACCTTGGTCTCGTATGGATAGTCTGAAGACATCCGACTCTTCACCGTTTCCTTGACAGCAGGAATCCAGGTGTCAAGCTGGGAGATCAGAATTGGGTCCCGGAAAGCCCCAACAAAGCTGGACTGGTATCCGTTAACCCGCGCTGCTTCCATCTTGACAGTATACTGGCCCTCAGGTTGTGGGATGAACTTGGCGCCCCTGACTCTGACGGTGCGTTCGTCAACCTGCTCGTAGTTCATATCTCGTAGGTGGAGCTCTCCGCCAGGTCCCTGCAGAATGTCTGGTCGGCTCTTTTCGTACAACAGATGCGCGGCGACCGAAATGGGCGTACACCGGGCACCTGGTTGGAGCGGGACCAGGTCGAAGCTGTCTTGCCGGACAATTGCCAGGCATTCGCGGGATTTGGGAATTGCGCACTGTGCTCCACACTCCATGATCTTGCCCATGGCGTAGTTGAGAGCTGTAGGCAGCATCTCGTCAATATTCGCGTGTAGAAACATACTAAGTAGTATGTGGACGGTGCGTACTCACCAGTGTCTTCGAAGCCATGGTGAAGGCAAAAAGCGGCATATGGAGCAGGGTCGTAGGACCGACCACCGATGATAATGTCGAAGTCGGGATTCTCCTCCATTGCTTTGACATAGGGCTCCAAGCCCATTTGCGCAACGATTCTGGTTGCGCCGTCGATATCATCCTCCACGAGCTCAGGAACAGAACGTCCACACGGGGTAATCTGGTTGTCTTTGAACTTCTGGCGAACAACGTCCTTGGGGATCTCTGCGTAGATGCTGATGACTTTCATGGGACGGTAGCCTTTCTCTTCGATGATCTCTTTGATGATCTGGGTGCTCATGTCAACGAAGTCGTTGGACCCAGAGCCACCGGCGGAGCCAATGAGGCAGCGCACACCGTGGGTGTGACAAGCTTTGACAAGTTCGCCATAGTCTCTCCTGTAGCCTTGAGGGGAGGCTGCAGTTTTGCCAAGTGCGAGACGCCCAGGACCGCTATCTGTGGAACCGGCATCCGCAATGATAGCGTCAACACCAGATTCGACAGTGTCCCAGAAGACCTCAGAATTCCACCCTTGACCGAACTGGCCAACGGGGGTGAGGATTCGGACTTCACTCTTGGTCTTTCCAGGAGACATACTTGCGACAGATATCAGAAAGTAGGATGTAGTAGGATGTGTGGGAAATGCTCTTACTGCTCGCTCGATGCTTTCTCCAACCTGCAATGAGCGACGTGCTTCTTAAGAACCAAACCTCCCACTCTCCAAATTGTTTATGTCCGCTGCCAGACACTCCTCATCGGAGTAAATTGCAATGAGGGCTGGCGATCCCCCAGGGGAGTCTTCATGGCTGTAAGCCAACCAACTCTTCCAGAAGGCCAGTTGCCACAGGGAACGACGAATTCGGACTGCGACGGCTCCATCCAAGCAGGGGAGAAGCGAGTCGTGGAGGAAGTTTTGCGGGGAAGGTTGGGGTGTGTGATTGCGATGTCGCAATCGGGGTCGGAATGCGTCCTCTGCGATGGCTCCAGATGCCGGTCAGCACCAGTGTTTCCGCCTAGGTGGTCTGGCTAAGGTAGAATCGAACAGGTACTCACGTGGCGATGTTCTCGCGCCGAAAATGGAGTCAATCTGGATTGACCATTGGCACTGACGAGCAGTGGCATAGAAAGAAAGTCAGAGATAAAATCCACAGAGTTAGGTCGAAGAGAATCGGAAAATAGGATCTCATCATTTAGTAAGACGAATTTCAGTCTTTCGTTTCAGTGTTAGCAAGACAGAAGTATTGAAGGAAATAGGATTACCTACCTACGAACAGATAGAGGATGAGTCAATGGGTAAGTTTAAAAGTGAGGGCGAGGTGAAGGGCTTGAGTCGCGCGCAGGGGGGTTGAAACAGCAGCACCGTCGTATAAAGCAAGGTGAGCTCCAAGCAGAAGTTCTATTGCTGAGGTCGTCAAGTGTCGACGCTCAGTATGCCTTCTCCTCGCGTCCTTCTTTACTGGGCTCTGGCTCCAACCACGAGATAACAGTAGAAGTTTACTACTGGTAGTAGTCAGTTGTTGAAGACATTTTGCTAGTGGTAGTACATAAAATGCGCAGCCGAGGAATCCTGCATCCCGACCGCGTCGGTGTCGCTTTTTCATTGAAGTTCCATCCAGGGCAGATTGTCAAATTCGAGAAATTCGGACGACAGGAAGACATTGGCCTGCCGGAGATTGGTATAGACTCGATGGAAGTCGAACACAAGAAATGCCCCCATGCGCGAGCGATGTGGCGAATCCTTGTCGCCGGCGGCCCGCGTGAACACGTCCATGTTATCCGGCGATGTCACGGTGGCCAGAAAGCGGCCCACACTGGGGCCTTCCGAGGTGCTCAGCGCCTGCCGGGCGGTGTCAATGTGATGCTCGATCATATCGTCCTGGCACCCGTACGAGCCGAGCTTGATCCGGTAAAGGAGGAGGGCTGCATAACACACAGAACGCCGCGTGTAAAAGGGTACCAGGGACAGGTTCTTCTCACACGCGACCTGGATGAGGCGGATGGCGTCCTCTCGGGCCTGGTAGACGATTTGAACGCTGTTAGCTGTCACGGGGACGTCGTTGTGCAATGCAAACGACCACAGCTGCAGCCTCGAGTTCAAGTAGAAGATCTCGACAATGTCAGTTGGCTGCGGGAAGCGCAGGCGTCGCAGATCCTCGAATTGTCGCCCAAACACGTTGATCATGCTGATCCGGGTCGACGGTTCGACCAGGCCGGTGGTGTTGGAGCCGCGAGTGCCCAGCGCCTGCGTGGCATCCAGAGTCAGATGGGAAATGTAGCACAGGTGAGAGAGCTCTCGCGGGACCGCCGGGTCATCGAGGGAGGACAGCAGGGAATAGTCTGCGGACACCGTCGCGGGGACGCCGCGCCTACTGGCTTGGATCTGCGCCACAACAAAGCACGCGAGCCATGTTGTACGTCTGATTTCCTCATCACCCTGTCGCTCAGTCGTGGTCGACTCGGTCCCAAACCCGGCGTCTACGGCGGGTCGGTGCAAGCCCAGGCTCAGGCTGATCTGGGTCGCGAGGCCGCTGTAGATGAAGGAGGAGTCCTCCTTCTGGCAGGAGAAAGGGAACGGCCACATGCATAAGATCAGGATCGCCTGCACCATCTCCACGCCGCTTTCCTTGCGCAGGTCGAGCACGTCGAGCATCAGCGTTCGGACAGGCGCCTCGAAGCGGGTGCGTGCCGAATCGGGCGAAGCCACCGCACAGATGACCCAGAATAACATGGGGCATCTGTCATAAATCGCCTCAATGGATTGGCACATGCTGAAGGGGAGGTAGGGGTGACATCGGGTGAAGTAGATTCGGAAGAGTTCATTGACATGTGACGCTGTGAGGTGCACATCGTCGATCGACTTGTCGGTGATACACAAGCCTTGCAGGTTTGACGTGGAGGGAGCAGTTGCAAAGGCCGGCACAGAGAGCGAAGTCTGCGCAGAAGCAGCGGTCGGGGCAGCCGCTGGGGTGGCCGGACTCCCCTCCGGCGCACCTCTGGCTAGTTTCCTGAGCTCAGTCAGCTCGGCCTGCATATCAGCCAGCTTCCTCTTCGTGGCGACGCGCCGAAAAGTCCTGTCAAACGTGCACGGCAGGCCATGGTTCCGGCAGCGAGAGCAGCCTTCTGGTCCTGAGACGTCGGCGTCACAACCGACTTTCCATTGCCGACAGCGCGTGCACGCCTTCGCTTTCATGGAAGGGGTTTCGCCCTGCGTGCCAGCAGAGCCAGGCGAGGCGACGATTGCGACTGTAGCACTAGGCGACCACGGCTCAGGCAGATGGTGCCAGGGACGTCGGCTCTGCGAAACACGGAATGCGGGCGACGTGGACGGCAACTTTGGTATTTAACAACGCTACCGAGCCTCGACGCGGGGAGCCAAGGCTGGCTCTTGCCTCCAGGTGGACCACCGCCCGCCTACCCCGGATTGGCATTGCGGTTTCGGCAATGCGCCGCCGAATCCCTACGCGGAGTGTGGATTGTAAGGTTCAGTCTGGCTCAGCTCGATCAGGGGTTGGACGGAATCTTACACGCCATGGAGACTGGCTGTACTCCGAGGACCACGAGGCGACAAGCCTGGTCGGAAAACGGCCTCATCATATGCAGAGGTCACATCGCGGTCGGAAATCCCGTGCATGGACAGTCGTGACTACTTGTACCTTGAAGGTCGAGAACCGAATATACCATGCGCCTGACAAGGACTTGTATTTTCGGTATATACTCCTGCAATAGACATCATGGCCGCAACTCAGCAGAATGGCACGTCAGAGCCCTCCAATTACGGTTTATACGTGGCACTGCAAAGTACCGGTGTGGTCGAGCTTGCTTTCGATCCCCAGAAGGGCGTCAAGGAGTCCTTGTCTGTGTTATCCGTCAACACCAAGGCAGGTTTCATGCCAGGATGGTTGACGTTGTGGGGAGACAAAGTTTACACCATCAACCGGATGGGCTATCCGGGTAGCGAGTCCGACTCAGGGAGTGTTTCTGCGTTCCGACAGGGCACAGCAGCTTCACCAGAGACAGGCTTAACGCTGGTCGACCAGACTAGCAGCAATGGCAAAGGCGGCGTCCATTGTGACGTGAGCCCCGATGGAAAGGTGCTGGCCGCTGCGAACATCACTGCGTCGACGCTGTCCATCTACCCGTTGTCCGCGACTGGGAGCATTGGAAAACCCACCTACATCTTCGACTACAACAAGTCGGACCCGGGGCCGAAGGAGGCCCATCCCCATCAAGCTCTGTTTGATCCTTCCGGAAAGCTGCTGGTCGTCCCACTTCGCAGTATGGATCGCGTCGATATGTACTCTGTCGACGGCCCGGAGCAGGTTGTGAAGATTCATAGTATTCCTCTGCCAGATTTGTCGGGACCCCGGCATGTCGCGTTCAACCCGGTCAGTCCCTCCAAGGCCTATTTGTACGTGTTGAGCGAGAAGGACAACACCCTCCGCGTCTTTACCATCGGCTTCCCGAGCCCGGCTTCACCAGCTCTTACCGTTGAACTCAAGCAAGTACTCTCGACTCTGGGCAAGGACGTGGGCCGTACCCCCGACGAGCACAAAGACCTCGCCGGGGAGATTGTGGTCAGCAATGACGGAAAATTCGTGTATGCGTCAAATCGAAACCTGACGCGCTCAGAATTCGACACCGCGGCCATCTATTCCGTCGACAGCGACCCTGCGCACGATGATCGACACCTGACATATCTCGGAGAGCAAGATTTGGCCGGCAAACATCCTCGCATGTTTTCGCTCTCCAAGGACAAAGAGAATAAGTGGCTGGCCATTTCCCATCAGCTCTCGCAGAATATTGCCGTCTTCGAGAGAGACACAGTAACCGGATTTTTGAAGGAGCTCAAGGGCACAATCAGCATGACGGTCAATCATCCTCACCAGCCCGACGTAGAGAAGGTCACGTTCGCCGAGGATCTTGGCATTGCAGAAAAGTTAACGAAGGAAAATCTGAAGAAGGGCAAAACGGAGGGACCCATGTGTGTCCAGTGGAAGTAAGCAGAGGCTTTCCGATGGACCCCTTTTTATCTTGACGTGAAGGAGATGCCTTGAGGGTTCTCGGTATCCTAAGCTGCCAGCCGTTGCAGAGTAGGGTATATTAGTACAAGGCAGTCTGCCACGGCAAACATGTCCACGACGGTCCCCCCACGTGTATCCTCAAGAGATCTTAACTCCGGTCTTGCATACTGTGTACGGTCCTATGGCCGTCCTTGTGCGTGCTCGGGCCGGACTTGAGCGTCCTCCTCCTTGACCTCCTCGCAGCTGAACGCCGTCGGCTGAAAGAAATCCCAATTATTGCTGAAGCGACGCGATGGTCTGAGCCAAGAGTCGGAGTTCTGTCTAGGCAGAGGCGCTGTCAAATGAATATCGCAGTCATTGCGAGTCTCGCAAAACATCTCGAGCTAGGCCAACCATGTGGGCCTCCAAGCGCTCCACACCCCCATGACCTCGGTACCATTACCCCGTGGGGTCTTACGACTATCTTAGCCCTGAGCGATACTTCTAGTCGAATATAAGAGTGAGAAAAACACCCCTGATCTCAGAGTCTGTCTGGATAGTTCTGCCCGTTCCCAAGGCCAGGACCCCTTTCCTCTTCCTTCCCAGCCCCAGCGTTCTCCAGCACCGTGTTGCAACCATGTTCAGGTCCGTCAGCTGGATCACCGGGTGCGTCAATGGCCGTCTGGCCTTCGCATCGGCCATCATGATGCTGTCCCAGATCAACTTTGGGATGGACCTGGTGGCCTTTTCCAACACCCAGGCGATGAACGCCTTCAACGAGAAATTCGGCGGCTACGACGAAAAGCTCCACCGCTACGCCATCGACCCGTACTTCCTCTCGCTGCTCAACAGCCTCACGTATGTCGGTCAGGCGTTTGGCGTGATCACTGGTGGGTGGATCGGGCGCCACTATGGCCGCCGCGTCTCATTCTGGGTCATGTGCTTCTGGGCGACCGTGTCGGCCATCCTGCTCGTCACGGCGCAGACCAAGGAGCAGGTCTTGGTCGGCCGTATTCTCAACTACATCTACCTGGGTCAAGAGCTGGTCACGGTGCCCGTGTTCCAGGCGGAGATCGCGCCACCGCAGATCCGAGGCATAATCGTCGGCACCTTCCAGCTCGGTACCATGGTGAGTGTTTGGAGCCTGTCATCTTCGCACGACCTTGGGGCGAATGCTAACGATGTCGAATAGGTCGGGGCGTTCATCATGGCCTGTATCACATACGGCACGAGCAGACTCGATGGCCAACAATCGTTCCGAATTCCGTTCGGGATTTTCTTCATAATTCCAGCTGTCGTCTCCGTCGGTGCATATTTCATGCGTGAGGTAAGTTCCGCTCAACCTCGCTTGGTTCTGTATCTGGTTTGGGCTCCATCACCAGCTGACTCGTTTTGGTGTCCTCCCAGTCTCCGCGATGGCTTCTGCTCCGCGAACGAGAGGAGGAAGCTCTCGAATCTCTCCGCCTATATCGCAAGGGCAAGTTCACCGAAGACCAGATCATGGAGGAATACCAGGAGCAGATGGCCATGATCCGCATCGTGACCCACGACAAGGGCACGTTCAAGGAGATGTGGCAGGGCACAAACCGCAAGAGGTCCCTCATCATCATTGGCGCCAACATCAGCATCCAAATCAGCGGCCAGGGCCTGTCCAGCAAGTACGGGACAATCTTCCTCAAGGACCTCAATGGCCCGGATCCGTTCCAGATGTTCCTCATCAATACGGGGCTGCAGATCGTTGTCGTCCTTGTTGCCATGTACATGTTTGACAAGTTTGGACGCAGGTTAGTTTACCTCCTTGCATCTTCGCCTGGTTTCCGAGATTAACTTCTTGTCTCTCTGCAGGCCCAATTTGATCATTGGATCTGCCATTCAAAGTGCCAGCTACTTCGCCATTGGCGGCTTGGGCACCATATCCGACCCGGGCAAAGGGACCAAGATTGGCATCACCGCCCTTTTCACCATCTTCTACCTGGCCTTTGTCTTTGGCTGGGCCCCGATCTATCATATTCTCACATCCGAAATCCCAAGCTCCCGTAAGTTCCCGTTTCTTGTGGTCGCCCATCGATGATTGTATGGTTCTCACTGAGGCTGACGTATTTCTCCAGGCATGCGAGACGTCACGTACACGGTGGCCAGCTTCATCACCGTCGTCACCCAGTTCGTTGTATCCTTTACCATTCCCTACCTGTTGTACGCGCCCTACGCCAACCTAGGGACCAAGATCGGATTCGTCTTCGCGCCCATCGCCTTTTGCACTCTGATCTTTGCCTTCTTCGGCGTGCCCGAGTGCCGCGGCTTTTCCCTCGAAGAGATCGACCACCTGTTCAGACAGAAGGTCCCTCTGCGCCATTTCTCAAGATACAAGCACGGCGAGATTCTCCCGGAAGAGACGACCCGGGAACTTGCAGAGAAGTTCGGAGAAGGCCCGTCCGTGGAACTGAAGGAGGTGGCGGGGAAGTAGAGCGTGAGGCAGTGAATATGCCGTCTCTGCTCGCTGGGGGGACAAGTCAGTTTCCGCCGCAAAGACCACACTTTCTGCGTGAGATCGAGGAGCGGGCGAGCAAAAGTGCTTCTATGAGATTTGGCACCTGCTTCCCATTGTCAATGAAGATGAAGTTGGAGGCCGAGCGGGTTCGTGGATACCGTGACTCTTCGCCACGAGCACTGCACATGTGCTGTTTTGCCCAGTATCAAGCGGATCCTGCACGTTAAAATACTAAGCGTCCTGTGTTCTGGCATACGATGCCAGTCCTGCCGCGAATGTCACCACAGCAAAGTATCCTATGCCGCCTTCCAGCTCTTGAAATTGCTTCCGCAGCATATCCGCTCGGGACGACCGCCACGTCTCTTCCACCCTCGCAGCCGTGTCCGGGTCATTCGTAATCGGAGGAGACACAGGTGATCAGTCACCCAGCTCACCCGGACTTGCGAGCCAGAGGTGAGCACAGAGCGGCATCACCCTAGTCCCGATCTGGGTGACGTTCGAGCCAATCCACCGCCACCAGATGTTGGCGCATGACCGTGCCGCTTTTATCGACATAGAGTAATCTCTTTTCACTCTCACATTTGCGCGCCGTCACACTCGCCCTCACGTTCACCCTTCATCTTACCGCTGCGATCACACGAACTCCTTGATTCTAGGTCGGCAAGAAGTTGGCATATGTCTTGGAGACGTTGAGACTCGGCTTTATCTTTCCTCCACAGTCACCGCGATGAAGAGAAAGACATTTCAACTCCGGTCTGCTGCAGAGCTAACGCAGTCACGGAAAGAGGATTGCTTGTGATTTTGCCTTGAAGCAATTTGAGATTTTGTCCCGCACTGGAAGTATCGAGGAAAAAAGGTTCGACACGCTGCCACTTTCGAAAATACAGCAAACACTCCAGGTTCGACTCTTGCACTCACCCACGGCTCTGCGAGAATTTCTCCGCGGCTCAATAACCACCGTCGTCGTCATATTCCTCGTCACCGCCGTGTTCGCCATATCCGCCGTGTCCGCCGTGTCCACCGTGTCCACCCTGATGCTCACCACCATCATCCTCCCCATAACCGTCGTGGCCATAGCCCTCATGATCGCCTCCACCGTATTGATCGTCCTCGCCATCTAGATCCGCAACATTGGTTAGCAGACTGCCGACACATAAACAAGCACCCATCAGTGAAGGAGCCCTCCCTTACCGTGTTGCCCGCCACCGTGTTGATGACTGAAGAAGTCTTCGAGCTCCTGTAATAACTGTGGTCCCTGTTCTACCAGGTCTTGGACGATGCTGGATCCACCAGATCCGCCTTGGGAATCGTGCTGAGAGTTCCCGTAATGATCGTGGTGGCCGCCGTGTTGCGAGTCGTCATGGTGTGAGTTTCCCTGTTGATCGTGATCCATCTTTTCACGAAGTCCGCAGGATAGATTCGGGAAGTCTTGCAGGTGAGATCACAGAGGTCCGAAATCGATTATTCTCGAGCTGTTCTTGTCGTGCTCAAGCATCGAAGCACGACGCTGCCGATTGTTCGAGATTATATCTGGCCATCCAAATCGTCGATCATACGGCTGACCTACCAAGTCATCGTGAGGAGCCGTTGGGCGATGCCAAAAATACCGATGGCCACCTACTTGGACGCAATTACCATACAGTAGTTAAATGGGGAGCCGGAGGTAAGCTTTTCCCGTCAACAAGCTCATGGGGGCCTGAAGGGCTTGTCTGACGCTGCACCCCTACACCGTAGGTATTAGGTGAGATCGAACCCACCCCGTGGCGTGGCGCGGCTATGGCACGTGGATATGTGGGCTTTCTCAGAACGATTGTTCCTAGCAAGCTTAGATCTAGGGCGAAACTAGAAACATACAAGAGGCGGGCGTTAAATTTGGAGCTTCCTTATTGAAGGGGGGGCCAAAAATTCGTCGCTCCCAGAATGGGGCAGTGGATATCCGTTGAGGGTCAGCGGCCGATCCCACCCTTTGGCGCAGCTGGATACGACATTCATTCATTCATTCGGAACGGAAGGCTGAAGATATATCAACCATAATCAGTCTGTGACTTGCAAGCCGTCCCTTGCCTTGCCTAGATTCGACGACTTCACACCGATACTGCCATCTAACCAGCTGCAAAAGACTCACCTCTCAGGCTCAAGATGTCACACGGAGACTATGACGACAACTCTTACGATGATTCTCACCAGAGCTCCCACGATATGTCACTGGAAATCACATTGAAGGAGTCAGACCACTACGAAACCAATGATAGCGGCGACCATAGCGGCGGCGGTCACGACCAGGGCCACAACCCAGGGGGTAATCACCAAACCTCCCCCGAGCACATCCAAGAACTTCTTCAGAAGATCAAAGACGCCTTTCAGGAGGTCACCGACGCCTCGCATCAGAGTGGTAAGCTTCCATCGCCTCCATTGGGCCGACTGTTGAACTCGGCGCCCGAGGTCGACGAATTCTTGAACTGACGGGGTTCGGCTGCTAGATGGCGAATGCCACCATGAAGACGAAAACCTCCACCAGGCGTTGAACAAGCTGCACCACGCGTTGGAGGATCTCCAGCCTTTCGGCCACCATGTCCCTGCGTTACACCAGCTTTACGAACTTGTTTTCCATGCTATGAACGGGCATAACAATGGCCACCCGGCACACGCTGCCCACGACGATTAGAGTATTCGCGCGAGAGATGCTTCCTGAGCCGGTGAGCTGGCGAGCGTGGAGAAGTGCAAGGGCAGGCAGTGGTCGCTTGGACTTGAGGGAGATGGTGCATTGGCTGTCGGAGCGGTTCGGGTGCGACCTTTGTAGGAGATTGGTAGAAATGTGAAGAATCAGTCGCCGTGCCCGGCTCTTTCAACTGCTTTGATACGTCATAAATGAATGTCCAATGCTGCTACTGTCCTCCCGATTGATTCATCATGTGCAAGTTCCCGGGGTTGACGCTCCTCGGGAAATCACTCGGTCTTCAGCCTTCGAGATTCCAGTTCAAGAGCGCTCCAGCAGTTGACGCGCTCGAGTGAGTCACTCTGTCTTCACACGTCAAGACTCCCTTTTCAAAGGGGCCCCCATTAGCCGTCAACAAAAGAACGCTGCAGGTGGCCATTCTCCGCCGGCAACAGCCTATGCTGCCCCCCGTCGGCGCCTGCATTGCCAAAGGTCCCATCTCTCTAGTGCTTGACTCCACCGCATCGCCCTGTTCGATCGGCCGAGAATAAGCACGAGTGTAGTATGCGGTGCGGCGCCCGCACGATGCATAAGTGGACCTCTGCTGATCTCGACTAATCTCTACTAAGTTTATCACATCCGAGGCGTGGGTGGTCTGCCAACAATAGCGGCAAAGCACCATTACGTTAGCGACGATTAGTTCCCGACATATCTGCTGTGTTCGTCCAAGGTGTTGTATCTACACACCTAATTAAACCACTGTTTCATGGATTGCCTGGAAATAGCAGCGGCTTTGATATGTATAGCTAGCTGGGGCCAAGGAAGGACATTCGCCGCGGTAAGAGACGAGACATGGCCATATATCTAGGCTCTGCCTCGCGATCAGGACCTGGTTGATTCCTGCGACAACCCACACTACAGCGACCGTGCTTTGAAACCTCGAAAGTCCCGAACCAGAACCAGAGCCCGATCCTCGATCGTAAGACCGACGCGGTCGCAAACAAACATCAACACTGCCGTGAATTCGGCGTTCGCGAAGATGTCCCAATCAACAACCTCTGTTCGTACGTCCTAGCCTTTGACCCCAAATCTTCAAGACCTGCATCAAGTCCTTGATCACTAACGCCCTCCCAGCCAAGCCTCAGGCCATCTACACGATCGAGGCGTCCGGCGGGACCCATGACGGGCAGTACGTGCAAGGCAATAGCTGGAAAGCGTGGCTGAATGACTGGAGTTCCCGCGACGCCGAGGCCGAAAAGGACTTGACCTACGACAACGGGCGTTGGAGCGTGCCAGGGCCCAACAACGGGAGGTGGTATATGTGCCGGACTCAGCAGGGGACGGCCGCGCCGTTGGATTTCAACAGCGTAGGCGATTGATTGGGTGGCGAGCTATGGTCTCCAGACTTTGATCGAGACTCACGGTAGTGGATAAGCTGCAATTGCAAGATCTCGCTTCTCAACCAGTGGTTTTCGCAAAGGATCTGTGCTGTCTTCCTCGAGGGCGCGCGAGAAAGCGGCTCCAAACATTCCTTGTCACAAACCAAGCCCACATGCTTTGTCCCTTCGATGACCGGAATTTTAACGGGTCTGCCATAGTGGTAGTTTCATGCACGGCCGGTAGAGGCGGTTCTCTCGGGGACTGTCCGCGACTATGGGCAGCTCGACATTAGTCGTGGTACGGGTTATTACTCGCCCTATGTTTCCAGCACCGAGGGCATCTCGCCTTTCCGCTGCCAACCAAGGATCCTATCTGGAATAAATGTGCAGTGATTCTGAGGCCAGCGGTGAGGATATTCATCTCGTGACCAAGTCAGACTGACCACTACGTACTCAACCTCTGAGTCTCACTCCAGCACATCCCTCACATGCCACAAATCCTTCAAATCATTCTTGTTCCACCCCCAGTCCACCTTCTGGAACCTCCGCTCCAACTCCTCCCTATTGCTCTGCAATTGCCCCTTCAACGTGTCCCAATCCACCCTCAACAGCTTCCCCCCGCGCTTGACGACCTCGCCGTTAATCAGCACGGTATCCACGTCCGAGGCAGCCGCATGCGTGACCAGTGCGGCCCCTAGATCGACCGCCGCGACCATGGACGGCGAATCCCTCTTGATCAGAACCATGTCCGCAAACTTGCCGATCTCGAGACTCCCGACCTGGTTTTCCAAGTGGATGGCAGCCGCGCCCCCAAGAGTGGCCATGTACAGCACATCATCCGTCCAGGCGGGGACGAGGTCCGGCAATTTTCCCCGCGCATGGTAGGCCGCGTTCTGGCGCATCCGCTGCTGTTGCAGGACGAGGCGCATCTGGAAGAACAGGTCCCCGGACGATATGGCGGGAGAGTCGATGCCCAGCCCGACTCGACAGCCTGGCGTCCTGTTGAAGTCGAAGGCCGAGGGGATGCCGTGGGACATCGCCATTTCGGATTCCGGCGTGGCGACGATGCCGATCTGATGGTCCTTGACGAACTCGATGTCCTTCGCGGTCGGTTCGCACGTGTGAGAGAACGTGATTTTAGGAGGAAGCGGCATGGACTTATCGCGCAGGAAGGCCAGACTAGGAAGATTGTACCGCGGCACGTCATGCATCGTCACTGGAACGTTGTTGTCCTTGACGAAGGTCAGGATCTCGCGAGCCTCGTCCTCGGGAATCCAGTGCATGGTATCGAAGCCTAAACCGAGGCTGAGGCGTCCGTCGTTCGCTGGCCCGCCCAGAGGTTGTTGTCTCAGGAGAGCCTTGAACAGGTCGATTTGCTCCTGGTGCCGGATCGTCATGTCGGGCAACTTCATGGGGTTGAGAGAGGTCGGGATAGCAAATGGAGAAGCACAATATACGCTTCTAATCCCAGACTCAACCGTGGCTTGGATGCAGCGCTCGGCCCGCTCAGGGGTTGTCACCACGTGCGAGTGGTCCATGACCGTCGTGACACCAGAGGAGATGGCTTCTGCAAGACCCGATACCTGCGAGAGGTACATATCATCGGCATCTAGGAAGACCATTCGTCCTTGGAGAAGGTGGGCGCAATACTCGAGGAGGGTGTGATTGCTGACGGTGGAGCGAAGTTGCGACTGGAAGACATGCCGGTGTCCGTCGATAAACCCCGGAGTCACAATATATCCTGTCGCATCGATGATCTCTATCCCTTGGTCTTTGACCTCTAGGTTCGGCCCGATCTGGGAGATGCGTTGTCCCTCCACAAGGACGTCCACTTGAGGGAATGAAGACCTTCTATCCTTGCTCCAGGTAAGGACCCGTCCATTCTTGATCAGGTATCCCGGCATTGCGGCGGTGTTTTGGCGCATCGGAAGATACTCGCCTCACCGCATGCACCCTTGCGTGGGCCTCATCTCTTATATGTCATGACATGGCTAGAGTCGGGGCACCCAAGTGACATCCTACAGGGTATTCGTCATGATCACGATCACCGCCAACCAACCATACGAGCCATTTGTAGCTGGCCGTCATTCCAAGCTTCCAGGAACCAAGTGCCGGCATTGGCCGCGGAATTCAATCTGATGGGCAAAGTGAAGCCGAGCCAAATTATCCCGTCAAATTGACCGACACCGACGACCGAGCCATGGCACATGGATTCACATTACCTAGTTAGAGCGTGACATACACAGTACTGTGTTGTACGGATTTCTATGTGCGCGAGGGACATCTCGTTGAGTGATCCATTCATTCATTCATTCATTCCTCATTCGTGGCATCGAGCATTCAGATGCGTCACCCCGTAAAGTACGGGGTATAGATTGCGTAGATAGATAGACCGATGGGTGGATTAGACACAGACCGTATGAGGCAGAGATCCCGAGATCCAGTTCGCTCCGGCTGGTTCGAGCAAGGATGCGTTCTATACGCATCACACGCATCGAAAGCATTCGACCACGTATGGAATGCACGAGTTTGTCATCCAGCGGGACTGGTTCCGCCGATTCCCAATGCCTGTCTGTCTGCCTGCCTGCCTGTCGCTCTGTCTGTCCGGACGAGGTCTTAGTCTCTGCCGCTCGCTCGTATCTCCGGGACCGTGTGGGTGGTGGAGGGGATGAAGATCGACCGAGACGAGCAGAGGCGGAATATCGCGAAATGCCGTACGCAACACGGCGTTTTGACTAGACCATGCCCGTGGTTCTTCGTCTTGGGCCGCCACCGGAACTCGGGCAGTGGACAAATGACCAAACCACAATCTGCCCGTCCTCCAATCACCAATCGTCCATCCCCATGGGGTTCTCCGCTCGTTGGAAAAGCTTTGTTTCGTGGAGAGAGAGAGAGAGAGGCAAAGCTTTGCAAAAAACGGCCCGGCGGCGAGGCATCACCGAGGCTGGCTGCTCTTAGCAGAAGGTGGGAAGACATGGAAGAATGTAAATTAGGCCGATCTCTGTCGGCGGTAGCATAGAGCCTGCTTCGACTCATGACTAGATTGTGCTGCTGGAAAAGTAATTATTGAACTGGACTTCCCATTTCTCTTTCTCTGAAGAGGCGAACTTCACGGGGGCCAAAGACCAGGCTCTGTATCGTTTAGAATAGAATCTTGGCCGGCCCTTCCCGCACCAACAAACATGTTGATTCTCATTGTGGGAGTCACGGGCAATATTGACCAAAAGCTGATCGAACCCCTTCGGCAGCGTGGGGCGCAAGTGCGCGGCCTTGCCAGGCACAAGTCGAAGATGGCTTCCGAGAAATTGCAAGTCCTGGAAAGCTTCCACGATATGGAGGCGTGGCACGATGTCCCCGCCATCAGAAAGGCGCTCAAGGGCGTCGACGCCGTCATATGCGCATATGCCCCCCTGCCAGAACTGGTGCTGGACGGTCAACTGCTGCTGGTGCGATTGATGGAGGAGCAAGGCATATCGGTGAGCTTTGGACGCCTTCCATGGAGAGCCCAAGAAGACCCCCCAGCCGGGCTTTGCGGCTGACATTTGCATATAGCGATTCATGCCGTCGGCATGGAACCTGGACTGGACCGCCCTCGACTGGGGTGACATTGTCTACTACGACCTGTTCCTCGCCACCCAGCGCCAGCTGGCCATGTCCTCCAACATTAAGCCGTTTTACATCTTCATCGGGTTCTTCGCCGAGACATTTTTCTCCCTGCCCGGGCACGGTGTCTTCAATCCCGCCACACACGGTGTTTGGGACTCGAACAACGGTTCCCCAAAGGCCGAGTATTGGGGCACTGGGGACGAGAAATGGCAGATCACCACGGAACAAGAGGCGGCTGAGTTTACTGCGGCTTTGATATGCGACGAGTCTCGCCAGCCGGGCGTGTATAGATACTGCAGTTGGGAGTACAGCATCAAGGAGATTGCAGCAATTTACGAGAAGGAGAAGGGCGTAGCCGTCAGGCTCGAACCTCAAGGGACTGCCGAGGACCTGAAGAGGACTGCTGGCGCTAGTCAGCAGCAGCTAGGATTGTCCAGGTTTTGGGAGTGGATGGGATATACTTACCAGATCCATCAAATGTCCCAGAAGACCATGATGACAAAGCTGGACAACAAGCTGTATCCGGATGTCAAACCAATTGGACTCGGGGAGTTCTTGAAGTTGCATCCCGACATCTGATGTATATACCCGGTTGTTGTTACAATGTCAACGAGCATCCATACAAAAGAAGAATACCTCTATGCGATGGTTTTGTGGCGAATACTGGACTGTTTGAGGTCCGAGGAGCCTGGCATTTTCTGGGATGCTGCAGAACATCAGGCTGAAGCCAATGTCGAAGGGACGAGGTCTGTCAGCTCTTGCCCCCATACGTCCCAATTGTCGCCACAAAAATCATACATGAAAGCATGGAGTTCACTGTCGTAAGGTCTGTCAATATCTGCTGGCCATCCCGGGTTCGTCTGATAGTTGCCTGTCCCACTGTAATCAAATACAGTTGGGACCATATTCACAGGCGAGCCGTTTATCGTATTATCGCACAGGCCCGAGGAAAGGTGTCCCGTATCGGTAGTGGAGCGACACATGCTAGTGTGAGGAAGGTCCGGCTCTTCAGTACAGAGTTGCCGGCGCTGGGCGCTTTGATGCCCTCTAGTCAACCTGGCCTTCAGTTCGGCAAGTCGTGTATCGAGGGTGTCGATATTCTTGACCATGAGATCGGACGTATTCCAGAATCGGTGACTGTGATCAAGAGTGAGCCTTAAGAGGTCAAAATTAGACTGCGCCAGCTCCTGTGCAGCTTCGTCTCTCGCGAATGTCTTCTTGAAGATTTGGGTGGCTGCGACGATCCAGAATGTGCTCGCTAGGAGCGGATGACCATATCGGATGTGGTTTGGTGACGCGTTTCGAATCACGCGCATGATCTCCTCCGCCGCCCCAAGGTATCTGTCCCAGGCGACCTGATCATTTGTGAAGCCCAGGATTGCTCGAAGCTTCTCGGCTACCGATGTCTGATCCCGCGAGAGGCATTCAGTGAGGTCCTGATCTCCGGGAGGTAATTGAGCACTTTTCTGGCTGCAAAAATGATGAAACACCATCAATTTCCCCAAGTGAACCATGGCGTGAATCAGTTGTATGTTGCAGTCTTGGGATGCAGACCGCCCGTCGTATGCGGAAGAGATGGAAAACGACAGATAGTCGCCTTCGTATGCCAGATCCCTCGGTAGAACGGTCTTGAAGTATAGCAGAAAATCATCCAGAACTGCCAGTTTTCGCTCGTCTACTGGCTCGGGGCCCGCCCTGCCAAATGACGAGCTCATATCTTGCCTCGAGCCCATGCGATCGCAATGTGCAGTCGGATTTGCCGTTGTATGTGCGTCATGAACCAGTGAATTCACGACAAGATACCAGGCCTTTCCACCAGTATTCCCACTTTCCAGGAGCTTCCGGGTGCGATGAAGGGGGTCAGGGTCCAGGAAGCAGCTTGCCTGGTGGTTGCCTTCGAACCAGCCTGCGTCGCTGATTGGCAGAAGAACAGCGTGTTCGCCGGCATGTATAGACGTAGGGCGTCTACGAACGGTGGAGGCGAATATGTCAAGCTCGTATAATGCCCACCAAACGCGTCGTTGTTCCTCTTTTTGAGGCCATGAGCCTGCCTGCGCCAGGGAGTTTTGTTCTTTTACCGACTTCCCTTGCAGCATTGCATCTGTCAGGTGTAGCTCTAGCTCATGCGCAATGCGGACACAGGCACCTAATGACCTCCAAGCCCGTCCTCGTGCGGACACTATCATTTCGTAGAAAGTAATTAGGACGTAAGCCTGTAGGAGGGCTAAGGGAGGTTTGCTGTCACCACATCGGTCGAGCTGGACGAGAATACCAGAACGAGCGAGTTTATAGAATCGAGCAGGAGTGGTCATTGATTCCGATCTTCCGAGATGGAGCCCGCCACACTCTCCTGCCTGCGTTGGCTCCATGTAGTGAGCTGCGAACGCGCACATGGCCGCGACAAGAGTAGATGCGACACCGAGATCTACAGTATTGTAGAGTGTATTGTCGAACGTCGGCCTATGGAACAGAGACAGAAACGTCATGTTCTCAAAATAGGTGTGGATGCTGGGCACGAAATTAGCAAACGTCTCATAAAATGGCATAAATCCGTCTCTTACAAGGTAGACAGCACCTGCCTGGGCAGTCCAAGCGCTTGACAGATGTACGCCATGTTGTTCTGCGAAGGTGCTCGGGAGACTAGCGAGTCTTTGGGTACTGCGGTTTCTGGCGTGGGAAGCGGCGAAATCGTGTATGACTGGTTCTCGTGGAAATGGTGAAAGACCCACGACTGTGCTGCCGTAGACTCTGGACTCGACGCGGCGGAGCCCGAGGTACTTTCAGCATCCTGAAACAGAGCTGGCGGCGATTGCTGGAGTGGCTCATTCCTTATTGCGGTACCGGCGGGATCCTGCACGTTGTCTTCGTCGTGATTGACAGAGTCAACGTTGGCACGCCAGGAAGACCGCTTTCGATGTTTCGCCGAATGCGAGCCTGTAGAGGACACCGCACTCGTTAGAGGGACCTGATCGTCCGTACCCGAAGAGAGGGGAATACGCTTACCAAGTTTCGGGCCTGGCTTATGCTGGACGTTCGGATAGCAGCAGGGCTGGCCATTTCGCATGCAGACGACGCAGTTCGGTAGGGTCTTATCGCTTTCGGAGCGAGGAATGTTAGTGCTGGTGTGAAGCGCACAGGACATGCGCCAGCCACGACTTGGTTGAACGAACCATTTGACTTTGCGTCTGCTTCATTGTTAGCGTCAAGGAAGGCTTTAGACATGTGTGAGGCGAGTCTGACTTCCTACACGTATAGCACGCCAGATTCGACTGATCACCAGCAGTCATCCGCTTTCCTTTTGCTAGATTTCCGCCATGCGTGTCGCAGGACGGCGCGCTGCTTGAGAGCTCAGGGCGATGTGACTCAGCCGACATTTCGCCATCAAAACATCCACACAGGGAGGAAGGCAGGAACGGTGCATGCTGAGGATTCATACAAAGAGATTCCATCACTGACACGGCGTTGCAACAGGGAGATCATATCATTGCGGCGGCAAGGGTGTAAGACGCAAAGATCGTTGAGAGTTGGATGTTGCAGACGAATGCCTGCTTGCCCGTTCAGGAAATACGCCGAAGTCACAGCGAATCCCGGGGTAAGGCGCGAATAGAAGACGATCGTGGGGAAGATGGTCTCGAGCCTCGAAGCCACGTCGTGCGCCAATTGACACGAGAAGCCACGCAGTTCTCGCCGCAATCCTAGGCTTGGGTGCTCATTGCGAGGTCAACGACTGGCAGACAGGAAAAGGTTGTTCCTGCTGACGCCCCATTTTGCTATAGACTCCGACACCTATGGAGACAAGCAGTACTACGTATGTGTCCGACAAGATATGCATTCTGATCGTGCTGAGAAATGATTCAGACCACCACCCGACAAGGACTGAAACTGCCCTGGCCCGTGCTTGTCCCTCGCCACGCTCAAGCAGTGGCAGCCCATTGACTCTTGAAGTTGTTCAACCCAGCCATCAAACCGAAGAAACCGACCAAGCCATTGTTCATGCCTGGAATACCAGCGGGGAACAGACTGTAGTGGACTGCAACTGGCATCCAATACGCCGCCACCATGAACTCGGTCCACCATTTGCGGTCAAAGTCTTCTTGCTCCTTTGCCGACTGTCGCTTCTCCTTGTTGAGCTGGGCCTCGCGCCAGAGGCGGAGGAAGTCGCTTGCCACGCCCACAGTCCACGCGCGACAGCTCCAGGCAACCCATTTCGCCACGCCTCCACGCTTCTCGAGGAAGGTGACCGGCACAACGCCCTTACCGGCCAGGTGGTAGACGTTCTCCAGCGCCTGGAACCCCAGATAGCCGGCACACTGCACCAGCGCAATCCGATGAAGAGCCGGATCCATATCCTTGGAGGCCTTCTTGGAAAGGAGGGTTTTCAGCCATATGTATAGAGGAATGAGCCCTGTCAAGCGCAGTGAGGTGCGCGTATCTGAGATCAAGGCTCCTAATGGAGTTAAGAACGAGGTGGGCGCGGTAGGTGTGAGGACACCGGCGGGAAGCTTCTGCGGCGTGCGACCGATGAGCCGAGAGATATACGCAATGACCGCGGCGCGTGTTGGCGAACTTGTGTGTAGGTGGGCCGCGAGGTAGATTGCATAGTTCAAGGTGGAGAGAGCTGCGCCCAGGCCCGCGGTTGTCTTGATCAATCTGTTCAACGAGTCAGTGTGCCGCGTCCTGCGCCAAATAGCCCACAGATCGGAGAGCATACTTGCTGATACGTATTATGGTCTCGTCGGCTTTTGAGATGGTAGTTTTGACTTCACTGGGCACCTTGCTCAATGCGGGACTCTGTCCCGGCTTGACGGGTTCGACCTCACCCTTCACCTCGGCAGGATTCTGAGGAACCACGCTGGGGTCTGGATTGGCGGCTTCGTTGCTGGACATGACTGCGACGTGACCGATCTTCAGGACAACAGGGAGCAAGTGTCGTTGTCGGAGGATTTGGTATATGTATGGACAGAGAGCTTCAGAAGCAAGAAATAATCAAGCCAGAGAAACAGGGCCCCGAGGGCTTACGGCCGGGTACGCGCAGCTGTCCGAAAGGGAAAGCGAACGAGGCTGTCAGACTGTCAATGCTGACGACCACAAGTAATGAGAAGCCTACAGACTACCCCGGAGAGAGATGGGCGACAGGAAGCTCTTGTGAAAGTAATCATATTACCGTCAATCTTCCTCTCCTCCATGCGGAGAATGGCTCCCTTTGGCCCATTGAACCGAGGCATCTCAAAAAAATACGGTGCCGTATTCGGCGAACTTGGCACCGACCTTGGTACGGACAAGCAAAGGAGCATCCAGGCCCCTTAGTGAACAGCCAATGACGAACGCGCTTTGAAGTCGCGGTCCCTCGCGGCGAATTCCCGGCCACCTCCTGGAACTCGTCAGCCTCGTCACTGAGCCCCGGTGCTGGGACAACCTGCGGCCAGTGCCCTTTTTTTCTAGGCTACACGAGCTCAAATGCAGCCCCGTGGTAAATCTTCGCGTCCCCCAGCCTGCCGGCCCCTGGGAGGTTGGCTCGTTGGGCTGTGCTTAAGGCAAGTATATCAACAGAGACAACGTTGTACTGTTCCCAAACCAAAGCACACAGCTTCCTTCCTTGCAGTCTCAGCATTCTATATCACCCTATCATCGATCAAACCTCATTGCTTCTCTATTGATCTCAGCATGACTGTTGCCATATCTCTCATACTGGGTTTCGCCGCCGTCATATACGCTTCACCGATCGCGCGACGTCAAGCCGTCACAGAATTAATATCGCCGTCGTCACCTCCTCCACCGGGATGCACTGGCTCATTTCCGTCTGCCTTCGGCATTGCAGTCATGAACATATCCCTTCCGTCTTCATCGTCGAGCCCGTCGCAGACATTACAAAGGAGGCAACAACCTCCCTCCCCAATATTCACAGTCGGCACGGTCGACGAGATTGATGACGGACAAATCCAAGGTGGAATGCACACAGTGCCCATCAGCATCGAAACGCCTACGCCTTTAGTGGCGACTCTACCGCCAGTGACGCAGATTGGTGATGGACAGATCCAGGGACCAGTGGCGACTGATGGACCAACCGGGCCAACATCGACGGACACGATATGTGAGAACTCTTCTTCGCCATTTCCTCCACTGCCGGCCCCAGCTGCTATCAGCAAGCCCCCTACGGTGATTGAGCAAGCTTGTGGGATCTCGACGAGACCGACCTCGTCGGCACCGACACCGGCACCGATACCATCACCGACATTCGCAAACCTAGCCGCAGCTGTATCCGCAGCGTTCAGCAATCTCAATGCCACGAGGAGTACCACTCCCACCACATCATCATCACCAACTTCTTCCACAACCACAACCACCACAGCCGAAGCCGAAGCCAGACTGTCGCTCGTCTCCTGCCTGACAAACTCCACTCTGCAACTCCACCTCCAGGACAGCAATCTTTTTGACGGCCTGAACCGAACAGGCTACATTGCCTCGAACTACCAGTTTCAATTCGACGGGCCGCCCCAATCAGGCGCCATTTACACCTCCGGGTGGAGCCTGTGTCCGGTACCGGACTCGACTACGCCACACCAAGCGGGAGATGAAGACGACGATGACGACGGACTCCTCGACGGTGTGATGACGTTAGCGCTGGGTGAATCGACCATATTCTGGCAATGCCTCAGCGGGAACTTTTACAATCTCTACACCGAGAACTGGGCCGCGCAGTGCAGCCCCGTTGAACTGAGGATCACAAGGCTTGTGGATTGTGACTGACGCTCCGGGAGACGGGACAATATCCTCCGGACCACCATCGCGGGACATTGAGAGCATACTGGCTGCGCCGAAGGGATTGAGTGTTAATCTGCATTTACACCCCAGGAACGAAGGAAGGCTTCGAGGGCTTTTGGGAGGAGAAAAATCCAGAAATGTCGACTCAACCACACGGAACCCACGTTGATGATTTCATGACATGACCACACTATAACCACACTATGAATACGACTACGACTCGACGCTCGCTACGTTTACGACACAAAATCATTGGCATAGATAGAAGAATAGAGAGAGAGCATTAAAAGGACGGGAATCAACACAGACGCCTTAATAAAATACAGCTCACCATTAAATGCCTTGACTATACTATCCGCTCCTTGTTTTCGAGGTACAGTAGAAGATAATTACCACTTAATGGCCACTGACAATGGTATTGTAATGGGGCTGATGAGGCTGCTGGCACAAGGCTGGCATCTGGCTGTACATTGAACAGGCATATTACTCTACGTTCTGATTGGCTGGTGCTTCTTGGCGCAAGGCTGCGTGCCATTTCTTTACTTTTTTTGTGCTGCACGTTCATAGAGGACACGCAGAGACAATCAATCAATCTGCTTTGCATTTTCGAATACCGACATCTTCAAGATGTAGTCTTTTGGTTCTGAAAGAGGCAATACCTGCGGCCGTACGAGACACACACCTTTTGGCAATGAAGCCTCGCCCCAGTTCATTATATATCATTGTTGAGCATAATTCTTCTCGCAATCGACCATAGGATATGGAAAACAGGGCTTCCCGTTCGCTCAGCCGTACTTAAGCCATATGCCGGTTCGTCAGTACTAAGGTGGGTGACCACTTGGGAATCCGGACTGTTGATTGTTTTTTGCCTCTTTTTTCAAACTTTTTCCTCACGGATTTGTGTGTTCGGAGGCTTCTAGGATACAGATCGACGTATGCAGGGAGATTTCCGCCGAATTTTGCTACAGGCACCGCCGACGACTACATCAGCTCTTCTGTATAGGATCCGACATGTAGCTTTGTATCGTTGAACCAATTGTCCAATCTAGCACTGGAAATCACTGACGTGAAAAATGCATCTTCCCCAAAGACGAGCATCCAGATTTCGAAAGGTCGCTAGTGCACTCCCAGACATCAAACCAATATAACATCCACAACTGGTCCCTAGCGAGATTCAATCGCCCGCACTCAGGGCGTGTATAGTACGTGAGCACGGTTCGTCACACATTCTCGTGGGTTTGAAGATTCACGACCACGACCACGACCTCTCCCGATGTCTTTGTCAACGTGTGGCCACTCTTACCTGCACTGTGGCCTCAGGTCGGGAGATGTAAAATCTTGGGCTTCAGCAGTTTCCTCGGCAGTTCAAGCATAAAGCATGATGATGATGATGTGAATCATTCGTCTCATTCATAATGTCGCAAGCGTAGTAATACAGAGTAGGCATCTCATGCTCATTGCCGATCCGGCCAACCCGTTCCTCGCCATCATTCATCCGCTCATTATATCCAACCAATACACAGAACTTTTGTACCTTGTGTCCAGCTTCCCGTGTGAACCCAGAACTCCGGAATGCAGCTATTGTACAATCAACCATTAAACACATCTTGATCGTTAGCTGCGGTGCCATATGCACCCTGAACAAAGCCACGATCCTCAGTGTCATCTCCACAGCCACTCCGACTCGTGGCATCGTTTATAACCCTAGGAGTCGGCTTCACGAGCACTCCCTTGCTGGTCAGCCGCTTCCATGTTTCGTCATCCGACGTTAGACGCTCCCGCCGAAGAACAAGTCCATCAAGTTGGATCAGTTCTTTGCAATGCTCAGCAAGCAGCAACTCAATGGTGCGTCGTTTCAGCCCCGTCACCTCATCAAGCACTTTCATCCATGTTGCATCATCTGCATCTGATCCTACAGGCAGATGATATCGTGCCTCACACGGCTCTAATTTCGTATCCTTGCCAGTTGCGGGACTATAAAATCCCAAAGTCAAGGGATTGTCTCGTAGGTCGATCTGCTTCAGCAGTGGAAGCCTGGACATGACCAGACATGTCCGCCTGAGCTTCTGGATGCGATTTCTGGCCAGCAGCAAGGTATTCAGGTGCACCATCTTCCGGAGGGGGGCCACCTCTTTAATAGCGTTGAAATTCGCGTTCAGATACCGGCAATTGGGAAAGAACAATCCGAACCGTTCGGGAAGATTTGAGATGCCGCAGGCAGCAATCTCGAGCTCGCGAAGGTTGCTTTGAGGCACCGCTGGCAGTTTGAAAGTGCCATTGGCCACAGAATTCGACGATAAGCGGATATGTCGGCACTCATTCGGAGTGGTTAACACAAGCTCGACGATGTCAGATTGCTCTCTCTGCTCTCTCAGCGAGAGGAGTTCAAGGTGGTACGCAGAGCATAGACCTTGTATATCTTTGATCTTGTTGCCGTCCAGATCGAGGTAACGAAGGGCTGGCATCTGTTTCAACCCAAACACTCCAAGTTCGTTGTGAGTGATTTGGAGCTTCCGCAGACGGGTTCCGCCGGCTTTCGAGAGATCCTGAATGGCATTGTATGAGACATCTAGCTCATCAAGGGCAGGCAAACAACTTAAATTTGTGATGTCTTCAAGTTGATTGTGGCTCAAGTCCAATTTCTTCAACCGAGTCAATCCACACCCTTCAAAGTCGATTTGGGCGATATCATTGTTGCTGAGCTCGAGTTCAAGAAGCCCGTCAAGATCCAGGATGCCATCGATGTTTGAGATATGATTACTGTTCGCCTTCAAGTTGCGCAGATGGACTAATGAGCTAAAGCCCTCCAAGTTCTCAAGCTGACAGTTCGACACATCGAGATACTGCAGGTTCCGCAAATTACCCCACGAAGTTAGGTCGTTAACCATACTGTCGCGGACGTCAAGAACGCGCAATGAGGTCGGGAGTCCACCAAGTTGTGAAATCTTGTTTCCAGACATCGTCAGTTCTTCCAAGGCGGGACAATATTCCTTCAAGCTGTGAACCGAAGATATACTGCTCGGAGCTAGGTCCAGGTTTCGAAGCTGATCCCAGAACAGCTCATCGGGAGCAGCATCGGTTATTGCTTTGACAAGTTCATCCACAGCGAGAGCCAGCGAACCATGGGCCTGGCGCAAGGCGTGTGGATGCTTTCTCTCCTCAACGTAGCTCTGATCGAGATCTTTCGCCTTGTCAACTTGATGAACCGAGAAGTCGGACAAAGGTGTCAGGCAAAGAATGCTGGAAGCTTTGTTGGTGCCCCTTTGGAGCTTCGCAATGGACTTGTTTGGTGCTGGAGTTACGACCTTGGAGTGCCTGACGTGTACGAGACTGAGTCGGGAATCGAGATGCTCCTCCTCGTCTTCAAGAATGGGCGAGATAGTCCGATGCCGGAAACTCCCTGCTTGCTCAGGCTCGAGGACCGGCACCGAGCTCAGCTTTTGTTGTGGAAGTATCGGTTCCGCGGTGGAACTATGTGGCACATCAGCTCCAACATCGTCGTCTTCGTTTTCCAGATGAATCTCGGAATCATCAAGAGGCAGGTCTTCCTCTCGTGGCAAGTCGCTGAAGTCTTCTTCGGAAAGATTGGCATAATTGACGCCCGAGACCACTGGGGACGAGAAGGCAATTGTGACGACTCGAGCTTGCTTCCGATCGTCAATGAGCTGACTTGGAGGTCTGGAGGGGATCCCGTCGTGGAGCCTCGCTTCATGTTCTGAGGTCTTCGAGATGAAAGAGCCTCGGTTGCTTTGCTCAGCATTGTTTTCATCTTCTGATATGGCTTGGTTGCGCTCCTTGACGCTTATCGCGCTCAACTGTGGGGAGGGCTTTGGAGGAGTCTGTGAGATTGCATTGATGCTCTGAGCCTCATCTTTGGTTGAGGTTTCGGTTTGTTTTATAGCTAGCTTGAGGTTGCGAGCTTTTGCTTGTAGCTCTTGTTGCTCATCAATACTGAGGTCTGGTATGTCCTCGAACGGATCGGGCTCGGTCAAAGTCTGGTGGTGCTGCCTGCTCTTGGATTTGGACTCAGACATCTTCTGGACCCAGATCTTCTTTTCATGGTCGAATGTCATGGTGCCAACATTGTCCGGAATTGACACTGTTCCGGACGAGATGACGCCTTTGTGGCCGGACGCAGATGATTGTGTAGGGAAAGAATGCTGGGTCGAACTGTGCGCGGAGTTGTGAGTTATCGATTGAAGGTTCTGGGTCGCATCCTGTTCAACGGTAGAACTTGAGTATTTGCGCTTTCTCATGGTCTCAGACGGGTTCAGAATGCGCATGTTGGGAGGGCTGCTTTCCTGAAGCTCTTTGACAGCATCTGTTTCCGCCGCCTCGGGTTGAACTTGGTTACGTGTTGTAGCGAAAGTACCAAACACTGAAGTGCCACCCAAGGCGTCCGTGTCATCTTCCTCGCGGTACTTCCGCAGGTAGCTTGCTGTCCGTGAGTCATGCCGGGCATGTCGACGGTCGACAGCCGGCCTTGGGGTGTGATCTCTTGATGGCGGCCGAGAGAAGTCGTCTTTGGTGGACTCGGCATCAAGGTCAAGATCCAGGATGGAATCTGGGTTAACTTCCGACAGCTCCGTAGGTTCGCGGATTTCGGGAATGGTGACCGCAGGCTTTGGTTTCCCTCGGGACCGAATGAACTGCATGACTTTATTTGCTTCTTCCATGTAGTCTTTGGTGGCGAGTGAAGGCTTGCGGGAATCGTTGCTGACTTCAGCAGCTTCCTGTGCGAACGTTGCGAGTTCCGCAGCTAGAGCCTCAGTGAGATCTTCATTCGGGGGCTCGGTCGAGGTTGGCGCATCATCTGCCTCACCATTCGAGGTAGATTGGACCCGCTCGACAGAAGATTTCCTAGCTGACTTGGGTCTCAGGAGATCGCGAGACGCAAGGACATCTGGATCTGCTGGAACGCCCTCAGCGCCAGGTCGAGCATCTTTTCGTTTCTTGCCCGCAAGGGTAGCTGTCTCTTCGAGCTCGCTGACCTTGACCTCGATCTCATGATCTGGAATTATTTCATCCTCGAGCAGGGTCTTGCGTCGTTTCGTCGTCCTGTCTTTGTCCGCCACAGCAAGCTCGACACTGTCGGCAGCATTCTCCTGCGCAGCCGCGGTGATCAAACGTGCATCAGACTCAAGAGGTTTGAAGATCCTATCTTCTGGCTTCACCATGGTATGCTGAATAGGGGACGGCTTGCGGACGTTCTGCTCAAAGCCGAAGCCGTCGAGCTCACCCTGGCCAAACTGACTCATCCTCAAAGCACGCTCTTGGTCTTCTCCAGCCATTTCCTCCGCCTCCGCCTCCGCCTCCGCCTGTCCATATGTGGAGTCGGGCTCCTCGAAATGACTCAGGATGCGCATCAACTTGTTGTTGGTATATGTGTCTCTATTTCCGAATAACTTCAACGGACTTCCGGAAGAGGTGGGCCGGAGATGGCTGCCTGTGTGATGAACGATGCTCGTGTCTTGAGGGGTGGTTGGCGCACTGACACTAATCCTACTGTGTTCAATGCTCTCGTCGAAATGCTGGGAATGCTGAGGCGGCGAGCTGTTGATCTGAATATCAGGTCTGGTGTTTGAGTCGAGATGTGAAGGCTCCTGGCTCAAGCTTAGGCTCTTGCGGAGGAAGGAGGCTTCATTCGAGCGGCCACCGCGTCGAGAGTTGATGAAGCCTCCATTTGTCTCGAAGACTTGAGTCCCCATTGACAGGTCATCCGGTAGTGACTGTGAGGTGAGATCTGGTAGGGGTTCGTCCTTGAAGGCTTGATCGGCATTGTCCTTCCTGGCGTAGTCGATGTAACTGTCGCTCGCGCTAGAAGATGGCCGTGCCTCATCTTCCGAGCATGCCTTTTCTAGCTTGCTCTGTAGTGCCTGTACATCGAGATCGAGAGAATTTCGTAGCACCGTGTTCCTGATTGAGTTCTGTTTTGATACCGTTACCGGGCTAATGAATTCGTTCCTCAGTTCCTCTAACCCGCTGCTCGTGTTCCATCGGTGATCCTGCGCCGAAGGGATATCTCGAGGGGATGTTTGACCAGAGTGAACGTCATCTGCGCGCTCAAATGATTGTACGCGCTGCTTGACCAATCCTCTGAGGGAACCATTCTTGACGACGTCCGATGACACTGCCGAAAAGTCGTGTTGCTCCGGCTCCTCATCCTCGTTAACCTCCTCCAGCACTTCCAGATTCAACCGAGTTCTGGTGGTCCCACGATAGCTGGAATACTGTTCAGGGAAAGGATTGGAGGCGGGTAGGTTAAAAGGCTTGCGGTTAAAGCTAGTCTCCGCAGGGTCTGCGTCCTTGTCGCTGTGGAGTTGCGAGGAGTTTGGTTGTTTGAATACACCTTCCAACTTGGACGGCGAGAAGAGGTCAAAGCCATCGCTGTTGACAGCTTCCCCTGCGGCAAGGCGCTTCTTCCATTCAGGCGTCTCTGCTAGGGTTGCTTTCTCACGCACAGAATGATGTTGTACAGAGTTCTGCGACTCCGAAAACGCACCGGAAGTTCGGCGTGGCAGGCTGGAGTGTTTTTGCGAGCCCACAGCGGCGGGGAGGTTTAGACTTGATAAGCTTCGTTCTCGGAGGATAGACCGGCTGTTCTGGCGAGCTTTGCCATGTGTGGACCGGTGTCGCAGGAAGCTGCCGGTGGAAGAATCTTTGCGGATATTGTTCGCGAGGTGCGGAATGCGGCTTTGAGAATGGGACTGGGCAGCACTGCCATCTTGACGGCTGCTAGACAAAGAAGGTGCGGGCGACGAAGAGCGCTGTTCCGACTTCCAGTCCTCTGAAAGTGAGTCGAGCCACGGCTCCATCGTGTTTTGTGTTGAATAGTAACTGGGGGATGATATGGGGATGAGCGATGAGTGGGGATATCGATGGGATTCGCGGTTCGAGCAGCCGGCGGTGCTCAGACAAGCGTCGTTGTTATCGCATACAGGAAGCTATGCTTTCTTTAACCATGGCGGGGAGGAGAGCGTACACCCGTCGACTGTATAGTATGTCTATGAGCATGCGTGACAAAGTGAAGTAGTTGATCGCACTCTTTCTTGTTCGCGACGCGCTTCAGTTTCACCGCCGTATTTGGGTGGGGCACGTCTGATGCATGTTGCTGGGCAACGTCCGCCTCACCGTTGAAGACCGCCCCGTGCACCCCGCCCACTCCCACTCAACTAATGCGTCAACGGGTATCGATGCTGAGCCAGAGGATCGAATTTCAGAGTGAGACCTGGGACAGAAGCTCAACTGCACATGTCGAATTGGCGATCGACGTAATCTTGAAACCTTACAATACGCAGCGCCGATCCTACGCTGGCAACACGATTATCTCCTTCAACTAACACCTGGAAGAGTTCTCACATACACGAGACCCCCAGAACCCCTCGCAAGTCAGTTCTCGACCCCGTAGCTGAAAATGTCGTACCTGCCCAAGGAAGCCGTTACCCTCACTGGCGGCTGTTACTGTAAAGCAATTCGGTACACCATCAATGTTCCATCATGGGATGAGCGACCGGCAGTTCCTGGCGCCCTCGAAACCCCGCTGTCAGCCACCGAGAAAGTCCAGACTCGGATGCCCATGATTGATATCGACCACTGTGGCAGCTGCCGTACACAAGCTGGGTGCTTGGTTCAATGCTGGTTCATAGCGCCAATTGGCTGGGTCGAATGGGATATAATACCCACAGAAGGCACCAACGATGAAACTCTGCATCTGTCCACCTCTGAGGCAGTCGGACCTGTCAGTCAAGGCAAGAGCTTGCCCCAAACCTTCGTCTCACGTTTCAGTTGCACAGCAAGAGCAACGCGATCTTTCTGCTCCCGCTGTGGCACAAACCTCTCATATGTCAATCACGAGTACCTGAACACCCCGATGGCATTCGTCGACGTCACTGTCGGTAGTCTTGATCCTGACTCCCTGGAGATGGCGAAGGCAGACAGGCATGGCTGGTGGGAGTTCGGCGTCGATTGGATCAGGACTCTGCTGAGCAAGGGTGACGGAGGGTTCATGATCAAGCATCCAACAGGCGACGTGAGGAGATCGATCGAAGTTATGAGTGAAGAACCTCAGATCTCTCAATCAGTCAGGTAGAATCAATCTCCCGATGATTTCAACACCTGCTTGCCAGGTGCAACCCCTGCTCCAGTTCAGAAAGCGCGATCAGCCTCGCTGACGGTTCTATGCGTGCGAAATGGAGAGCAAGACAGATTTCCTCATTCGGCGCGTGACAACGGTTTGAGGTCATTTGAAATCAACTCGACCTCGGAGCCAGCAACAAAAATTAGACTGTCCTCCAGTGCTTGGGACCACCGCAGCTCTGCCTCACAGCTATCAGCTGTCCTCAGGCATGCCCGAGCAAGATGTAGCTCTACAAGAAGCTCCACGACCCGTCGTGACCTCATTATGGACTAGCTCCCTCATTGTCTGTCCTCTCATCCACGTTTCCCCCAGACATGATTCTGACGGCGCGGTTACAGGCAGGCGCATTCGCCGGCCTCACGGTCGACTTCTCGCTCTATCCTCTGGACACGATCAAGACTCGACTCCAGTCGAATCTGACTAGTACCAACCATGGTGCCATCCTACCGCGCCATACCGTCCAAGGCACTCTGCGGAGCATGTACGCCGGCCTCCCCTCGGCCTTGCTTGGATCCATGCCCTCAGCTGCATCCTTTTTCGTGGTCTACGACGGGGTGAAAAGAGAATTGATAGCCCATGATACACCTTCCGCGCGGCAAGCATACGCCCACATGCTGGCGTCGTCGCTGGGAGAAATAGCTGCGTGTGCAATCAGAGTGCCAACTGAAGTGGTCAAGCAACGGGCACAGGCAGGCCTCTTCGGAGGGTCGGCTTTGCTGGCATTCCAGGATATCCTAGGCCTCCGACGGACAGATGGGTATACAACCATGGTACGAGAGCTATACAGGGGCGGAGGGGTGACCATTATGCGTGAAATACCATTTACGATCGTTCAGTTCAGTCTATGGGAATATTTCAAGGCCTCATACTCGGAACGGCAGCATCGAATGCGTGGCAGACAACCAGGGCTTGTCTCAGCTGCTGAGAGTGCAGTCTTTGGCAGTATGGCAGGCGCTATCGCTGCTGGATTGACGACGCCTCTGGACGTGCTCAAAACCAGGATCATGCTAGCACGGAAGGAATCAGGCGCCTCGTCAGAGAGGGCTGGTGCCCCGACAGTCCTGCGTCAGATCTGGGCACGAGAAGGCATTGCTGGATTGTTCCGCGGCTTCGTACCCCGTGTCGGATGGATTAGTACCGGCGGTGCCATTTTCCTCGGAACCTACCAGTATATTAGGAACATGCTGGCCACCGACCAAGCATAGATCACCATGCCCTTGCCTATAAGCTCCGCAGCTATTGTCAGATGAAAGGAGAGCATTCAGTTCGGGTAGCATTATGACTGTGGTATCGCTGTCGATTTTTAACCCGACCATATTTGCCCCTGCTATCGTCCACACGAGGTCCATGCCATCCATCAGCTTTTCCAGTTCCATAATCCATGCCTCATGAAGCCATAAACCGTAAATCGTGGACCGCATCTCATTACTCGATGGACTTCCATATGGAGATATTCTTCTCAATTTCATTCCTCCGATCAATCCCCGCCTGCTGATCCATTTCATAAAATTTATGCATCTCCTGGAGCCGGTGCTCCATGTGGTATCGGTACTGCGCCGCTTGTTTCAAACTTTCCAGATTGTTCCTACTCACAGCGTCGCGGAAGACTCGTCTCATGCGTTCACTATACAGTTGACAACTTGTGCCGGGAAGGACTGAGCTTTTGCGTGGCGTTGGCACGAGTTTAAGTGTCTTGGATACGTCGTGCGCGATGGGCCGATCGCGGAGTGGCCAGACTACTTCGTCATAGCACTCCTCGCAGATGGTGAGTTCAGGGAGTTCCGGGTGGAAATGCCACGATTGAGTCGCCAGTAATGTGTCCTTTACACATTGTCGGTTTCGCGAAAGGCGTCGGATGTAGTCGACAAAGTCTTGGAAATCTCTGTGCCTGATTGAGTCCTTCGACCGCTCTGACAGCCTTTCTAACTCGTTCAAGATAGGCAGAAACTGTCGACTGTTGGTGTTCAAACGACAGATTTTCTCGACCTCCTTCTTGTCTTGTGGTCGGTCGAAAACGCAGAACTGAAGCTTAGGGAAGATCAAGTCAATGTTCCTAACACACGCAGAGCATATGTCGAAGTTGTCCACTGCTCTCTTCGTCCTGGGGTCTGTCAGATGATACCACCTTCTCAGATCACTCTTTGTGCCAGCGCACGGCTTTGTTCCAGCTGGAGGACCTTGCGCAATGTGCCAGACGAGACCCAGATCCTTCCTGTCTTGCTTTATTGATTGGAGCCATGCGACCCGCAGCCAAGGGTGGCTCATCGCGCAAAATATAGGTTGCCGGGGATCTTTCTGGAAGTTTGGGATGAAGTAGTCTCGGAAGCGAGTGGACCCAAGGAAGCTCATGCATGTGGGACAGAAGTTGAGAAAGGACATATCTCGAATAGTGTACCAATCGTGCAAGCCAGCAACAGGCCTTGATCGAGGACAAGGTGGCAACGCATTTGGTCGGGCGGTTGTATTCGATAGGGCTGTACCTGGCTCAGAATTCAACGGACTTGACAGCAGTGTCTGTTGAGTGGGAAGGTGAACGGGCTGCTGGTATGCTTGAGCCGTAGTGGTTGAATATGCTCTAAAGGGCGCTGGCGGCCGTGGCTGATCAGGAGAGTGCGAATAGGACGAAGCTCTCGAAGCAGCCCGAGGAGATTCGAGGGGTGCTGGCGTGTATTGTGTGGCCTTTGGCACTGTTCGGTCTTCATGGACTGTGTATGTCGTGGTACGGGTTGCGGCGCTGTCATCCCGGCTGATGACAGAATTTGTCCTAGACAAACTCTGATACACAGGTTGAGTTTCTTCGGGCAGGGGAGAGGGTCTTCTTGATCGTTGGCCACTACTGGGCCTGCTGCTCGGAGTTTCAATTGACGAAGACGTGTTCGACCGAGTTAAAGCGGGAAGAGCTTTTGCCGCGAGTGAGGCACCCAATGTTGCAACTCCAAGAAGAGAGGTGCTGACATTCCTGAGGTCTTTCAGGTGAGTTTCGTCGATTGATGGTGGCCGTGACCGTTGTCTGGATGACTTCGATGATTGGTGGCCCTGTTCGAAATAGTCTCTTGGTGATCGGTCCCCTCGAGGCGTCTGAGGGGGGCTTTGTGCCGGAGAACCAGAGGGTGAGACCTGACGAGATCGAGCGCCACCATCCCTTGGATGCTTGTTTTGGTTAGCAGCGAAAGCATTCTCAAGCAGACCCTCCATATTCAGTGGTGTTCGAGCAGATACTGGTGTCTTGGTGCCGCGAGAGAATTTCTCGTCCGGAGAATGCTGCTCTCGACCAGCGTCCTCTTTAGAAGGCCTGTCACGTCGTTGAGAGCGTTCTCGTGTCGATCTGGATTTCTCTTCTGTCTCGCCACGTGCTCGTGAACTTCGCCTGGAACGAGCTGATCTGAAGCCGTCCTGCTCTTTTGAACGACGGCCATGGCTATCTTCGGCAGAAGATGTGTTGGGTGAGTCAGTATTCGCTTTTCTTGAAACATGGCGGCTACCTGACTGCTCGGGGATGAAATTTTGGTCAATGGCAGACGACCGCGCCGAATTATTGCACGGCTTCGGCGTTGCAGGAGGCGTGATGTGATCTTGCCCTGTGTAAGTATAGCCAGAGAAGCCGCCGGGTCGTGGCGCAGGGCTTTGATAGCGATGAGCACGTCTTGAGAATCTGCTGTCGGGACTCTCGTCTCGCTTGGTGGATCTGGAACGCTTGATCTTCTCAGAATCTGATCGATCTGAATGAGAGAAGCTTTGCCTCGCGGCTCGACTCCGACTCCGTTCTGGTCGCCTCCTCGACGTCGTTTTGTGATCAGATTCACCAATGTCACGGTCGGCGGCGCGCATTCCGGGGTGAACAGAAGCCGGCCTTCTCGCCTCATGAGCGTGCATTGGTGACAACAAGGTATCTTTACGCCTTGCGTCCGGAGAGAGAGCATCCCACGAACCGGCCGGCGTATGAGAGTAGGGAGAAGGAGCCCGTCGCTGACCCGTCCTCATCTCATCCAGGCCACCCCCCAGATCCGTGTGAATCCTAGTCACATGAGGTCTGCCTCTGGGACCATCCGGCTGGGACAGGTGGTTGGTCGATTTTGATCGATGCAAGGGATTTGACGGTTGTAAAGTTTCGGTCTCAGATTCTGTCGGCTGGGAGGGCACGAGAACAAACCTCTTCTCGGTGTTGGCGGCAGGTTCCTGCTCAATCTTACAAGATGCACTACCTGAACCATGCTCCTGACCATGGGAAGGCTGTTGTGCATCATGAGTGTCGTCAATGATAGGGTATTGATCGACCGAGCCTCTGCTGCTTGCTGGTTGATTCTCGCTCTTCAACTGGTTGGTAACAACACCAGGTATATGTTCCTTAGCCAGAGCGACTTCTTCATCCTCCACGCACGGAGACGGGGGCCATGTCTGTGCCATCTCAAATCACTCAACCCAACAAGCGTAGCCAATGTCTTGTGACCATTGCCAGTCCACCAACATACAACCAAGACAGGTTGATATATTGAATCTCAAGGCGCCCGAGGCCAGACACTCAAGGCTGGTGTGCTACGGTTAGGCAAGATATACCGGCTTTAAGTGTTGTTTGACGACCTGCCGTCACCTGAGAAACTCGTATTGCAGGGCGTTGGGAGCTGGGGTGGTTTTGTTTCGAATTGTGTTGCAGGAGGCGCGGGCAGTGTGAGAGAAGGACAGGCCAGATCGAAATCAGCACGCCACTTGCAACCAAGGTGAACCGCTGAACTCGGGGCGCCAACAAGCGACCAAGGGAAACGGCAAGAGTCTCGCGGCAACCTTCGGACAGGATATCGGTTCCACGTGCTGGTAGATTCGTTGTCGAGAAGAGTAGCTGGGTGTCGAATTAGGAAACCCTCACTGCCACCTGAGCGCAAATGCAGATGTCTCGTGTTGCTTCCACCGGTTGCGCATGGGGTCAAGCAGGAGAAAGGTATTGTGCAGTCAATGATACGAAGAAGAGCGAACAATGGAGCAAGCAAAGAAGGGCAACGGTAACGGGCCGCACTGGCTTCGATCCTGCGGGGCATGGTGTTGAGGTGGGTACAGCCTACCTGTGAGGTGTGTTTGAGGCGAACCTCAGAGTGGAGATGGTATCGATGCAAAATGGCGGTGTCCGACTACTGGTTAACAAGGGACACTTTAGGATGAGGCTTCTTGTGCTGCAGCAGTCATATTGGAGTGAGGAGGGATCTTCCATGCCGTAGGGCTTCAACACTTGTAGAGGCGACGATTGGACGGCAAAGCAGCCATCAGGCGAGTTCACGCCGGCTTTAGAAACCCCACACAGAACTAGACAAATTCCAACACCACCAACATCACACTTGCATGGTGCTAATGCACTGGCTTCCTAGGCTTGCCGCCGATTGCGCCTCTTGCCGTTCTCATTTGTAGGCCCCAACAGCCCTTTACGACCCCCCAAGAAAGCCACGCCTCGCCACGGCCACGGCGACGCATCAAGGCCGTTACGCCATGAACTGACAAGTGCTAGCAACTTGAAGGCTTTCGTACTGTGTGCGGGCCAAGGGTCGGCAAGCTTGTCCCTGTTGCTCGGCATCGTATCTTTGTCGACACGGGCAGGCACCGTGCATAACTACACAGGACAGCTGAAAGCCGCCTGCATCATTGACGCGACCAGCAATCCTTCGGTCCAGCTACTCTGCTATCACGCCAACAATGTGACCTGCGATCGTTATCAAAGGTTCCCCGTGCTGACACGGCCAACGCTGTCTCTGCAAAGTCCTGTTTCATGCCTATTTCGAGTCTTATTCTGCAGTGTACTTGTCGCAAGAGCGCTGAGGTGAGGTGAGGTCCGTCCAAGCACATGAAAGTCCCTCCGCCTCAACCAAAAGTCCCTCACAAGTTCTCGACCCAATTGGGGCCACCGGTTTCCACGGACATTTCTGCGAGCCACTCACCGTCGGAAAGTGCCTGACATGATCGACTACACGAAAAATGCCACACATGTCTGCTGCATGTCACGCTCACCTAGTCTTTGGTGCATCCGCTGTCAGGGCACGGCCACAGCAAGTGCCGGGACCAGTAGCGAGCCTCGCCATCACAGCGGTGTCTGCCCAAGCCTCGTTGGCAATTTTTCAATGGCAGCATTTAGTTCAGTACATATTGCCACGAAGTCGTCTCCTCTTCGCGAGGTGGATTTCTTGCGAAATATCTCTCAAATTAACAGGGACAAACCCAAGGCGAGACCGGCCCAAACATGACGCTAGATATCTGCCAAAGTCATACAGAAAATTTTCCTACTCCCCTCGGTGCTGTTGGCGTGGATCACATTGCCCGGTTACACAGACATAACGGACACAATCGGCTTGACTTAATGATATCATGCCGGCAGGAACCAGAGCGCCTGGAACCTTTGTGCGACGTTCTGACTCGTTGAAACGATGATTCACGACAACCGGTCACGGACGGCTGCTGCTGGGATATATAAATCGGGCGCTGTCTTGGGGGTTCTTCAGGCCGGCGGAAGTCGCTTTTTTCGATGCAACACGTTCGCTGATTACGACATGTTTCACGGCAGCAGCACCGGCAGCCTTCACCTGCTTCATTCCCACACCTACTATCACAGGCTTCGGCCCTGGCAGAACAAGGCATATCCAAGCGCTGTATGGGGATTGCGCCATGGAGCATGAGGCCAAAGGTTGGCTTGCCGGCGTCCCGGAGCGACTGCGATAAGCGTGGATAAGGTGGCTTTATCACAAGCATGAAGGGTTCGTGGGGTAAAGTTGAGCTACCCCTCGATTTGCACCAACTTTCCGTACATGAATACGTACACCGGTCACTGGACGGCTGGGAGTGGCGAAGCCCGAGCTCATGGGATGTAGGCAAGAGGCAAGCAATGTGAGTGTTTTCTGAACCCGAAGCTCTGCTGCAGCAGCAGACTATATGGCGAACGGTCCCTTGCTCTCCGGGTGAGAGACCAAATACGAGTACAGGACTCTTACCCCCGCCCGTAGATTCTGACAGAAGTGGCTTGAAGCCCGTTTAGCGGCATACGGCTACTGACCGGATGGTACCCTATAGGGCAAATGCTGGTCTTGTACAGGTAATTGTAAGTCCAACGGTGCGGAGAAGCTCAAGGTCGAGGTGTCCAGTTGACGTCTTCTACACTGACACGGCAATGTTCCCGCTGCGATTTCTCGTCACGCTCCGATCTCGCTGGCGACATTACCAATACTGGCATTTATTGAACATTTATCTGGACTCCCTGCGCGCTGTAGACCGGCGAAGCAAAGCGCGGCAATTGTCAGCAGGTCTTGCAGCTGTTCTACCGACACCATTTCAATTACCCCGAAATTGAAACGACGTCCACTTATAAGGTCCATGTCTTTGCGGCCTCGCGTGATTGTGAACCCATTGCTCAACACAGCAACAACTATCACTCGTCTGCGGTCATTGACTTCACAGCTATCTTTTCGGCAAAGTCCAGCCTCTCGACGACCGCCGAATCCGAACGCCATCCGCGCCATGTCTTCCCTTCCCTCCACCATGAAAGCGGTCTCATTTTCCCAAACAGGTGGGCCCGATGTCCTCGAATACAGCGAATCCACACCTCTGCCTCAACTCCAGGATGGCCAAGTCCTCGTAAAGAACAATTTTGCCGGCGTCAACTACATTGACACATACTTCCGCAGTGGCCTCTACCCCGCACAGTTCCCCTTCACTCCAGGTCAAGAAGCTGCGGGCACGATCGTGAAGATCCAGGGGGCTAACCCGTTGGGATTCAAGGAGGGCGATCGAGTCGTCTGGATCAAAGTCGGAGGCTACGCCGAGTACACGGCGGTCGCTGCCGATCGGGTGATTAAGATCCCCCAGGGTGTCTCGGAGGAAAACGCGGTGGGGAGTTTCCTCATGGGAATGACAGCGTTGTCACTCATCAAGGAAGCATATCCCGTCAAGAAAGGCGACACAATCCTCGTCCACGCTGCTGCTGGAGGCATGGGTCTTCTCCTGACCCAGATGCTGCGCGAATTCGGATGCACTGTGATCGGCACCGCTGGCGGACCCGAGAAATGTGCCCTTGCGAAAGAGAACGGTGCGCACCATGTGATTGACTACAAGGCCACGAGCGGGCCGTCGTGGGTCGAGCAAGTCCTGAAACTCACCAATGGAGAGGGCGTCGATTGCACATACGACGGCGTCGGCAAAGACACGTGGGAGGGAGACCTCGAGGTCGCAAAGCGGAAATCAAAGGTTGTTTACTACGGCAATGGTCAGTCTCACGCGTCCCCCTCCTCTCCCATTCCCTTCCCTTGCACCTTACTAACACTCGGCTATAGCATCCGGCCCCGTCCCCCCGATCAACATTACCCGCCTCACGGCCAAGAACATATCCATCATGCGCTCAACACTCATGGGCTACATCGTGACACGGCCTGAGCTGGAATACTATGCCAGCGGGGTGCTCGATATGGTCAAGGACGGGAAACTGAAGATTAAGATCCACAAGATCTATCCGCTTGCTGAGGCACGGCAGGCGCAGGAGGATCTGGAGGGCCGGAGAACTACAGGAAAGTTGCTGTTGAAGTTGTGACGACAGCAGATGGCTCGACTGGAGGGGCGGCTGTGAAAGAAAAACCCCAGAAGGCCTTTTCCTCGAAGCAACCACTGGCTGTAGCGCCGTGCATCACCTCCTAGCCGTCCGAGTACAGGCAATCTATGGAAGCTGTGATGATTGAGCTGAAAGCGGATATGTATTTTCAACCGAGAGGTCACACAGAATGACATTCACTTTCGACCGGATTGTCCACTACACAGCATTGTGAGGTTTGCATGAGCACACTCTCTGTCGTGCCACAAGGCTCGGGAATTCGAATCTGATGCGCTCTGTATCAGTCCGAGTCCGAGTTCGAGTTTCAGCCCTGACTGAACAGCGTGGTGACGGGTATGCGTAACACTTTGTAGGCGCTGACTTTCCAACACCTTGGCTTCGGCCGTTGTGAATGCCAGAAACATGCGGTTATGGCCTAACATATGTATCCGTGCCTGTGCTGTCCTGGCCTAACAGCTGTATCCATGCGTGCGTTACCATTCTCCAGGTTCGACTTCAGCCCATCTCATTCAAGTGGCTTTCTTCCCACACTTCATCAACGACTGCCCTCCTCACTCTGGTTCATGGTGTTGGAGGCTTCCATTGCCCCTCACTTTCCACTCCGGTAATGTGCACCCCAGGCTGTTCCATATCCGAACAGTGGTTCGCCCATCTGTATTGTAGATCGTCAACACTTGTTGAGTATAGAGCAAACGAAAACACAGGCGAGTGGAAAGGGTACTCACTCGATATAGGACGTAAACCACGTCCTGGGTTGTGACGGTCTATACTATAAGTCAGTGAGATAGCTTAGATGGCCAGTCTGTCTGCCGCTCGAACACCCATCGGCATCAAATACAGTTGAGAAGTGGGTAATAACGGACTTGTCTAGTACGAGGCATAATGCCTCCCACTGGTACGTCTGGTTGGGAAGGATCGCCGGAATTGCCCAGAACAAAGACCAGTCTGCGTATTATCTTGGATCGATGTCAGTGTCAGTGTCAGTGTTAGAGTAGATTGAGGATCAACTCTGAAGCACAACGTCGACAGTACAGAGTGATTTGGTATGTCGGTTTGGGCCCTCACACGCCGCTGGGATGGAGTGAGACTCACTTCTTCCAGCTTCTCCTTCAGGGCTCTCCTGACCTCTTCGTAGATGGCGGATTGGATCCGGCTGATCCCGCCACGGCGGGCAAGACGTCTACAACGCATGCTTAGTGTCAAGGTTGTGTATGGGGAGTCGGAGTAGCCATGAGATCATGATGAAGTCGGGTGTACCTGATTGCTGGCTTCGCTGTAGTAGCAAGATCGTCAGCTATCTTCATTTCTCGTCGATTCCGGGGTCGTAACAATATGATCATATGCCACGGTGTATCTCTGCTGGAACTTACTGATCCCTTGGAGGTTGTCACGCAAGAGCTTTCGATGACGCTTCGCGCCAGACCTCCCGAGCCCTTTCTCGGCAAATGCAGGTCCCAGAGGCATCTCTGAGAATTGAACAGGCGAATCCGGAGAAGAGTGATCGGACAGTGATATTTGACAATCAAGATGAAGAAGAAGCGACGTCGGAAGGTAGCCCTTGGGGGTATTGAAGGATGTGGAGATGGCAAGAGAAGTGAGTTGAAAGACACGACGCGGAGAAGTGAAATGTGTTGACGAGGACCTGATGAATAAGAAAGCAATGATAGTTCAGGAAAAATGAAAAATGGGGTCCGGCAAGGGACTGAAGAATTAATAGGCATTAAAAGGGAACTGGGAAGTGGTAGCATAGCGCATATCCAATGAGTAGGTCAATCACCCAGTATCCAGAGTGTTCAAGTTCTATCCAGGTCATGCAATGTCGTTCAGGCGTGCAAACACAAGACGCAACTGCGTTAGGTTAGGAGATGAAGGTCGCTTCAGAAAAGACCCTGCCAGGCTCGGAGACCTCATCCTCGCCGTCGACTTTGATTTTCAGCTGCAACTTGTCGGTCGAGAAGTACTGCGGAACAGGTCAGTAACAGAAGCAAAATACTGAAGGCTCTGAAGAAAGCGGTCGCCCTACTTGGAAGATATGTGGCTTCAAGCCGGTCGCAGCGCCTATGAAGGTCTTGACGAACCCAGGCAGATGCGCCAAAACCTCAATTCGATCTGCTCTTGCGGGCAGGTCGCCCTTCACTTCGGCGTGTGCAGGCTTACCATCGACCTGGCCGTTCCACTTCCATACTATGGCTGTTGGCTCAGGCCAGTCGTGTGGTGTTTCTTGCTTGGATGTAAGATGTTCGGCAGTACATTCACCGACACACACTAGCTCCCCATCTTTGGCGATGCCACCTACACCGACTGTGGTCTTGCCGTAAGATTGGGGTGTCGTGTACTCCATCAAGACCGCAGAATAGTCCTTCGTGTGGATGTTGGCAAAGTTCCATCTGTTTGCTAAATGGTGGGGTTTCATGCCTTGAAGGGCGTAGATGTAGGTTGCCATGCCATCCATTGTGTACGTCTTGGTGGGTGTCTGCATGGTGCCTGTCACTGTGCACCGAGGCCAGAAGGCATGTCGCATCGTCCCCCAGGGATGTGCAGGATCGGTCCCGAAGTATGTAGTGCCATCTTTGCCAATCTGGAAACCTGGCGCTTGCCTTTTCACCGTCAGGTTGACAATGCATTGTTCGTTTCGGGCTGATTTAATTGTGTATGCATCACCCGCCTCGTTCATTTCCAGAGCCACGCTGTCAGCGTAGAAGCTTGTCTGTGGCTCATCGAAGCCGTAATCCTTAAGCGGGTCGGAGCACCACTGATGCTTTCCAGGTCCTTCATGGTCGAAGATCTTGCTGTTGAACTGGGCGGTGGTATGGAGACCACTATCGACAAATGATCAGCCCAAGTGCGGCAACAGATCCCAATGGCATGCTTCTTACCCGACGTTGCTGTAGATGACCTGAGCCATGGCAGTGAACCCCTCATCCGAGTAGAAGTAGAAAGTCTCTGTCTCGACATTGGTATGCTCCATGGCCTTCCATCGCAAGTCTTCCTTCTTGAGGAGCGAAGAAGGCGGTGTCTGCTTGGTAACGGGTTGCACCGCTGCGGGCCCATATTCGGGTTCCTCGGTGCCAACAACGTTGGCTAATTGCTGCTTGAACCAATTCATGTTGTCTGTACGCTTGTGATGGGAAAATTGAAAGGAATAGCAGAAATGGAACAAGTTTGGACCATTGACGCCTGGAGGGATATACTAAGGATACGGTCTCTGGAGGGACTGAATCGTTTGAGCGGCCTGCCGGCTAAGGGGAATTCTCGACGTCACTGGACGAATGGAATGCTTGCTGTGCCTTGAAGTAAGACGTTTCGTTGCGCCTAAATGTCTCCCGGGTGACTAACAAATCTAACCTAGTAAGCCTGGGCTCCCTCAGCAGCGCCCAGGAATATCATGGTAATTAACTAGATGTGGATGCAAGGCGGCATCTCAGGAGGCCAGTCAGCATCTGTCGCTAGCTCATTCGTGGTTTAGGCTGCGCATGCTGGGCCATGTCACGCTTCGCGCATGGAGCTTCATCAATATTTTTCGGACTCAATCAACAATCGTTCAGGCCTTCGTTCAAAAGTCGCAATCCATCACCCTAACGGTCACGATCACGCTCCTACCTCTCGTTGCACTTCCAGATCATTCAACTTGCCGCGCATCATGGCGAAAGCTGTGGCTGCTCGTGATCAGATTGTGAAGTTGATCGTTGGAGCTGGTCAAGCGAGCCCAAGCCCACCGGTAGGCCCTGCACTGGGTAGCAAAGGTGTCAAGAGTATGGACTTCTGCAAGGTGCGGTTGCTGCGCGAGGGACCAACCGAAAAATTGGCTGATGACCGTGAAGGAATTTAATGCCCGTACCGCTCACATTACTCCTGGTGTCCCAGTTCCAGCACGGGTCACAGTTCGACCGGACCGTTCCTTCACCTTCGATATCCGCACACCCAATACCTCTTGGCTTCTTCTTCAAGCTGCTGGGGTCAAGGAAGTCAAGGGCAAGATCAAAGGTGCACAACGACCAGGTCACGAGAGCGTTGGCACAGTGTCACTGAAACATATCTATGAGATCGCGAGAATCAAGCAGACCGAAACACGGCTGTCTGGGTTGAGTCTCGAAGGTCTCTGCAAGTGTATCATCTGGCAGTGCAAGTCAATCGGCGTCAAAGTTGTGCCGTAACCGGAGCCGGGCCATCGTCGAAGTCTCTTAAGATGGCTCAAGTCACGAGTCGCCCTGTGCTTGCCTATTGGGTATGCAAAATTCTTTGCATAAAGGAGCGGCCACACGACGATGCCGACTCCGGTGGCAGATAACCGATACTCCCGGCCGACTCCTCACCTGATAACCGCGGTCGCATCTTGAACAATGTCAAGTTGAGATATGGGTCAATCGAGCCGTGAACATTGGAGTTCTATCTCGGGTGCAAGAGCGATAATCGAGCTCCGCCGAAGTCCTGAACAAGGTCAGGGAACCAGCTTTGCGGCCACTTCAGAATGCCTCGGTCATGGGAGAGAAGTCTGCCCTCACCGGAGCATTGACCGACGCTGATGAACCACTGAGACTGGAGATTTGTGAGGAGATACCGAGAGAATCCCGGAGAGGAAAGGATATGGTGAATTGTATGGTGCAGATCCAGTAACCGTATTGGTCACTTGCCATGGCAATCTTCGACTATCTTGCATGAACGTACAACATCATATTTACCCAACCCCGTGGGGATGCAGGCACGCCGAGACGAGGAGACCTCCGGGAGATTTGTCCTGTTCAAGCGGTATCGCAGGATTTGTATGACCGTATCCTATCGGTTCAGGCGTTCTGGCTTGGGTAATAGAATTGGACTTTGCTCCAACCTCGAGTAGCTCACCCTAGGCGGGCAACGGATGACTCGTACGGCAAGTCAACAAAGGGTACGAGAGATGACGTCGCCTCTAAAGAACATTATTCCTCGCGTTTAGGCAGACACCGACATCTCGTAATTCGCAAATGGGAACCGAAGGGGTGTATGATATGCAGCGTTGTCATCATATTGTCTCCGGCCCAGCCGGAAGGAAACCCTTGGGTACGGCCGGAGCAAAGACGAAGCAGGTGACATCGTCCACAGCAGCTTAGAAGATCTTTAGGTCGGAAGTGTCTGCGCGCCGCACAGCAACCCGCCGGCTGCAATCTTGTTCCGTGGTCAAAGTCTTGGTGGTCATAATGATGTGCAGTTATTATAGATACCTAGGTATTACTCTGGTGGCCGTGAGCTGGCCTTATGAGCTTGATACTGTCAGCCCACGCCTATGACTCCTGGGGCCGAAAAGACTAGCTAGGGACGTTGTGCCAATTACCAATTGCCATCTCTGTTGCCGTGCTTTCGTTCAAAAGGAGCAATGATACGCTGAGACGAGTGTTTGGCGGGGCAATTTGGACATCCCACTTCCTTCTCGGTGTGTTTCTGGCGAACACGTCTGGAGCGCCGAGTCGCTGAAATCACCCTTTCTTCCGGCGGATCGATTGGAGTCGGGTTATTAAGTGAGGGTCGACGTTATTACTGTACCTACACCTTGAGCTACTTTGGCTTTCATATGCCAGAGTAGAGAACGGCGCCATCGGTCCTTGCGCTGTCTCACTTTCACACTCTGTCCTGTCGTCTTCTGCTCCACTAGGTCCGCACTGGTCGGTGATTCCGTCTCTGTGTACAGATCAATCAAAGATCAAAATCTCGCAGTCTACGTAACTGAACGCATGTGAGTTCCAATCTGCTCCACCCAGCTGGCCAATGCTCTGCCAGGGCACTTTTCGTTCCCGTATTAGCTCATCTACTCCCCGAAAAAGCCAGCGCAGGACAGCAACAGTGCTCCCCATTCTAACGTGAGGCCTTTTAGATTATTCGATTCCAACATCTCTCAGGTCTTCGCTTGCACGGAGCATATTAGCAGAGGTCAACGTTCGTTAATGTAGCCGATCGCTTTCCTATCCGCCGACCATCGCTATCACCCCCCCTCCACCCCACGATTTCGCCAAAAATGACTTCAAAACTGTCCGCAATGTTTCTCCCGGGTGATGACTCAAAAGGTGAAAAAGGTACCTGGACCTTGTGGATGCGTTGAGAGCGCAGTCGGCTGACTCGGAAAGACTCAGATGCCAAACCGAAGCCAGAAGAGCAAAAGGATGGACAATCAGCGCAAGGCGCTGTGCGATTTGCTGCGGGCGACGAGGAAATAGACCCCCTCAACGAGTCAAGACGAACATCAGCGGCTAGCGGCGGCAAGAATGAAGTGCTCACCCCAGAGGCACATGAACAGATCCGGAATTTGGCCATGTCGCTGCAGAAGTCACGGTTACAGGAGAACAGGATGGCCAATTTTGCATACGAGCCAGTCTCTATGCCACCGTCGAGGGTATGGGGAGTGTCTTCCATCTTACTAAAAGAAGCTGACAGGAGCTCTTTCAGGTCCCATCAAGAGACAGTGAGACGCCCGGTACCCCACGCAGCTCTACAAGACACGGCCACGGTTCCATATCCTCAGCTTTCCAATCTCCGCCATTGACACCACATGGCTCAAAAGACGGCAAGCATGACTCTGTGTCCTCTGGGCGGGGCCAGGCAGGCCAAAATGCTATAACTCCACAGACATCCCCTCCCCCGGATCAGCACGGTAGAGCACTATCGCAGTCAATATCTCCTTCCCAGCACGTCTCGTCTTCCTCCAATGAGCAGCCATCAAATAAGCCTGACCACGGGCAGGACAGAAGAATACCCAAATTTGAGGTCGGGCCTTCCGAGTCTACAAGTCCTGCGGATCAAAGTCCAGTTGGAACGCCCAAGCTTCGACCTTCCTCACCTCAGCTCGGTAGCCAACAAAAACAACCCGAACCACGCCACTTCGGAAGTCTTGGAAGGGGTTCACTTGCCCCGGCCATTGCAGCTGCAGCTGAGCGGATACCGCGGCAGCCAAGTAGTAGCGATATCGCTGGATCAGATAAGCGAAGTTCAATCTTTGGACCGAGCAAGAAAGATCCTTATTCCCACGTTACGGATAGTGGCAGTGAGAGGTCTGGTTTGGAGGGGAAGAAGCATGGATCAATGTCTGAACTGAAACGATTCTTCAGACTCGGCCACGGTCACAAAAAACACAGTACACCACAAGAGTCTCCGGCATCCTCCGTTCCGGCTTCGCGGAAGTCTACGAACCAGAAATCCGGGACCAGGACGCCTCCTCACCAAGCTCCTCCAAGCAATGTCCCCTTTATGGATGATCACAGCCTCGAGGCGAAATATGGCAAGTTCGGCAAAGTTTTGGGTTCCGGAGCCGGCGGCTCTGTGAGGTTACTCAAACGGAGCAGCGATGGAGTAACTTTTGCCGTCAAGCAATTCCGAGAAAAACATTCCTGGGAAAGCGAGAAAGACTATTCGAAGAAGGTCACGGCCGAATTCTGTATCGGATCGACTTTGCATCATGGCAATATCATCGAAACAATGGACATCATCCAAGAAAACCATCGCTGGTATGAGGTGATGGAATATGCACCGTACGACCTGTTCGCCATTGTGATGACAGGCAAAATGTCGAGGGAGGAGATCGCGTGCGCTTTCCTCCAGATTGTTAATGGTGTCAGCTACCTTCACAGCATGGGTCTCGCACATCGTGACCTCAAGTTGGACAATGTGGTGGTCAGCGAGCATGGGATTATGAAGTTGATCGATTTCGGTAGCGCCACCGTGTTCAGGTATCCGTTCGAAAACGAGATCGTGCTGGCCTCAGGTTGGTAACTGGTCCTAATGATCAGACAGCTCGCTAACTTGAGCACAGGTATCGTTGGATCGGACCCATATCTTGCTCCTGAGGTGTATGAGGAAAAGAAGTATGATCCGACAGCTACTGACATCTGGTCACTGGCCATTATTTTCTGCTGTATGTCGCTACGCCGCTTCCCGTGGAAGCAGCCACGACTTGTGGACAACTCTTACAAGTTATTCGCCTCTCCGCCTACCCCCGGTACACCTGTCCCAGATTCCCATCCCCGAAAGCACTCACAGCTGAGTCCGAACGACGACCATTCTGCTTCGCGGCATAATTCGGAAGCCAATGGCAGTAGCCAGCCCTCACACCACGGCCATCACCATTCTGAGAGTGTTGAGGAAGGACGACCCTCCACCTCTAGTGGCGACAAGCAGGAAGTAATCAAGGGACCATGGCGGCTCCTCCGGATCCTTCCCCGCGAGAGCCGGCATATCATTGGACGCATGCTCAAGATCGATCCGGCGGAACGAGCGACCATGGAGGAAGTGCTCGAAGACGACTGGGTCCTCAATGCAAAGGTGTGTTACCAAGAAGAGAACGGCACGGTCCACCACGCCGAAGGCCACACTCATGTGCTGGAGGCTGGATCTGGAGGGCCGCCACCGGGTAAATAGTACAAGAGCTGGCGGCGTGGCATTGGAACGGCAGGCGTCGCTCCTGGAAACTGTGCTTGAAAGGCACTGATCATGTGATGAAACGGCAATGATGAACCGGCTGTCTGGGATGTAAAGCTGGGACTTACCGAGAAATGCGGATGGGGCTGGATGGGCGCCTTTGGATACTTTTGTCGGGATGCTTTCAGGAGAAAATGGTCCGAGTCTTGGTGAGAAGCTCATTATATTGTAGATACCAGTTTATCACGTTCAACCGCAAATAAAGCCATTAATGAAATGGGCCGCAACGACACATGAATGGAAGACAGTCGCGTCGGGCTAATTGACGCCGTCGTGGCCGTCGCATGGCGTGTCCGGCCGCCGGCTGCGAGAGTAGCTCGTCAGTTAGCGGCGTCCCATCCGCAATGCACTTGCCCGCACTTCACCACCACGCAGGCTAAATCCTACCTGATCTGCCGACGGGAGCTGCTCCATGCTCCTTCAACCTATTCCAACTTTGCGGGTGGATTCGAGATCAAAGGTCGCGTGTTCTGGGCTTCTCACACGGCAATGGACGGTTAGAAGTGCAGGAACTGCAGTGCGTCGCGAGGGTTCGAAATTCGAGGGGTCTTTTCGCAATACCCGCATATGGCCAAGAAGAAGCGCCAGAGGGTCAGCTATGGTTTGTCGCCCGTCCTCGACGTGGCGTCGCATTTGCTGACAGTCACCAGTCCTGCCTCTGGCAGCCTCGCCAGGAGGCCACCGACTCGGGGTGAATGGCCTTGCTTTCGACGAGGACCGCTCTATCCTGTGCGTAGATGCCCGCTCCTGCGACCGTGTGACCGAGTACTGAGATATATTGCAGATACACCGGCGGCCGTGATGGCGTGATATGTGCCTGGAATCTCGATCTCGAGGCGCAGAGGTCACAGCAAGACGCAGGCACGCAGGACAAGAAAGGCACAGTTTCCTTTCGCAAACAAGTGCAGGCGCACACACATTGGGTCAACGACATCGTTCTGGTCAAGAACAATCTCGGGCTGGTATCCGCTTCTTCGGACGTCACTGTCAAGCTGTGGCGGCCCCATGGCCACGAGATCACTCAACCATACACCATCGGCTCCCACAGTGACTATATCAAGTGCCTTGCGACACCCGACCGCAACTCGAACTGGGTTGCATCGGGGGGGCTAGATCACAAGATCTGCCTGTGGGATCTGAACGGGGCCGGCAAGAACCTCGAGATTGATGTTGGCAAGATTGAAGATGTGGTCAAGGGGTCCGTGTATGCACTGCGTGCCCGAGGATCTCTCCTCGCAAGCGGTGGCCCTGAAAGCGTGGTTCGACTATGGGATGTCAAGTCTGGCAAAAGCATAACCAAGCTTGTTGGGCACACAGACAATGTGCGAGACATCTTGATCAGTGACGATGGCGATACCCTGCTCACGGCCTCGTCTGACCAGACCATCAAAGTCTGGTCCATTGCTGCTGGAAGATGTGTCCATACCTTGACCATGCACAATGATAGCGTCTGGTGCATGCATTCAGATGATCCCAACCTGGCTGTCTTCTATTCGGGAGATAAGTCTGGCCTTGTTGCCAAGACCGACACTCGTCGTGCCATGGAAATTGACGACGGAGTTTCAGTCGCGGTTTGTCAAGAGCATGATGGCATTGCTCGGGTTCTCCCCGTGGGCAACTTTGTATGGACGGCAACGTCGAGCTCTAGCGTTAACCGCTGGCTTGATGTCGATACCGAACTTGAGGTGGAGACGCCGCCATCATCGCCACGGGAGGAAAGGTCCGCAAGCCCAGAAGCAAGAAAAAACCTGTCGCCTGATGATGCTCGAACCGACTCACCGACCGCGACAACCAATGGCACGACCAACGGCACTACAAATGGCGAAGTCGACCACAAGAAGAAGATCCCACACACGGCTATCCTTCGAGTATCAAATACTGCTCTACATCCCGGCAGAAAAAATCTGGGCAGGTTACCCAATGTGTCGGCAACGAACTTGAGGAAGGCTTCGGAGGCTATGATAGCCGATGATCTGAGTCTAGTGGTCCCTATTCGAGGACAACCTGCAGAGACGATCGAGGGCCAGAACGGACTTATCAAACATGTCATGCTGAACGACAGAAAGCGAATTCTGACCCTGGACACTGCTGGTGAGGTCGTGCTATGGGATCTATTGAGAGTAAGTACACTTCTCCGTCTAGGCTGGAACCTGGCTGACTTGCAACAGTGCACGCCGATCAAGTCCTTCGGCCGTCGCCATCTAGATGAAGTCGTACCGGAGGTCAACACCACGGAAAGCGTCGCAAATTGGTGTGGTGTCGATACCAAGACTGGCAAGATCACAGTCATGCTTGAGGAGAATTATTGTTTCGATGCAGAGGTATATGCCGATGAAGTTGATTTGCCCAGCGATATCCATTTCCGAGAAGATCAAAGGAGTAAGTCGAATATTTTATGGATCACGGACCGTACTGATGATATGACAGTCAATCTCGGAAAATGGGTCTTGCGCAATCTGTTCTCGAAGTTAATCGATGAAGAAATTGCTCGCGATGAAGACTACAGGCGCACTCTTCCAAGCCAGATAACTCCACCGCCGAGCACTGGTCTCATTCGACCCGGTGCACCAACTAACATTGCCATGCCGGAGTCTGTTGGGACGACCCCCATGGGATCTCCAGGGGCTATAGCGACGCCGCGGGCTAACGGTTTTGGAAAGATCCCTCCTACGCCGGGCTTAGCAATCGGTGCGGCTACTCCAGGGTTTGCTCCACTGGGCACTACCCTTTCTACAACAGCAGAAGAAGACGGAGCAGTGACTCCCAATGGGACGTCGCATACCCCTCGAACCTCGACCCCGAAAGTGCACACTCCTCGGGTACAGCAGACCCCGTCGGCGACAGAGTCACAGGGTGTGGACTATTTCTCCTCTTCAACCGCTACCGCAAATGATCAATCCGAAGCATCTTCAGAAAGCGATAAAGTCCCCAAAACACCCGGTATAGGAACGGAAAACAACTCCGGCCCGGTCTCGACGCCAACTTCACCGGCAGAGGAAAAGAAAAAGGGCTTGTTCGGCAAGAAGTTCGGCATGGGTATGTCCTTGACCAAGAAAATGGCAACACGCTCCTCCGCAGAGGTAAAGGCACCCGTGGCTTCAGCAGAAGAGAAATTATCGGATACAGCCTCGGTGCGGTCGTCAGACAAAGACACCGAAAAGCCGCACAGTATCGAGGACAATTTCTTCGGCGTCGTGCAGAAGATTCGGCTCGAGTACGATGAGCACCTTGAACACAGGCCGGGTCAGCCACTCCCGCCAGGAATAACACCGAGCCCGCCCAGCGAGACGCCCATGCTGGCTCCGCCGCCTCATACCACGATTATCATCCAGGAAGATAATCCCGAGAGTGGCGGGTTAGCGGACCAATATAGAGGGGAGATCAGTGAGTTAGGCAACCCGAGTGAGGTTGACGCGTTGGAGAAAATTGCGCCGATGTGGTTGGGTGACTTGTTACTACGAGTAAGTTCGCTCTCTTCAACAAACACTAATTCACCAAACCAATCCATTGTTGTTCGCGTGCTGACTCGGGTCTTGACATTTTAGAATCAAATCCCGTACAAAGACACCGTCAAGGTGTCCTTCGTACTGCACCCCTATGACAACCTTCTCCCAGCGATTGCCTCACCTGATGGCAACGCCCGCCTCAACGCGAATCGCATGCTCCGCGCGAAGAAAATAATGGCGTACGTTGCAGAGCGAATCGAAGCTCCTGCCCCGGCTGCACCGTCTCACGCTACAACTCAGTCAAGCGCAACGCACACCGACACCGAGCCACCTTCTGAGGCCCAACAGACAAGTGAATCCAGACAAGACGAGACCCCAGCGCCGGCCAGCGCACAGGAGAAAGCCGAGGACCAGCTCAAGCCAGAAGAATATCTGGAGCTCTACTGCCAGGGACAGCGCGTTGACCCGAACACCACGCTCGCGACTCTGAGGGTGCATGTTTGGCGGACAGGTGGAGACATTGTGCTTTACTATAAGAGCAACGGGCGGAGGGAGCTGAGGTTGCCACATCCTGCTCAGATTCCTACTCGGGAGGAAAGCGAGGAGACGACTGGGGTAGTAAGGTAATGATAGGTGTAGGGAAAAGAGGTCCCGATGAGGAGAGGGCTTAGGAACGTTGAGCTGGTTCAGGGTGACACGACTGGATATTGGGTGATCCGAGGATTGGAGACAACGGCAAGTCGCATATGAGTCATGATCGATCTGGATGTGTTGCTACGCCCTTTGCCATGGTGGGATGGTACACAAGTGAGCGCTGGAAAATTTGGAAGTACATAGTTTGAAAATAGGCGAACTGATCTCTCAGACCTGGAGAGGCCCGTGGGAGGAATGGAGAGCGGGTGGGAGCGGGAGGGCCTGAGGGACAGCCTTCCACGTGACGCGAGCGCTCGGTTCACCTTCCTCGAGCCCCCCTCGATGTACAAGCTGCGGCCTTCATTTGGATGCATCATGAGCTCTCCTCTTCCAAATATTCATTCCCACCATCGCACCAGCTCTTTCTTGCGGACTTTGTTGGTGGAGAGGTTGCGCGATGAGTCTCATCTACCCTGCGGGCGGCGCACTTGGCGCCTTGGGCGTCATAGGGCTTTGTAAGACCTCCTCGAGTCTTTGCGAAGTGGACGGCTAATAGTTGGTTGCAGACATGCTCTTCAATGGCGAAGGCGAGCAATTTAACGTACGAAGCACCTCACACAGACACCCCGTTGTGGCCGCGGTGAGAGTCTGACCCATGACTTACAGGTTGGACAATTCCTCGAGACAGTGTCGCCGTATGCCTGGGCAGACTTGGGCATTGGACTCTGCATCGGGTTATCAGTCGTGGGAGCAGCATGGTAAACAAGACAAATTCCAATAGCCGTGACCGTGGTAGCCATACTGACCGTCGCTTCTGCGCAGGGGCATCTTCATCACCGGCACCTCCATCCTCGGCGGCGGCGTCAAGGCACCACGGATACGAACGAAGAACCTCATCTCCATCATTTTCTGCGAAGTTGTGGCCATCTACGGCGTCATCATGTCCATCGTCTTTGCCTCAAAACTCGCCATGGTGCCGGAAGAAGCACTCTACACGGGATCAAACTACTACACTGGCTACGCTTTATTCTGGTCCGGGTTGACGGTTGGAATGTGCAATTTGATCTGTGGTGTCAGTGTGGGCATCAACGGGAGTAGTGCAGCTCTCGCAGACGCGGCCGACGCAACCATGTTTGTCAAGGTGCTGGTCATTGAGATCTTCTCAAGTGTGCTGGGACTGTTTGGGTTGATCATTGGGCTTTTGGTGAGCTCAAAGGCGGCTGAATTCTCGTCATGATCGAACTTGTCATTCCGGAACGATGATACTATTCAACACGTCCCACCTCCCAAGCGACCAGGTTGGCAGACTGCAGGTGGCTGGATGGTCCTGGCAGAAACTATCTAGGAAGGACGACTGGGGATGAGACATGGCGGCTGCGCCAACGAACGGTTCAGCGAGGAAGATGTCTTCGGAGGAGACTGGATGATGCGGACCCAACTGTATATTGCACACCCTTCCCTGATGAACCCCGGGAAAATGTTTTAGCGTGGTGATTGGGACTTCTGTGCCTCTGAGCACTCTGTTGCATGGCCGATGATGATAAACTTTACCACCCTAGCCTGAAGTCTGGCTCAGAAGTTTCTAGCTATTCCAGACTCGTGCTGTCGCGCTCCGCTGAATCGTGATGGATCGGCATTTCACGCGCACACGTGGTGGTAAAAGCAGCTAGCCGGATTGGTGGAATTGATGCAGCTGCAGGCACCGACGTCATTGTGTTGGTGGACTGTCGACTTTCTGAATGGACAGCATCCAGGCTTCCGCCATGTGATACAGGACGACAGGTAGGAAGTTGGACTTGGAATTGCCTTTGCTTCTGCGACGTCGTGCCCTCATGCATCCTCAGTGATCTCTGTGCGGCAGGAAGGGGCCGCCACGATGCATCGCGGGCACAATATGGACTAGACCCGACCACAGAATCCCTTCCCGCTACTCGTCCTTCTCCAGGATATCGTTGGAAGGGGAACCACACCATATTTGAATCCGACAATACCCATGGCTCGACCAGTGCACTCGCTAGGGCCCACCTGTGCCTTTTACGACGACGAGCCTCACGAGGATGCTGTCGACGATGGCCTCGCACCTCCCACCGTCAAAGCGCAGTTCTTCTACGTGTCCTCCTTACCTATCGACGACCCCCTCTCCCCTCTCCCACCTGTGTCCGCAGACAGGGCTACGGACCTCCCGCCTCAACCTTTCTCCCCCCGAGACAATGCTGCCTTGGAAGAAGCATGGCAGGCCCTCCAGAGGAGCGGTGAAGACCTCAACGACGAAGAAAAGGACAGGAGGAGGAATCTTGCTACAGGAGTGTTTTCTTTCCCTCATTTCGGTCGCGGGATGTCCGGAGCGACGGCGTCAGGGGTTTCTGCCAGCAAGTCCAGCTCACGCGGCCGCACAGTTCCGTCTGCGACGGTGCCGGCCTCAGGCTCAGAGGTGATGCTGGATCAAACACCTGTTGATTCACAAGGCGGCTTTAGGCCAGTGGATGCTGAGGAGCTGCGTGAGAACTCCGTAACTCGGCAACAACCAAGCAACAACGTCTGCAAGAATAGGAGGCACCGCTCACCTTTCCGTCATCGACACAAGGAAGGCAAGAAGAGCCGTGGTTCTTCTCCGAACAAGCCCGAACTTGATGAAAACGTTCTGTCCGGAGCTCAACCCAGTGCTGACCCTAGTTCTAATATGAGCGGTCGACCATTTGCGCGAGCACCCAGTGAACGCAACATCAGTTCTTCTCTACCAAGTCGAACTGGGTATGTTAATTCCGACGACTCAGACACGGAGTCCAGGAGTCACTCTCGGAGCGCTGGACGCCATGGCAAGGACAAAGAGACCGAGAACGAGAAGGCATTTGTGCCCGTTGGAGTCTCCAAGCTACATTTGGTCGAGCTGCCCGATCTCGTGATGAAGCCAATATACTGGTCCCCAATCAGTGATACCTCAAATGTCATACGTGCCACATGGTTCTACAAAGACACCATGTTGCCGGTGCCTGCCGAAATTGCAAATCGGTTGGAGGTCGGCTACGAGTACATCAAGCCGTTTGGACCCTCATACCAGGAAGAACTACAAGCTTGTATCGACAATGGTGCGGCTGCTGAGATGAAGGTCGTATATAAGTTGTGGCCCGAGGATCTGAAGAGCAGCAGACCTTCAACTAGACTTGGCATGAAAGAGGGGGACCATACCGAGCGGCGAAGGAGCCAGGAGCTGCCCGAGACGGTCCAGAATGCAGCGGCAGATCCCCAAAAGGCCTGGAATAGGCGACTGTTTGCCACCCACAGCGTCATCTACACCGATTCGCGAAATGCCCAGATCCTGAAGCCTAACTTGCTCCCGTCCATTACGCAGAATCGTCGACCGCTGAGTGCTCTGTGCAAGGGAAGTCAGATTGGTGTTGCTGTTGTTCGTGGCTTCGATCGCAAAGCCTGGTTGAAGATCCATCCTGACCCCAAAATGGATGCCAAAGCTGCTCATGCCAAGGTCGGCGCGTATATGTCGCAGTCGGGGGATGCCACCACGAGAGGTCGGCGGATGTCCTGTGCAGCCTGTGACCAAGAGAGCGCGGGACCAAGAGTTAGTGACCTTGTGCTGGTCATTCACGGTATCGGCCAGAAACTCTCAGAAAGGGTTGACAGTTTCCATTTCACCCACGCCATCAATGGCCTGAGGCGCGAATTTAATGTTGAACTAGCCACCGAGGCGGTCAAGGGCAACCTGAGACATGGAACGGGCATTATGGTTCTGCCGGTGAATTGGAGATTGACTCTGTCCTTCGATGAAGATATCAAGACCACGTCGGAAGACACCGAGAACAAATTCGGGTTGAAGGACATCACTCCGGACAGTCTCCCGGCAGTTCGATCCGTTATCAGCGACGTGATGTTGGATATTCCATACTACATGTCCCATCACAAGGAAAAGATGACTTCGGCCGTCATCCGGGAAGCGAACAGAATCTATCGACTCTGGTGTCGGAACAATCCTGGGTTCGAAGACTACGGCCGCGTCCACTTGATTGCTCACTCCCTGGGCTCAGTCATGGCCATGGAAATACTCAGTCAGCAGCCAACTCGGATAGGGAAGGACGTCAAACTGGATCCCAAAAGGCCAAGTCAGAAGTTTTTCGAGTTCGACACCACCAACTTGTTCTCCTGCGGAAGCCCTTCCGGCTTCTTCTTGCTTCTCCATAACGCCAATCTCGTCCCTCGGAAAGGCAGGGACAAACCTGACATGGAAGGTGAAGATAGACAGCCAGGTATCGCTAGCGAGGCCATGTATGGGTGTCTCGCCGTGGACAACATCTACAACATCGTCCACAGGAACGATCCCATCTCCTATCTGCAGAACGCATCGGTGGATGAACTATACGCAAGGTCGCTTCAACCAGCCATCATCCCCAGCGCCAGTGTCGGCTTCATGACGCGCGTTGGCAGACATCTGCACCTGGCCTCGAGTACCGCTGGTGACGCATACGCAACTGCCGCGCCACCGGTGCGTCCGGAGCTTCAGCAAATGCCCAGCACAGTCGAAATGGAAACCCACAACTTCTCGAGGGAGGAAATCGCCGAGAAACGCATGTACTTGCTCAACGAGAATGGACAGATTGACTGGTTCCTTTCGGCAGGTGCTGGACCACTGGAGTTTCAATACTTGAACATGCTCAGCGCGCATAGCAGCTATTGGTTGTTGCAAGACTTTGTCAGGTTCCTGGTTGTGGAAATTGGAAGGGAGCCTGGGAAGAGCCATACATTGCCGGCGTTGAGAGCGGTCAAGAAGAGGGAATACAAAAGAGGGAATATCCCTGACTGAACAGCAGGCGGGGTTTTGATGTGGGCGTGTATTGCATGTTTGGCATTCGTAGCGTTCGGGCATGGGTAACATCGCAAAACGGTTCAGGCTATAGAATTGGCGGCGACAGAGGGAAAAGAAGAGGACCAGATTGGACTACCAGTGCCACGATAGACTGGCATGAAGCAGAACCGGCCGGCGTAATACGACATTGCCTTGGTTTGTTTATTGTTTATTGATACCCAGAACTGAGCACAGGACAAAGGCCGGATGAAATAGATTGATGCCAAAAATGACAGCCTTGTACACCAAGTCTGTGGCCAAAGCGTGCAGGGTTATGACCCATCACCCATCGACCACCGACCATGCATCCTCCCATCTTCAGGGCTTAAGGATAGATGTGTCTTCAGCGGTTGGGTAGGGATCTCAAGACTTTTCGCCCCCGTCATACAGTACACTACGGCGGCACCCTTGCCCTTGCCCTTGTCCCTTGCCATTAGCTCTGTGCCTCACGATCAATAGCCCTTGACCAAGTCCATCATCAAGGCCTCACACTCGCCGCCCTCATCGATGAAGCCCTCCCTCGTCGGCAGGACGAGCAGGGCATTCGCGCTCGCGAGGCTCCCGACCCGGGAACTGCGCTGCATGCCCGTACTCCGCGCGACGAGGCCGCCGTGCGTGGTGGCGGCGACGATGGCGCGATGGTACTCGGCGCGGGCTGGGTCGCAGCGCACCCGCCCGCCCTGGAGTCGGACCTTGACGCGCGGGAGGCCCGTCGGGGCAGGCACGCCGGCCAGGGCCTGCAGACAAGGGAGGAGGAAGAGGTTGGCGGTGACGAGCGCGCTGGCCGGGTTGCCGGGTAGGCCGAAGACGAGGCGGCGCCGAGAACGGGCCGAGGCCGGAGCCGACGCTGATGCTGGAGCGCCGAGGTCCTTGATCGCCACGCTGGCAAACGTCGTCGGCTTGCCGGGCTTCATGCTCACGCGGCCGAAATGCACCGTGCCGCCCAGGGCGCGCTCGATCGTCGGCTTCAGCAGGTCCAGCTCCCCCATCGAGACGCCGCCCGTCGTGACCACCACGTCGGCGTCGCGCAGCCGGAACGCGTCGCGGAGCTTCACCTCGAGTTCCTGCGCGGGCGTGTCGCGCGCGATGCGCAGGTCCACGACCTCGGCGCAGAGGCTCCACCCGCGGATCAGCGTGAGGAGTGACGGGCGGTTACTGTCGCGGATCATCCCACCCGTCAGGGGCCCCGGGTGCGTCACGTCCGTGACTTCGTCGCCCGTGGAGAGCACGCCGACGCGCGGTTTTCTGTACACGCGCAGTTGGCGCGTGCCGCTGGCGGCAAGCACGCCGATCTCGCCCCCCAGGGCGCTGAGCTGTGTGCCCTTGGCGAGGATTAGGTCGTTGAGCTGGATATCCGAGCCGGGTTCGCGGATGTTTTCCCCCACGGTGACTTTGTCGGTGAGGATCTCGACGGTCAGTTCTTCCAGGCCGTCCGGGCTGAGGGTTGCAATGACGGTGTCTTCGACCATGACTACCGCGTTGGCGTTTTCGGGTAACGGGGCTCCCGTGGTGATGCGTGCGATTTGACCGCGTTGGAGGGGGGGCGGGAGGGACGTCGCTTGGGCGTGCGACACCGAGGCGACGGGGAAGATGCCTTTGGTGCCGGATTCAGCGGACTTTCCTGATACATCGACGTTAGATTCGTCGGGGACGATCACGGCGTATCCGTCCACGAGACTGGCTCGATAGGCCGGCACAGCTTCCTTCGCGTAGATGTCTTCGGCGACGACGTAGCCTACCAGGTCGGGCGAGAGGTCTCGTACTTCGACCGTAGGAGAGGGCGTGTTTTGGAGGATCACCGACACGGCTTCCGAAACACTGAGCATCGGGTATGGTGACGAGCGGTACCGCTGGCTGGCGCCGAGACGAGGGTCGTTGGATTGCAGTTGCGGTCGCTCCGAGGGCGTGGTGTGGGCTTTTGGGACTTTGTGGCCATGCGAGTGGTTGTGGTCGTGATGGTGCTGATGTGAATGATTATTGTTCGTAGAAGCCTCGACACCTCCGACCGACCCTGGCGCAGCACCGACGCCAGCTTCCCTCTCCAGCTTCTTCACTCCACCCGAGTGCGCAACCCGCGAGTCCTCCCCGGCAGCCTGGAAGCACGCGTGCGGCAAGAGCTTCACCACGGCCTGCAGGTTCTCCTTGGCGCCCTTGGGACTCCCCGGCAGGGTGATGACAATCGATCGATTCCTCACGCCGGCCACTGGTCGCGCCATCATGGCAAACGGCGTCACTTGGAACGAGGCCGCCAGCATGGTGTGCACGATCCCAGGCGCCTGTCTGTGCAGTAACGGCGCGATCGCCTCGGGGGTGAAATCTCGCCTCGCGAAGCCGGTCCCTCCGGTCGTGATGACCAGATTGACAGGTTCATTCTCCGTGTCCGTCCAGGAGCGGACGACTCGTTGGATCTCGAGCACGTCATCCTTCACGATCGCTATTAAAGGTTCACTCCACTTTCCGGCGCCGTCCTGGGCGAGCACGTCGCTGAGAGTGGGGATTGCTTTGTCGCTGGAGGGGTCCGAGGCGGCAGTATCGGAAATTACTAGAATGGCGGGCCGGAGGAGGGCCATCCTTGTTGACAGCGGGGTGGTATTGCACGAGGAGGTCTTATCGGGAATTCTGGGTCGTACAGAGAGAGATGCGTGAGGGATATGAAGATGTCGATGGGCAGTGAGTGGGACCGGAGGCTGTGGAGAAAGCAGGCCGCACCGATGGGCCGGAGTGAAATGTCCGCTTAGTCATCCATCTTCGCGGCGTAGGATACGGAGGAGCGTTTGGCCGGGAACCCGCAGCAACGAGTGTAAGCTTCACCACCGTCTCTCACTGTCTTCTCAGTGTTCATGTGGACCTCTCGTCTGCTTTGGATTTGAAGAAGAAACCACAAACGCATTACGGGTAGGTGTTCCTGCCGCTGTCGGCCAACCAGCCTAGCAGGAGTGGTATTGCCGAGTGGACATTTCCTGCCCAGGGTTGATATGTGAGGGGAGTTAATAACCAGTCTAAGACTCCCAAGGAGTTCGACTGCGACGAATGAGCCGGGATTCCTATACTAGTTACAGTGATGGGAGAGATATGCCACTACCCAATCTGCCGCCGTTGCCCGTCAAACTCTAGCCATGGTCCTGAGCAGCCTCAGCTTCGACTTTCTCCTCAAGATCGTGCACCTTCAACCTCAAGCCACCCTGTGGTTTTATCGTAACAAACCCGGTAACCCCAATTTTCTGGTCCAGGTCCCCCATCTCAAATCTAAACCTTGTTACCAGCGCGGCCAGTAGACATTTTACCTCCAGCCGCGCGAAGCTCTGCCCGATGCAGCTCCTTGGTCCATGCAAGAAAGAGAGAAAGGCATACGCGCCCTCTGCTCCGCCAGTGGCCGAATTCGATCCCTCAAGCCATCGATCTGGGTTGAATTCCGTTGCGTCTGCGCCCCAGAGAGCTCGACTCCGGTTGATGGCCCATGGGTTGATTGTGGCGGTGGTGCCTTTGGGGACGCGCACACCACCGACCATTGTGTCGACGACGGCGTGCCGTGCTGTGGAGGGCGCGGGAGGGTACAGGCGCAGTGTCTCGTTGCAGACGGCCGTCAGGAAGGGCATGTTCTCGGGCTCAAAGGTTGCGGCGCCGACTTCCGCGGTTGGAGTGTGCGCTAGTGTCGCGTTGCATTCGGCCCGGAGACGATCTTGGGTTTGCGGGTGTTGCGAAAGGAGCATGAGTGCCCACGACAGGGCCGATGCGACTGTATCGTGGCTGCAACAGGAGCCAAACGGATCAGAAAGGGTACAGTCGATGGACAGGAAAAGGGAAGGCTTACCCTGCGGCGAGAAAGGTGAGCATTTGACTCACGAGATAGTCATCCGAGAAATCGCCGGACGTCATGATACTTGCGATGATGTCTTTCGGAGTGTTTGCTGGTTTCTCTTCACTTAACAGCGCCTTCTTTTCCTGCATCAGTTTGCAGATCTCGTCGTGCAGTTGTGACTGTGCTTCAACCGTCCTCCCAAAGCCCGTTCCCTTCAGCCGTTGAAGAAGCCATCGGGGCAGTAGCATGCTCATCAACATGAAGAACGCCGGCGCGTTCGTGACCGAACGGTAGAGCCCCGCTAGGAGTGATGTTTCGTTTTCGATGGCATTGAAGTCCATCCCTACGCCAGCCGCACCGATGATATCAAGCGCGGCGCGAGACACTAAACCTGTGACGTCGAGTATGCCGTCACTCGACTCTCTCACTTGGCGAGCCATCACATCCGCAAGCGTGAGACCCTTGGAGTAGAACAGAGGCGCCAGCTCGCGTACGTGGCGGCCGGAGAAGGCGGGTGCCACAACCCGTCTCATGGCCTTGTGCTTTGCTCCCTCGACATTAGCCAAGCCCTCGCCCAGAATCCCGGCCAGGATTTTTCTGATAAACGGCGGCTTTTCCCAGTCGTAGTTGTGCGAGTTGAGCATATCCATCAGCGTCTCTGGGCGGGTGGGGATGATCTCGCATGAAAGGTAGAGCGGTAGCCAGATAACGATAAGACCGTCGTTGGGCGTGCTGTTCACCATGTCTTCAACAATCGTCGTCGGAGGTTGTCCTCCGTTGAAATTCAGATGGCATAGCAGCAATTTCTCCCCTGGCGGCGAGGGGAGCCGACGCAGCGGGCACCTGAAGAATGGTATGCTGATCCGCGTGACGATATACCCCCATACCGCGACGTGTGCCCCTAAGTACAAGGAATGACTGGATTGGAGAGATACGTGGCCGAGGACATATCTAGCAGCCAGATACGTAGGCTGGGCAAGCACAATGCCCAGGTGTGTGATGACGCCCCGCCAGTAGTGCATGATAGTGACGTTGACAAACGACGTGTCCGAGCCACAAAAATACTTGCCTCCGCTGTCAATGGCCAGTACCTGGTCGTCTCGGTCAATCTATTTATTCGCGGGTTGTATCCTCAACGTCACGAATCTCGGCCATTCCCGGGGCGGGGCGGAGCCTTTTGCAATGCTTAGTAGTGATCTCAGCGCAGTAGCGACGGAAGGGTGTGACTCAGGAGATGGGCAATATTCTCGATGCCATGTCAGTACCAGAATCGCTCGGTGAATACGAGTACGTGGCCGGAAGTAGCTAGTCCTGTGGAGCGTAAGTGTAGCTACCAGCCAAAAGATCCACGCTAACCTCTTGACAACTGCTTTGGTTGGTCCAAAAAGGCACATACACGTGACTTTGTCACGTGTCAAGGTCGTCCCTACCTGCCCACTGCCTCGCAAAATGGTTTTGCTCTTCGTGCAATATTTCAGGACTTCTACAGCTATTTGAGAAGAAGCCGAGTCCCTGCTGCGCGATCTGCTCTATTCGCAGCTGACTTAGGGCCTTTATGCCCTCCGGAACATTTTACTGTAGTACGTGTTTCTGCGGCACGACCCCAGGACTCTCAGGCAGCACGTGCCGGTAGAAGCCCCTGTATTCCCATGGTCAGCTGGTCAAACACGACGAAAGAACGTAAAACATAAAGGTATATTGTATGCATCGTTGTACAAAGCTGTCAAGTCAGCTGTCAACACAGGAGGCATCACCACAGCCTCAATCCAGCAAAGCAGCCGGTATATCTACATGAACCCAGGTCAGGAGATTAGCCAATCTACACCGTACAGTGTCCATCGCCATGCCTTGACATGAGCACCAAGCACGCACGCCAGCTATGCAAGTTGTGTCATCAATCGAGTCCTCTTACCGTCTCGTAGCCTCTCCGAACTCCATGCTGATGCTGACATGCGACCGTTTTGGTACCCGCCGGAAACGCCTGCTCTGTTTCATGCCCAAGTAATACAAATCACGAGAAGAAGTAAACGCTGTCCTTCAATCTCTTAACATCGAAGTCCCCTTTCTGCGGCACAGGCCGGAATTTGATGGGCAGCCATAGCCACATCTGCTGGCTCTGACCCTGTTTACTCTGCTTCTTTGGCTTGCGGACTTTCTGTCCGAAGACATTAATGTCGTGATTGCTGCCAGCGGAGTCGGAGGTATGTAGGTGATCTTCCGCCTCAAGAGCATCCTCGTCATGGTCGTTAGCGACCGAGTCTCTCAGGGGATCCAGAGCGCCGGCCAGATCGACGTCGCCGGCAACTTCGGGAGCGTGCAGAGCCTTGTCCAGAATCCCTTCGTCTGCAACCTCGGCTGACTCGGGCACCATGCCAATTGCCGTCTCCCCCAGCGAATCTCGAGTGGAGAGATAGCTGTCTCCGTTGTACTTCTCGTACAGGGTTGCGGCAGTGACCATCTCCTCGCCTTCTTTCCTTTCAGCGGGATCATCGCTTGCCATGAGTTTCTTCTTACGCACTTCTCGAGCGAGCTCCACGTGCCGTTGTTGCTGAACAGCCTTTGCGCCACTGCCCTTGGGAAACACGCCTGCATCCACCAGCTCCCTGCGATATTTGGCGATAGCCCTGCCGAGGACATTGTTTTTGTTAATTTGAGCAAGGTAATAATGTCCGTCGTAGCGTTTGTTGAACTCTGCTGCGAGCCGTCCAACGATATCGTCGCTGTGCATACGAATGAAGGCGTCCCGCAGCAGTACATTGAGCGTATCGACGTCGGCTGCGTGGGTCCAGAAACTATCGTGTACGGCCGAAAAGCTCAAGCCAACTTCGTTTGCTTTCAATGCAGAGAGCACCATATGGGTGGCATCGAGGGAGTGGATGAAATTCGGGGGAAACGCCTGCAGTTGCTTTCGCTTGTTGACAGAATCCGCCGCGCTTGGCTGGGCGAGCATGATGCTCTGTAGATTGGTCCGGATTCTTTGGCCTTTGTTGATGCGATATGGCTGCACAACAGGGAGTTTGAGAGGCGTTGTCCAAATGACGGGCGACCGGAATGTGCCGGACTCCAAGACCGCCTTGCCCTTCGTGTTGGTTCTTCTCATGCCCACAAGAGCTTTGGCTTTGTGTTTGGATAAGAACACGTCCTCATAGATCTTCTCCTGCTGCGCAGGGGAAATGGAGGAGCTGATACGGTTCGCACAATCGCCGAGCCAGTACTGGATCTCGTGTGCACCACTAAACAACGCCCCGAGACCCTTGAAGATCTTCCTCGCGATATATGTGGCTGCCTTACCGGACTGCCCGGCGGCTTCGATCTCGGGGATCAAGGCTTCGACTTGCTTGCGAACTTGTCGAATGGCCCCAAGAAACGTGACGCCATAGACATTCGTCATGACAGTCTGTTTGACGACCTTTCTGGTGACCCTCCCATCAAGGGCCTTAGCCAATTCGTCGCCCTTGGCGGCATCTTCTTTGATTTCTGCCTTGACCAACTCACACACTCCGGTATAAACGTCGGCAGGCTTATCGCCAGGTTCTAAATTGACCTGTCGCGCTCCCGCAATATCACCACCAAGGGCGGCGTAGTGTTGTAAGCCATTGCAGGAGCCGTCTTGGTGAATCGGTAGTCTGGAAACAAACTTGGTGGGGTCCGGGCTGTCCAGGGCATTGGTGAGTTCGAAACAGGTGGCCAGGCACTGCCAGGGGTCCTCTGCCCCGAGCCACCATCGTCTTCCGCTGAGTGGATTTCTCACCGAGTCGTATATGTCGCTGAGGTGATCCATGGGGAATTGTGCGCGGTCAGACAAGCTTGCTTTGTCATACCCATAGACGTTAGCCAAATGAATTTTCAACCACCGTAGACCCTCGACGCCGAGCTCGCGACCCTTGTCAAACAAGAGGAGTCCACGGCAGTTGTCGGCGCCCATCTGATTGAGATAAGGCGGGATAGGGTATGCCCGCCCTCGGAAGTCGATGTTGTGCGGCAAGTAGAACGTCTCGTTCAAGTAGGCTTTTGCAATCTCCATTTGGAAATTCTGAAAACATCGGTTGGAGTGGAGGCCACTCTTTTCGTTGTCGACTGCTCTCATCTTTGAGAACCATTCCCAGCGTTCTCTGGGTGTAGCATTCTCGCCGGGTCGGTCGATCTCCGGAAAGACTTTGTTGAGAGGGGGGAGATTGGCCACCTCTTCTCCGCTGTTCCAAGCTTCGAGCATGACCGTGAAGACATCCTTGTTGATCCGCCAGCCGGTCTGGCCAAGGACATCTACACCAGCGAAGAGCTGGTCTAGGTCCCCCCGGCTGGCCGCGGCAATAGCGTAGTCTTTCTGTGCGGTTTCGTTGTGTTTGATACGCAGAAATGGTTGCTTGGATTCCAAATAGCCCCCATCACGGAAGCTCTTCCAAGGTTTTGGTGGGCAAACCATAGGGAGTTGTTTGGCAATCAGATGCTCGGCAGGCTGAGTGACCAGGATTTTGACAAAATCTTCGTGCAAGGACACCACTCCGACCCTTTTGCCATTCGAGTAGGCGGTCGAGTGCAGAAACACAGGCTGCGGCATGGAGACCATGGCTTCAGTTGTTGGATCCTTCCTGCGCACTGTGATCTTCGCCGTCTCAAACATGAGTTCGCAAAGGACAGCGCCGACTTTTCCGTGTATCGCCTTCGTCCATCCGGGACTGTACATGAAAGGTTTAGCGGCGTGATGGGACGAGCGCCTGTAAAGGTGAGTTTCCATTGATTCAGCAGCCTCGAGGAATGGACCGAGACCCCCCTGGCCTTTTGCTGCTTTTCTGGCTGCTTTATAGAAAGCATTTTTCCTCTGGTTGGTTGTTGTCGCATTATATTCGTGTTCGAGGAGTTGCCCGAGCGCAGTAACGAGCTTCACGAGCTTGATGGACTTTGTTGCTCCAAATTTGCTCATGATCTGCATCAAAGCAATGGATGTTATGGCCGCCACGTGTTCAGGCTGCAGGAGCTCGAGAAAAGGGGTACATTCAGCACGGAGCTTTTGTTGTGCGGTCTTTGTCCCAGGCAACGAATCTTCTTCCCTAGCCAGCTTGATTTCATGCCTGATCTTTTCGGCCAACATCTCATGCCATTGCCAGAGCAGAGCCCCGATTTCGCCGTAGGCAAGATCGGTCGGCATGACACCCATCCTCGCTCTTTTTTGGAATTCGGTTTTCCATCGGTCAAGCGCAGATTGGATGGCGTCCCTTTCTAACCTGCGCTGTCTTTGCGCGAGATGGTCTTCTGTTTGATCGGTAGCGTTCGGCGTCGGTTCGGAGAAGACAGATAGGGACTGTCGGAGAGAAGATAGACCCAGGCCTTTCTGCTCTGTTTCTCGGATGTGGGCCTCCTCTTTGTTCGCGGGGTCCGGCAATACTGATGCTTCCGGTCGGAAAGTGATAGTGGTAGACTCCCGTTGTGGAGCGGTAACGTCGATTGTACATATTTCTGACAACCGGCCGAGATCGCGGTCGTCCAGCACCTCTCGCATTCCCAGAACCTTACTTTCCAACGCGTACCTCTTTGTCATTTCCCAGTAGCGGCGGATGGTGCGGTCTCGCTTTGATCCAAGCAGCGTTTCCAATGCTGCCTTCAATTTCAGGGCAAACGTCTGTGCGTCCGGCTCGAGGTCGGCCTTTCTCATGTGCACTTCAATCCACTCATTGATCCGTTTCTCGTGCTCGGAATTGCGGTTCCAGATCAGATCATCCACCAGGGCCGCAAGCACGCGGTTGAAGGAGTTCCGTAATCGAGCTGGATTGTGTTGACAGAAAAGGCTGAGTTGCGATAAAAGCGCGAATGCCCGGTCCCATCGATGTACTTGTAAGCAGGCATCTAGTGTGGCCTCGATCTCATCAATGTTCCTTACAATGCCCCCCTGGGTATCGATGGTATCTTCGGGAAGCTCTGCAACATCGAGCATCAATATTTGGGAGAGGTCGAAGGGCGAGAGATCCGCATTTCGAGGGAGACGCGGATCCCGCGTGACGGGGTGATCCCCATGCCTGTAGGCGAACGGTATATAATCGTCGCTCCGATCGAACGATTCAGGGACAGCGGCGGGAGAGGCAAGATGTCTCGACTGGGTGATGGGCGCAGGTACAGTCTTGGAGCGTGATATCGTGGGTCGGGTTGCTATCGTTCGATGATGTTGCTTCCGACGAGGAGGCTGGGCGAGTGCGGGACACAGCCATGGAAGCTGTATTCTTCCTGCCGCCTGTTCAGCATATGAAAGGGCATATCTTGAACTGGCTGTGGCTCGCGTGCGCAGCATTGCGCGAAATCCCGGACAACCGATACCCTCCCGACTGCAGTAGTACGATTAGACGAACAAGTATATCATTGCAGGACAGGACGCGGCAGAAAATGGGGCAAAAGCAAATCAGGAACAAGGCGACCAAACGAGTAGGGCGATTGAGTGAGGATGAAATGAAATCGAGTCCGCTGGCAAAAAATCCGCTTCGGGCTCAGGAGAGCATCGGCTGCGGTCACGTGTGCTGCGAGCTTCAGCCAATCGTGTCAGACTCGGGAGCTCCACCCGCTCAGAACAATGCCGCCTCCCCGCGTTACTCCCCTTCTCCCTCAACAGGCACCGAACAGGAACGTTCAGACGCGATGACGGCCACGCCCAGAATCGTCAAGGTTGGAATAATAGGTTGTGGCGAGATCACCCAGGTCGCACACATCCCAACCCTGTGCTTTCTTTCCGACTTGTTCACTATCACGTACTTATGTGACGTCTCGGCCGAGTCCTTGAAGCACAATGCGCAGAAGGTCATTAACCACGTCCCTCAGACGACGCAGGACCCGGCCGAGCTGTGTGCCTCCCCAGACGTTGAACTGGTCTTCATCGCTAGTTCAGATGAGTATCATGCAATTCATGTCATTGAAGCACTAAAATATGACAAGCATGTCTTTATCGAGAAGCCAATGGCCTTGTGCCTAAGGGATGCGGATGCCATCATCGAGGCCGAGGAGCGATCGAAAGGCAGAGTCATGGTCGGATACATGCGGCGATATGCTGCTGCCTTTCTAGAAGCTGTGAAAGAGGTTGGTGGGATGGATAAGATTCTGTACGCTCGAGTTAGAGGTAGGGGACTAACAGTTGACGTCTACATTGCGAGTTCAGAGCGCTGAAATGAGGCCGCGTCAAAACAGACATCATAGGCCCAAACAGCCACTTTGTTGCTCAATCGGGCACCTTCCCCAAAGTCTTCAAGGACTTCTCACTAGACATCGTGCGAGACAAGAATGAAAGAGCGTCAGAACTAGCACACCAGGCACTGTCGGCCGAGTGCGGCTTGGCTGTGACCGCTGAGTCGACGAGGATGTGGCGGCTCCTTGGTGGTCTGGGCTCTCACGACTTATCGGCGATGAGAGAGGTACTGGGAATGCCACAACGTGCATTGGGCGCCTCTCTCAAGCTGCCATTCTGGAGGTATTTGTGCCTATGCCGAGCTACGGTGGTGACTGTCCGAGAGCTGACAGGGATTTGCTTAGTGCATTGTTGGAATACCCTACCTTCTCGGTCACCTATGAGTCTGGACTTGACAACATCCCTCGATTTGATGCTCATATTGAGGTGTACAGCATGACCAAGACTGTTCGGGTGAAATACGACACACCATACGTCAAAGGGCTGCCGGTCACGTTGACAATTAGTGAGAACGCCAATGGTGTGTATAAAGAATCAACCGTTACTCTGACGCATGAGGATCCGTACACTCTTGAGATGAAGGAATTGTATCAGGTGGTCGCCAACGGGAAAGAGGTGAAAACAACAGCCAAGGATGCAAGGAAGGACTTGGAGATATTTCAGATGATAATGAAGGCGGGGTCTAGGTCATCTTCCTAGCCCGAATCTTCATGCAAATGGGTATCATTGTTTTCAATACTTCCACTAGAGGTATGATCCGCGTGGCATCCTCCGAGCCCGTGCCTGTATTCCAGGATGACAGCAACAGTAGTTCGAGCGACGTCATCCTCGTCGGCCACCTACTCGGCAGCTGGATTCTTCCGCGGTCGGCCCCTTTTCTTTGGTGTCGGAGCTGATGCCAACAGACTCCTCTTGGAAGCTGGAAACGGAGCGGGCTCCTCCTTGACCAGCACCTCGTCTGGAACCTCCTTTTCTGGTGCCGTGACTTGCTCAGCCACGTCGTCATCTGTGATCTCAGGGCTGCTCAGCTCACTATCGTCGCTCATATCCAAGAACGGGCCATAGGTGCCTGGTACATTGCCCGCTGCTTCTCGCTGACGTTGTCGCTTCTCTTCCTCCGCTTTCTTCCTACGTGCCCTTTCCCGCTCTCGACCACGCAGCTTCGCCAGCAGGCCTTTCTTCCCTTCTTCTCGTGGCGCACTCATCCTGTCCAACCAGTCGCCATTGCCTAAAGTGCTTCGCAGTGTGGGCAGAGCAATGGTGTCTCCAGGACCTAATGAGGTGCGCAATGCCGTTCGGGCCTCCTCTTCGTCCTCGTCAACCCATTGGTGGTCCTGCCACTGATCGACCAGGATATCCCGCAGCTGTCGCGCATTGTCTTTCATAGTCCGATCCTTTACATCGTCCTTCGTATCTTTGATTTTGATCTCGATGGCCTTGGATTCCACTTTTGGTGCTGGCGGTTCCATGCCTGGCTTCTGTCTCGATGCGCCAGCGTTAGCGCCGCCCTGGGCACGCTTCTGATTGAGCTCCTCTTCAGCGTCAATGTGGTGCAGCTGAGGACGCATCTGCACAACGGCGTCAAGGTGAGAGAGTTGGATTCTGTTCTTATGCAAGTAGCCGATCAGATAGATGGGATCGCGAGCGGTCGGTTTGATTATCTTTCCGCCTAGCGCCTGAGTATCCAACAAAGGTGCGATCGCATGCCTTTGGTCGTGTATGGGGTCGTCTCGCAGTCTTGGCTGGACTGAACCCGTGCCAAAGCCGCCAGCTAGCCCATAAGAGCCCCCGGCTTGAATTGTGCGGCTGTCGGCCAATGCTTTGCCAAACCTTTCCCCTTGATTCTCATTGTAGTGTTCATGTGTCAAGAGAGGCACGTCAACCTCCACGAAGCCAGCCTCGGGCTTGAGGCGTAGAACGGTTGGAGCTTGTGATCTAGCGGCATTGTATGGTTTTGATCGTGGACGGTGGGATGGATATTGTAGAAGATACAAGTTCGACGAGCTTGTCTCATCAGAAGTGACCTTGCTAGTCATGCAGACATCGTACGCCGCTACGACGGGATCATCTTCGTCGGCCATGCTCCCTTGGTCGGCTGACCAGATATATACGCCGAGTCAACAATGAAAAGAAAAAGGGATCGACAAGTCGTGACAATTGTGAAGGTGACGCACGCCAAGCCTTTGCGACGAGGCTCGGAATGCAAGGCTGCCCGAAAATCTTTCGGCTGTCGGTGTTCGATGTTGATGTTGTTAGATTTTGCCACATTGTGGCAGCATGCTTGAAATTCCCTTGACGCTACGAAAAGCATATCTCAACGGGAATGAGCTGCCCGACCAAACATTCATGACACACACATATTTAATCTCGAATGCGACAAGCGAATCTTCAACCTGACAATGACCTGACGGCAGCTTCACTTGTGTGAAGCACGCTTTGCAACCCGGCGAAACAATGTACCGGCAAACAGTATCGCACGGTATGGAAGCTTGGGAGCCTGGGGATGGTATGTGAATGATTCGAAGCTCGGGTCACTAGCTACTACATACCCGCACAGAGCAGCCTAAAAGCATTCGCGTCGTCGACACGGCAAGTGCGTGGTAAACAATACGCTGGTCTCTCGTGCCTCCGACCTAGGTGAGCTATTTTGACGGGCCAAAGTCGACATCCAAGACGTAGCATTCTTGCCTTGTTTCGGCAATTCTCTGTCTGCTCTATTTGATCAAGTTGTCATCTCCGTCGCCGTCACGAACATAGGCACGCGATGTCGCAATCGACCGCTGACCAATCAGAGCGGCCGCAGAGCGAATGACGAGACCGACAGCCGTAGCAACAAAAATTTCAGAGGCGGTTTTGGCAGGCCGACAATGAGCGAGGCTCGTGTGGATGCGCCGGAGAGCGGAGAAGCAGCGCAGCGATGGTGTAATATTTGTTTGTATTACTACTTGACCTGATCTCTCACAATTCCAACCTTTGCTCTCTCTACACTCTTTCTTGGTGCTCTCTTTGGCGTCATTCTTTACAAGACTCCAAGCGACATGGGGTCCGTTGCAAGCCCCGCAGAGGCCGGTACGTCCAATCCTCTCCAGAGAATTTCCCCGCTCCAGCCCTTTGTGTCGGAGGAGGTCGTCGAGGGCCGGAACATGCTAACAGAGCTGTGACCTGGACAGTCGCGAGGATCGCCTACCTCGCCAGCGATGTCGTTCTCTCGGTCCAGCCGTCGCTGAGCACCGAATCCGAGTTTTCCTACCATTTCTCCCGGTTCACAGCGAACAATGCAAAGAACTTCGTGTCCAAGGCCTTGCCCGACATAGTCCCGGTGCGACAAAATGCAGATCCCCTGTTGTCTGCATACACGCCGCTGAAGGCCGGCAAACTAGTATCGGTCACCACTTCCTCATCCATACTCCTGAATTCGGTGCCGCACCTATACAAGCTTGCGCAGTATCCGGTTGTTTTGCATGTGGCGTTGGCTACTCCCCACCCAGACTTTTCAGAAATCAGCTCCATCCGGCAATCCGGATTCACATTTTTGCAGTCAGAAACTCTTCAAGAGGCGCAAGATATCGCGTTGTCCGCCCATGCCCTCGCTGTCAGGAGTGGAAAGGGTGTCATACATTTTTGGGACCCCAGCAACTCCCTAGGGGACAATCCCATAGCTGCCGAAAGCCGGGAATTAGTCCAAGCACTGCTTGAGAACGGGGCTGGCTTGAAGGCCTCTCACTCGGGTGAGGTCGAGCAAACACTCTACGCAAGCAGCGGAAGGACAGCTACTGTCACTGACCTTGGCCTGCCTGCTGTTGCTCAGCAGGATTCTGCTCCAATCTCGGGTGATGTTCTGTCACCCGTTGCTGCTCCCGTATCGTCCATAAATGGCCACGCCGAGATCTCCTCAGCCGCTTCTTCGTCTTCACGACGAGACAGCTCTTCGGGTGACACTGATCCGTCATCAGTCGCAACGTCGGTAGAGACACCGGTCGCCAGGGCTGTAAATGCCACGGACATTTTCACCTATGTCAGTGAGATCTGGGCCGTCATTTCCCGCTTAACTGGGCGCAGCTATTCCGCAATCGAATATTCCGGTCCCCCAGATGCCGAAGCTGCTCTTTTCGTTTTCGGGTCGACGGGAGTGTTCGTTGACGTCCTTGACGCTGATGATGTGCCGGTGGAATTGACGAACCTGGGCATCATCACTGCTCGGCTGTATCGTCCATGGCTGGGCAGTGCTGTTCTTCTAGATTCGATTCCCAAGACGATCACGAAGATTGCAGTATTGGAGCAGATCAAGCGAAACACTACCAGGTGGGGGCCATCTTTCCTGGACCTGCTCTCCAGCCTGAGTCCCAGTGGTGGAAAGAGTCCCATCTCTTTGGTGCAATACAGACTCGGTCATATCGACGCATCAACGGCGCTGCAAGCGCTGAAGGGGATTTTCCAGAATTTGTCGCCACCAACTTCACCTCGAAAGCACTCTCGACGTCGTGGCCGGTCACAGGCTGCGCTACTCTCGATTCAGAATTTGACTATCGGCAATGAGGTTGAACCCTCGATTGACAGTTTCACCCCCGAACAACCCGAGCTAGAAAACGCTTACCTCAAGATCCTCGATCAGCTGTTCAGCAACAGGCTATATATTGCAAACCGACTCAGCGAGAAGAACGCGGGTGTCTCCGCTACAGTGGCAGCATCGCCTGAGTATGGGTTTGGTTCCCTTCTTGCGAGAACCGAACGGCGCCAACAGTTCGTAAAAGAGGCGGAGGAAGCCGCTCGCAGCAACCAGTTCATCACCGAAGCACCCAAGCAATGGCTGTCGAGGTGGGCACTGAATGCCAATGACTCTGCGAAGGCCAACGAGTACGCTCCGGAGGTGATTGCTCGATTGTCCAATGATGGCACAAGACTAGCTGGGTCGCTATTGGACAAGAAAGCCTTCTTCTTCAAAGAGGCACAGTGGTTGATCGGGTCTGATGCCTGGGCGTACGATCTAGGCAATTCTGGTGTCCACCACGTTCTCGCGTCGGGCGCCAATGTCAACATGCTGATCATTGACTCCGAGCCGTACTCGGAAAGGGCCGCAGCGGACTCATTGAGACGCAAGAAAGACATCGGGCTCTACGCTATGAACTTCGGCAATGCCTACGTCGCTTCTGTCGCCGTGTATAGTTCTTACACCCAAGTGTTGCAGGCTTTGGTTGAGGCCGAGAGGTTCAACGGTCCCTCAATAGTCTTGGCTTATCTGCCCTATCACAAGGAGAATGATTCCCCACTATCAGTCTTGCAAGACACCAAGAAGGCGGTTGATATGGGCTACTGGCCACTGTACCGATGGGATCCATCTAACGAAGGCACGGGAGAGCCCACATTCTCGCTCGACTCTGAAAGGATCAAACGAGAATTGGAGGAGTTCCTCCGACGAGACAACCAATTGACCCAGGTTATGAACCGCCACCCACAGTTTGCTGCAAGCCTCTCAGAATCATATGGCTCTGAAGTGCGCAAGCTGCAGAAACGCAAGGCTAAGGATGCATACGAGCAGATGCTGGAGGGTCTGTATGGAGCGCCGCTGACAATTTTGTTCGCTTCGGACAATGGCAATGCGCAGAGCCTCGCTAAGAGGCTGGGTAACCGTGGAAAAGCGCGAGGTTTGAAGACGATGGTGTTCGCCATGGACGACTACCCCTTGGAGGATCTGCCGAACGAAGAAAACGTTGTCTTTATCACCAGCACGGCGGGTCAGGGCGAATTCCCGCAAAACGGTCTTGCTTTCTGGAAGACCATCAAGGATGCCACGGATCTCGATCTTTCCAACACCCATTATTCCATTTTCGCCCTTGGAGACAGCCATTACTGGCCGCGAAAGGAAGACAAGATCTTCTACAACAAACCTGGAAAGGATCTTGACGCTCGAGTGAAGTTCTTGGGAGGAAAGGAACTGACCGCCATCGGCCTGGGTGACGACCAGGACCCAGACACATACCAGACTGGCTATCAGGAGTGGGAGCCTCGACTCTGGCAAGCATTGAATGTCGCCAATGTCGAAGGCCTGCCAGAAGAGCCTCCGCCATTGACCAACGAAGACATTAAGATTGCGTCTAACTATCTTCGCGGTACAATTGCTGAAGGACTCGCAGATACGTCGACTGGCGCCATCTCCGCTTCGGACCAACAACTTACCAAGTTCCATGGTACATACATGCAAGATGACCGTGACTTGCGGGATGAACGCAAAGCACAGGGCCTTGAGCCAGCCTATGCCTTCATGATCAGGTGTCGTCTTCCCGGCGGTGTTGCCACTCCATCACAATGGCAACAAATGGACGCCATCGCATCCGCTCACGGCAACGAGACCATGAAGCTCACCACAAGACAGACCTTCCAATTCCATGGTGTCATCAAGTCAAAACTTCGGCCAGCTATGCGAGCAATCAACAGAGCCCTCATGACGACCATCGCAGCATGCGGAGACGTCAACAGAAACGTCATGTGCTCGAGCCTCCCCACCATGTCCGAGTACCATCAAGAGGTCCACGCCGTCTCGAAGAGAATTTCCGACCACCTGCTACCCTCTACCACGGCGTATCATGAAATCTGGCTCAAGGACGAAACAACCGGTGAGAAGACCCAGGTTGCGGGCGACGCTGTGCAGGACTTTGAGCCCCTCTACGGCCCTACCTACTTGCCTCGAAAGTTCAAGATCTCCATCGCTATCCCTCCTCACAACGACACAGATGTGTATGCCCACGATATTGGCTTGATCGCCATCCGCACGAAGGATAACAAGCACCTCGAGGGCTTCAACGTCCTGGCCGGAGGCGGCATGGGTGTAACTCACAACAACAAGAAGACATACCCCCGCCTGGGCTATATGATGGGGTACATTCCCGCCGACCAAGTCCACCTGGTGTGTGAGAAGATCATGCTCGTACAACGCGACCACGGCGACAGGAAAAACCGCAAGCACGCGCGCCTGAAGTACACCATGGACGATATGGGCAACGAGGTCTTCAAAGCGAAGGTCCAAGACCTGCTGAACCCTCTGAAGATAAAATTCGAGGCGCCCAAACCGTTCAAATTCGATTCCAACGTCGACACCTTTGGCTGGATAAAGGACGAGCGCGGCCTCAACCACTTCACGTTCTTCATCGAGAACGGCCGCGTGGAAGACACAGCTGAATTCCCGATGCGTACTGGCCTGCGCGAAATCGCAAAGATTCACCAGGGCGAGTTCCGCCTGACGGGGAATCAACACTTGACGCTCTCCAACGTGACGGACGAAGCGAAACCTCAAATTGTGGAGCTCATGAAGAAGTACAAGCTGGACAACACCCAGTTCTCGGGCATGAGACTTTCCTCCTCGGCGTGCGTGGCCTTCCCAACTTGCGGTCTCGCCATGGCAGAGTCGGAACGGTATCTCCCTGAACTGATTTCGAAGCTCGAGTCCTGCCTGGAAGAGAACGGCCTGGCGCAAGACAGCATTGTTATGCGCATGACGGGCTGTCCTAACGGATGCGCGCGCCCTTGGGTCGCCGAAGCCGCCTTTGTGGGCAAAGCCTACGGTGCCTATAACATGTACCTCGGTGGTGGGTACCACGGGCAGAGGCTGAACAAGCTCTACAGGAGCAGTATCAAGGAGGACGAGATTCTGGAGATCATGAGGGGCTTGCTGGCTAGGTATTCGAAGGAGAGGAACCCTGGAGAGAGGTTCGGGGATTGGACTATCAGGGCTGGAATTATCAATGAGACGACCGAGGGGAAGAACTTCCATGAGAACACGGCCGAGGAGGAGAGTGATGCGGAGTAGGCGAGAGACCGCGATGAAGCGTCGTGATGTTGGATGATTGCAGCCTGCTTGCTCTGGGAAAATTGCATCGGTTGTCGCATTGCGGGCGTTTCCACCCCAAAATCCACCATCGTTGGGAGGTCCGCATGCCTCCTCTGCACTCCTCACTTGACCTTGTATATATCAGGTTGTCTATGCATAGCATGGTTGAATCACAAAATGCGCATTTATCCATCAACGTCGGTCTAATAGCACTCCCAGTCCTGTCGAAAGGGTAGCCTCAAACTCGTCTCTACCTCCTCGTCGTCCTACGACTTGCCCTTCAGTCTCGCGTTTCATTCCCACATACACACTGCGGATGTAAGATCACGACTTCTCAAAACACATGACTCCGTACCGAAAGCTCCCTTCAGCATACCCGCGCCTCATCGCCCGGAAAGCTTGCAAAAATGCTAGCCCATCCCTTCCCTGGCTGATGGCAAAAGCCCACAAACTCGGATTCCCCACCAACTGCCAGCTGATATCCCAGGTCCTGGCCACCTGGGCCGAGATGTCTCTCGGCGCATGGAAGACGTTCAACCCCTCAGCCTCGGCCATAGAGACATAGTCCCCCATGCTGGACAGGGGCGGGAGCAACATGCCGTCCTCGATGGGTTTGATGTCCCTTTCGTGTAGCTCCGGGGTGACATCTGCGTCCTTGAACCAGTCGGCTATGACGAGTTTGCCCGCCGGTTTGAGCACGCGGGCAGCGTTGCGGAAGAAGAGAGCCTTGTTGGGGAGGTGGGAGAGGGCCTCGGAGATCCAGACGACGTCAAAGCATGACGATGGGAAGTGCTGGTCCATGGTTTCGGCGTCGAGTTCCAGGTATTGGACTTTGCCGCCTAGGTTGCCTAGGCTAGTGAATCCAGAGGGAGGGGAAGATGCTGTCTCCGTCGCTGATTCTGATGTTGGTGCCTTGGGATTTTGACCTTGACCTTGACCTTCAACGGCTTCCTCCTCTGTGAGTCGTTTCGCGATCTGGACCTGGCGCCCGCTAATGGTGATGCCGGTGACGGCGCATCCCTTCTGGCGGGCGAGATGGCGGGTTGTGCCGCCTATGCCGCAGCCGACGTCGAGCACTGTGGAGCATGGGGACAGCTGGGAGATCTCCACGAGAAGGTCGATCAGGTTGACTTGTGCTGCCTCTTTGGTTTCGTTGGCGTCGAGGAAATAGCCGTGATGGATGTGTTGGCCCCTAAAGATGGAAGATCAGGAAACGAATGGCTTGGCTTTGGATTTTTCGGTGCGCCATCGATCGCTGCAATTGGCACTTACCATAGGGAGTAGTAGTAGTCTGAGGCGAGCTCATAGTGGTGCCTTATCCTTTGCTTCAGGCTGTCGAACGACGAGTGTGGCACGTAAGCTGGCACTTCATATTTGTCTCCGACGTGTTCTTCGGTCGTGGGATTGTCGTCGCTGGGAGCTCTGTTTACTGCTTCGCCGGGGTCGCCCATCTGATCCAGAGATTGGTGTATAAGTTGAGAAGTTTCGTGGCGACTAGATACATGGGTGGGAAGCGGTGACTAGGTAAGCTCATTCCATGTGGCCTGGGGAGGGAAGCTACGTCAGACGGTGAAGTACTTCAGGCCACCGATGCAGGCTCAGAGCATTGAGCCGGTCGGTCAGACCAACCCTTTACCAGCTCCACAAGGCGCTTTTACATCCGCTGCGTCTCTTCGTCAGTACCTGAAATCACGATGAGTCTCCCCGTCATGTTTCTGCAGGGGCAGGCGGTTGAGGATCCGATTTGTGCCTTTTATGCACCCATCTCCCTGGACGAAAATGATTTCCGTGTCGTATGCCTTGAGTTCTTTGGCCCGATCTGATCGATTTTAGGCCGAGACGTTTTGTTGGGCGTCCGAATTCGTGATAGCGAAGTACCTAGGCTATGCAAGATCCGTCATTCGCGCATGTGCTTGTCTTGAAGATAAATGGCCTGATCCGGACGGAAGCGGTGAAAAGTGACTGACTTCCCCGCCACAACAAGCTGAGGGCAGGAGAAACATATGACCAACTACTGCACTACTGCATTTCTTCTTCAAGGCCGAGCCTGGAATCTGGGAGAGTCGGTGTTCGACAAATCTACGCAAACCTCTTTGCAGCAGCTTAGGAATGCTTGAGCAGAAAAATCACTGAATACACCATGGACGACACTTCCGGAACGAATCCTCACCACGAAAACTTTACCAACGGCACACATCCAGCCTCGGCCACGAAGCTGTCACCCTCGGAGACTGCTCCACAGCCGACAGCACTCCAACAACACGTCTCGTTCTGGGACAGGGACAATGATGGTATCATCCACCCTTGGGATGTCTATACCGGGTTTCGAGAGCTTGGCTTCAGCATTCCTTTCTCCATCGGCTCCCTTCTTATCCCGATTTTCTTTTCGTACCCGACAAGCTTGGCGTATAGCTGGTTCCCAGACCCGTGGCTCCGAATCTACGTGAGCAGCGGCCATAAAGCCAAGCACGGATCCGACACTGGGGTGTTCGATGTCGATGGTCATTTCCACGCCGACCGCTTTGACGCCATGTTTGAGAGGTGGGACATTGATTGTTCCGGAGGGCTGAGTGCCGAGCAGATGTGGGCGATGTGGAAAAAGAACCGTCTCGCAGCCGACGTGGCGGGATGGTGTTTCGCTTTCATGGAGCTGTGGACCACGTGGTTGCTGTTGCAGAAAGATGGAAGAGTATGGAAGGAAGACTTAAGGGCGTGCTATGATGGGACCTTGTTCTGGAAGATTAGCGAGCTGGTGCAACAGGGGCAGTGGCACCAGGGGTACGGCATCTGGGATTTCTTTGACGGGATGCTCAAAGGTGGAACTTGGAGAAACTGGGAGGTCAAGAACCAGGGCGATTACAAGACGACGAGGAGGAATGATTTCTCTCCAAACAACTAGACGGGGGAGACATCCAAATCCCCGGATTGACAGCTAGTGAGGGCACCCTTGATCTGGCCTCGACATTGTACAGTCTTATTGCCGCTAGGGGCTCTCAGAAGCCACGCCCGGCAATCTGTAAAGCACTCAGCGGTTCAACAGCCTGACATCCAGCTCGTGGCCCAAAAGATCAATAAGATCTGCTTGGGTCAAATGGTCATCAGCGCTATGCCTTTCTGGTCCCCACCACTCGCCTGGTTTTCTCAGACCGATCTCGCCGGCCAAGACATGCTTATGTCATTCACGTGGAGGCGCCAACACTCAATCGCAGTCCCCTCACCCACACCTCACCTACACTTCACACACACTTCACTCACACTTCACTCACACAGGACGTGCAATGTAGCGAGGACGTGGTCGACACGGTACACGATGGAGACAGACATCTCGCTGTGGAATATCGTTTACATGCAGCCAGCACAGCCCAGTCACCATATCTCTTTGCCGTTTCTCGCGCCGACATGTCTCGCCCCCGCGCCTCCCACGCGTGTCGCGAGTGTCGTCGGAAAAAGTTGCGTTGCGACTTGGTCAAGCCTTCTTGCACACGATGTGCTTCGTCTGGTTCGCCGTGTGTCTACAATGGTGGAAGCTCTGGCAGTCGTGACTTTCAATTCGTGCAGACGACCTTCCACGGAAGTCTGGGTCAATCTTCTGGCGCAGCCAGCATAGCGTCAACCGAGGAGGTGGCACTTTCCACAGCTAGGTTGCGGACACTCGAGGAGAAACTGGAGAACCTTACGGCACAAGTTCAAGCACTGCAAGGCAGAAATTCAGCACCGTCATCCGTCCCCGCTTCAAGCGAACCACCCACAGACGTGGCCAACGACATTATGAAGCGGGTCCGCACAACAGAGAGCGCTGCTTCTGTCGAAGCGATGCGGGAATCGGGAGCTGGCCATCTCCTCGTCCAACCGGGCGGGAGGCTTCGCTATGTCTCACGCGGGCACTGGGCTGCAATGTGCGAAGAAGCGGGCGAGATTGAAATGCTTCTCCGGGGTCAGACGCGTAATGATCTTCCTGACGCCCAGAAACAGACTCTGCCCTCATCCTACGGCGCTGTTGCCGCGGCGCCACCGGCTTGGGATAAGGCGCAGCGTGTCCCGTCAAAGTTTCGTCAACCCTCCCCCCTCCACACACTACAGATCCCTGATCGATCTCGGGCTGATGCCCTCTTTGACGCATATATCTCTGGCTTCCACCCTGTGGTACCACTGACACATATTCCCACTCTTCAAAGGGACTACGAGCTGGTCTGGGATCTGCATCTTTCGGGTGGCGCTCCAAGTGGCATACAAACCATGCCACTGATCCTGGCAGCGTTTTACGCGGGAGCCGTAGTCTACCATCATCCCTCGCTTCAAAATACTCGGCCAGACACTGACATCGAGCGCGTTGCCACAGAGACTCGCCACGAGGCCATCTCCGCCTTGCACATTGCGAACTTCCCAAGGGTCCCAACCGTTGCAGGCTTGGCTGCATACTTGATCCTGCAAGGTATGTGGATGAGGGATGAGGAACCACTCGCCACATCTGGCGATTTTGGCGTGGCAGTTCGTGTGGCTCAAATGCTAGGCTTACACAAGGATCCGTCCCGCTTCAAGACCACCGTGGCGCCAATTCAAGCCGAAATTCAACGGCGCGTTTGGTGGCATGTCTTTCACTGTGACGTTCTTGTTGCTGTGGCATCAGGCCTTCCCCCATTGATTGAACGGAACTCTTGGGACACTATGATGGTCAGCGACCTCTATGAAGACAGATTTGGGACCATGGAAGGGCTCCAACATGACGAAGAATCCCGGGCACGCTACCTGCAAGGTGCAAATGTTCCGGATGCATCACCACTAGCATCTCCACTCGGGATTTGGCTGCAAGGCAAATTCCAAGACGCACGTAGGTTTGTCGTGATTTGTGTGTGTCTCATGCTAACGAATAGTTGATAGTATTAGTACGCAAGCTATTAGATAAAGCTTTCCACGAGGATCAAATGACTATACAGGACATGGTATCAGCTCGAAATGATCTGCAGCTACTCAGACGACAGCTGAGATCCCGGTCTCAGCTAATCCCGATCGACGGCTCCGATAATACCTACGAAAACAACCCTCAATTCAATATGTGGGCCAAAGTGTTGCTCACCACGCTAGGAGATAAGAACTGGTGGTTTCTGCATACTCCTCTCCTCCATCGCTCAATCACGCAGGCCTGGCAGAGTTTGATTCCGAAGTAAGCTCACCTCCGTGTCCATTCCTCTGTCCGAGTCACTGACAGAATTGTGTGATTCAGCCTTCAGCTGTATTGTTGTGCCTTCCTTGAACAATATATTATCCTCTGCTGCGCTCAAGATTTCATCCGCTTTCATTGGTCCTGGCCGGGCAATCATCAACCACTGCACGCTCTCATGTTAGTATTGAAGGAAGTTGAACGAAATCCGGCCGGCGCTGAAGTGGAGATCTCTTGCACGGTAATCGACCAGACCATGGCTCTCTGCGCGCCCGAAGGCGGTATAACTGCAAGCGGTAACGGAGCCATGATGCAGCGTCCGCTCACTGACGGCGGCGCTGAAGCATGGGACTTGATCCGCCGCTTGCGCGCCCGGGTGTGGACAAAGATTGGCCGCGACCCTGATGTCGTCCTAACAAGGGACGATGTGGAATCGATTGTGGCACAGAAGCTGCAAGCCTTCAAAGCCTCTGGTGGCATACTGGATCTGCGAACACCTCTTCCAAATGACATGACTGGCCAATTTGAGCAACATGCTGCCCTATCCACCACTTCTCCCCAAACGGGTACATCCTTTTTCGCAAGTCCTCTGCCTGGTGCAGCCGTAGATCCCTGCCAGTTCGACCACTATACCTTCGGTCTTGGCGGTGGCAGGCCAACCCCGAACATAAACTGGGAGGACTGGGATCAAGTATTCAATGCTGGCTACGACTGAGATGGACGGGATTTGGCCTGGATACAATGCAAGCCTTGTTGAAAAGATCCTCTGGAATCATGACCAGACGGAGCCGGAGCACTAGTCGGTCGCAGGATGCCCCAAGAGCAGAGCCCCTTCTGTCACTGTACGAATGGGCAATCTCACGTATAGAGCCAACCTCGAATCCACTGTTTGTCGTGTCCTGATAACGACTCTACCCGGACTGCTATGTTATAGCGCAACCGTCAAGTCTACGCTTGGTTAGTCACAATATTGGGGTCAACTTCAACAGCTCGACAACAACGTCCAGTCTGACGCAGCATTGGACATTCTCATGCCATTTTATACTCTGTGTCATCCCGTCAACCATGTGGCCTTTCTCATGCCAATGTCATGGGTTTGTATGATCTGGGATATGGTCACGGAGAGCTTCTCCGGAACCCACAACCTGCAAACGTTGCATGCTGAATGCGCGGATTTTTTCGCCTTCAGCGTCCTCAACGCCGCTTGATCCTCGGACCAGAAGACCGTACCGTGGGCGGTGCAGTACGCTTGGGGCCCAGGTGCGAGGACCCAGTAAGCCCGCCCCGGCGAATCGCGCTTCTGAACACGCGTGGCCGAAATCACAAAGTCTCTCGTGATGGTCCCTGAGCAGAACGAAGTCCCTTGCAGACTGGACGGTGAAAGCCGACAGGGCGTACTTGACCGTTGCGTTGATGATCTCGTGGGTGTCTGGTATGGGAGAGACGTGTTCGTCAAAGCATAGCACGGTATCCGTACGGCTGCGAGGAGATGGGTCGACGCTTTGTTGGTGGACGTTTAATTGAAGTTTGTTTGAAAGGTTGAGCGGCACGCGGAGCTTAGGCGGACTGTATGTATCTGATCTGATGCTATCGCCCCTGCCTTTGTCCTTGCGGAGAACGTACATACTTGGACTCTTGGACTGGATGCGCCGTGGGTGGGCGGGTAGGTCTGTGTGTGTGTGTGCCCAACGACGGACACGGCCTCCATTCGCCTGACCGGGGATTTATCTCCAGGTTAGGTTCAAGACAATTATCAGTCCTTGTCGCGGATGATGATGGTGCGTCGAGCTACCTGCATACATAGTCGGTACAGATGAATCGTAATCGTCCCTTCTATTTCACCTTCTCTCTCTACTCTATCTCTATCCTGATTTGCGCGGCATACGGCCGGGGCTTTCCTGCCTTGTCTCTATCCGGTTACGCGGTGGGCACTTTCGCCGCCTCATCCCCAACGTCATACAGAAAGAAAAAATCATTATACTCCTTCGAAAACGTCTTCGCCGTCGGCCCGGGGATATCTCCCTGGTAATAGCGCTTGATCTCGGCCATCATCTTGTCCGGCGGACCCATCATCTTGTTGGACATGACCTGCACGGCACTGACCCGGGGGAGCCGCAGGCGATCAAACAGCTGCAGCTTCGACGGCACATCCGCCGTGGAGTCGACGTCGGCGAACAGCACTTGCAGGGCCATCGCGTCTTCCAGGGCCATGGAGGCGCCCTGGCCGTGGGTCGGCAGCATCAGGTGCGCGGCATCGCCAATCAGCACGGCGCGGCCTTTGGCGAAGCGCTCGACCGGATCGCGCCACATCTGGGTGTAGACCTTGATGTCCGTGGCGTGCTCGCACACGGCCTGCACGGCCGGGTGGAAGTCCTTGGCGTCGGCCAGAAAATCCTCCACGTTCGCGGGCGAGTCCCACCCCACGAGGCCCCTCTCCGTGGGCCTGGTCGGGTGGATGAGCGCGACGTAGAGCAGGTCGCCGCCGCGACATTGGTACGTGTTGATCAGGAGACCCGGGCGGCCGACTTCGGTCTTGTAGAACGTCGTGAACCCGGGCGGCCGGTCCTTGTAGAACTGCCCGGCCTCCGGGTGCGCGAGGATCCGGTCCATGGGCTGCAGGAAGCGATACATCGACATGGGGGACTTGTTGACGGGACACGGCCGACCCAGGACTTTGGCGATGAGGTCGCTGTGCGCGCCGTCCGCGATGATCACGAGGTCCTTGGTGACCGTCCCGCCTGTCGCGAGCGTGATGACCCCGCTGTCGACGTCCACGTCCGTGATCTCCACCCCCAGATTGATTTCCGGGGTTGGGTCCTGTGCAGTTACCAGCGCCTTCAGCCCTGCGTGCAGGTCGGCCCGGTGGAAGAGCAGCCAGCGATCACCGTACGTGGCCTTGATGTCGGTGAAGAACTCCTCCGAGTCCAGGACGAGGGTGTCGCCCCTCAGCCGGCGCATCTGGCTGTAGTCCAGGGCGCCGGCGGCGTCAAAATCGAAGTGCCATTTCGAGAGGATCCTCGTGCCGTTGGGGCCGATGATGATGGCGGCGCCCGTCTCGTTGCGGAACTTCGACTTCTCGTACAGACTGACCGCGTGGCCGGCACGGGCGAGGGCGATGGCAGCGCCGAGCCCAGCGATGCCGGCTCCGATGATGCCAACTTCCAATTGGCGGGAGGGCATGGTTTCAAGCGAGAGCGAGGCGAGCCAAAGGTAACGAGGCACAGAACAGCCAGTCGGTGCGGTGACGAGGAATTAATCGAGTCTTGAGGCTCAAGTGGCAGTCTCTGACCGAGATATTATTGTGTCCTTCATCCCGCATCCTCCCACCGGACAGGTTGCTGGGCTGGTACAGTGAGACGAAAAAGAGAGCTGTTCCAATTGGGCATCCCGTTTCCTGCAGCGATCTCCCGCTGCTGAAACTGGTGATTGTTCGGCGTGCCGCATCTCAGAGCCAACGCGATAAGATACTCCGTACAGTATCTGGTCTTAGCGGCCCCCCCCAGCGGGCCTGAGCAGCCCGAGGCAGCCCTAAGCGAGTTCTGGGCTAGTTAAAGGACCTGCTGGGTTAGCGCCGGAAATTCGAGCAACCAGAGCCTGTTGTTTACGAGCAGTACCGAGTACGTCACCTGGGGAAGTGTCTGTTTCGAACTGACACTCCCGTGTAGTTGTGTCGTTTTCTCAACGCAGGTCAACCTACTCGTACTGGATGATTTTCCAGGGTCTCACCTCGACTGATCCTCTCTTCTCTGTCGTGTGTACAGACACCTGGTCGAAGCTCTTGCGGTGATCCCTGCCAGGTAGGATTCGTCCGCGCCGACACCTCGTCTTCGTTCGTGTTCGACCACCCCCCTACCTCACACGGAGGAAAGATCATACACCAATATTCAGAAGGGACTGAGACGCACACACACATACACAACCAATAAACCACCACAATGTCTTCACCCTCCTCCTCATCCTCGCTGTCCCTCTCCTCCGCAGTCCTCCCCTCGCGCATCCTCCTCTCCGTGCTGGGCCTCGCCTCCGCCGCGGGCGGCTACCTGGCCGACTGGAACGAAACCCACGTCTTCAACCCGCGATGGACCGCACACGCCAAGTTCCACAACGGCCAGACCATGTCCACGGGCCTGGGCCTCGGGCTGCTCACATGGTACTACACCTGGCGGGGGAGCAACGCCGGCACGCCCACCGGCCTGCTGGACAATCTCCTCACCGCGAGCCTGCTGAGCAGTCTGTACTGGGCGACGCAGCTGAGCGCCATCCTGTACCCGGGCACCAAGTGGGTGGACGACGAGTTCAAGGAGAGCCATGGCGAGCCGCAGAAGAGGGGCGCCCCGGTCTTGTTGGGTTTGAGTGGGGCCGCCTTCGGCCTGGGCTGGTACCGGCTGATGAGGTGAGGGACATGTTAATAGGGAGACAGACGGGGTTCGTGCTCCAGCGCTCGGGATACTAGGAGTCTGATCAATTGTATCAGCGCGGCGTGGGGAACCGCGGCAGGGATTCTTTGCAGACGATTCCTCGACACCTCAAGACTTCCCAAGACTACGTCTGTCCGTCCCGTGCGGATTGCGAAGGTATACATGCAATCTAGTCCCGTCGAGTTCGATCAGATTCATAGACTATCAACACCTGGAGTCCACAGTATTAAAACCTCCAATTAAAGGCCTGATTTTCCACAGCACGACCCAAACATTCCCATATCTAGCATCGCCTCAAGAGTCGGCCCGTACTTTCCATTACCGGATGCCTCCCCTGCTATATACCCATATCGACTGGTTAGTCCTGTTTTGGTCGCTAATAAGCCCTATTGTTCTCGGCCTCCCGTCCCCTCGGCGTCGGCTCACCATGGCGGGAAAACATCCTCCTCAGGCCCGTGACCAGGAGATCCACGGCCCTGGCAGGGCCTTTGGCCAAGTTCGCCAGGCTGACTCGCCGGACGCGGAACAGGTAATATAGCGTGATGCAGGCGAAGATCTGGCTGAAAGTTAGGACCTCGGCGTTCTAGCTAACTAGCAAACGACGTAGGGAGAAGCGAAAAGAGATGAAAATTTGAGTCAAGCCAACACTATACAAGACAATACTCACATTGAAGATAATGTACGCAAAGCCGATCCCAAAGTTACGCCACCGCTCACCGGCGTAGATGTTGTTCGCCGCGAGGAATTGATCCGCTGAGGTGAGCGGGCAGTAGCGGCAGGAAGCCGTCGCGTTTGGGTTGTACAATTGGCCGGGGGCCCCGCCTTGGAGATACCTCGCTAGGTACTCGCCACAGGTCTGGCCTGAGGGTGGGTTGAAGTTGGCGAGCTCATTGTCTGCGCATTGGACCTTCCGCCCACGCAGGCCGGTTGCCGCCCACCCGCTGATCATGTATGTCATGGGGGAGACGCGGTCTAGGAACGGACCGTCAATATTCACACGTCGAGGGTGTCCCAAGCGATTTTTACTTACACATGAAGATCCAAAATCCAGGTAGTGCCGTCGGGCTTTGCAGAACCCCGTTGAACGTGAGCATCATGCTGAAGAGCAGAGTTGCGATATTGCCGGCCGTTTCGGCGTCGGGCATCGCCGCGATGATCATGTGTGCGAAGGTCGAGGTGAAGACCAGGAATTGAATGACGAGCAGCAACATTAAGCCCCTGGTCTCGTTGTCTTGGTTCTTACCGAAGATGGCGAAATACCACGATATCCACATCAGGATGGCCAGGACGATTTGGTACGGGATCTCGACGCAGATGTTGGCGACGAGGAATGCCACCCACGAGTAGGCCTTCGAGGGCCGTTCGCGAACTTCATACAGAGAGCGTTGGATCACGAAGCGGGGCATGATCTGCTGGACGAGTGTAGAAAAGATGCTGTCGTCGTCAGAAAAGTGCATTCAACATGGACAGTTAGACTTACGTGACCAGCATGAAGATGCCAAAGATGGTGTTCTGCAGCCCGGCCGAGGTGGAATTCTGCTTATAGAACGAGAAGCCGATGAACAATGCCGACATGATGCCCAGGAGAAATCTGGCGTCGTGTTAGTAACTTCTTGTTGCCAGGAGAAACGGCATCATCTCCTCACTTTCCGCTGATGTACGACGGCGTTCTCCAGTATTGCTGGAATACTCTCTGGGTGACATAGTAGATCTGCGAGGCCAAGGGCATGGCGAACTCTGAGGTGTTGGAACTTTCCGCAGCTGGCTCTGATCTCTTTGTTTCGTGGATCCGGTCCAGCTCTGCCTGCACCTCATTGGCTTCTGGTGAGGACTTCCAGACCTCACTCCAGTCGCGATCCGCTTTCTTGCCGCAAATGTCGAGCATGTACTCGGCTGGGTTGGCTTCATCGGGACATGGAGGAGCGCCCTTCATCTCGAAATAGTCAAGGAGCTTCCTTGAGTTCTGGCCGATGTCGCCAAAGTATATGGTCTTACCTCCTCTCATCAGGAAGAGCAATCTGTCAAACGACTGAAAGAGTATGGCCGACGGTTGGTGAATGGTACACAGAATCGCTTGGCCAGAATCTGCCAGTTTGCGGAGGAATGCGACGATAGACCAAGAGCTCTGAGAGTCAAGACCTGAAGTAGGTTCGTCGAGGAAGATGAGAAGTGCCGGTTTTGCCGCGAGCTCAACGCCAATGGTAAGCAACTTGCGCTGTTCAACGTTGAGGCCTTCGCCCGGATTGCCAACTATAGCTTCAGCAAAGTCTTCCATACTGAGCATTTTGATCACTTCTTCGACAAACTCATCCTTTTCTTCCCGGGACACAGATTTCGGCTGGCGGAGGTAAGCTGAGAAGCGAAGGGCCTCTCTGACAGTCGTCGTCTCCAGATGGAGATCTTGTTGCTGCACGTAGCCAGTCTTGCGCTGAAAAGACGGATCAAGAGGCTTGCCGTTCACCAACTGTGATGGAGTTAAGAGGGGGATTTCACAACAGGGACGGCGGGTGGAAAAGGAGGGGGGTGGCTTACCATGTCACCCGTCAAGACACCAATGTTCGTTCTCTGCGCCAGTGCATCGAGCAAAGTAGTCTTGCCGGCACCTGATGTTCCCATCAAAGCCGTCAGTGTGCCTGGTTTGACCCATCCAGATATGCCGTCGAGTAGTCTCCTTGGTTCGCCCTTAATTTTGATGTCGAGAGTTACATTGCGCCACGTAAAAATGTCCTTCTGTGCAGGTAGCGCCCTGACTTCTTCAGCTTGCCTCTCATCGACTGGGTCGCCTGAGCTGATGCCCTTTTCGTTTGTTTGTATTTCCTCTTCGTCATTCTTGCCTTTCTGGAGATATGCTGGAACGTGACCCCGTCGGAAAACCAAGAATTCCGCCGTGGAAGTTGTGTCGGAGTTGATCTCGCTAGCTACAAAGTAGATCGCAAAGAAGAAGATCATGAAGGCAAAGAGGAAGCCAAGGTTGCGCCAAATATGAGTGTAGGAGTACCCATAAGAAGAGTTAACCCAGCGGTCGCCTGAGACCGTGGTCTGACCCACCACGGCTCCAGCAACAGCACATTGGAAACTATTACCAGTGCCGTAGGGTGGCACCAAGCTCGTCGGGGCACAAGGAAAATCGCGTCCATGGACTTCGTTGACCAGAAGGGCCTCGAAGGCGTACGCAATGGGATTTATCCAGGAGGACCATTTGAACCAAGGATGCATATATGACCGTTGCAGCGTAAATCCAGTGTAGATGACAATCCAAAGCACCATCACGCCGGCGATTGCCAAAGCGGCCGAGATGGTCTTGGTGATCGCCGCTGTGGTCCGGAAGATTGCTGACATGGTCAACATGGCCACGAAGTTGAATAGGAAGAAGATGAAAAAGTTCGATGCTCTGTACCGCAGCCCAGCCAGGAAGTACAAGATGATGTTGAAGACCGTAGTTGTACAGAACTTAATCGGTAAGTCGGCCACAATGCCCGCGACTGCTTCAGTGAACGGGTGGTAGAAGGCATATGACTTGTGTTTGGCCACGATCGGCCGTTGGGCGTAGAGGGTGTTGATCTCGACGATCGACTGTAGAGCACTGAGCAGGACTGCAAAGAACAAAACGGAACCCTTTGCGAAGAAGCTGCCGGTAGAAAGCGGAGTACCGAAGAAAATCGAGCCGATGATCAGAGCCTGTACGATCTGGCTAAAGACGACGGCGCTGGACGTAGTGTCTGTGAGTAGACTTTCACATGATTCAATGACAGGAGGCTCGACTCACATGGTGGAAGCTTTGTCGTTCCAGAGCCTCTGATATGCTCGAGTAACACAGACCCGAATCTGCATGGGAATGCTGATCATGTAGGGTGACTTGGGCCGGACGTGGTCAGCCTGCACCCGGCGATGCTTGTCCCTGAACCCTTCCAGCGCCTTTTCACCACTGCCCTCCTCTTGCTCGGCATGGTCTGTCTCTTCTCGAGACGCTCTAAATTGAGGGCTTTCCAGCCAGTATTTCTCGAACTCTTCGGCAGTGCGAGGCACCTTGTCTTCGAAACCCTCTCGTGGTTGCCTCTCTCTTGGGTTGGTGACAGAGCTGCAGTTGAGTATTCAGCAGAAGTTCTGGACAATATCTACATGGTGAAGCGTGATCGTCCACTTACGTCAAAAAGTCGCCGGTGGTCTGCCTCGACGGACAGTGCCAGCCCATGTCTTCGAAATATGGTCGAGCCTCGTCGCAGGGTCCGAAGTAGATCTGCCTGCCCTCATACAGAACAATTGCCTTGTCACATAAGTCGTAAATAGCTTGTGATGCCTGGTAAATGGCGATGAGCGAAGTGAGACCACCGAAGTCGGCGGCAATCCTGAGCGAGCGGACAAAGTCGAGCGCAGTCTGCGAATCGAGGCCACGTGTAGAGTTGTCCCACGCCGCAATTGGCGAACCTATCCAGAATGAGCCATTGTCTTGCGTATAGCAACATTTTCACATACCTGCGAGCGCCATTTCGGCGATACTGACACGTTTGCGCTCTCCGCCACTGACTCCACGAACGAAGTCGTCCCCCACTTTGGTATTCCGGGTATGTGCTGATTGAGATGTCAGCATATATGACGCGCACATCATTAGAGGTACGCGTGTACGTACATAGGCCGAAAATGTTCATCATGACGGATGCCATATACTTCGCCCACTTGTCTCGGGGAAAATCAAGAATCCGGTTGGACGGCGTTTTGCAAGCTGCAGCAAAGTTGAGCGTCTCTCCCACAGTCAGATGAGGAAAGTGCTTTTCGTTCTCCTGGTTGTAGATGGCTTCGCCCTTGAACTCCTTCACAAATAGATCCTGTGGTATGCCAGAGTACGTGATCTTCGAGTCTTTGGATAGTGACAAACCCTGAAGCTCACCACAGATGCTTTTGAGGAATGTAGAACATCCGCTTCCAGGCCGGCCGAGGACAATCAGCAACTCCCCGCTGTTGACGTGCCCATTGAAGTTGCGTAGGATTTGTTTCTCCTCAGGGTGGCTGAAGAGCTCTCGGAAGCGGAAAGGTTGCGTGAAGATGGAACCGACGGTGTGCTGAAGCACCAATGCGGAACCTTTCCCAGAAACGTTGAGATTCTTGAAGGTGAAGCCAGATCGTTGTGGCTTGATATTCTGCTCCTCAAGCAGCTGCATGAACTTGCGAATCCAAAGGTAAAAGTTGAAGTTCGGATTGTCCGGATCAAATTCAGGAGACTCTGCCGCCATGCCGGCAACAGTGTCCAGCCTCTGGAGGCCGTCGCTCGTGTAAGACTTTGTGCGTGACCGGGCGCCGGAGAGAATGGAAGCAATATGCACCAGCTCATCGCGGGTAGTCTCGTCATGGTCATCGAAGCGATATTCGTCTGCGTCTCTCGTCCTCCGCGTTCGGATTGGCTCAAATGCCGGGCCTTCGGAGCTGCTTGTTGATATTTCGCGCTCAAGCTCATCTTCCGCCGGCGGAGGCACAGGAGAAGGTGCTTCGTCTTCGTTGCCCATGACTGGAAGGCCGTTTCACCTGCAAGGATGTTGACAGAAGCAGGATCAACAAAGGCGTCAAGGAGCGGCCTCAAATAATGGAGGCAGGTGGCTTAGATAGTGAAGTATTGTTGCAATAAGAAGAGTGGACAACAAGCTGAATTCGATCAACAGAGAGCCAGCTATAGTAAAGCTTTCGGGAGGTAGGTATGTGCGCAGTCCAGTGTACGATGCATTCTTCTGGGCCAGCCAGTGGAAGCCAATCGATGCATCATGGGCCTGTCGTCAGTGCGTAGTCAGTGCGAAAGCCAAAATGGGCCGGGGTTCCATTGTGCCACACGAACTTGGCCACCCCGTAGTGAAAGATTACAGCCGCACAGTATGCAAGCCAAATCCCTTTACCTTCGTCCTATACGACGGGGGTCGTCGAATTTCCACTACTGCTGACAAAGTCGAGAAGGCGACGGACATCACAATTATGCGACCGTACATTATGCCTTATCCCGAATAGTGCTGATCCTAGAGCCCATCGTGAAACTGCCAACCATCTCTCAGCAAGCAGAGACCGTGGGCAACGTGACAATCTGCTGCTGGAGTCCAATAGGAGTAAAAGGCAAGGCCTGGACGCCTGAATGGATGCGGTGCTCGTGCGGTATGTAATCCATTATATAAGCCGAGATGGGTCCGATGGCAGACGGTCGTCCTGAGTGGGCAAGCAGTCTAACTGTCCTCGGCTGTGAAGATGGCTTTGCCGCAGCCGGAAATGACGATCGCGAGACATGGGGACCCATTTCACTTGCAGAGGGTCGGTTGGGGGATGATCCACAGGGTTCGACGGAAAGGAAACTGTCCGCGGCCAAGGCACAAGCGAGCGCGGCCTAGGGTCAGTACTGTAAATGTGCAGCTGCACTAGCTTGCGAGGCACCTCTTCGGGTCCAGCTTGGACCAAGAGAGCCGAGTGGAGGATCTTGTGCAGCTGCAGCTCGGCAGAGTAGTTGCCCGTCGCACAGCGAACCAGAATCCATGGCTGTTATGAGAGCGGCGAGACTCACTCGTAGGTGAGAGCACCAAGAACACCGAGAGGTGAGTCAGCGAGGTGCCAAGCCGCTAAATCGGAACGCGGCCTTTGCCCAGCGAAAATTCACTTGGGAGTGACCGCGTCAGGCAGACCCATGCAGCCTCCACCAGACATCTCGTGCGAGCGCCAGGAGTGATTGGCGATAGTCATTGAGTCGCACGACGTACGCATCGCCCGCCAAGTTGCACTCCATTGCTTTCTCAGCAGCCTCATAATGTTGAGATGTCTTTGCCTGGACTTGGCCTAGAAGAGCCAGAAAAGGTTCACATTGTCGAGACCACACAGCATCACTTGGAGAAGGAAGCGGAATGGCGGTTCGAGGTCCCCGTGGGCAAGCATGTGCAGGTCAAAGTAAGACAACAATCCGCCGACCCTCGTCGATGTTCTGACGGCGATCTAGTTGCTGACTGGCACCGCCGAATTGTTCGGCACTGAACTTGTGACCGGGAACACCTACACGTTCACAGCCACCAAAGCCGCAATTTACACGTGGAATGGCTGCTCATTCGAGGTCAGCGGCGACGCTTTGCAGAGCGAGTACACGGCCGAGGAAACCCCCATGAGCGAGTACATCAACGTTCACTTTGCGCTTGAGGAACTGCGTGATCAAGCGAGAGCCAGCGGTCGCGAGGGACCGAGAGTCTTGGTCCTAGGTCCAGACAATGCAGGCAAGACCACCCTTGCCAAAATCCTCACTGGCTACGCCAACCGATCGGGACGCTCGCCCGTCGTTGTGAACCTGGACACTAAGGAAGGCGTTATGAGCATCCCGGGCACTTTGACCGCCACCGTGTTCAAGAGCCTAATCGATATCGAAGAAGGCTGGGGAACGGCGCCCATGTCAGGCCCTAATGGGGCCATCCCGGTCAAGTTGCCCCTGGTCTACTTCTTCGGCAGCTCGAAACCAGAAGAAAAGGAAGGGAGGGTCTACAAAGCGCAAGTCAATCGGCTAGCTCTCGCAGTGGCAGGGCGTCTTGCTCAAGATTCCGAAGCCAGAGAAAGTGGGCTCATCATCGACACCCCAGGTAGCTTGACAAACATCACGGCTGGGAACAGGGTCGGATACGACATCATCCAAAACATCGTATCTGAATTTGGTATCTCAGCCATCCTCTGCCTAGGCTCCGAAAGACTGTATAGCGACATGGTCAAGAAATTCGACGGCCAGCCCATTGCGTCCCGCAGGTCGGGCACTAGTCCAGCAGAAACGATTTCGGTCATCAAGCTGGCCAAATCAGGCGGCTGCGTCGACCGCGATGTACCTTACATGGTTGCCTTCCGGGCCGCTCAGATCAAGACGTATTTCTACGGCAATCCACGTCTAAGCAACGGGGTCGCTTTGCAGCCTCGACAGCAGCAAGTCGACTTCTCGACACTGACCGTTTGGCGACGGGTTGGCACCACGCCGGACTCGTCAACGCTTACGGCTACCGAAGAGGACGACGAGGATTCTTTCCTGCCCGGCGGCGCCGACGATGCCGACGACGTGTCTCCGGCTACAACAAGAGTCCCCCTCCCCCCGAATCAGATCTTTGAGCGGGTAACTGCTCCGGTGGCAGCGATGCGCAGCTCCGTGCTCGCAGTCATGAACTGTGATGGCGAAGCCGAGCAGGAAGTCATGAGGGACAGTAGCGTCATGGGCTTTCTTTACGTGACGGATACGGATGAGGTGAGAGGAAGGATCAGTCTGCTGAGCCCGGTGGCAGGAAGGGTGCCGAACCGAGCTATTGTGTGGGCCGGTTGGCCGGAGGGCGTCATCGGCTTGGAGAGGATGTGAATCGTTACATTCTCCTTTGGGATTCTAGAATCGGACCAGCATTGCGCCGGAATGATAAAGTTGGTTGCCAGGTTTGTGTTGCCCCAGGCTCACAGACGGCCGACCTTGTATCTCTGATGAACCCGTAGCTCGACCGTTCAATGCCTTTATCGAAACAAAGCTTCATTCCTTCAACCAACCAGGCTCCGCAGAATGTCAAGAACGGATCTTATGCCCTTGAGAGCATTCTCGTCTGAACCCTCGCCGGGAGCCCACCTGGCATGGGCAAAATCAATCAATCGTACCTCGTGGATCTTGTGTGGCTTTGTGTCCTGCTCGTCATCCTCATCCTCATCCTCGTCTTCGTCTTCCTCACCGGCTTCATGCTCCTGCCCGTCTGCTGCCTTGGCATCTTCCTTCTCCTCGTTAGCGATACTTCCCTCTAAGGCCTCCTCGTCCCCTTCATACACCATCAACACACTCGCACTGTACATCCGGCTCTCTTCGTTCTCGAGCACATACTGAATGCTCTCCAGTTCGCGAATGAACCGCTGGACGATGAACCCTGCCCGTTTTTGCTTCAACGTGACCTTCTTCTCGGCTACGGGGCCGTTGCTCTCTTCGACCCCACCGAAGAACGCCGTGAAAGCGTGAACTACGTTTTCGGCCTTGAAAGACTGGCCATAGAACTTGTTGTAGGATTTATACCCGTTCTTGACCTCGACGTGCTCCTTTTCCGCGGCCGCCACTTTGAAGTCGTCTTCTGGGATCGTGCCAGCCCAAGTCTTCATGCCTGCAACCCGAAATCCCAGGCTTCCAGTCGTCGTCCTCTCCGCAACTTCGTCCAATTTCCTTCTCTTCCCCACTGGGGCGTCGTCGTCCCAGAGTCTCGAACCAAGCTTCACGTCTAGGACATTTGGATGTTTGAACCCGCTCGCCACGTTCTCCAGAACGATTGCTGTCCCCGTGGAGAGCTTCTTGCCACCCGAGGGTTTCCAGGTCGCCCGCTTAATGAGGCCTGGAGTCGGATCGGCAATGACACCCGCAGGAGCGGCCACGCCGTTGTGAGACGCGTCGAGCAGCGGGCCGACCGCGTCTTGGTCTTCATGTTGTGACAAGGAGCCAATGAAGGTGGGCATATGCGCCTGGAATAGGGGGTGGTCTTTCGCGGACTCGTAGAAGTCAATCTCGGCTTGAGTACAGGGCTTGATGATCAGCGAACCGGATGCGTTGGAGCTGATCCCTTCACTGGACAATAGATCGTCAGCATGAAATTGAACAGGCCGTAGACTTCAAGCAGGGTGGGCATACTGTCCAGCGGCGCTGTGGTCGAAAGGGACGAGCTCGGATTCAGCGGGTGTAGCTGCCACCTTCTTACTGGCAGGGATTGTTTGAGGGGTCGCCATGTTGTATGTGGAAGATGCGGAGCCGGTGAGGAAGTGAAGGGGGGAGCACTACATATATTCAATCAGCTCCGTGGCGCAGGAAGTTCCAACCTCGTACTTCAAAGCAGTCCTCGAAACGCCCGCCCGATTCCTGCTTTCATTGGCGGAAACAATGATCCTTTCCGACCCCTAGCCAGCTGAAGCGCGGGGCCAGCAACATCCTCCTTTCCTTCACATCTCCGAGCGATAGCAGAATCACACCCCGGATGCCGCATATCTATGGCGGAGTGAAACCGGCGTCAAGGACGTGAATCTATGTGGTCTTGCAGGAACGTCATCCGGCTGTCTGCAGAAATGATTTGTTTGCTGAGCCGACCTTCACTCTCTCAACATCTTGACCTTTGCTCACGCAGTACCACGTACAGTAGCGGTGAATAATGTTTCGAACCTGGCTTCACGTTCAGACCGTCACTGGCCATCCACGAAGGTGACGTTGCAAGAAGGCTTCGATTACTCGGAACACACTTGATCTAGAGAAAACTTGCGACCCCTTATGGTTGACCATCTTCTCACTTTGCCCTCTTGCCTCACCTATCAATCACATCCAAATCACTCTAGCAAAAATAAAAACACGGCAGGGGGCATGGAGCCTACTTCTGGTGGCCAAAGCCCAATTCAACCTGATTCTGCCGTCACTCTTGATGCCGACGCCGGCTCAAACGGTGCAGCCACTGGTACTGACGTGCAGAATCTCCCATTGAGACCCAAAGCCACTGGCGTCAATGTGAACGGCAGTCATAAAGATGCCTCAGCTGGCCAGCAGCAAAATCAAACGGACGGATCAGTTCAAGGTGAAGAGGACCAGGACAATCTCCAGGACGGGGACTACGGGGTAGCATCCAGCGTTCCGCCGGCTGAGGAGATGTTGAAGAAGAAGAAAAAGAGGAAGAATAGGAAGCCAGCCAGTAAACGTGGATTGGTAAGGGTCCAAGATTAGCCAATCTCTCCTCAAAGACCATTCTAACAGGTACTGCAGGACAAACCGACCGGATTTGAAGACTTCTTCGCAGACGCGCCGCTGACGCCAGAAGAGTACGCCGAAGAACAGGAACTATACGACCCGTAAGTTTGAGCCCGCTCGAGGAAGATATCCTCCAGACTTGCTGATACACAACTTTACTTCCAGGAAGTTGAATTTCGTCGATCGAATCTTAACAGCTATCGCTCGCTTCGAGAGAACTCGCAAACTTACCCCTGAGCGCCGCGATATTCTATACAAGTACCTCGCGTACGGTGGCCTATCCGTGGGACAAAAGATCGGCCAAGGAAGTTTCGACACTGAAGGACTGTCCAAAGTAGAGGTTGCACAGGCTCTCTCGGAAGTCTCTGTTAGTGAGGACATGCGCGGCCTGGACACCGAAACAAGTCTATACGAGGTCGACTTCCTCGGCTGCATTAAGAGCTTCCTCAGCCGCCGTACTAAGCAGATCTGGGGCCTCGAGACTAGAGAACAGGTCGACGTCATCTGTACGACAATCGAACGCTTCTTTGACTACCTGCTCCAACACGATGTCTGCCGCGAATACAACGAGGACATCCTCGCGTCGCGGGCCTTCTGCCGCGGCGCGGCAGCTGAGCTCTGGGATGCGGCCGAAGCCCTCCGCCGCCTGCCCGGAGACTTCAACATCGCCTGCTCGACGCTCTTCGATGGGAGCTATGCTCACAACTACGACGGCGAATCGTGGTGGGGCAAAGACGATGAAGAGGGTCCCGTCTTCGTGGGCATGCAGCCCGAAGAAGCACAACAGATTGTCAAGTTCGGGGTCGCGGGCGCGGCCACGGAAAACGTCTACCTCGGATTCCTGGACGGCGTCCAGGAGCGAGCGCCATTGATGCTCAACGTGATCGACATCCAAGAACACGCCAGCTTCGAGATCACAAAAATCGACCCGCCCTCCAAACAATGCAAGCAGATCTACACCTCACACTCGACGCAGTTCCGCCCCGTCGGCCGCGTGACGGCGAAACCATGGCGTAACCCAGTTGCTCCGCCCGAAGACCTCACTGCGGCCGAGAGAGAAGCCGAAGCATCGTCTCTGGCGGCTGCGGCATCCTCAACCACCCCAACAGCCGAGTACGTCTTCTTTGTCGAATCGATCCTCCAGTCCATGTTGCGCGTCGGGACCAAGATTGAGGCCACGATCCGGACTCTCGGCTGCGGAATCATGTTCTTCGACCAGGTGCTTAACGTGTTCCCCTCGTTCGACGAGTTCATTCTCAATGAGATGTTGATCGGGTGGAAATCGCCCAAGCCAATGAAGGGAGCGATTGACTATGTCTCCGAAGAGGACAGCGACGATGGGGAAGAAGGAGAGGAAGACGACAATGTCAAGAACCGTGCACGTGCAGTTGAAACCGCGAAGGATTCATCGGTCCCTAATGCCGGAGAGACGAAGGAAGGCGACGCGGACGCGGCCAACGATGCAGTCTACAATGAAGGCGACGATCCGTATTGAGAAGTCTGGCGGTGGGGGAGGTTCTTGCTCCACGGGCTGTTTGAGACTGGCCTGACGCTGTGACTGAGAATGAACTGGGTGACTGGCAATTAAAAAGCAGCCATGACGAGCATACCAACCAGCGCGGTGTTCCTCCGTACATTAAGCCCCGAGAGTCTCACGTAGCCCTGGCTCCTCCCCAGCAGACCAGCACGGTAGAGATTACACTACGTGTGATCCATGCGAGCTGTCCGCGTGTAGGAGTGTGCATCTGTGTCTGCAGGATGTGAATTCGCGGATATAGCGACAGAACAGTACCTCCTCCTTTCCTCCTTGCTATATATTCAATTCAGTCGTCCAACGCGTTTCGGCTTCGGCTTCGGTTCTAATGTTTACCATATGTCGTAGTGGCAAGATGCTCAGATATCGGACGCCCCAATATCCTACGCATTTGGACGTCCCGAAGCTGAGCTCTACGCACACAGATACGCGTGCCAGACCCTTCACTGCGTCAATACTTCAAGGCTTCAATGCTCTGGTCTGATTTCCTGAAATATGGCAGTCCGACCTACGGACGAATACGTTGGAAAAGAAGAACTTGAATTTTTAAACCTCGTGGCGGGTCCGAGTATCAGCGTCAGCATCGACATCAGACAGAGAAAAGAGGACGCCTGCTCTCGCTCCTGCTACACATATATATCCTGACCCGCCACGCTGCGCTGCGCCGAGCTGAACTATCCGCGCTTTTCGTCGCCCTCGTCAAAACAAAAAGCAGTGTGCAACCGCCCGTATATGGGGTCCAAGGTGCCGTGACCGTGATTGGGACCCTGAGCATGCACATGTACACCGCGTATATTCCCGACATCCACGCGAGTATCTACTGCCAGGCCGTCAAATCCACCCAAGGCACGCCGTCGTGCCTTTTCCCGTTCGAGCCATCGTCGGGCGTCACCACCACCGCCCGCCCCGGCCTCAATCTTGCCCATGCTCGCGCCCGCAACGCAGAGAAGATCTTGAATAGCGATGTCCTAACTCAGCCGATTCAAGACCTTCTTGCCGAGCATCAGCACGCTCTTCCTCCGATTGATATCCGTGTCACGCTCGGTACCGTCGTTTTCATTCCCACCCGGTCCGGCCAAAGCGCCCGCGAAAGAGGCCCTCCGCGCAGGCGTGTCCATTCCATCGCCGGCGGTATCCACTTTTGCACATGCATTGGCATCTGCAAAAACATCGTCGGCGCTGTGTGCCGCAGATTTCTCCTTCTCTCTGTCCCTGTCATTATCCTTGTCTTTGTCCTTGTGGCTGGATTGAGACTCCGATCGTTCTCGATGGTGTTCCTTCTCCTTGTGCGACTCGCTTTTGATGAGGCTCAAGCCACCAAAGTGCACGCGCGCCTTGACCGTGTCGCCACTGAAATGCCGGCCAATCGTGTCTTTGAGCAGTGACCTGGCCGGCCCATGCGAGGTAGATGGCGGAGTCGAGGTGATGGTTGGCGTCATCGCAAGACTGGGAGACGAGGAGGGCACAGAAGAGGGGTGTGCTGATGAGGGCCGTCGCTGTGAGAACAGAGACGATGAACTGCTGAAAATGCCACTTGCTCCAGATCCGCCGGTTGGTACCGAGCCTGCTGTCCCGGGGATGGACCGTGCAGTCGGCACCGTCATCGCACTGCCTGTCGCGCCTGTGTTGGGCAGGTTGATCCCACTTGACCAACTTCCACTTCTCAGGAGCGGCGATGGCCCATGGAACGTCCCATTCTTATGAGGACCGGTTGTCCCCGGTGGACTCTGGAACGTGATGCCCGAATCCAGATCGTCGTCTTTCCCGTCCTGGCTGAAACTGTACAGACTGGCCGATTCGCTCGTCCCGGAGAGTTGGAGGTTGATATCGCTGTTCGGAATCGTGCTGGAGTGCGCTATCTCTTTGAGCCTCTCAACCTGCTTTTTGCTGGGTCTGTGATGAGTAAATTTATTGCCGATGATCGCGCCCGTGTGAGAGATCAGTGCTCTTATCACGTCCTTCTTAAGCCGGAGCGCAAGATCCAGATTGCTCCATGTCTTGTTCCGATATTCGAGAGTTGGCATGCGGAACACAAAGTCGTGGAGGTCCTCGAAGTTGCGGTCTGATTTGCCCTTGTAGGAGAGACAGACCACGAAGCTGTTGAGTTTCACGTGGGCGAGCGTCATATAATTAGACGCGCGGGACATCATCTGGCTCAGATCGTCGTTGGCGGCTTTATCTTTCTTGTCCTTTTTGGCGATGCCGGAGCCAAGGTTGAAGCGTTTCTTCTCAGCTTCACCGTTCCCCAGGGCGACGAGACTCGTGGAGGAGGCGTCATTTTTCTTCGTCGAGCGCAGGCTGCCGGACGAGCCTTTGCGAGAAGGCTCCTTGAGGACGGAACGCGCATTGGAGTGGTTGAAATGCCTGAAAAACTTGTGATGCTCACTTGAAATTCCGAGCCCTTTGTTCTTGCTGTGCGAGTTATGCTTCTCATCGTAGTCCAGGCCGTATGTCGGCCTGAGTCTCCTGGCCACAGCGCCTGGCGACGGTCCCCGTGCTTTATCTGCGGTCGACTTGTCCAGGCCTTCTCCCGACATCAGGGCGCTGTGTGCCTCGACGAATTCCTGGTCGTCTTCGGCATCGGTAGGTTCCATGTTCCTGACCATCAGAGGCGAGAAGTTGCCACCCTCGAAGGCATCAGACCCGGAGCTGGGGAAGATATACTCGAAGAGCTTCTTGGCGAGTTCACGCTCCAGTTGGACTTTGAGTGGGAACACGGTGACTTGGAAGTGTTCCAGGACCGGTATGCCCGCGATAGCCTCAAGCATGTACCAATGCACTTGAAGCATCTTCTGGAGTTCCATAATGCTGGGTCGTCTGTCCTTGTCTGACGCTTCGTCGTAAGGTCCGATGATCTCGGGATACAGCGCGTTGGGAAGCAGGTTCCAGCCTCGGATATGCTCAATCTCGAGGGCGTTGTGGTTCGATCCATCGGTGTTGTCAATCCGCTCATAGGCAGCATTGCCCAGCTGAAACTCGAGCAGAGGCTCGTCCTTGTCCCGCATCAGGTGCCACACAATTTCGGAAGCACTCAGATACCACCGTAGAATACCACTGGTTTGCGAAGCCTTCCGATCTTCGCTCTTCTGCTGCGACGTGTTGATGGCTTTCATGATAAAGAACAGTTCGTCTTCACAGCTGGCGAGATCTTTCTCGAGATTGATTCGATCCTGCCAACCGTGTTTGTCGAGGTATTTCGCGTTGATTTGGAAGTGGAGTTTGATGTCTTCAAGCTGACGGATCCGTTCCTGCAAGCTCTCGGCCATCTCAGGGGCTCCTCGCAGATCGCTGAAGTCGGAGGCAAGCATGATCTTCTCCAGCCGTTCGCTCCTCGTCTTCTCCAATGGTTCGCTGTACAACAACAGGTCGAGCACTATGATATACATGGCATAGTACTGGGTCGAATCGCATCGTACACGAATCCGGGGGAAGTCGACCCATAGTTGATCAATCCGATTCTCGCTACGCGCTACGTCGTCCATCCCGCCATCTTCGTTGCTTTCGACTTCTTCGTTGTATTTCAGCCGGAGCGGATTGTATTTCTCATATCGAAGGCCGGCCGAAGTCTTTTGAATAACTCTCTGGAATCCGAACGGTTCGAGATGGAAGTCGAACATGGCCTCAAGGGAAACCCACGGGGGCCAGGACGAACCCGGGCTGTTGCCATATCTGTTGCCAGAATAGAGATGGAGGTATTTGGCCAGCGTCTTCTGAGTCGCTACGAAGAACTGGGCGCCGTCCATATCTAGCGCAAACCGGCGTTGTACGAGCCCACTGACGTCGTCTGACATGCGAGCCTTGTCCATGATCGACACGACTTTCAACTGCATCCCTTTGGCCGATATCAGCACGATCGCCTTAGTGTTCTTCTCGCTTTGAAGTTGGATCTGAGGAGCAATTAGGCGGAGATGATAGCTGTTCATTGCTTGAAAGTTCTCCGCGATCTTCTCAGCAGGGTCGGTGGCGGAAGCCCTGGTTTCTAGATTGGCGTCACCGTTGACAGGCGACTCGGAAGAACTCTCCTCAGCATCAGGTGCGTGGACAAATCGCTTGACGTCGTTCAAAAGCTGCATGATCCGATCTTCTATCACGGAATCTTCGTCTTTCTCTTCACTGGGCGAGATGATGCTCGGCGTAGGCGCCATGGGAGTGTGTTGCTTCTTCTCTTGCCGGCGTCGCGCGTCTTTTGCTCGTGCTTGCTCGTCCACAATGTCGAGGATGAACTTGACCGCGCGGCGTGACATGTAGTACACGAAACCTCGGCGTTGGCTGACCTGATGACTATAACGAAGGATGATGTTGCGGAGGGAGTTGTTCCATTTCAACTGGACATTGTGAATGATGAAGCGGTTGTTGAAATCACTCGCAAACTCATCATGAGGCGCCGAGTACAGACCGTCCATGTCCATGTGGGCGCCAGCGCTTTGACCATCCGAATCAGGTATAGACTTCGTCGTGCTTCCATTGGCCTCTGGGGAGTGGTCCGGTTGATGAGCGTCGCCAGGATTCGCGTGGCCCATAAGGCGACGGAGCCCGTGCTGGAGGAACCGTCGCTTGCTCTCCAACTCTTTCTGTTGTGCGATGAGCAGGTCTTGCTTGTCTCGAAACGCTCGGTCGCGATCTCCATCGCGAATCACGAGGAGCTCATGTTCGTTCATGATACGGACATGTGTTTGCAGCCGGTCCTCCAGATCGTGCAGACGTGTCTCGATCAGGTTCATCTGCACCTTTCTCGGATCGTTGTCGCGGCCCATGACACAGAAGTGCGTGTCTTCCTCTCCGAAGGGGCTAGTCCGAGACGCGTCTCCTTGGATCGCGCCTCCATGGTCGGTTTGTCGGAAGTATGTGAAACGTGGTGTGAAGGCCAGCGGCAGAATCTTGGTCTCTGGATTCGACTCGGCGGGCAAGACCCAGTCCAGTTCGACAAAGTCGTCCATATCAATCCACGAGAGATCTTGATCGGGGATGGTGAACTGGGACAGGTCGATGTTCTCGGGAACCTCTCCCAAGGAAGCCAGCTTCTCATCGCTAGCTTTCGCAAGATCTTCTGCTGTGGTTCCTGCGATGAGCGCGGCAACAGCTCTCAAGTCTGCCCGCACAAAGTCGAGTTCTGTTTTGTTGATCTTCATGCCGCTTGTCCTCATGTGTTTTGCTCTGCCCTTTGCCATCGTGTTGAAGTATTCCCGACGCTGGTGGAGGTCCAGCATGAAACTGTCGATCTTGATCTTCAAGCCAGTGGCAGACACAACATCTGCCTGGTAGTCCTCGGCGTCTTTGTGTTTGTAGACGTGTGATATGAAGAGTGGCGACAGAAGAAGATTGTATTTGATCGTGGCGAGGTGGCGGCCGAACTTTTTGCTTGTCTTGCCCGGATCCCGCCATAGGGAGCCTTGACGTACAGGCAGGGACATGACGCCGGAAAACGTCGACCACCAGTTAAAGAAATGCGAGAAGAACTTCGGACTCAGGTGGACGCTGTTATAGCTTTCCGAGGGCGTTGATTCAGCACCGATCCAATTTCTGTCAAACGGTGCAGCCACAGCAATGGACAGGTGAACATGGTGACTCCGGAAACCGCGGAATGCGTCGTACGTGTCCAAGTCCACGTCGTGGAGGGACAGCGGATTCTTCAACACCACATCGTAGTGCGGTCTGAACTCGGAGCTGCGTATACCGTCCGCAATATCCCGTTCGAAAACCAGGCCGGCAGTCCACTGCACATTCCCCGACAGTTTCATGATGACCTTCTTGAACAGGGCCGCGTTCTTTCCGGTGCTGCTAACGCTGGACGCGCTGTCCGAGTCAGTTCTCATCTGCTGCTCAGAGGATTTGCGAGCTTCATGGCTGTAGTCCGGGACAGCCAACACAAATTCGCCACTTTTCACCATCATGAATTCGCGTGGGTCATCGACTTGGTGGATGAGCCACTGTACATCGTTCCGCCAGCACATGACGAAGCCAGCGCCGTACCCGGTGACAACGTAGGGATCCCTAGTGCCTTTGAGTCGAAACTGGACATCACCGTCGCCTTTCCAGTTGACAACAAGCCTGGAATGAAAGCTTAGCCGAATCTTGTCCCAGAAGCCGACCCTTTCTGAAGGATCTATTTCAGGTTTGGTGAAGCTCTCGATGATCATCATCATGTCCTGGATGACGGGCTGGTATGACGTGCCCCACGAGATGGTGGTTGGCAGGCTAGTATTGATGTCAATGACAGGCTTTGAGTAGGTCTTGACAGGTGCAACGGTCCTCCTCACATCTATGGCGAAAGCTGGGATTTCTTCCCCGCTGAGTCCATGCTGTCCTTTAGGTACGATCTCGACTTTGATGTGCCTCGTCGACCTTTCATCTCGAAACTCTTCTGCAATGACAAAGTCTGATCTAATAGACCAACTGGGCAAGCGAGCCGGCTGTCCCGGGCGTATAGCGGGTATGTGGAGAAGGTTCAGGGGATAGTCGCGAAGGAAGACGCGAGCTTCGCCCATGTCGAGACTGAGGCTGATGGGGACGAGGAGTCCATACTGCATGTCGTATGGCATGCCTTTCCCAATCTCGTGGATGAATTTGGGCAGCTCCGCATCGGGAAACGACGGTTTGTCAATGATGAGGTGTAAGTCGCTGATTATGACGGTCATCAGCCCTGGACGGTTTGGAATGCCTAGGATTGTCTCTGCCTCCTGCTCATCGTGCGGCGGTTCGTCTGCACCACTGAACATCTGACGGACACTCTTGACAGCGTTGTTCTGCAGCCGCAGCATAAAGTCGATCCGGCGTTTCCAGCTGCGAGAGTTATGCTCTTGGAGCTTCTCCCATGCTTCGCTTGCCTCGATTTTCGCATCACTTGTCAGCGCGCACACACCATCACGATCGTACCGGATCTGGCGCGACCCTCTGCCACGTCTTCCCCTGGACGTCGATCGCTTCCTTGGCGTTGTATCTACACTGCGTGACCGCCGAGGGTGGTGGTTGGAAGAGGCATTGGGTGATCCGCCCCGGCTTGAATGTGCCGAGTGAGCTCGCAGGCGAGAAGATGACCGGGGCCGTCTTTCTTCGTTCATTCGCTTAACCTTCAGTCGATAAGCATCCATACGAGCAAGCCGTTGTTTCTGCTCAACCAGGCCAACGTGGTAGATCATGCCCAGTTTCCACTCAAATGGATCATCTTCAAACTCGAAGCACAGAGCTTTGGTCCGAACCGATATTCGAGGTACCTTCTTGGCAGGCTCAGGGTGTTTGGCTAGTACATACTCGTTCGACCGTGTCTTGAATCGGTGATGCAGCTGTTTCATCGCTTTGCCGGTGTTGATGAAGTTGTCAAAAACCTTGTACATCTCGAGCCCATGCGGGACTCCGAGGCGAATGAAATCAGTGGCAACGTCAATGGTCTTCTCTTCAACCACGCCATGCTGAGTCTTCTTCTTAGTATGGCGGAGATCAACCCTGAGGCTACTGATGCTCACAACTCGCGCCCAGACTCGCTTAAGATGCGGCGCTTCTGCATGCAAGCGTGCCAGCTCGGCTCTTAGGAAAGGTGGCGACCATCTGTGTCGGCCACCTGTAAGCTGGTAGATTTGAAGCATCATCGGCGGATCGTGTGGCAAGTGAGCCTTGATTTGAACATAATGGGCTTTGATGTCAACAGCAAACAGCTCTGCGTCCAAGGGTACTGGTACATGCTCAACGGCGCTCTCCTTGTGAGTTAGGCTGATATGGTGTGCCGCCTCCCGGTGAAGTGGTACTGGTCCAAGGAAAGCTTCTTTCACCACGAAGCCTCCAACGCCGATTGAGTAGTATCTGTAAAGAGAGAAATCTAGATAGAAGGCCCGGATAGCTGAATGGATATGGAAGAGCGGCCCCTGCTGGTCTCTGGACGTGCTGAAAGCAACTTCCAGTCTAGGCACGGAGAGAAACGGAGCAGGCTCCCAGGACTCGGCGGACTCGATGATGAAGCCCTCAAAGCCCTTGATGTGACATGCGAGCCGTCTCCCGTCCGTAGGGTCACTGTGACGGTGCCTGGAGTGTGTCGGCGGAGGAGAAGAAGAAGAAACGGTTTTAGTGGGCGAGAAGTGCTCGTCGTAGCGGACCGAGGTACTAACTTTTCGTCCCTTGGGTTTCCGGCTGGTCTCTGACTTTGCTGATGTATACTGCGCCGACCACGATTCGAGCTCCAAGGCGACTCCTCGCGTTTGAGTAGAGACACTTGCGTCGACACCAGCAGCCTCGAAACTGCAACCGGAGCCTTCGAAACTTGCCTCAATAAGCCAAGCGGGCAGCTTTCGCAAGAAGGCGACACGTGGAGGCTTCTGAACGAGTTTCTGCGACGGGGAGTGGGTCTTGAAATGCTTCACTATGTTGTAGAGCGCTTTGCTCACTTCCTCTCGCACCATGAGAACGGAGAAAGTTCGCAGGTTGCCTTGAAGGACGACGGCAACCTCTTTTGAAGCCGTTAGTTGGATCTTTAGTTCCAGGGCTTCGGTGATGATCAGATTGTGTCTTGTTCCCGTGGAAGCCTGGTAATATAACTTGTGTGACATAACGCGAAAGCTTGAACCAAGAGAATAAAGAAGCTCGCCTCCTGCCGAATGAGAAGACTCGAGGTCGAGGGATATTGAGGATATGGAGGATATGATCATGTCATATTCGCCCGGAGCGGCATGGGCAGAATTTGCGACGGGTAAGACGAATCTGAGCACTGGTTCATGGACTGAGAACTTGATGCTCGCCTTCGGAAGTAACCTGGAAATGAGACGATGTCGACTGTGAGGGGTCTCTTGGGAGCGGTCTTCGTGGGTGTGGGCGACAGCGAGCAGTTTCATCAGGTGCTGAGGTGCCAGATCGAGAGAAGGGGACGTGACAACCAGGTTAGCAAACAGGATGTTGGTGTTCCTCTCGGCAACATCTCGATCTTGGGTGAAGCTCATTGTCTTTGCTGGCAAGGTCGTCCTGATTGTGGTAGTTGCCATCGGAATGTACATGATCCTGTTCGGACGGGAATCATCTTCATCAAGGCTGACCGAGATAGACAGAGCAGCAAGCAGGGCTTGGTGAGCGATGTCCTCCCGCTGGAAATACATTCGGTGAGCGGGGGAATTCTGCTCGAGACGATGCAGGTCAACGCCAATCTCGTGGATGACAACGTTGGCTATCAGAGGAAGATTGGCTTGTCTGAGCGATTCGATCTCTTTCGAGATTCGCACGAAGCTCATTCCGATCTGGACCTCTTGGACGCTCTGAAGGGTCGATCGGAGAAACTCTTTCGACTCGGCTACCGTCTGAACAATGGCTGCCTCGCGGCTGCCAGGACTATCCAGTTCTCCCGCCACATCCTCAAAGGAAATCTCGTCGACAGGACTCAGTACGTCGGGTTGTTCCGGGCCCTTTGCCAACCTTTTGCCCTTGCGTGAGAAGTGGATTAGTTCATCCACTGGGACGTAGAGACGACCACCCTTGATTGCAATCGAAGTGTCCCGGAGCCCTTCCCGATCTCTGTACAATAGTCCATGGACGTTGATTGTCATGGCATCAAGAACTTCAATCGGATCTCGACCACCCACGCCCAGAAGGATGCTGTTGACCGTAAAGACCCATTCTGCCGGCCTTTGATCTCCCAGAGGATCCTTCTTGTGTCGGAAGAGGCGGCCCCGATCCAAGAGCTTCCGCCTCGTGTAGACAGCAGCTGTGAAGGACGAGACTTGCACATAGCCCACTCCGACAATTTCCGCCGAGGTGTTCAAAGCGATGATGTCGAACATGCGCAAAAGGTGGATTTGACGGTGTAGGCGCTTGATGCTCTCTTTGGTCTTAGTTAACCTCTTCCACACCTGACTTTGGTCCGGGGAACGTTTTCTGCGGTGTCCCTGTGTATCGTCCTTGCGATCCTGCTTTTCCTCGTTGACTTTTGGCGCTTCTCCAGTGGGCTCCAAAGCGGCCGGATCGAGGGTCACCTTGAGTTCTTCGAACACAAGGCTGATCCATGTCGGTTGAGCAAACGTCGGGCGGTGTATACTGAGGCCGAGTCCCCGCAGGTCAATTCGCAAGCCTTCTCTGGGAGCATAGGAGATGTGCCTCAGACTGGAGAGGCCAATGCGCTGAATGGATATGCCGGTCGCAACCCGCAGGATTGCCAGGAGGATGAAGGACGACAGATAGAGGAGGAGAAGAACAGCAGCAACCGATGTCGCATTGACGAGAGGCATCTTGGGACCCCGGCACTAGGCCCCAGTGTTCCAGCACCGCCCGAGGAAAGACAAGTGAATCCAGGCGTGCGCTCGTTCATGTCATCTGCGTCGGCAGCCGAGGCGCTCACTGTAGAGACAGCACTCCTTTCGAGCCCACATAGTCGGCGGCGCCTTCACAATAATTCTTTTCATAACAGTGGTAGGCAGATGCGATCGAGGAATGGGTGGAGCGAGATTTAGGACGGAGTTCGGGTCTGTGAAGATATGCGGGGATTGTGAACAATGTCGTGTTCGCCGTGGACGCGTCGGAGCAATCGCGTGGATGTTTGCCTCGCCGAGGGAGTGAGCGACAAAGTGCAGTCGTGCGACAGTGGTGAACAGAAGTGCCGGCGTGGCCGGTCAATGTCAGTGTTCATAAGAGGGATGCAGCAATGCCATTGCAGATTGCGGGCGCAGATTCGGGGCGATCGGGGAGGATGACATGCAGCCCAAAGCAGCCATCCATGATGACTCAGCCTGCGCAGAACGATGAGCATGGAGATGATCAAGCTCATATGCTTATTGAAGCATCCCCTCTACGGCACTTGAAAGCACACACTAACAGGCGACTGCCCAATGATATCAAGTTCGTTCCCCTTCCACCGTTTGTGATATCCCGTATCCCACCCACTTCTACAGAATCAACTCGATCCGCTCCCGGCCTAGATCCTTGCTAGCCAGCATCATATGCCTCCCTGGCCGTTACTTGACCTGCCGAATACATGTCTCGTTTTGGCTCCTGCAGCTCTCCCGCACTTTGGCGTCGTACGATTACCTTCGTTGAGTAGGAACCTCTCCACCCGACTAATAACGGCTGAGAGTCTCTCGCATCCCCGGCCCAGCTGGTTGTATGATTGCCGCTGCGAGCTTATTGGTGACTCCGAGCTGGCTTCTCATCCGCCCTCAGTTAGTAGCCACAGCTTCTACAGACAATTGTCAAGATGAAGTGGTCAATCTGACCGATACATAGCAGATTCCAGATTCTAGAATTGGATCTCAGCTCGGACGGTCTTTGAGTGATTCTTGCTGAACCCGCGAGTGTTGCATTCTGGCCGCTTGAAGATCGGCTATCTGGTCGTCCAGGACGGCAATCTCGACGTCGACTTTGAGGAGCTTGTCGAGGAGCAAATCTTCATACTCTTGGTCGGAAAGTGACTTCATAGGACTCAGCGCCGCAATCTTGTTTCTGAAGCCGGAAGCCACCCCGGAAAAGGGCGAGGAGCCTTGCATGGCAATCAGTCCTGTTTGCGACACGGCAGCGAGGACCCCGAGCATGATGCTTCCTGTCACCACGCTTCCTCGAGGCACTGAAGTGGTCAGAAAGGCGCGCTCGTCAGCGATCATGCACCACTTACGGAAGGACGCAGCTACTGCTCCAGAACATGATCCCGCCATACCACTGGCGGCAATCTTGTGAAGGCTTTTATCATTCGAGAGTGGACCTGAGAGCAAAACACCTCGGCAGTCTAGAATATGTCAGTTGAGACGGAAAGCTTGACGGACAGGCTTACGGACAGAAGAATGTGGTCCCCGCGGTGAACCATTGCGTCGCAGCTAACGAAGTGTATGCCAACGGACTTGAAGTCTGGATGAGGGTTCCAGCGATGCTCCCGTACGCCGCACCACACGCTCCTTTTACAATAGTCAGTGGACCGCTAATGCGTCCCTTGAGTCCAGCATGTTGCTTACCTGCGGCGGCTCCCACATAGAGTGAAGGCACAAATGGCTTCCAAAATATGTCTCCTTTTACTCCAGCATGTAGAAGGCCCTGCTCCTCTGGCATGGTGAATTGTATGGACGTAGGGCGGGGGGTGATTGATGCGTGACGGCTGGATGGGTATTTGCGGAATGCAGACCCGCCAAGACCCCCGGTTCTTTCCTCAACACGCTAAACCTAAACGGACAAAGATGGGGCTCCTGCCGCCTTTTGGCTACAGATTCTCTTTCTTCAGACAGACATTTCGTGCACATCCACTGCGCCGCCATCCACAAGGCCTCCGTTTCACCATCTATCATACACCCCAATTTCTAACTACGGTCTAGTCGGAGTGCGTTCATACACGTACTTCTTCTCGACATCTTCAGTCGCTCATCCGCTCAGTAGGGGTTGCACGATTTCAGTGCGACTGCTGAGATCCAACCGCAATCATGCGTATGACCCCATATTGTCCCACGGCGCGAGCTCTGGCGGTTCAAGGACTATGCGCTGACCGCTTGCAGCTCCCAAAAAGAACCAGAAGATGTCCCTCGGGACCTTCTTGCAGGACGAGAGTGCGTCCTCCGAACAAGGGAACTTCGACCGATCTGGCTCACTGACTCTTGGTTGCAGACTATGGCTCCTGGGCCGACGAGATGGAGGACATGCCTCTCCCCTGTAAGCACTAGTTCTGAGCCTGCCGTAGTTGCGCTCAATGAGAAAAACTCCTGTTGACGATTTGGTGAACCAGCAGCGTCTGACTCGCGGCCGAGCTATGGATCAGATCGACGAGCCTTTAGCACGGCTTCTGGCATGGGCAATGGCTATCAATCAGGTAAGTGTTCCTTTTGTATTACGGAACCATTCACGGTACTGATCTTGTGTCCTCAACAGAACGCCGCGACATGTATCCTTCGCGCGAACAACTCCCCCTTCCCACCCAACCTCCCTATACGGCTCATCTTGCAAACCTATCATTTGACGCTACTCAGGGCGATGTGAGCGACTTCTTCAAAGATTGCGAGGTTACCAATGTCCGCATTGTGGAAGATAAGCTGGATCGCAAGCCCAAGGGATTTGGTTATGTGGAATTCGCGACATTGGACGGACTCAAGGCTGCACTGGCTCTGAGCGGCAACAACTTGGCGGGCCGGCAGGTTCGCATCAGTGTTGCTGAACCACGTGAGTTGTTTGTGGCCGACATTTGAGATTGAGCTGACTTCCGGTTTAGCAAAAGACCGACAAGATACTCGAGACTTCAGTGACTGGTCGAGGAAAGGGCCCCTTCCAGATCTGCCGAACCAACGTCGAGTCTCCGAGAGGCCTGGGGGCTACGGCGGACGGGGCTTTACAAACGATAACGGGTCTGATGCTGGAAGTGAGCGAGGCAACCGGCGAGGGTTCGGAGGTGACGACGGTAAGGTCAGAGACTTCGGTAATTGGGAGAGAAAGGGGCCTCTATCTCCAGCCACCCCTGGCCCAACCTCTCTCCGGGAAGGTGGACGCCAGGGAAGCAAGGAGGGCTACAATTTTCGCAAGAACTCGCCATCTTGGGGCGAAGGGAGGTCTCAAGATGGGTCTCGGCCTCCACGCCGCGAATTCACCGAACGCCCACCCCCTGAGCGGCAGCCTACCGCTTCTGAGCTCGATAGCCAGTGGCGTTCGCGAATGAGGCCAGATGCTCCCAAAGCGCCCACTCCCGAAGCCAGTGAGCCGTCATCTCCTGCTCCTCCGGCAGCTCCAGCTACAAGACCGAAGCTCAACCTCCAGAAGAGAACAGTCTCCGAAGCCGATCCAGTTGCTTCTCCTGGCCCTGTTTCAGACGCAAAGGCAAGCCCATTCGGGGCAGCTCGTCCGGTTGACACCGCAGCCAAGGAAAAAGAAGTTGAAGAAAAACGACAGCTTGCTATTCGACAAAGAAAGGAAGCTGAAGACAAGGCCAAGGCCGAAAAGGCCGAGGAGAAGCGGTTGGCGAGGGAGAAGGCCGGCTCCGAGAAGGAGAAAGTCAAGGACGTTCCCACCAACGAAAGCAAAGAGGTTAATGAACAAAAGGAACCCGAGGCAGAAGACGAGGAGAACGAGGAACCTGCACAGCCCACACCCAAATTTGACATTTTACGACGAGCTGATTCCGGCATGAATGATATGGTTGCTGATGAGGACAACGACGACGGTGAAGAGCAGGTACAACCGACCAACGACAAAGCAGTGAAGCCCAAGGAGATTGTACGAACACCAACAGCTAGCAAGGCCAACGGCTCCTGGAGGAATGGCGCAGCCAACCAACCCCCTGCCAAGAGCACCGCGGCAGAAATCGAAGAGGATGGCTGGAGCACCGTCTCGAAGCCAAAGAAGCAAAGCAACCGCCGATATGGACCGGCCAGGGCAGCTGCCTCCTAAGAACCTGGCATAGTCGAATTTGGGTTATAACTGGCCGGCTGCTCTCGGCATTCGCCGTGTCAGAGGCTCATCCTCGATTGCCTTGTACATCACCTTGTTCTCTTGCCATCTCTGGTCGATCTCCTGCTTTCGAAGTACAGCCGGAGGGAAGGCAGATCTTAGCAATTTTGGCTATTCTCAATCGTTATTGCTTTTCGAGCATTGAGGAGTCGGCCGGCGGAAAAGCGTGGCTTCGGATGATAACAAGCGCCGTTGCAGAGACGGGCATCGGAGGCATGATCAGGGTCGGAAAATTGAAGAGACAGGCTCGACAGGCTCTCGACTTGTACCTACGCACGTCCACTCAAGGCTCGGTGATGGGGGCCAGCAGATCACAGCGCTTCTTAGAGGGCTCAATCATAGAACAAATACTTCACTTTGACCATTCGTGTTTTCACGGGAGTTTGCTGGCTGGCTCAAGTCGCACTGAGGCGTAGAACGGTGCAATCAACACAGCGACAGGACGGTCAGTCAATGACTGTCCGTTGAGCAAGAGCCTTTTCCATTGCTGTTACCCGCATTCCGTGTTCTGGTTTCGAGTCGACTGCCCCGCCCTGGTCTAAACTTTCAGCCAATCAGGAGTGAACTGAAAGTGAGCGTTGCCAAGGCCACAGCGCCAGTTTCGGTGACTCTCAGTAGTATCAAAAAGTCCTCGCTCGAACTCGAACAGCACCTCAAACTGATCCCATCGCTGCCACATGTCCTCGCTGCAATCGGAAATGGAGCGGAAGCAATGGCAAAGACCCTCGACTCTCTAATAGAATTCTTGGTTGGCGAAATCGCAGCCCAATTCCAAGGTAATGGACTTCATCGATTCCTCGCCCTGGCCTCGGTCCCACGAGCGGCGTTGCCCCACCGCCGTGCATCTCTCCCCTGACGAGTCATAGCCGGGCTAACTCGCTCATCTCTGCATAGGCTTGACTATTAATGATATTGCGATATCGATCTCCGCTTTCTATGCTCGTTCTGCCAAAGAGCCTGGATCGGATTCGGGGTCGGAGCCAACAACCGTAGACCGACACGTCACGGTCGATCGAGCACTCCTTTCAAAGGTCTGGTTATGGCTAGGTCGACACCCAGACGTATCTATCGGGGACAATGGACGCTACAACAAGACACCCTTGGCTCAGGTCGAGTCAGAATTTCCCGGATACGTCGATTACAGTGCTATAGGCGGCCAGCCTTCATCTGAGCGTGACTCCGGTCCAGGCGGTTCGCAACCGGGCAGCACCACGATTAAGGAACAACCAAAGAATAGGAGAACACGCGCCGCTGAAGGCCCACGTATCCGTCTCAAAGAAGAACGACTTTACCAGGCGATATGTGGGCATCCTCCAGATGCCAGAAGAGTTGCGCCTCTGGAATTTGCGCTCCTGACTTACATCACGGCGACGAGATCCGATGGGATCCTTCAGGGAGAACTTATCAGATTATCTGGTCAAGACAAGCGTTCTGTACCGAAGCGGACAGATGCGCTGCATAGCAAAGGGTATATCATCAAGGAGACCGTCTTCCACAGAGGTCTCCGTACTAGTCGTCTTACGCTGAAGAAGTTTGCGACATCCCATGCAGCGGGCGGCGACCCCTCCCAGGGCCATGGGACCATGCTGCGACACGTTGTTCGAAGAATATTTGACATACTCTCGAACCAAGGCCTTATACCTCAAAGCAGGCTAGCAGAAGAATTGAGTCTCCAGTCCTCGGCCAAGTCCGCTGTGCTTCAGAAAATCATACGACGGCTCGAGAAGCTCAAACTGGTCAAACGGGTTCGAACGGCAGTCGGTCCATCTGCGACCTCTGGTGACTTGCAGCATTTTGTGCAGCTTCTGCGTCATGCTGAACCCGAAGATTTAGAGAACTTCAACACTGAGCAATTGTCATTGGACCAGACGCTTGAAGAATTGACCACTGGTGGAAACGCTGGAGGTTTCTCTGGCATCAGTCCTGCAGAGTCTCCGGCAGCTGCTGATGATGAAGAGTTCTTAGAGGCCCCGCCGAAATCTGCAGCATGGAACCCCGATCGCTTGATGTCTAATATGCTAGTCGAGGCTATTCAGTCTGCTGGCAAACACGGCCTGTCCAATTCCGTATGTCATTGATCTTTTTGCATTTGCAGTAATGCTGACCATGACGACAGAGTGCACGGCATACGATCACAGGCGACTTTGTGCGCCGTCAGGTAGAAGCCCTCCTACACCGCGTCTCGTATGAGTCCTTGGTGGTCCAACCGCCGCATCTTCGACATCTTGCCATTGTCCGCCATGCAGTAACAGAGGACGGTATTACAAGATGGATACACTACTCATGGAACGAGTTCAAACAACGGGCCGCAGAATCAGGCATCGACCTCTCGGAAATTCCAGGCTCAAAGCAGGCTCTAAAATCCTTAAAACAACAAGATTCCGATGCCCGTGACAATGGTGCAGTGGCACAGCCTTCCAACCCCGATGATTTCGGGTTTCCCGTCCAAAGCTCACCGCCGCTCCAAGTCAGGGGGGGTGAAGCCACCTTTTCGAGTCTTGTCCAGGCAGCCGCGGCTGGGGATGTCCCAGCACGAAGGGGAGAGCTAGTCGTTGCTAGGAGGGGAATAAAATTTGTCTTAGATATGCGCGATGAACTGCCGGCCTTGCCTCGCACCTCGGATCGAGCTCCTCGTTCAACATCGAGATCCCAACCACCCTCAGTTCCTCGACAACCGCCCAACCGGAAGACGACCACCAATGACAATATTGAAGTTCCTCTCGGCCGTCCTCGCAAATACATGCGAGGAACGGAGAAATTCTGGCGTATGCAATTCAAGCAAGCTAGACTGGGTGCCGGTCATGCCGAGAACACCGTGAAGAAGGGAAACATGAGAGATCCAGTTGTCAAAGCCTTATACGCCGGTCGTCCTGCGGACTTTGATCAGACGTTGGTCAAAGCACTCGACGCCAAATTGCCGGTTCCTCTCAGCGCAGCCGAGATAGGCGAGCACTGGATAATTTCGACCAGAAACATCCTTAATCGTCCGTCAGAAGGCGTCTATATGTCCCCGAGCGGCTTGCGTTGGGACAACTTCGGAAAGCTTTCTCGTGTTATGATTGTCAAAACACCACGTCTGGCCTCGGTTGACTTCGTTGACAGAAGTGAGGTTCATCCTTGGCAACGTTGGCCGTCCAGCGCATCACACAGTTTCGCGTACCGGCGATACTACCCCAACCTGCCAGCCAAGCCGCGTCGCCCTCCACGCCCACCGTCTAACCCGAAACCTCACCTAGAGACGAAGTCTGGCGGAACGCCCGAGGTCAACACGCCACGGCCACGCTTGGGTGTATTTTATGCGGAACCGGGAGGGGTAACAAAGCCGTCTTTTGGCGTCAAAAACCCTGCCCACGACGATGTCCCAGTCGATTTAACGAGGAACTCAACGGATGGAGAGAAAAGTCTTCTACAACAACAGGCTAATGACGCGAAAAGAGCTACGACAGGTGTCCCTTTGGTCGAGGCTATTCCCAGCGAACAGAGCCAGATCATCCGGGGGAACGATGGAAGCCTACCCGACAATGACAACATTTCAGAGGCGCCGACCCCGTCGAAAGATACAAGCATTCAGATGTCGCCTGTCAGACCATCTCGAAAGCGCAAACCAACGGAAAAGGCCGGCCAGTTGTTAGAGACTAAGCAAGCTAGAACTATGCGCCTATCCTCCGAGACAAGATCAATGTCTCCCGAAGGATCTACCACCGTGCAGGTTGTTGATGGAATGGGGGTCCCCGACGACCACCCTGTATCCTTGGCAGGTATTGTGGCAGCTGCTGTTTCACCAAGTCCTTCTTTTACATCGCTACTACCAGACGAACCTGCAACAGTGCAGGGCTACAGCAATGTCTCTGGCAGTAGACCTCCTACAGCGGCGCCAACCAGGAAATCTACGCCACTACTACGGAAGGGCACAAGCGAACCCCCTGAAGCTGATGTATTACGCACACCCGCGAAACAGAAACGTAATAGCGGAGCCCATGCTATGTGTCGCAAGGTCGTACTGGAGCTTGTTAAGATGACAGCTGGAGCTGTCCCTAATGATCACATTACCTTGAGGCGTATCTCGGCCGCCCGGTGGCAAGAAGCCGGAGAGGAGGACAGGCCTTTGCTCAAGACCATGAAAGCTGCGGTCAAGTCATTGTGCGAGTCGGGCAAATTGAGGTCGGTTACATTCAGCTTTCGAGGCAAGTCCACCACAATGGTCAAAGGTTCGGTGATCTTCCTGCCGAGCATACGCCCCGAGTCTCAAATAGTTGAGGACGTCAAGCAGGCGATCAAAGACGCCCACCCTGTGGATTACATCCCGCCGGAATGGATTGCCGAGGGATGCCGTCCACCTCTTTTCAACAAAAACGCCCCAAGCAGGGTCCCACAACTCGAGGATGATATTCAAGCGGGCGTAGCCACAAGACGGCGGGCAGCTTCGACTGACACCGACGATAGGCCGGCGAAGCGACAGCGAAGAGCTTCATCCGCTGCGACGGACACAAACCTGGCCTCTGTGGTTGATGCACGCCTGGGGGGTCAATCGAAGCCACCACTTGAACCACTGCCAGAGACTGCAGCAACAGGCTTCGTTACACTGCAAGTCCCTTCCCTTGGTTCACATCCCGCTTATCAACTCTATGTCTGGCGGACCACATGCCCCGTCACCGCTTTGCTGTCCGATGCATCCGATAGGAACCCTTGGAGATCGAAGAGTGTTCAAGTGAAACCACGTCGAAAAAGGACACGGAATGCGGAATCCCAGTTGCCCGGTAAATTCCTTCTCTGGAAGAACTTCCCTTCGTCACTAGATGACATTCTCCAGCTTCCCGGTCTGGAATTGGACTTTGGGCAATTTGTATCAGAAGGTTTGGGTCCAGATTGGGAGCGCTTTGCATGTGAGGTTGAGGGTGTCCGTGCTTGGGAAGAACAGAAACCAGAGTCTGCCTCCGCCGTGAGGTCTCAATACGGCTTCATCAATCACATTGTCCCTGAAGCCTTCTACGCTGATGCAGAGATTCCGACAATGGTTGGATTCGAAGCGCTTGTCCACTTCGACCAGGATGGAAGGGAACTACAAAGTGCATATCCGCCTGCTGAATCATGGGCAACATTCGTGGATGCCCTACAAGCTTCGCCTGAAACAGCTTCTCAGATTGCTGGGGTGGATGCTTTGGTCTTGCAAACAATGCCGCCTCCACCGCCACCAAACGCTCTTCAGCCTCCCCGTGGGCTCCGACGGACCAGTCGAGTCTCTAAACGAAAGGTAATCGAGGACAACGTCTTCTTCGACCCTGTATTGGATGCTGAGCTAGAACCTGCACCGAAGCGACGCAGAAGAGCACCCGAGGCGTTGGAAAAAGCGCCCAGAACCGCCGGCGCCAGTGCGCCAAGACGCAAGGGTCTTCCAGCCTCTACCACTGCGGGTCGGGCCCCAACTCTAGGCGAGAGATGGACCCAGAACATGTCAGAAGACCGGATTCAACGGATCGTCGTGTCTGTTGTCGTCGTTCGCGCACTCGCTGGCGGAATCCAGGCGTCCATCAACTGGCCGATTGTTATGACGCTATTCCCTAAAAGCAAGGAACTCTTCATCAGGTCCAGCTGGGAGACATTGTCAAGCAAGCGCAGCGCCAGCACCCAGGCTCTTGCTGAAGAGTTCCAGTGCAAGTATACCGAAGCCCTGGAATCTGGCAAGGCTCCCTCCGTCAATTTGGAGGATGTCGAGGCCACAGATTGGTCCGCTGTCGTCGAATGGGCCCTGAAGAACCTCGATGATGCTGGCTTGAAGCACGTTGCAGAGTTTACGGAAGTGAAACTTCCAGAGAAGCGTGAAGATTTCCTAAATGGTTATGGCCTGACATTCGACCAACCCATGCGGCACGTCAGTTACGCATCACGACCCTTCGGTCCAGCTAAAGAGGAAATGGCCAAATCGTCTGTCTTCGGCATAGACTACACGTCTTCGACCAAGACTTCTATCCTCCAATGTCATCCGCATTTCGAAGCCGAACTCGGCAAGGATCCAGAGCTTCACCTTGCAAAATCCTGGGTTTTGTCTGCAGTCCTCACCCCTTCCTCGACATTCAATCCCTTGCTCGCTCACGCCAAGCTATCAACTCTATCCTCAACTCCCATGGACTGCGAACGTCTTCTCGGCCAGGCGGTGAAAGTCCTCGAAGATGCGAAACTTATCCAACGAGTACCACAGAAACGGCAGTTCGGTGGCACCGACCTGAGCGGCATGCGCGCCTGGGAAGCTCATCCGGGATTCCTCAGCCGCTTCGAGGCGCTCGGGCTGGTTCCGGACACGCTTCGTCGGGCGATAGAGTTCAAGCGTGAGATTCTTGATAGTGCCTTCGCAGTGGGGGATGCAGTTACTCTGGGGAAAGAGGAAGCGCCCTCGGCCGCGGAGATGGTCGCAGTGCTGAATCTCCTAGCGCAGGGGCAGGTAGAGGCGAGGCCAGGCCAGGACGTGCCCCGCACCAGGTACGGGTTTGATCATGAGAGAGCGGGTTATCGGACGAGAGCATTGGACAAACAAGCCTTGGGATTCGGAGTTGAATTTCGGCCTACGAAGGGATATGTCTTTGGTGATCCGATGGCCGAAGCGAGGAGGGTCCTCATCCCTAGGGGCGAGGCTGATGAGGAGAGAAGAGCAATCCCACCTTGGGTGGATATCCACGGGAATGTGAATATGCCACTTTGGGAGATTTTCCTGGCTGGGGTGATGGGCTTGGTAGCGCAGATGCCGGGGATTTCAGCCAGCGATGCTTCCAAAGCGGTCGGCAATGCGCTGGAGACGGCGGAGGTCGAGATGATCCTGGGATGGGCTCAACAGGGTGGGTTTGTGAGCAGGGACGAGAGGACAAGCGGATATCAGACAGCGGCGTGGTGGTGGTTGTGCATGGACAAGGCTGGACCGGTGGCGGCATTGATTTAGAACGCTGGGCGATTGTACAAGACGATCTTCAGCCGTGCTCATGGTCAGGACCACAGAACTAGACGCAGCAAGCACGGTACTTAGGAGATTGATTGCCGACAAAGCTGCGGACCGGGCCAGAGGATTTGGTACCAATATTGTTCAAGCACATGCTCCAGCACAGTGCCTACTGCTTTCAGTGTGACCTGGACAAGAGGTCGACCGTGGCTTCACATACATGCTTGACGACTCCATCCTCGTCGACCGTTTCCCCCCGGTCCTGGTGGCAAGACATGCGATCTTTGTTGACCATGACCAAGATAAGTGGTCCTTGAGGTTCGGGGGCTGACGTGGAGCAATAACCATGTCTGGGAAACGACGGACCGCTGATTCCAGACATTCGGTCCGGGTTGAGGGTGAAAAGATTGACAATTCTAGCCAAGCGACCGCTCTCTGCACCACACTCTGCGCCCTCAAGATGACACGGAAGCACATTGAGTTTCAGCTGTGTCCCGGGAAGGCGACAATTGATCCCGGGATTTTGGGCTGTCCAGACCAACTCCCTCGTCATCAAGCAAGGAAGGAACAAAAGTGTTGGATGTTGAGGACGTCATCTCCAGTGTGGTTGCTCCCAAAATGCCTGCAACCATCATCACGACCTGGGCTCTTGATAATGGTTGGGGATCCTTGTCCTTCGTCAACCCCAAAGACCACTATTTACTTTCCAATCCTTGGATTCTCCCAACAACGTGTTCATCTCAAGCGTCCTTACAGGCGCCGTCTCAAGCGGCCTCTCGCGCCACTGCCAGTGGACGATGCCAACGCGAGCCCATGCACCACCCCCAGTAGATTCGAGACTGGGGTCCCAATTTTTCCGCCTCCGGTGTTCCGCCAGGCTTGCTGAACCAGGGCTGGTCAACAATACTGCATTGGAATAGTACCACATGTTCTCGTTGAATCTGTCTTTGTCAGTTCTCCTGCTCGTCGACAACAGAAGCACCATCAGATTGTCCTTGCCAAAATGCTCAAGCAGGTCATCTGGAGTTGGCTCAGACCGACCAGAAGGAAGACGCCACGCGTCAAAAGTGGTTCCAGCATCGAGATAGACATGGAATCTATTCGCGCCAGCTGAGAATGAGCTGGCTTTGGAACAGTCCAGAATTCTTTTGAGCAGACACAATTTGCCTTCGAACGTTCCCCAGAAAACGTGACCCACTGCTTTCGTTCCGAGACTACTCCTGGGCTCAAGCGAGTACTTGGCATGCTTCTTCACATGCGATGCATCGAATGAATCGTAAGCTTCCACTGCCAAGAAGGGCGGGACTTCTGCTCTTTCACAGATTCGCCAGGCTTGTCCCGCCTGGGGTGGCTCCTGATGTAGAAAAAGCTGACTCGGCGTGGGATGATGCCGCAAGATAAGACCTCCCAGCTCATCTTGAAGCTGCGACAACGTGTACTTGCCACTCGAGTTTGCTTGGTTCCCAGGGCGTGTTTTGCCAACCCTGAACTCATCTCCAAATATTTGCATAATACCATACACACGATCGAGCTCAAATTCACACTTCCTGTAGGAAGTGCATGCCATGACTTGCATCGGAGATATTCCTCGAGGGCTACCCTGCAAGCCAGTCTTGGACCACAATTCTTCAAACTTGAGGAACTCGCGTTCTGCTTTGAGGAGGAGCTGGCGACGAAACGTTTCCACCCCTGAACTATAGTTCAAGGCGGCCCGGCGTATCCGAGATAGACTCAACATATGCTTCCCTTCATTTTGCAGATGACAGAAGCCAGAGCTGGTGATGATGTAGGCGGTCTGCCTGAGAAATGCCTCTTGCATGGCCCATAGCGAATCGAACCACGGATCACTGAGAAGCTTGCAAAACGCGGTCAGGTCTCCTTTGGCCTCTGAGAAACTAGGGTCGAAATTTCGACTAAAAAGTGCCGATAATTCATAGGAGTCAGCAGTGCTGAGCCAGACGTATGCATTGGTGGCATTCCGAAATATTCGAGCCTGACGACCTATCTCTGAAGCCCCTGTCGGGCTGTCCTCGAATTGGGACAAGCAGGCCACGTCAAGCCAGACAAAGTAGGTTTTCTTCTCTGAAGACTTGGATTCTTTTCCAGGAGTGGCTGCATTTCTAGGATCGTCGATTATTTGCTGCAGGACGTACTTGAATTGTTCAGCCGTAAAGTGAGCCGGATCAACTTTAGGTATGTCCCATGGGATACCAGAAACAGACAGTGCTTTGACTTGCGACTTTGGATCTCTAATCCTCCATTTCCCCCAAGTATACGAAAGAACCGCGTACGTGGCATTAGGGACGCCCCCATACGTATTCCCTGGTTTCCACTGGTGAGACCTCATTGTTTTCACATTGAGCAATCTTCGAGGCCACTGGGAATCCGGATCAAAGTCCGGGTGGTCCACATCACGGCGGTTGTGCTCAGTCGCGGGGCTTGAATTTTGATGCTTCGGCCAGTTTTCGCGGTTCCAAGACGTTGAGGCTGATGTGCCCCTTCTCTTACTCGCGCGGCGGACTCTCCAGTTTCCTGGCGCCATTCTCGCTGTAATCTATAAATGATGAGGGGCGGGAAACAGTGAACACTCGGCACCTCAATGAAGACATGACAGCTGGTAGGTCTTTTTGTCAGTGAACGCGTGAATCAGCCGCATGGGAATGAGGCGCCCGAAACTTGAAAGGAGTCATTCAGGCTGTCAAGATGATCGGGTGTAATGCACTTGGACGAAAGAGTGTTGCAGTTGACGTTGGCGACTACGTTCGGAAGGAAAGGAAGGTGAGTTGAAAGGTGAGGGCAGAGTGAGGCGCCAAGACAGGCCATCTTAAAGGTGTGGGAGCGCACGTGGAGTCACGTGCAATAGGCGGAACCCTTGACGTCAATCAGAGCCGCCGCAGGTAGCGTCTAGCCATTAGCTGCGACTGTCTTTCCCCTCCATAAGGGCGTGCGACCGTCGCTGTCACCATGTCCTATGTCAGCGCCGTCCATCCTCCGAGCGGTGTCCGGCTTGCTATCAAGCTGAACTTCCTCGAACCGGGCGTGGACACTCTCGTTGTCGCGTGAGCTCCTTGTCAGACTCTGCACAGCGTCGCGGTACTGACCCGATCATGTAGGAGAGCGAGCCAACTCCACCTCTACGAGCAAGGGCCCGAAGGCCTGACTCTTTTGCACACAAAGTCCGTCTATGGCTACGTGACGATCCTGGAAAAGATCCGCCCCGCCGCCTCCGACACCGATCTCCTCTTTGTCGGCACCGATCGATACCAGTATTTCACCTGTTCGTGGAATGCCAACACGGGACAGCTGCAGACGGAGCAGAGCTATGTCGATCTCGCAGATAAAGCGCTACGCAGCTCACAGGAGGCGGACAGATGCCACCTCGACCCTACGCGACGCTTCATGTCGCTCGAACTGTACGATGGAGTGGTATCGGTCCTGCCCTTCGTTCAGACTTCGCACAAGCGGGTGAAAAGAGAGAGCAATGCAAAGCCCCCGGCCGGGACATTGGGCGAGCCGGTGCAGGTTAGAATCGAGGAACTGTTGACGCGATCATCCGCTTTCCTGGAAACCGACCCCGATTCCCAAGATCATCCGAGGCTTGCCATTCTGTGGGAAGACAATCTGGAGAACCCCCAATTGGTGCTGCGGGAACTGAAATATCGAGCCGGCGGAGAGCAGGCCTCGGCAGAACTAGAGAGAGTGGCCGAGCTGAAAGGCGAACAACTCGACAAGGGAGTCAGCCACCTCATTCCAGTCTCTGTCCCCTACAGTGGCTTCCTCATCCTAGGCGACAATGCCATTCGATACGTTGACCGCGATCTCACCAATGTCATCATCCAACCTTTGGATGATCAGTCCACCATTTGGACCTGCTGGACCAAGGTTGACGAGCACCGGTGGCTCCTCGCTGACGATTACGGCAAGCTATTCTTCTTGATGATAGAAACAAGCTTTTCCGGCGTTACCTCATGGAGGCTAGACCTTGTCGGAGTGGCCTCAAAGGCGTCGTGCTTGGTCTATCTGGACGCAGGCTTTGTCTTTGTCGGCTCGCATTCAGGCGACTCGCAGGTGGTCCACATCGAAGAGGAGGGCGTCCGCGTCGTCCAAACGTTCCCTAACATCGCGCCCATTCTTGACTTCACGATTATGGATCTGGGTCGAGGCGCGCAGAGTGGTGCCGCTTTTGAGTTCTCATCTGGACAAGCGAGAATAGTGACCGCTTCGGGCGCGTGGCAAGACGGGACCATTCGAAGTGTCCGAAGTGGCGTCGGTCTGGAAGAGATTGGCACCATCGGGGAGATAGCTCACATTACCGACCTTTGGGCAGTGAGTTCGACTGGCGAGGGCGACGTCCAAGACACCCTCCTCGTTTCGTTCGTCAACGAGACGCGGATATTCAAGTTCGACCACGAAGCCGCCGTGGAAGAAGTGGATGACTTCCATCATCTCGAATTGTCACAGCCAACTCTATATGCCGCAAACATCCCCGGCCGGAAGCTGATGCAAGTTTATGAGACCGGGCTGAGGATAACAGACCTCGAGTCGAGTATGCTTACGCTCGAATGGAAGCCACCGGACGCAGGAGCAAAGTTGACGGCAGCCAGCGCGAACTCAGCCCGTTTGGTTCTCGTTGAAGGTGGCCACACACTGCATGTCTTCCACACAGCGACCAACGACGCCAGCCCTGCCATTTCAAAGACATTTCCAGCCGACTCGCAGATCTCGAGCGTGGCCGTCCCAGATTCCCACAGCAACTTATGCATTGTGTCATTTTGGCAGACCGCGTCTCTAGCAATTCTCGATCTAGATACCCTCGAAGTGCTCCGGACCGAGTCTCTAGGCACACCAGGAACTGATATCCCCAGATCGGTAATGGTCGTCAACCTCGTGCCTAACTCTCTGCCGACTTTGTTAGTTGCCATGGCCGACGGTACTGTCGTCTCGTACTCGTTCGACTCCACTAAGACCACCCTGACCGGCATAGACAAGGTGCTGCTAGGAACCGAGCCCGTTTTCTTCAAACAATTACCAAAGGACAGTCACGCGAACGTTTCGAACGTCTTCGCTTCGTGTGAGCAGCCATCGTTGATCTACTCATCTGAGGGTCGGATCATCTATTCCGCGGTTAATTCAGACACGGCGTCTCGCGTCTGCAGTTTCAACTCGGAGGCGTATCCAGACGCCATCGCGATCGCTACCCCCAACGAGCTGAAGCTGGCTCTGATCGGCAAGGAGAGGACCGTCCAACTTCAAACCCTCCCGATCCACGAGACCGTGCGATGTCTCACGTATGAACCCAAAGCCCGAGCTTTTGGCATGGGATGCGTGAGTCGAACCATTAAAGATGGCGCCGAAGTGTTGTTGAGCTCTGTCAAGCTCGCGGATGAAGTGAGCTTCCGACAACTGGACTCGATAGAACTGCCGGACAAGGAACTGGTCGAGTGCATTGTCGCCACCGGCTCTTTCGAGACGGAAGATGATTCCCGGGCGTATGGGGAGATGTTCGTCGTGGGGACGAGTATCTTGGAAGAAGCCGGGCATGGTGAAGACATTCTGAAAGGACGGATTCTGGTCTACGAGGCCAACAAAGAGAAGAAACTCAGGGAGGTCACTTCGATCGAGGTCAAAGGTGCTTGCCGCAGCTTGGCCATGTGCGACGGTAAGATCGTGGCCGGCTTGGTCAAGACGGTGAGTGCACACTTGGACCCCCATGAAGTCATGATGCTGATGTCTCCAGGTTGTCCTCTATGGCCTTGTCCCCGTCTCAGCCCGGGGCGATCACTCGCTCAAACTGCAAAAGCTAGCTGCATATCGCACGTCAACGAATCCTCTATCCCTGGCCGTCACACCCGCCACGTCGGCTAGTCCCGCTGTCATTGCTGTCGCTGACCTGATGAAGTCCCTGTCCATTTTACACGTCGATTCCAAAGATAAGGCCTCCCCAACCGGCTACAGCCTGGTCGAGGTATCACGCCACTTTGCCACCCTCTGGTCTTCTGCGACCACGGCTATCATGGAAAACGAATGGGTTGTCGCAGATATGGAAGGTAACCTGATCACCCTCCGGCAGATTCAAGACGGAACTGGTCCGTCCGGATACAATCGCCGCTTAGAGATGACGGGAGAGTTCAACCTCGGCGAGGTGGTCAACAAGATAGTCGCCCTTTCAGTAACACCCAGACAGAGTCGGGAAAGCTGGTCCAAGGTCTCCAATGACCCTGAACAGATCAGACAACTCCCCCGAGAAGGACCGGTCGTTACACCGCGAGCATTCGTCGCCACGGTAGAAGGCAGTATCTACATGCTAGGCACCATCAACCCCCCGTACCTGCACATCCTCCTGACACTGCAATCGGTGCTGGCAAATAGAGTGCAAGCGCCGGGATACATGCCGTGGAGCAAATACCGGGCCTGGAGGACCGAGGTGCTTGAGAAGGATGAACCGTTTCGTGTCGTGGATGGAGGGATGCTGGAGCAAGCTTTGATCCAGTTAGGTGATGACGATCTGGAGGCGTGCTTGAAAGAGGGCGGTCTTGATGGTGAAAAAGTGACTGTCCAGGATGTGAGGAGGTGGGGAGAGGAGTTGAAGCGGTTATGTTAGGCGAGAGAAGAGACGACACGACACGGTACGATGGGCTAGGCCAGAGTAGGATAGTCCAGGCAGTGAAGGAAGACCTGCATTGCATTTTCCGCTGTTGGGTACACGAACAGTACGATACTCAGCATCAGTGCCAGGTATGTACTCGGCAGTGGAAGATGAAGCTGCCACATGTGAGACCGTGGAGGATGTGACCATGCAAGCAACATCAGTAACCTCAGCGGCATACCCGGGATTTCCCACGTTAGACCGAAGTCAACCGAAGTCAGGTACAAAATGACAGGACAAAGCGAAAGACCAGGGGTACTAAAGGCCTGGAACTACCACCCCCAGTGAAGCGAATCGAAGAGAGAACAAGCAGATAAAGTCTGGCGCTTCCCTATCCTATCCCCATCCCCATCCCCGTGGTTGGATCTAACTAACACACACGTAGTACCTCGTACAGTAGTAGTATATCTAGCTTCTGTGCGCCTGTCTGTCTGTCCCAGGAATCAATGAATCATTGTATGTGTGTGTGTGAGTGTAGTCTTCACTGTGACTGCCTCCACTCGCTTCACGCTTCACGCTGTCTTTGAGTGACCGAAACACTTAGACTACACAACTGCCTGGACGACGCACAACAAAAGGCAGTGAGTGAGATGGATTCACACTCCGCGCGTTGTATTTTTGGGTCGTCCTTACTTTGATTCCTCCTCCTCCTCCTGCTCTTCCTGACCCCTCCTCCTTGTGTCTTCTACGCCCACTGCTCAGATCGAGGTTGTTTGGTTTTATTCACATTCAAGATTCATCGTGGATTTGCAGTCCAAAAACGGCCTTGTCTGGTCTTGTACAATACGAACAACAACCCCAACCTCTAAAAAGACGGCCCTCAATGTGTCGTCGTGTGACAGTCCAGTTCAAGTGCGACCGATGCGGTGGGCGATCTCGCGACGAGGACTCCCAGATCTAGCCGTGTCTTAACCCGCTGTCTCACCGTGCCAAGATCCAGCTGAGGCCGATTGTCGAACGAACAACGGGATGGTGCGATAGCTGTGGAGCGCGGCCGGGGTACGAGGCGTCCGGTAACCAGCGGAACATCGGGGGGTGGGATGGCAGTGGCGGCTGTCTTGTCCGAAGTCGCGACGGTGGCAGTTACGTTCGAGTCAGTGACGGTGTTGGACGGGTCGGTCGTGGCGTTAGACGGGAGACTCTTCTAGTGGTAACCCCTGCCGCCGGAGTTGGATTGCAAGGCACCAGGGATGGTTCAGAGGATAGTGGCTCATCGACGGCCATTGGGTCAGACGGTGAGGCCGCGTCAGGGCACGAACAACGGCTTTTCGAACAGCGGGCGCGCAAATAACACGATACTCCCCAGCTCCGACATGCAGCACAGCGAGAAGGCAACCAGCAACAACTCGAGGCACATCATGCGGCGAGTGAACGGTCCTTGGAGCGACAGGCCAGACGTATCGTGCAGCAACTCGACGAACAGCGAAGTGATATGGAAAACCAATCCGCCGAGGCGTTTGAGGCCAATCCGTCCATCTTGTCAACACGGCAGCGAGAGATGACCGAGGCTCACGAGATCAAGGCAGCTCATCGAAAGGAGGCGAGTCAGGCACACTCTCTGCTCGCTGATCTGCAGGCCGTACAGGCCGTCCTGCAGCGGGATACCGAGGAAGCACGCATCAGGTTGGACGAGTTGAAAGAGTCGCAGAGGCATGTCCAGCTGGAAATCCATCGTGAGCAGACAGAACGGCACAACTTGAAGGCCACCAGGAGACGGCTTGAGCAGGAAGTGGACCAGGAGAAACAGAAGGTTGAAGATCTGAGACGGACTCGTCAACAGCTTGAACGCGATATCGACAAAGTTCGCGACGCCAGAGAGAGAGTCACGCAAGGCCGAGAGCGAGGGCAGTCGCTGGTTCGAAGTCCGGAAGGCCCAGCAGTTCATGCAGCACGCACAAATGGAGGTCGTTCTCGCGACCGACCGGGCGTAGGCAGTGAGCGACGTCGATGTGACGGTATTCCACTCGAGCGCCATCGAGTCGGAGATGGTCTACACCGAGGCGACGTGATCAGAGTGCACAGGAGAAGTCCGGAGGAGGAATAACGAACAATGAAGCTCTCAGACACCCTGAACTGGACACACCTTGGATTGCTCGCGCGCGAAGTAGGCGAAAAACGTTGATGTCCTCAAGCGCAAAGCTCAGAGCAGCCAAGGTTCATATTGATTTCCAACTGAATGCGAGAACACCATCATCTCTATCGCGTCTTTACTTTCCGGCCCCGCCTTCGGTCTTGTTTCCTCCTATCCTCTAGTTCAGGGCGGACTGCAGCATTAGTTGGTAACATGTATCTCGTTTGTGAGGGAAAGGAAGGAAAGGCAGGGAGCGAGGGGAGGGAAGGGAAGGGAGAGGAGACTAGGTAGACAAGGGAGAGCATGGGCGACATTGGGACTGCATGGGGTGCATGGGACTTTGTGAGACTGCCACCGAACTGCACGAGGCAAACTCCGCTTAGGATACTCTATGGCAGCTGAACATGGAATGGTGATTCGGCAACCCTCGCCATGCCACTCCACGCCAAACGCGGCTCCAGTTCCCCTGAACGCCACGAGACTGAAACCCGACTAGTAAATCACATGCTAGTCCATTTACGGGAATGTGGAAGAAGTGGGCCGTGACAAGTAGACAGTATAACATGCACTTGATTACCGACTTTGTCTCCCGTCGAGCAATTCCTGGGAAACCCATTGGATGGAACATTTCACCTCCCATGTGAGTGGTGGGGGGTGTACGCAGGTTGCAGGCCGGGGCTCTGAAATCCTGGTCTCCGAATCTGGTAATGGTGAAGGTGAGCGCGCAATCCAACGACACGGCCAGTGGTGAGGAGGGGGAGCATGGAATGCATACGGGCACGCAGCCAAATGTGGTTCTGGTCGTCATCTGTCTCTCTGTCTGTCTATAAATCTGGCCTCCGCAATGAGCAAACGCATGATTGTCGAGCGTCCCTCTCCAAGCCTTCTCCTTTCACACACCCAGGAATCGAGAATCACCACGGTCTGAGAACAAGAACATATCCTCCCATTCAGACCCTAAGTACTGCTCATGCATGTCCACATTCTCGTCCAGCACGTCTGATGTTGACATCTCTCAGGAAAGCCGGCCAACATGTCCATTGCGGAAAACCCGAAACGCGAAGCCCGAGCCAGGACTCATGGTCCTCATGGCCCTCATGGTGAAGACGTTGTAGGGATGCTGCCCTTCTCACAGCACGGCGGTTCTCTTCACCACCATGCCGGTGGCGAGGATCCATTGTCCCAAGAGATTGAGGAATTGGTGCGCATGGCACGCGTGGAAGCTGCGGCGGCGGTTGAAGGTCTTGAACATCAAGCCATTCCGACGCTCGGTGATGGAGAGCCGAAGTGAAAAAGAAGGATTTAGATATGATGTGGAAGTGGAACCGCTTCCAAATGCGCACAATAATTCATGCTGCGATCGACAACGTTATCATCAGCGTCCTTACTCCATCATCTCCACGTCCGATAGAGTCGTCAGCCCATTGCGCCGCGTTGACAAAGTACTAGACGATGCGACGCTCATGAAGTCGAGTCTCCAGCTACTGTGGGAGGTTCCTGATTCGGACGTGCCATCCTGCCAGTGGCCGTCATCGGAGAGCCATGTGCCCTTCCCCCGTACCCGGTGCACGGGGGAGACGAAAGACCGCAGACTCGAACTATTAGAAGGGCTGTACCTCCTGGTTAGCACTGGGGCTAGAACGGAAGACTGTGCAGATGTTTGACCCAGTGGTTCAACCTCGCTCAAAGCTGGAAGAAGCGTTGGGGGTTGCGCAGGCATTTGTTCCAGTAGCGTGAGTTCGCTCCAAGGGGGTGGAAGGATGGGGAACTGCGGATGTGCATGCTCCGGTGATTCGACTTTGCGCAAAGGCCCCTCATCCACGGAGGGTGCTCCTTTTTGAAAACTCAAGGACGTGATACCTGCCAGCGGGTCATCATCAGGGAATCCCATACCGGCAGCGGATGCGCAGATCTCCACGACGTCTCCCGAAGAGAGGCCCAGGGCATTGTAAGACCACTCGGAGGCCAAAGTTGACAGTTGAAGCCGACAGGATTGCTCAAACGTGTCCAGTCTGGCCTGACTCGACTCGACGCCACGCTGATATTGCTTGGCCGCCTGGAAAAATTCGACCATGCTTTTGACTTGGCCCGTCTCGCGGACTAAAACGAATGGTGCTAGGGCAATAGCGACGCTCTTCAACCGGACGTGAAAGCTATGCCAATCCGGAAACTGTCCAGCTAACGCTTCTCTCGTAGCAGAATTTCGTGCATATTCTCTGAGAACCGTGCAAGCAAGTGTCCTGGCAATGCTTTGGGCTGCAGTTAAATCGAAGAGCTCCCATGCATCTTTGGTCAAGGCGTCGAGCTCATGCAGGTGTTGTCCAATAATGGACAGCGCAATTTTCAGGCCGTCTAGGAACAGAGTCCCAGGAATTCCCTCATCTAGGACAAAGTGTAGAGGGTCTGGAAAAGACCGTCTGAGGCACGAGATGTCCCACAACTCCATGTGTTCCGAATGGCTTAACCCAAGCGCAGCAAAAGTCTTGAAAATGATCTCACCAAACCCTGGTGGTGAGCGCAATCCCCCATCGCCAACAACTTCCTCGAGACCACGATCCAAATCAGCCAAGACATGGCTCGCCCTTTTCCGCGTGCAGGGGCATAAGTTGGTTGCCTTGGGATACCGAAGAACGAGACGGCTCATCAAACGTGCGGCTCGGACCTGAAGGGGGGTTCGTGCGGTCTCGACGCAGGCTATTGCCGCAAAACGCATATATAGTATTCTTGCGTTGACAAACTCGGAGTTGAAGTGTCGGAATAGGAGACAGAAGGCGTCAAAAGCCTGATCAAGAGCTCCGAGCGTATATAGCAGCATTGCGATTTGGACCAACTGGGTGATATCCTTGGTTGGAGCACCTCCGTTCAGTCGCTCGAGATAGATGCGAGCTAGTGATACTGAGTGGATATGATAAATAAGTTCCTCGAACAGGGTACCGCCTAGCTTAAACCTGAACTTTACCCCGAGTCTGGCCGGATTAGGGTGACTATCCATGTCAGACCCCAAAGGCTTCGGGAGGCGGCCGTTGGTTACTGGGACAGCATCACTCGGTGACAGCTCGAGCGAGGCTTCTGGGGTTTCCTTGGTCGCTGGACAATCAATGTCGATTGATCCAAGAGCTGTTAGGGCGCGCGGCTGTGGAACCGCATCATGATGGTCGTCCAGGTCATCACCCAACATTTCCGTATCCGACGGATGTGCGCTGGGTTCAACTCGTGGCGTGTCCTGTGTATTCATATGCCGACGTTGGTTTCCAGGGCGCACCCTCATGCTTTCTGACTCTAATTCTGGCCCCGTGCTGTCCAAGTGTTCCTCATTATACGGTGCAGGCGCTATGCCATCCGGACACTGTGGCTGAGACAGAGGCCCAGGCTGCTGTCTCCGAAATTTGTGTAGATTGAGCTTCGCCCTTTGACGGTCCAACTGGGCAAGAGTAATTGGCGTCCCAAGCACAGCATTGCACGCCGCAAGCATCTGCTCTCTGCTGGCACCTGTTCCATGTAGCGCAAGGAGCAGAGCTTCAAGCGTTGCCTTTTCGTCTTTCCTGATCCTCCCATTGTATTGCGACGAGGTTGGATCTTGTTGAATGAACTTGCGTGTGCTCTTGGCCTGGCGACGGGCTGCAGTTCGGTCCATAATGTGACCACCTCTGGTAGTTGGGCTGGGACCTCTCGCCGCTTGGAATGGCCTCTAGCCCTGCAGCACCCTTGAGTCTGGGGTGCGACGAAGAGTTGATGCACTGACTGAGGAGATAGATTTGTATTGGTGTCGAAGAAGACGAGGCAAACTCGGGGAACAGTTCGGGAGGACTCCAGACCGCCGAAGTTCTCAATTCCCCAATACGGAATCGCCTGAGAACCCTGGTCGGGGGCGTGGTTGCCTCCGAATCAGGGCGCGTCTCTGGGGCCCCAAAGCGCTGGCACCTTGCGCAGCACCATTGGACCACAAACAGCTCTCGCTGACCAGTTTTGTCACCAGTTGAGCCACCAAGACCGTGTCCGATCAAACTTCTGGCAATATCTAGTTGACTCCGTGAACGCTAGGACTGCCACGCCATTTTGACACGGTAATCGGCTGTTAAAGAGGTGGTAGCGTATGAGATGAATATTCCGGCTCATGTTTCAATGTTGTGCATCCGTATGGTATGCAGAAGCTTGCTCAGCCACTCTCGGTCACGTCGGATGAAATGGTGACTATGCTCTCCCTCGATGATGGCGGATGCGACGGGAAGCCCGTCTCCCAGGAGAACCACGAGCTGCCTGAATTTTGCGCTGCATGGCTCTTTGTATCAGGTGAACTCTCTGGGCGATTGCATTGTTGGCAGCATTAATGTCGACGACAGACGGAGTGCCGAAAGTTCGAGGATAATGATGGATGATTGCCTCCAATTGGTGACAGCAAGTGACAGCCAGAATAGCAGGGTCGACATCCATTGCCGGCTTGATGTGGTGTCGAAGGAACAAGAAAGGCAAAGAGGCGGAAAGATGCTGAGGCTCCAGACGAGGCCAACAGAAGAAGGGCCGGCCAAGTTAAAGCGCATATGAGTCCCCAGTCTAATAAAAAGAGATGCAGGGCTAGCGTCACCCTCTAAGCCTGTCCCTGCGTCAAATTCTGTACAGTCTGTGCAAGTCGGTAACCTAGGAGCGGAGACGACGAGTGTGATCTGTCATTGCAGACGGCCTGACTAGAGCTCTCGGCATTTCTAGCTGGGTACTCGTATCAGCTCTTCAAGCTGTACTTGCAACCGTCATCGAGGCATGAGTGGGTGGGCTGGGTGGAATTCAGGCAGCCACGTGACAGGATTACATAACTCTGGAGGATGTTGCTCCTGAGACGCGTAGGGACGCGACGCGTTCAAGTGCAATTGTTTCGGTGATGCAACCCACTTGAACATGACCAACAACATCGACGACCAGCAGCATCCAGTCGCCAGCACTTCAGAATCCTTTCAGCACGACCTCTAATCCTGTTCCTGAAGCCACTCTCCGTATATCGCACGCCCGGTTCCAGCAACGTCACAGAGCCAAAGTCCGGATCCAAATGCTCCATCCACAACCCTCTCGCCCCAACGGGCTTCTCATACAGTTCAATCTCCCCTGAGTTTCCCGATACAAATTGAGCTCTTGAGCAGCTAACACCTGCCTTTCGACCGCTTGAGCCTCATAGCACGGTCTCATCAAAGCAACAGGAGGAATCTCGGGTGCTAGTGTTACGCGTATCGGAACCTAACCCTAAGCTATCTGTCGGTTCGAAGTGTCGCGGTCCAGTTGTCGAGTTTCTGACTAGCTTCATCCGCGTGCCTCCTGCTTATTATCTGCTCCGGCAGAGAACGACGGGATGGATTGGGTGCGGCCAAAGGAAAAGTGCGACGTTCAGAGCTCTCATTGAGGGCAGTGAAAAACGGTCTCGCCATGCGTCTGGTTGGTAAGCGTCCCTGGGGGACCGCGCGTCGGCATTCCAATGCTGAACATTATACGTGATCATTTATGGGATGTCTTGGTCGATATGAGCGTGGAACAATAGTCAAGAGAGAGCGGAGATGACTGTGGTGGAAGATACGTGCGCCGGGGTACATGCCTAGAGCACAGAGATAATACGGCCTACACACAAGATATCGCCGGAAGTTCTTGCTGAAGTTGATGGGATCCACTGGCCGGAAACCGAGTTTATGTTGCTCGCTGCCAGGTCTCGGACACCTCTGCAAGACTTCGACAATCGGCATGTCTTTCCTCCTTGGCACTTTGTCTGCTTCGGCCGGCTATACCTGAGCACATGCTTCTCACGAGAGTCAACCCCAGTTTCACACTGCTACTCCTCTCCAACTCTACTCTAGCTTTCACGCCGTGCCAGCCACGGTAGCTCATTCACCGAACGCACGTCGAGGCACCCGCCACAAGACGTGTACTTCTACCGAAGATCCCGATCAGCCGCGTTAATCATCTGCACCATGTTTCGTCATGGTGAAAATTGAGAGCGCCGAATCAACAAGTCCTTGATTCTCCGGAGTTATTGGATCACCCTCACTCTCGAGTGGGAAGAGGACGATTTTTTATGATGTTCTTTGTGCGTCCTGGCCTGAGATATGGCGAATGTCCTTCGAAATCATGGAAGAGAAAACCAAAATCTTGTCTCCGAGATTACTGTATCACACACGAGAGAGGCATCATTTCCTGTTCGACAGGGCTTGGATGTTGCGTTTGGTTCGGATTCTGTCGACCGCGTGGGAATGAAGCGGCGATGTATCGTGGGCTGAGGGATGGATTCAGAGAGATGACTGCCGAATCTGCATTCCGGATGCTCGACTTCATGCTGCTACGCCGATGCTGGGAACAATTTGTGCTCTTTGATCTTCACCAAGGCTGTATCAAGTGGACTGCATCTTGCTGCAAGGTCTCAATTTCCTCCTAGGTCCAGGGTACGCTTTTGTCGCGACGAGTCCCGGAAAGTCCAGTCGCTTGAGCGATAGACGAATCCTGCAAAGCTTCCAAAATCACCGGTGGGAAAGTTCTTCAGCGAATCAATCATATTGCATGAGAAGGCCGAGACCTAGCAAAGATGGACAGGGTCACCAAGTGTTCGAGACAGGACCTCTCTCGAGTGAGGATCAAAGCTTCGGCTTGTCTGTTCTTGTCACTTGCTGTTTGTCGTCGCTGTCAAAGTTCAATCTTGCTTTGTGAGAGATTCTCTGTCACAACCCGACTGTTGGTAGCCGCGATGGATACAGTCTTGCTCTGGTTTGGCGAGGATGACTTTTCGTCTCACTCGAAGTGACGGACCATGGACGGGGGTTGGGTGAATTGCCCCAAGCATCGCAGAATGCGTTTTGATACGTGTCGTATGGGCTATGGACGGAAGCCTCGGTTGCTCGTCGTTCCTGGATGCTTACACGCTCCTTGGACGGCGAGTGCACCCCTTTTATAAGTCTCCCTATTCTGTTCCGTTACTGAGAAGTGCTAACAAGATACAAATTAGGTCTCTGGCGGCTGTTGATTTCATCAGATGTTCCAACGATTCCGAGTGATACCAGGCAGCTAGCTACCCAAGTCTATCGGTAATATCAACACCCGCCGATGTGTACAAACAGAACGCGCGATCATCACCATGTCTGTTCTACTGCTCAACATGACAACTGGCCACCCTAATTACCCATAACCAGCTCAAAGAACGGTCTTTTGTACGGCCTCAAGCCCATCTCGAATCCCTCGCCGCGAAACTTCTTCACAGTTCTTCGGCTTAGCCTTTGCATAATGGGAGCAACATCGTTCTTCACGCCGTTGCTGTTGTCGTTGCCCAACTTGCCATTGTTAGCATCATCTTCATTGCTACACTTGTTGATGTCCCCCTTCTCAATCACACAGCCTCCGACGGCCACCTCGGCCAACGTCCTTGGGGAAGCCTGCGACCTCTCGTTCTCGGCCGACATCGCTTCCCAGCTCCACTGCCAACGACGACTGTCCGCAGCTTAACCGCAAGAGCGTGCTCCCGGCTTGCTCTTCTTGAAATCGGCCATCGTTGACGAGAAAGAGAAGGGCAGTTGCTGCTTCTATCTCGTCGAGGCTCCAGTTCTCGACCTCTATGGTTGTGTTTTTGATAGCCGCCATCAGGATGGCTGGTGGATCACGGTGTGTGAAAAGGACCTCGGGCAGCAAGGAAGACCGAAGGGAAATACTGCAGGCGTAGTATCGACGATCCTGGCCTTTTAAGCATTTGGTGACGGCGTGTTGGCGAGGGTTGACGCTGAGAGTAGCAAGAGATAAATCGAGGGATAAGCTGGGAGGGAAAACCTGAGACTCGAATTGCCCCGTCACCGAGGGTGGACGCTGAAGCATATACCCGGCATTTCTGTGAAGGTCCTCTTCAAGCCGTTGCGTGGGCACCAGACTTCCTGATTATCCAATTCATTGAATCAGAGGTCTGTGCGCCGAATCTCGAGGAAATTGAGCTTTCAATGTATGGGGCACTCATCCAGTGATTACCTAAATGGACAGGTCATTGAGGACCTTCCCGGCGGCGAGTCAATTTGGGGACGTTGCTTGGGTATTCGTCTTGCGTCGACCAATTGTCGACCTGTATATGGCGTTGCAATTCTTACTTTGTTATCCCATCCGCGTCGCGTCAGATGGCCCCGACAGGTGTCAGATATCTGGGCAGAAGAAGAGAGCAGTGACTTGCCGAGTGACTTGCCGAGTGACTCGCTGTCTGGCTGGCTGTTTGACCGAGAAAGTAAGAAGAAGGCACGGAATATCAGCAAACATTGACTGAGACTTGGATCGACGAAGAAGGCGAGAGCGGAAACCCATGGCCTGGTGAGGCATGTATGTACACGGTCATGGAATCACGGACCAATGGGTGCCAGCCATTCGAGAGACATATGGACGCGGATAGGGAAGGTCGGGGCAAGTCGGTGCCGTGGTTCCGCTCACTGCAGCCACTGCTATCGAGGATCTGGTACCTGCGAGGGAAAGAGAAAAGGAAGTAGGGACTAAGTGGGAGAAAGTGCTTGATGATGAGACTTGGACTGGAATCTGTGATTGATTTGCGTTTGGAAGCTTGGCTTCGTTCGTCTTCTCCCTTCCGAGGATTGGGCATTCGGTGCTTCGTCAGAGAGACTCGCGAGAAGCTGGTGGTTGGCTTGCTGTCGAGAAGTTCGGGACAGTTTGGTCGTTGAGACCAGGACTCTGGCTCGAAGAAGATGGATTGAAAGACACTCAGACAGCAAGCCATTCGCATCTCCATAGGGTGTGTGGCATGCCAAAGGTAGGTGTGCTGGTAAATGAGACATGAGGATAGTCGGGGGATGCGCTCTCATCTCCCTGTTGCTGCTGTGCGCACTCGACGACGATGAGTCTGTGGCAGTCTGGTCCGTGGGTGTCCAGTAATTGTCGTCGAAGGTCCTCGCAAATAAGGTTTCATTTCTTGTGGTTCAGATATGACCCCCCATGAACCAAACCGCGAGACGCCATGAGGACCTCGACGACGCCTCGTCAACATGGGTATAAAAGGATGGTGTCGCCGTGGCTATCTCACAACTCACTCACAGCCTGCCAGACTTGACGAATTCCTGAACAATATCCAACGTAACCTAACGCTTCAAACGACGTCTTCTTCCAGCAATATACCACTGCCAAACCAGTTGACTCCAACGTTCACAATGTCGTCCGCCAAGTCGAAGCTGGTGTCCCATTCCGTGCTCAGCGAACCTGTATACAACCCGTGTCTTGCGGGAGACTACCGCTTCAACATGTCCTCCTTCCCAGGGCTTAGAAACCTAACCAACCCAGCTCTCGACAAGAATGACATCAATCTGGACGCCAAAGCAATGGGCTTCAAGATGACCGAGAAGGGAGTCATCACCTCCCGATTCCAGGTCAGTGCCAAGGAGGTAGACTCGTGGCAGAAGAATATGACCTCGAAGGGGCAACGGGCCATCGCGAACCGCAAGACGGAGGTACGGGCGTCCTACGTTCAATGGAGTCAGCATCTGAAGGTTGCCGGTCACAAAGATGTGACGGAGGACCTCATGGACATTGACAGTCCGGCGAAGCCCGAGCGCCAATATTGGGACCACCCCATGGAGTGGATGGAGTCGAAAGTCCGTCCGGAGGTCGCTGCGCGCGAATTGCGCAAGTGGCGCAAGAGCAAGGAGGCGTGGACCGCCTTCCAGAAAGAAATGGCGGCCTTCAGCAATCCATTCGGGGTCCGTCAGTGCCTTCAAGATGAGCTGTCGGCACTGTTACGGCGCGTTTACTTCAAGGGAAGCCCGGTGAAGAATGTGCTTAGAGAGCAAGGCCCCGATATGGCTCAGTTGCCCTATCCTTTGTGTGAGGCAGCCTTCCTCGAGGAGTTTGTTACGCCGTTGTTCGAGATGGGAGAAGATTGGTCCCAGGCAACCCTCCTGGATCGATTGGTCAGGAGCGAAGATATGGCCGTGGAAGTCCTTGCCATTGTGGACGCCGTGGAGAAGGAATGGCAGAAATTGGCCGCTGGTGGGAAAAAGGGTTGGCTCACAACAGTGTGCATTCAGGAGTTTAGCCCTGGTCGGGCCTTCGCCATTTACAAGTTGGCCTACCAGCAGTTGAGGAAGGACGTTGAGCGGGAGGCACCAGAGCAGGGAAACTGTGTGCGTTGGCGTTGTAGGAGGGCAGTGGCACTATTGCGAGCGGAGCGGATGTTGGAAGACCAGTTGAAAACGAAGCCCATCATGGCCGACCTGTTGCCAGTGCCGGTGTACGACAGGGCAGCGGCAGCAAGATCGTTGCTCGCCATGCTGGAAAGGCCAGCGAGTTGAGCGATGCAACGAGCGGCTGCCACAGGAGCCACGGGAGCACACACATGAGACGGACCTGGAGGGCGCGTGCATGAACTGATCACCGCGTCAGCCAGTCCACCGGGGCGATGTCGCTCGAATGTACTTTACATGCCTACCTGGTATGGTGACAACTAACACTTCCATACCCCAACCTCACCGTTTCTCCTTCCCTCGATCAGATATCCATCCTTCAGCCTGACCCGGTCGACGATACTCGTCTTTGTGCCAGCCATACGATCTTCTACACTCGTGTTGGCGCCCACGCCACAATCCCAATGTCGGCCATCAGCTTTATCGTAGACCTTGACGACGTCCTCACCCGCAGCACAGACGATGTGTCGAGAGTCGAACATCATGCTCGTGATCGGCGCATCGTAAGCATAAGCGTCGAATATGGTCCCCATACGGAGATCCCAAATCTGCAAATCGACATTAGTTCAGCAGGAAAGATTGCTGGTTCCGCAAACTTACTCTGACGCTCCTGTCGAGGCTGCCCGTAACGAGATGAGTGTCGTCAAATTGCAAACAGGTCACGGGCCCCGTATGGCCGACCAGACTCCTATGGACTTGTCCACTTCTGAGATCCCACAGTCGCACCATTCCATCTGCCGTGCCACAAGCCAGGGCTGCATCGAAACATTGGATAGCCCCGACGAAATCAGCGTTGGTGTCTGCCGAGCGCCCTGTTGGCCGCCACTGAGAGTCTGGATCGCTCGTTGTCACACTCGCTTGAGCTGCCGCCCAAAGTACGTCGAGTGTCTGTACACACCGCCCCTTCTCCAAATCCCATTGCCGGAGGGTCTTGTCTGCTGACCCGGACACCAGAGTTTTACCCCGGAGGTGTAATGCTGTGACTGCGTCGACATGTGCTTCCAGGACGAAGAGTGGACAATCTTCCATGGCGTCAGGCGGAGGCGGAGGAGGAGCGTCTTCGCCCTCGTTGCCGAAACCCAGGCCGTCGTCCTCATAATCTTCCTTGTCGTCACCATTCTCGAATAGTTTATGTTCGTATGGCTCGTACTTGGCACGGCTCAGATCCCAGAGTCGAATTGTAGCGTCTATGCCTCCAGTTGCCACGATATAATCCTCGACCTGGAGACATCGGACCGACGCAGTATGGCCCTCCAAAAATCCCATACAACGGCCGAGGTTCAGATCCCACACACGCACCGTGTCATCAAGTGCAGCGGTGACCATCGTGCCAAACGGCTGGTCAAAGTCAAGGGCGGATATTGAGTCATTGTGCGCAGGAAGCGTTTTGATATGGGAGCCAGATTCGAGATGTTCATGGAGTACCGGCATGGACTTTCTCTTGGTAGGCTTGGGCCGGCGTTTTGATCTTGGAGACGCAGAGTTGGGCAGCTTGTCGTAGATAGATTGGGACATGAAAGACGCGTCCATGGCTTCGGATTCGGGTGTGGCAACGCGAGGGGGGTTAAGTGTGCTAGTCGACTGATCCATTGCGCCCTGCTCTTCCAGCTCTTCTTGCATTTCCTCAATCTTGTTGTCCAGCTCTGACAGCTCATGCTCAACCTCCGCTTCGTCCTGCTCGAGCGAGGTCAGCCGGTCGACGGCGAGTTTGCGCATGTGCTGAAGATTGGCCAGCTTCCTGTCAATGTCTGTGATCTCGGTGGTACACATGTTCTTGCGTATAGCCATCATCTCCAATCGATGATTCACGTTGTTTCTTTTCTTCTTGAGATTCTGTATCGTGGGCGGGCCATCTTCTTCAACATCTCCAGCGCCCAGCAGTCTGTGCTGCTTCGAACTCCGCCGTCGGTGTCCTTTCCGGTGTTCACTCTCGCCTTCAGGGATGGAAGCTTGGAAGCCCTGGAATAGCGAGTAGGTGTTATCGTCTTCGGGGATGTTCTGTAGTTGTTCTTCGGAGATGTATGTGAGGGCTCGATGGGCGATCTCGCTAGTAGACAGCTTTGCCCGCACAAGCTCAGAAGGCGCCTGCTGGGAGAAGGAGAAGACGGCCCTCTGTATCCCAGGCCGCCGCATTTGTCTTGAAAGGCTGGTCATGGCGGTGGGATAATGGGTCGCCGAATTGTCGCCCATGAGGTGGCTTGCGGTGGCCGTCACCTTTCGGCCAAACGCCTCCAGCTGGCGCGTCTATCACCAGCATTAGCATGAGCATAGGCATTACCTGCATTCGCAAAGCTTGGGTTTCTTACGTCGAGCACTGCGCCGAGTACAGACTCGTCTCCATCTCCGGCTGGTCTTCGTGTCTGCGAGGGAGTGCGACTACGCGGTCGCGACCCGGCCATGCAGTTCTAATGCTGCCGTTGTTCTCGTCCGGTGGGATAGATTTCTGTTCGCTCACGTGTTGGGGGTGACAAGGAGTGGGTTCCCGAATGGAGGCAGGCTTGATGGCTTCACAGAACACAGCGATGGGAAGATAGTGCTGTCGGGGTGGTGGAGCTCTACGTTTGAAGGACGCCGAGGAGCAGCAGTTCTGTGACGTATTTTTTGCGAGGTATGTCTCTGGGTCTGCGGATCTCATCGCACCGTGACTCGTTGGTGCTTACCGGCAGGATGCCTTTCATATAACTTTGGCCAGTATGACTTGACACAAGACTTCACATAAGATTGGCGAGTAGACTTGACCCAAGACTTTCCTTTCGATCGTTCTCTGCGTGAAATTTGGCCGGTATCTTGGACAGGAAGCGGAACACCAGGTGACACGACCGACCTATGCCACTATTAGACATGGATACAGCGATAGACTTGTCGGACGCCTCAAAGGCTTTGGATCTGGCTAATATTCGCTTTCAACTAATGTTGGTCTCATGCGCAGACGAAATCAAGCGGACGCTGACCCAACTGCAGTCGCCTCGAAGACACCATCACCTTCCATCTTATTGAACGAGTTCAGTTTCCCCTCAATGCCACAATTTACGACGCCGAGGCACTCCCCATACCCGTCAGCAACCTTGCTTTACCCGCCAATCTCTCGCTCTGCGACTACCTCTTGTCTGAGACCGAGCGCCTGCACTCGCTTGTTCGCCGATATGACGCCCCAGACGAGTATCCTTTCTTTCCTCAGGTCCTGCAGAGACCCGTGCTCAAGCCCATAGCATACCCCAAGATCCTCCATGACAACAACGTCAACGTCAACCCCGACATTAAAGCGAAGTATATCAACGAGGTGCTACCTGAAGCTTGTCGGAAATTTGGCCGCGAGGACCGTGGTGAGGCCAAGGAGAACTACGGTAGTGCCGCAACTTGCGATGTCGCCTGTCTGCAGGCCCTAAGCCGGCGGATACACTTTGGAAAATTCGTGGCTGAGAGCAAATTCCAATCCGAGACCGAGCGATTTGTCAAGCTCATAAAGGCCGAGGATCGCAAAGGGATTGACGCCGCCATCACCAACGAAAAGGTAGAGCAACAGGTGCTTGAGAGACTGCGATTGAAGGCCAAAACGTACGGCAAGGACCCTTCTATGACTCCGAACGGTGTTGGTGGTGAGGAGAAGATCAACGTTGAGGCTGTGGTCAAAATGTATGCTCAGGTGGTCATTCCGCTGACCAAGGTGGTCGAAGTGGAGTATCTGATGCAGAGACTCAAGGGAACACAGTGGGAGTGATCAGGATGGCTTCAAGTAATCAGCCACGTCTTGAACCGCGTCCTTGAACTTGTCGGCCGCAATAAGAGTGGCGTGCCCTTGCGGTTTGATGCCCATCTCTTGGAAAGCTCGTTTTGAGTCCGAGTGCCCTTCATCTTGTTTGATCGAGTAGTCAAACCCTCCGTGGCAGATAGCGTGGCGGTGCAGCACCTCGTCCTCGGGATGGAAATACATTGTCTCGAAAGAACCACCCGCCGACTTTTTCTTCTTCTTCGGTTGTTCATCCTCGGCATCCAGCTTGGAAGCCACCTCAGTGTATGTCTTGGACAGGATCAAGTAGTGGGAGAAGGTGTAAGGTTCGCCGTCCTGCACAGCCCAGTCCATCTCTTCCAGCAGCATTGTGTACATTGGAGGAACCACCTCGGCGGGCACGTTGATGAGCCGCTCAGTGAGGATGAGGCCAATGGCCGGAACGGTGGGCTGAGAAAGCAGCTCGGCTAGAGGAGCAAGGCTCGGATTCGATTTAGCCTTGGAATGAATGTACTGAGCAACTTTGCTCACGAAAGGTTTGTCTTTGTGCTCTTGAAGGTTCAGAATGGAGAGGAAGGCATATGGATCGGTCTCGTTGCCATCAACCTTGACCGTCGAGCCGAGGGTAGGTTGCGCAAGAATCAGGTCCGTCAGCGCAGACAGGTCGAAAAGCTGAGCGTCGACATCGAACAGCTGCTGGACTAATGTTTTGATGCCGTGAAAATCGAACTCTGGCTGAGGGTCAAACCACTCGAAGTCGACGTCGAGCACATCGAAATCTTCGTCGTCACCGCTCTCATCGTCTTGAGGCGCACCATTCTTGACTACCTGATCACCGGCATCCTGCTTCCGTTTACTCATCTTGCATGGACGAGGATATTGAGCGTGACTTTGAAGAGTGATCTGGCATGGCGCCCTGGGCAACTTTTTGAATGCGGGGGAATTTCTACAAGGATTTTGGGACCCACAAAAAATTGTCGCGACAAAGATCTTCTTTATCGTCTGCTTCGATTCCAATCTTCCTTTGGAGCAATTCCCCCTCCCATTGCTCGTCTGACGGTCGCCGGTGTCAACACGAAGGTCAACCATCACTGCCGTCAAGATGGCTGCCATTACCAATGGCGACGTCAACAGCGCCGCTGCTGTGAATGTCCCCGCGAAGACGTTCGACACCATCCTGGTGCTTGACTTTGGGTAGGCCCGACGTCCTCCTCCCTCATATCTGGCGTGAGCACTCACGTTCCCAGATCACAGTACTCCCATCTCATCACGCGTCGTCTCCGAGAATTGAATGTCTACTCCGAAATGCTGCCTTGCACTCAAAAGATAGCCGACTTGCACTTTCAACCCAAGGGCATCATTCTTTCGGGCGGCCCCTACTCTGTATATGAGGATGAGGCTCCCCATGTGGATCCGGCTGTATTTGAGCTTGGGGTGCCAGTCTTAGGCATCTGCTACGGTTTGCAGGAAATTGCCTGGCAGTTTGGCAAGAACGTCGTGGCTGGCGAGAAAAGAGAATATGGTCACGCTTATCTAAAGATCGAGAGACATACCGGCAAAGAGGAGCACATAGATCTTCTCTTCGAAGGTATTGAGGATGATGTGGAAGTGTGGATGAGCCATGGAGACAAGCTCTCCAGGCTTCCGGAGAATTTCCATCCCATCGCCAGCACAAGCAACTCTCCCTTCGCCGGTATCGCCAGCACGTCCAAGCCGTACTTTGGTATTCAGTTCCACCCGGAGGTCACGCACACGCCGCGAGGTAAGGAGATTCTGTCCAATTTCGCAGTCAAAATCTGCAAGGCACGACAAGACTGGACCATGGAGAAGTTCGTGGATAAGGAGATCGAACGGATTCGAGCCATGGTCGGGCCAAAAGGCCAGGTAATTGGTGCCGTGAGCGGTGGAGTAGACTCGACCGTGGCGGCGAAGCTCATGCAAGAGGCCATCGGTGATCGCTTCCACGCGGTTCTCGTCGACAATGGCGTTCTTCGTCTGAACGAAGCAGAAACTGTCAAGGAGACTCTCACAAAGCACCTTGGCATCAATCTCACCGTCATCGACGCTTCGGATCTGTTCTTGGGGAAACTTAAAGGCGTCTCAGACCCAGAGACGAAGCGCAAGATCATTGGTAACACGTTTATCGAGATATTCCAGGACAAGGCCAAGAAGATGGCCGAGGAGGCAGCAAATTCACCCAGAGCTGGAGACATTGAATGGCTGCTTCAAGGCACGCTATACCCTGATGTCATTGAAAGCATTTCCTTCAAAGGCCCTTCTGCGACGATCAAGACACATCACAATGTCGGTGGACTGCTCAAGGACATGCACCTCAAGCTAATCGAGCCATTGAGAGAACTCTTCAAAGATGAGGTGAGAGCATTAGGAACAAACCTTGGCATCCCTGATGATCTCGTTTGGAGACATCCCTTCCCAGGACCAGGTCTGGCAATCCGCATTCTAGGCGAAGTCAACGAGTCGCAGCTAAAAATCGCCCGTCATGCTGACAAGATCTTCATCGACGAAATTATCTCCAGCGGCCTTTACAGGAACATCTCCCAAGCCTTCGCTGCGCTCCTTCCAGTCAAGGCGGTAGGGGTCATGGGTGATAAGCGTGTGCACGCTCAAGTTATCGCCCTCCGCGCCGTCGAAACTACCGACTTTATGACAGCTGATTGGTTCCCCTTTGATGGAGCCTTCTTGAAGCGAGTCAGCAGACGCATTGTCAACGAGGTCGACGGGGTCTGCCGCGTGGTGTATGATGTGACGAGTAAACCCCCGGGGACCATCGAAATGGAATAGAGAGTTGCGTCTTTGGGGTGTTGGGGCCGCAAGAATTGAGTGTGAAATTTAGATATCCAGGGGCGGCCGTGGTGTTCAGGTGCTTGGAGAGGGTGGTCCGTATGCTCGGACATCTACGCGGTTCAGGGACGGGCGTCTTGATGATAAAACGGGTGGTCGCCGGGAAAAACCAGTGCGTGTGATACTTACAGTAGACTCATAGAAACTCTCGCCTGCAAAGGGACTTGAAGCATGCATTCCAGTTTCAGTGAGCCTACGTCTCCATTCAACATCCACGCGGGCGACGCGGCCGTGGTTCTTTGCGTTGCTGACGAGCTTCTACCTACCAGGTATCCTCAACATGGATGCATCCAGATAAAACATAATCCCAGATGCCAGACTCGGTTGTAGTTCAACGTCACCTCGCGCATGGCCACCACCCACCCAAACTTGGATGGACAAAATCCCAAACTCCACGGCCACGACCAGCATATTAAATAAGGGGATTCTCTCCACTTACCCCTACATATCACTCAATATAGAGTAATCAAGCTGACCAAGATCCTCACCGGCACCAGATGCTGCAATTCGGCGCACCCATGAGGCTTTAACATAGTGGCCGAGGAGATAACCGTGCGATCGAGAGATAGCCAGTCTAATGCGTCACCGGCAGGATTTTCTTCATTGCTTTCGGGTATTTTCCTCACGGTAACTCGTATGATGGTTTCTCGAGCCAGAGCAGACGACCCAGATAATCCTGACAGGGTGCCAGGAGGATCGAAATAGGTATGAAGATCTCTCTGGCGAAAGCCAAGAGTGAGAATGCTGTCGTTGGATGAAAGGGTCTCATGCGTCGAGGCTTCCACCACAGCTTGCTATCCAGGGGCTCGCCTTTCTCCTGCGTGATTAGGATACATGATCTGCTGGCTACTCGCGCGGATTCTTGCAATATGTGTCCTGAGTGTGGACATCGCTTGTCCTAGCATTTACGAGGAGGCTCGACTGACGACAACTTTCGCTTCCTTGCGTGATCGGCGGTGGCCAATAGGGTCTCCTGCTTCTCACGTCGAGCTCCCCACTCTGAAGGCTGGTGGCATGGAACGCTGCTCCAGATCGGACTTCAGGAATCACTCTATCTCCTCATCAGGCATGCCTAGTGACGGGGATGGGATGTCCTGCACGTAGTCAGACAAACATTGGATTCTCGCAGTCGCGTCCGAAACGATCTACACGCCGCTCACAACATCACACCAGGATGAGCAATTCGTTTGGGCTCACGTTATGGCGAACACTCCCGGCTCCACCCATCTCGGATGGGAGGGACAGTGCCTTTTGCCCCCGGATTGTGCAATTGTGGCTGGAAAGTCGTGATCATATATTAGACATGGAGCGGAACGCGTATTCGTACCACAGCATGGACACAACCTGGGCTCTTAGAAACATAGAATTCTTGTCTTTCGTTCTGTCGGCCGAATCTTGAACATTCTGCTGCTGGTTCGTGACGGGCAAAATGGCTCCGCATGCTGAGGAGGTGATTCCGACCGACTACCATACACAATCGGACGGCGTTACAAAGACGATCAGTGGCAAGTTCAGCTCAACCAAGGATCCTGCAGCTGAATTGGCGAAACCCAGACCGAGGCTCTCCGACAAGTACGAGCCTGGACGAGTCGAGCCGGTGTCTGATGAGGAATACGCATACGATCACCTTCGTCCATACTTTCCAGATGTTCAGTGGAAGGCATTGGAGGAAACGCCATACGAGGACAAAGGCCTCCTAGGCGATCCGAGATTTCGGAATCTCCTAGATGCTGCTGATGAAGTCTTCGACTATGTGCCGAAGATAGGAACGGAGATTATTGGCATCAGGCTGTCGCGGCTTACGGATGCGCAGAAGAATGATCTGGCCAGGCTCGTTGCAACCCGTGGAGTTGTCTTCTTCCGGAACCAGGACGACTTCGATATTGAGGAACAGAGAGAGCTGGGGAGGTCCTTCGGAACCTTGCATAGGCATGCAACAACCTCGATGCCTCAGAAGGAAGGGCTCGATGACGTCCACGTCATTTACACGACAGATCAGTCACTGGATCAACGTGCTCTCTTCACGCCATCGTATTTGTGGCATTCAGATGTGAGTCCGTCCAGCGTATCTTCGAGGCCGGATATTCTAACCATGGTCAAGGTCACTTACGAGACTCAACCACCGTCGTATACCTCTCTCAAAGTGCTGACTGGACCTCCGCGTGGCGGCGGAGGCAATACACTGTGGTGCTCTCAGTATGCTATCTATGATGTTTTGTCAGGTCCTATGCAGCAATACCTTGAGAGTCTTACGGCGCTGCATTCAGCGGACGAGCAGGCGGCAGGCTCGCGTGCTACTGGCCGACCAGTGCGGCGCGAACCAGTCACTACCGAGCATCCATTAGTCCGGGTCAATCCAGTAACAGGCTGGAAATCAGTCTTCTTCAATCCCGGCTTTGTCACCAAGATTGTGGGCGTCCCGAAGGCCGAAAGCGATGCCATCATCCGATATCTCAACGAGCTCATCACGACCACACAGGAAGCACATGTGCGGTTCCAATGGGGCAAGCATGATGTGGCAATATGGGACAATCGATGCACCAACCACACGGCCACATATGGCTTCCTCCCCCATAAGAGACATGCGGTTCGTGTCACGGTGGCGGCCGAACAGCCATACTTTTCTCCGGACGGGAAATCCCAAGAGGAAGAGTACAATAAGAAGTGGGGTTTACCACAAACCAACAAGGATGGCGCGAGAAGGTCGAACTACAATGACTGAGACGGGCCCGCAAAGCCACGCATGATAAGAGAGAAATATGCTCGAGATCGAGACTTGACGTTTGCAAGGGCAAGTCCCGCATTGCTTCTTCCTCCCTCAGAGGGAATTCTTGGCAATCCCAATGAGCGGGAGTTGAAAGTCAGTTTCGGCTCAACACGATGTTCATTTCTCATATGGTATTCCTCTTGTCTGATTATGCCTCCGTTGCATCGTAACTCGAACCCTGCCATGTTGTGATGCCATGTCTTTACCATCTGTTCTAGAGTACGCTCGCGCTCACGGGCTGGCTCTGGATCGTAATGCTGAGGATCTCCTCAGAAGCCTATCATGTCCTCTGATTGTGCCTGAAGATGAAGCAGAGCTACCTGAGCCAGATTTCTCGCTATTTGCCCAGGAGCTGCTGGAGTCAAGATTACAATTAAGTCAGAAAGGGGGTACACTCCTTGCTGAGAGTATCCGAGATCCTTGTGCTGTCATTGATTGGAGCCACTTCCTCCCCGAACTTCACCGTGTACGAACACTCAAAATCGAAGAACCTGTGCTTGTAGGAGACCATCAGACAGATGTGCTCCGGTTTCGCCGCGAAGCTTCGAGCCACCGGAATGCTGACCAGCTCTTGGAGACATGTTCACTGATCAGCACTGCCTCCGAACAAGGCGTGGAGGAGGAGTGGGATGATATCCAATCTGGCAAGGCTGCCCGAAAAGTCGAAAGCGAGCTCGAAGAAGAGAGATGTCACACCACAAAAGAAGCATTGGTACACCTATCGTGCCTGTTGAAGACCAATCTGACCGAGGAATCCAAAGACGAGATCCTCAGGGGCCTTTTCCCGTCGTTCCAGGTTCGTTGTGACGCTCGGCATTGTATGGGTCTTTCTGACATCAGACAGAAGCCACGAGCAAGATCTATCACTCCTGTGCTTATGCAAGAAGAAGACTCCCCAGTGCCGTATATTCCATCGAGCCCCAATCTGAACTTCCCGTTACGCTCCGATGAGGAAGTCGACGTCGACAACCTTCTTCTCCAGATTGAGAGCGAAATGCAAGAGAGAGATCAGATACACTCTGACAGAGCAAGCAATCTCAGTCCCGAGAAATTTACCGCAACCAAACAACTGCTACAAGCCGCTCAAACTAGGCCCGATGTAGACCTTGGGACGGACTTATGTGCTGAGACCATATTTCCATCCTTTGCTGCAGGCCGTCAACCAAGAGAGAGGCTCAAGACTCTTGATTTCGATTTACCTATGCTTTCTTCATCCTCTTTCTTCGACCCGAACAGCGATGACACGGCAGACACATCCAAACCGCACACCACGGACTCGTCGCCGTCACAACCCGAGCGAGCATTCCATCCTGACCACATCTTAGCTCCACCCCCGTGTGACGTTCCCGATAATGAGACCCCTGTTCGCCTGTCATTGACCAATGGCGAGGTCGAACGCTCGCATTCAACATCGCTTGATGAAAATTTCCCGTATACTGTCCTTGGGGCTGAAGATGATGAGCTCGCAGATGTTCTGGATGAGGACTTCCCTGAAGAGTTGTTCAGACAAGGAGAGAGTGCCAGGCATGATGCCAGTGCCACGCTCGAGGATGACAAGATCACTCCCCGAGGAGGTTGTTGGAAATATCCTGTTCCCCAACTTGCTGAGGTCTCAATCAGCGCCCCGTGGGAGAATCAGCAGGATGACTTCCTCGTTTGCGAGCTAGATGGAATGTCCGTGATTCCCACAGATCAAGCAGGTAGGCAGAAGGAGGAGCGGCTCAACTGGCAGGCGATTCCCCTTCATCTCATGAAACTCGGCCTGAAGGACGAGGTCGAAGACAATGGCAAACTTCACAAGTGGTTGGAACCTCCGAGAACAGTCACCAAAAGCGAGCAATTGATCTTTAAAAGGCCCGGTCTTCGTCTTTTCGATACGGATGATGATAGTGTCGGGGAAGCCGAGGAGGACATTGATCTGCTGACAGAGATGCGCAAACTGCCCCCAGCGACTGTCCCGGCCAAGAGGCTCGAACATGAGTCAGACTCGAAGTTCAACCTGTCAGTCAAGAAAGCATGCACGCCTCGCATCGACGATCTGCACGAAAGGCTGCGCTCCAAAAATGGCTTGGCGACCTCGCTGGGCGGCTTCTCGACTTCAAGCGCCTTGGACACATTCCTCGATCTCCGAGGAGGTAGATTCAAAAGAGTTGCAGCCCCGCAGCCACCTGCTGGCAATGAACTTGAACTGGTAGAAGATCCAATCCAGCAAACACAATCAGAGGAGAATGACTACGTCAACACGCAGATTGTTTCGACCTCCGAGCCCTTAGATGCACGGATTCACTCGACTGCAGCCACCATAAAAGTGCCGCCGGACCTCAATCAAGAGATCCTGCACGGCGCCGGCGAGGAGCAGGCACAACTCACGAGGCTAGAATGGTGCAGGACAGTTGTCGTCGAAACAGCCATTCTCCAAAGACATGGCTCGCTCGTAAACTTCCTCGAGACTCATGGCAACGATCGCCTCAACATTTTGTACCGGGACATGAGCAAGATAGGACGCGACAATTGTGTTTTGGCATCGCCCGATATGATCCTGAATGCGAGGACGGCTCTCATCTTCACCAATCTGCAAGCATTGAGTCAGAAAAGTTTACCCGGGCAGTCTACCTCGGGCCAGAATATTGTGCGAAGCAGGGTGCTCAAGCTTGCACAGGAATATGATCGCGTGCTTGTAGTGATCACGACACCAAGCTCGAATGGCGCATTACTTCAGGCCCAGGTTGATGCGATGACCACTTTTACAGGGTTTTGTGCGAGCGTCGGCAGCCAGGACGGTACTGCGGTGACACCAATCTGGGTGACTTCAAGAGGAGATCCGCGAACGACCGGTGAAGCGCTCAATAAGAGGGCCTGGAGCTTGATCTGCCGATATGCATTTCCGGAAGCCGATCCATCTCTGAGCGCACAGCTGGTGGTGAATGCAGTGACGCTGACCAATGAAGAGTCGCTGTGGGAGCAATTCTTGAGAAGAGCAGGACTCAATACCATGGCAGCCCAAATTGTGCTGGGGACTTTGAGAGGACTAGGCGTGTCAGGAGGCAACCCTGGCCAGGACTGGGGTCTGAGGAAGCTGGTGTGGATGTTGCCAGAGGAGAGGCGTGCTGCATTCACTGAAACACTAGGATCGAAGATGTCTGAGAGGCTCAACCTGGTGCTCGACAGGGAGTGGCGATGAGGTAAAGCTGGAGACGCTGTGCTCGTGAGCGGTAGCGGCCTAATAGAGCAGTGATAGCAGCTGCTAGCACTCAATAGGTGGAAGAAATCGAGGCCATGTTTCCATTCTGGACCCGATAGTATAAGGGCAGTGCTTCTAGTCCGGGTGATTCCACCTCCTGCTGTATCAGCTGACAATTCGGCACCTTGAAAGAGAACATAGCTGCAATTTTGGCAACTTAGTTCCTGTCCATTTCCATTTCTTTTCACCTCGGCAGATCAAACAATGGTTACTTCCGACATCTCTGTTTGGCGGAAGAGCAAGTCCTCATCGAAATACAACCATCCCACCCGAGTATACCTATCGCTGTCGTCGCATTCTCGCATGAGAATCAACCCGTGGTTAGCCGATATCGCGAGGCCGAGAACCGCTAGCGAGGCAGGCATACTATCGTCAAGCGCGTCAGCAATTCCAACACCCATTTCGGCCCCCCCTTCGTGCTCGGAATACCGTTCCTTGATTCTGTGCCACCATATCTGCCGGGTCCGGGCTCGAAGTCTGAGATCCGCGCGGTCGACTTCGCCGTACGGTGCCCAAGCATGGAGAGGCACTACGACACAATCGAGCACCTCGAACTCGACAGCCTCGATTTGACTTCCTTTCATTGCGACCTCACCGTCAATCGAAGCCCACGACCAAGACGGCGCCCGATACCCTGTGGGTCGTTCGCGCGGTCGTCCCGCCTTGGTAAGCGAGTTCCGCCTCCAGAGCAACTCTGTGGGCAGCTGCGACTTCCAGAGCCCCGAGCAGTACACATCGTTTGTGATTCTGGCGTACTGTTCCGCTAGGCCGCCTATGGCGCGGAGCTTGTCCCTCGGTGCTGTGAGACGACGCTTGGTGTATTCGCCCACCAGGATGCGCCAGGACGAGTATACAGATTCGGTGGGGACATTGTTGCGGGAAGGGTGGGGGGTTTCAGCGCGCATCTCGAGCGGGAGTCGGTATCGTGCAGCGTCGTAATCCATGAAATTCTCTTGGGCTCCGCCGTCGCTGTATTGCCTCGAGTCGCACAGCCAGCGGAGGTGGGTGGATGAGTAGAGCAGAACCCGAGGAGAGAGGACCTTCTCTTCCAATGTCCATGCTCGAGCTTCGATCGGATGGTCACTGTCGCTGTACAGTAGATGAGACTCTCCGGCGTCCTGATAGAGGGACACTGTCCCGTCTGCACCGTCAGGACAAGTTATCGGGATAGACACGGAAGGCAGCGGAAGCGGGCGCTGATGGAGAAACCCGGCCAACACTGTTCTTGCCGTGGCGGCGCTGATGGTGACAAAGGCGTGCCGAAAGATCAGCCGCATTCTCGATATTTCGCTTCTCTTGTCAAGCTCTGAATCCTGGATGATACATAAGGAGTCGACCCAGAGGTATCGCAGGCCTAGATTCCTAGTCACGGTAACGGCATCCTTAATGGTTTGTGGTAGTTTCTCCGTTGGGATTTCGCGGCTATAGGCTGGAAGGCGATCCTGCCGCAGTGAGTCGGGTTGTTCGCCGCCCCAGCAGTAGCTTAGTGCTGCATACTGACCATTCAGGCCATTCGTCACAACGAGCCTTGGATTCTCGTCCGACGCCGGGGTCCCCACGTCGATGACCCGTGTAGGCAGCGGAGGCGTCTCAAGTTTCGGACAGTCTGGGTGCGACGCACAACATTCATCGATCCACTCACGAGCCCGTTGAAACGCTGAAGGCGCTGCCACGGCTGGATTGACAGGCCGAGTCTTGAACAGCGCGGCCGCAGGGTTTTCTGCAATTCCCGGTGCTTGTTAGCAGCATCCTTCCCACTGCGTCGACCCTTCTTGTAAACAGACCTGCATAAGCGTACATCCAAAAATCGTAAACCGACTGATGCTGCTGCTGCTGCTGGCCATCGGTGTCAGTGTCTGACCAGGTCTCCCAGACACGGAAAAGATCCAGGTTCCCTGGGTCGAGCTGAGGATTCGTGTTCAGCAATTGGTATCTAACTGTCAGGGTGTTTACAGTAGGGTGAAGGCGCATCGTGTGCATTGCAATCGTGCATAGCGGACACGCTGTCAGGGCTGATTCGGCGAGAACATCCCTGGTGACCTCAAACGAGAATTCAGACGGCTCTTTCGTCCCGGTGCTGATGGCTTCGTGGTCATACTTCTCGATGGGCCATGCACGCAACCGCTGCGCGCAGGCTTGACAGACAGGAGCATTGCGCGACCACGTTGGAAACGCCTTGAACGCATCCCAGATTGCTTGTCGGAGAGCCATGCCGCGGGACTTATCAACTTGGAGTTGAATAGGTGGAGAGGCTAGCCTTAGTCGCTAGTCGGTCCTTCATAGCAGACAGACAGCTCTATCTCTGATGAGGCGGAGTAAGGTAGCCTAGCTCAATCGTTTACATTACTGTAACAGCCGAGGCCATTCTGCATAGCACAAGTGAGATGCTGCCATTGAGCGGAGGTCAATCGTGAATGCGTACTTAAAGAGGAACGTCCCAAGCAAGGCTGAGAAAGGCTGAGCTAGGCCTTCTTCGGAACCAATCAACACCACGTCACATTTACATCACATGGCATGCTTCATTGGCCTTGCTTTGTCTACTGTAAGTTACCCGGTTACTTTCATCGGGGTCAAACGGCTCGATAGTCATACACATCGACCTCTCCGTCGATTCATGCAGCTCTCGAAATGATGACCCCGCAATAGCACACACAGCCTGCCGTCCACTCTCATCACCATGGATGCGCATTGCGAAGAAATCGCCCGCGTCAGCTATACAAACTTCGCGCTCTCACTGTACGTCCCTGCCCTAGGCCATGTGAATTGCCACCTGTTAGCGGTCACTGTATAGCTGAATTTTTGTGTTACAGTCTCATCCTCATTGGCATCCTGATCTCCTACCTCCCGCAGCACATTCGGATCATCCGCCTGCGCTCCTCCTATGGCCTGTCACCGTACTTCGTCCTGCTAGGCACCACGAGCGGAACATGCGCCTTTGCGAACATCCTCGTGCTGCCACGCTCGAGGTCAGACATCGCATGTTGTCGCGAGGTGGATGAGTTTGCGTGTCTCGCGGGACTTTTGGGCATTGCGCAGGTGGGCGTGCAATGGTCCTGCTTTGGCGTCATGTAAGTTGAGCCAGTCTTGCGTTTGCGGAGCCTTCGATCGCGGAACGTTCGGTCCGTGGGGGCAGCGCCAGCGAGGAACTGTGCTGACACGGTGACTTACAACCAGTCTCCTCCTGTTTCTCATCTTCTTCCCTCGCGGCGAAGCTCCCGCCTCTGCGCTCGACTACGAGGACGACGACACGACCATACCTGACACGCCGCGGGCCCTTGCGAAACGGAAAGACTCAGACTCGCTCGCGCCGTCGTACCGCACCGCGCTCATCGTCGTGGCCGTCTGTGTGCTGCACGCCGCACTCACTGCCATATTGAGTTTCTTCTTCATCTACGCGGCGCCGCAGCACGCGCAGTCGTGGGCCAATTTCTTGGGCGTCTTATCCACCGTGCTCGCCAGCATCCAGTATTTTCCTCAGATCTACACGACGTACCAGCTGAAGAGGGTCGGCAGCCTCAGCATTCCCATGATGTGCATCCAGACACCTGGCAGCTTCGTGTGGGCGGGATCACTTGCCGCGCGGCTGGGGCCCGAGGGCTGGTCCGCCTGGGGTGTGTATCTTGTGACGGGCTGTTTGCAGGGCTGCCTGCTCGTCATGGGGAGTTACTTCGAAATCACCCGGCGGAGGAGGGAGAAGGAAGAATTGAAAAGACGCATCAACTATAATACAAGTGTGGAGGCGATAGCAGACCCTGAAGAAGAGCAGGACCAGGACGAGGATGCCTCAGAGCATACGCCGCTTCTTAGAACCGATTGAGGTCCAGGTTTGACATTTGCGACAATCCTGAGTTCTGGTTGAAAACCCTTCGCTATCCGTGCTTCTGTCGCTGCCTCTGCCTGTCGCATGCTTGTGGTTGTCTTGGCTCCAAGGTCGCCTAAATGTCGGAATCCCCATGCTATTTACTGCAAGCTCCTCTATATGCATGCCTTTTTCCCACGTTTTTGGACTCCCCCATCACAAACTCATCTTGGGAAGATACTCCGACATGGGCTCCTCGGGTGCGTGCCTCTTCCCATCGGCCAGCGCGGTCATTTCTTCTAGCTCCTTATCCGTCGTGCCGTTGACTGCAGACTGGCCGTTCTCCGAGGTATATCGCGCCTCGAGGACTTCAATACCATATTTTGAATAGTCGAACACTTCCAGCGTGGGGAGCAACTCGCCCCACCCGTCCATGATCTCGCCGGGCTGCCCAGGACTCCCCCGCATGGGAATCCCCTCGGTGTGATCTAAATCATCCTCCTTGTGCTCGCCCGTCCGGCCGGCCAGCACCTCCTCCTCCCGCCCGGCATACACCTCCAGAAGGCCCGGGTGCGCCACCCAAACGACCCGCATGCCGGCCCTCCGCGCGGCCTCCACCCCAGGCACACTGTCCTCGAAGACGAGACATTCCTCAGGCGCGATCGGCCTCTCGCCGTCCCCCTCCGCGGCCACCGTCTCGTTGACGGCCTGCAACGCGAGGAGGTAAATGTCCGGTAAAGGCTTGCCCCGGCCCTTGGGTATGCGGTCGTCGTCACCCACGATGATATGCCGCGGCGGGAACGTGGCGAACAGATCCCTCATGCGCGCAGTCTTGATCTCGTAGTTCCTGCGGTGCGAACTCGTCGCCAGCGCGATGTGCACCTTCCGCCCTGGCCGCCATCCACCGGGCGAGGACGGGCCGGCCGCCGAGCTCTTGGTGTGCGCGCTCTTCAGTTTGTCCAGCAGCGACTCCACGCCCGGCAGGGCCTTGCAGTTCTGGAACATTTCCGCCTGGAGCTCGGCCTGGCGCTTGAGGAACTCCTCCCGCGAGATGGGCAGCTGGGCCCACTGGTGGAAGATCTTCCCTGCCGCGGGGCCGGGGCGGCCTTGCAGCTGCGCCTTGATCGACCAGGGGAGATCGGGCCGGTTGTTCTCGCGCAGGATGGTGTTGGTCACGAGCGTGTAGGCGTCCTCGCTGTCGATGAGAAGGCCGTCCATGTCGAAGAGGCAGGCCCGGATCGGGGGAAAGCTGTGCGCCGGGGGGTGGAGGGTCAGTGAAAGGCTACACGAAGAGGAACAGAGCCATGGCACTACTCACTTCTGGTTGTTCATGGCGAGGCCGTCTTCTTGGGCCATTGTTTGCTGTTTTCCCTCTGGGCGGGAAGCTACTCGAACAAAAGCGTACAGGTTGAATGTCTCGAAGTGAGTGACTCTGTATATCGCTGAGTGACACGGCGAAAAGAGAAAATATATCGATGCTGCGGGGAGCGAGACCTCGAGGTCAGCAGGGAGATCAAGGAACCATCAATGTGCCTGCATAGGTCATTCCGCGAGGGCTCCTAGAAGTCCAGCCCTCCTCACTGGCTGCTGCAACCCTGCATGAACCACGTTGCGACCTACTCGTGCACCGTAATAATACGAGAACGGACCAAAAATCTTGGTTTTCCCATCTACCAGGGTCTCGTAACTTAACCTCATGGCGGGGTCGATCCGGCAAAGTTTAACCGAGCCGAACACGAGGCTATTGTAGAGTAAGTACGACGTCATCCACAGTGCGTCGGACTCAGCCTCGCTCGCGCACACACTCAGCCTTGTCTGTTTCGAATTCCAAGAGCACCGATCGGTTGACCAACCAACTAGCTTCACATAGCGTCCGCTCAAACTGCGCAAACCATGTCGTTCAAGTCCGACGGTCCGAAAACTCGCCCCGAGCGCGTGAAGCCACCCCCCGGACCAACCCCAACACCGCCAACCTGGTCGACAAAGGCGCCGTCTCGACGCTCCTCAACTTCGTCGACCTCCTCGGCCCGATCCTTCCACTCGGCCCTCTCAGGCCGGTTCTCTCCCACTTCCGAGACACGCATGGTTTCTGCGTCGAACGAGCTGAAAGCCCAGGCAAACACGCTCTTCGCTCGCGCGGACTACGTCTCCGCCATCTCGACGTACGACCGTGCGATGGCCGAGTTACCCCGCTACCTGGACTACGAGATGGCCGTCCTGCGGAGTAACATCGCGGCATGCCATTTAAAACTCGAGCAGTGGAAGGACGCCGTCGAGGCATGTGAGGCCGGGTTGGAGGGGCTGGAGCGGGAGATGCCGACGAAGAGGAAAACGAAGACGAAGAGTACAACTACGAGCAAGAGCAGGAGTAAAACGAAGAAGGAGAATCCGAAGGAGAGAGGGGGGCCAGGGAACAACGTTGGCGGGAAAGTCAATTCAGACACGGAATCGGAATCAGACGAGGAAGCCGAATCGGAGTTGTTGGACCAACAAAATAAGGATGACAAGGTTGTCGAACTCCCCTCCTCCCTCGACGAAGAGGACGAGGCCAAAACCCTCGCGGCGCTCTCCCTCTCGGACGCTCGCCGCGCTGACATCACCCGGATCCGCGTGAAACTGCTGCTCCGCCGAGCACGCTCGAGGTGTAAAATGCCGGAAGTGTCTACGTTCGCGTCGCTCGCCTCCCCCAGCGCTCCCCCAAATTTGGATCCCACGTCGTCAAAGACATCAAGTGGCACATCCTCGACCTGGTCGACCCTCTCGGCCGCCCTGGAAGATTACACCCTCCTGCACGCCACGCCTGCCTACTGGGCTGCTCTGCCGTCTAGCGATCGCAAAACAGTACAAGTTGCGCTGGTCGACTTGCCGCCGCGGATTGAGGCCGCGAAACAGCGCGAAGTAAGCGAGATGATGGGCAAACTTAAGGATCTGGGGAACACGGTTCTCAAACCGTTCGGATTGAGCACGGATATGTTTAAGGTGAGTCAAGGGGAGGGAGGAGGCTATAGTTTGAGTTTTGACGGTGGGGGAAAGGGATCGTCTCCAGAGGATAGCGGTGGCGGTAGAGTGAATAGGGATGACTAGTCCAGGAGAGAGTGGCAGCTTGTCAATATTGAAACCATAAGATCAATTTCATAGCTACGATGGTAATGGGAATGAAAGAAGTGAAGGATAGTGAAGGGCAGTGACTGGACGAGCAAAACTGAGTTTCCCTAAGCCTTGCTGATTAGGTTGACAAGGTTGACAGGGTCGGGGTCAGATCAGCTACTGCTTTGAGGGCCTCGTCTCGCCAGTGGTGTAGAAACCAAGGCATAGACGATGCTGTTACCTTCCCAATATTCTGGACCTTAACATTGTGTCCAATGCTGAAGACTTTGTCAAACCGAATCCGGCTGCTCTGGTCCAGCCTCTTGCCCTCGCTCGATGTCTGAACTGCAATCGGCTTCTTGATCATATGTGGTTCATTTGAGCGCGGGATTGGCGGCGTCCCACCCGTGTAGATGATAGCGTGAGCATCCCAATCTTCTTTCCGAAATCCCGGTTTGCAGAGCCCTTGTCCATGATAAGTGTTAACAGGGACTGCCCAGCTGAAACCATGGCATTCTCTTACGACTGCGAAGCGACGGATCCCACTGAAGATTTCCTCTGCGTTGGAGCTATTGGGCTCCCTCGAAGGCTTCGCCGCTCTGGTGTCACCTTCGTGCCAAATCATGATGAAGACTCGGCCAACGCTGAAGAAGTCGCTTCGTTTTGTCTGAAAACCCATGTCTAACCGGGGTTTCTCTATGACCTCGGACCGTAGTGAAGGGTCATCTATAACCTTCATTCGTTTGGGTGGAGTGTCGATATCTTCCCGATGGTCTTGCGAGAGGAGCGGTGAACGCAATGGAGGCGTGACATCTGTGGCAGACCAGTCGTCTGCGAATTGCAACTCACTTCTTCCCATTTGTCGTATAAGTGCCTCAAGTTCCTCCGTTTTACCAATTTCCACGTTTCGTAGATCCTCTAGCGGCAGGTCGCGCAAAAGCTGGTCCACCTGGAGTTGTGAAAGAGTGTTATACTGCCTGACGAGTAGATATATTCGTATACATGTCTGACGGTATTGGAGAAGTGACGATGATTCGCACCTCACAGCCTCCAATAAAAACAGACACTCGTCCAATTCGAGTAATTCTCGGTGTTGCGCAAAGGTGCCTATCCAGTTCATTCTTTTTGTTGACCAATTATAGATCAGCTCCTGGACTTGGTCACTCAGATAGGGAGACGGCGGAATAATAGGGCCTTCTTTCTGAGGGTCGTTGTCAGAGCCTGCTCTGCCCGACGCCTCCGTGTTCCCAGCCCGCATTTGACTTGAATCAGCGTCGTCAATGCTCCCGAAGCTGAATTGTGAGGATTGTCGAAGTGTGTATTTGGTGTGGTGTGCCGCCCGTTCAACCTTGTATTTCTGATGCGGAGCGCCTATCTGTTCATGTTCACCATCGTCATCCGCTGATACTTGTTTCTGCACCTCTGCAGCTCTGAAGCTTTGCCTCTGCCGTGATAGAGATCTCTCCCACCTGCCCGATGGCAAAGTCGCAGAAATCCCCCCTGCGTTGTAAGACCGAAAAGATGGTAGACTCGCACCCGGTTTACCGAGTCCTTCCATGTGACGGACAACTTCGTCCACCTTAGTTTCCGGCTGATCGTCAATAGGATTTGTCGCTCCCAACGTCTCTGCTGGATCTGTGCCTATTTGCCAAGGTCCCTCCAACAAGTGTGAAGATGATCTTTGGTGCTCTGCGGAAATTTCATCAATTCGAGATTTCAAGACTTTGTAAGGACCGGTTGAGTGCGCATTTGCTAACAATAACCGGATCGGCTTTACCAAATCAAGCAGATCAGTAAGAGCGCGTAAGATGGAGCGAACGTTTGTCGTCTCGTTCAAGTCAGGCTCATTTTGGGGCGATTCATGGCTGTGCTGCTCAGGCAGAAAACAGGATATGATGTCCTCTGGACTCGAAAGGCCATGGTCAATATCCAGCAAAATTGATCTCACTTTCAGTCCCTCAGGAGCGTTCTCGATCAGTGTAAGTGCGCCATTGCTTAACCGAATGTCGACACCCCAGGAGTCGAGTGCAGCGAGCAAATTCTCGAGCCAAGTCGATGTCCTTGCAACCACAGCAGCTGAAGCTTCAAGCCCGGCAATATCATCCAGAAAATCCTCGATTTTCGCGATAAGACGGTCGTAGCAATGCTGCAAAGAATCCTTGGTTGAAGCCATTAATACTGCCAAGCTAGTCGATTGAGTCCGGGATCAGAAGCCTTTTGAATTCGGCTCCAAATTTATGGAGAAGGTGCATTCCCATTCTCTCATGGCATTGATGATCCCGCAGGATCAACGCGGCAGGAATGTGAATTCAGCTCTCACTTGCGTCAATTGCCCGTTACGAGTACTTGACCTCAATTACGGTAAATTCCACTAGTAACAGATTAGGTATAGGATACGGTACCCACAGACCCCACCTACGGCGCGGCATTTGGCATTTTATGACGAACCTTTGTTGCTCCCGTCTGAACAAGACTGAAGTCACAATCAACCGCTGAGCCGGACAAGATCTCTTCTCGTCCTGGTCGGTAAGTAAGGAATGAAGGGAGAATAAATCTCCCAGACTTGGTGAAACTGAGGTCTGCGTATTCCGGAGTCGAAGGGAACCCCGCCTGCGCATTGCTGCTCTGGCAGGCTGTTGCCCCGCTATTTTCAGCCTCACTCCTCCAGTGCTCCTTCCAGTCGACATCCATTCAGTCCCCCCTTCTCATTTTGACCCGAAATTGCTTGTTGTTGCTTGAGTCAAAGATGCCCGAGGCTCTCTCTATTGCCACAGCTGTTACCGGCCTCGTTGGCTTTATTGTGATGGTGAGGAACTCTATATCCACCATCATTAATGATGTTGACGCTGTCCGAACTGATACGGACGTTCTCATCCCAGCGGCTATCCGCCTGACCATGCTATTCGGGGGCATAACGAGATGGAAAACTTTTTGGAGAGTCTCGGATGGAATGCCCCTCGCACTTTTCGACTCTTACTGGGGCCCCGATGGACGACAGGATATCCTTCAGTTGCTCGCTCAGTTGAATGGGAAGGCCGCCGCGTTGCATGTCGAGTTTTCCTCCAGGTATGGGGAAAAGGCCAGTGACATGATAGAACGCGCCAGCCTCCCCTCTATAGGGGCCCTTGCTTATGACGAAGAGCAGGAAACGAAGATCTTGAGAGCGTTCCAAGCGATGTACAAGGATAGAGTTAACACACTCCGAAGAACCGGAAACGCACTTTTCCAATGGCCCCAATTTGAGAAGCATCTCCAGTTGTTAATGGAATGGCTGGGGCTATTGCAGGATTCTTCGATGCGGTATTTCACATCCTACAATTCCTGCGATGAGGAGTCCGAATGGAAGAAGCATGTTGAAGTGGTTTCCACGAGACTCATCCTCACGCGAGTCGCCGATCGCTACTCGCTTGCGTCTGCCACGCTAGAAGAGATTTTACAGGATGCAGGAGGCCACGCCGTCGATCTGTATCTTGACCACCGGAGCGACCCCGCCAGCCGGATGGAGATTTTCTCTCGCGCAGTCCGAGAAGATTCAAATTCATTTCAATACCATTTTTGCTTATTGTCCGTCCGAGACCCGAGCGATGTCCTTGTGGACTTCTCGTGCAAGCTCGCACCAAAACAGCCCAATACCACAACGGCTAATATTGAGCGGCAGCACCAGAGCTTCAGAGATGCAACCAGGGACTTACTCAGCCCTGCCAATCTCCGACCCTGTGCGTCTTTTCGGCTTCAAGCTAGTGAAGATGTCCCGGCTTTCGTGCTGGAGAAACTGGTAGAGAGAAGCGGGGTGGGAGACGATCTGCAGGTTGAGTGCCTGAGGACGTTCATGGCTAGCAACAAAACGGACTATGGAGAAGAACTACATGGGCCATTCAAGTCAGAAGAAAGGTGGAGGCTTGCTTACGAGCTCGCCGAATGGGCTCTGTTTTTCTTGAAAACAAATTGGTTTTCAAAGTTGTGCAGTTGCAGCGTTTACCGCATGGAGACCGCAACCCTGAGAACAAGTTTCCGAGCAAGAATTGGGAGAATTGACCATGTTGATACGACGACAGGCAATCTTGGAAGCGGACAACAGTGGTGTGAAGAGGAAATCACAAATATGCATATACGCAGGTTGGGGGTGCTTCTGGTTGAAATTGCTCTCGGATTCCCGGTCTCCGACCTCGCGTTACATCCCAGAAAAGGAATCTTGATTGACGACGAGCTTGACCTTGAGGACCCTGAAAGGACAAAGGTCTTAGATAGGCGAGCGATCAACAGAAGGATTCAGCGAGAAATGGGTCAGGACTACAGTGACGCCGTTGATTATTGCCTCCAGCAAGGCATTACTCCTGATCGGGTGGGAATGGTAGAGCTCCAGAGCTTTCAATTGGAGGTCGTGGAACCGTAGGTGGAGATCGTTTTCAGGAGAAACCTGAGCACTGACCGTCTTAGGCTTTACTTGCACTACCAGCAACTGACGATAAAAGGCCCGGCAAGAAGAGAAGCACGGAGAGCCGCACGACGAGCTCGGGCTGTTCTAGCTCGGTAACAAGTATTGTTGAACGACTCGCCAATGAAATTTGATTGACTTCTGAGACGACTCTTATACTGAGATTTCCTTCAGCCTTGTATTTGCCGGGTGTTTCGGAGAGGGCTTCGAGCGGCGGTCCCAAGACGCCAACAGAGGGTGCCGACTCCCCACAAACATCAGAAAATACGCCAACACACCATTAAGCCAGCCAGGGCAAGTGACTCACTGGCACGACAAGGGCATTTTACACTTCCCATACCTTCAGCAGGACTCAGCCTCCTCCTGCGAATATCGACGAAGGCGTATGTATTTGGAGGTTCAGAACGCGCCCGAGTCGCCTCACCCCCATTGTTCACCTCTCCAACCTGCGGACCATCCTCGCATCCACAACCGTTGCACCGATAAGTCATTCCCCATGCCTAGCCTAGGGGCGGCCATTCGTGGCACAGAGCATCGGCATCTATCGTCATCACACGAGGTTTAAGGTAGAAAGCATAAGGAATGAGGAATGAGGTATGAAGTATGAGGTACGAGGTACGAGAAGTGAGGTATGAAGTATAAGGCTGAGGTATGAAGTATGAGGTCCGAGAAGTGAGGTATGAGGTATGAGGTATGAAGCACAAGAAGTGAGGTATGAAGTATGAGGTCGGAGAAGTGAGATACTGTACTAGGACACAAGACATGCCGCGCAATTGAGATCCGTCGCAAAAAGTTTCGCTGTGACGGCAATGGGATTGGGGATCAATCCCGCCGTTCCCTAGGGACGTCGGACTGCGCTGTGTGTGTGTGTGTTTGTGCCGTTTGCTGTCCTCACCAGAAACATGCTGCACAGCCCATACGGACTGTAGAGATGAGAGCGACGATGTCGATAGCAGCGCCAATGCAATTGATTCCACAACAGCTGTTCACTCGTCACCGTTGTCTGTGAGTATGGTTGATGTCAATGTTTGGTGTTGATGCACTTCTGACGGGTCGTGAAATGTGCACAGACAGTGTTCCAAGAACTCACGTCACAATTAGGTCTGGGTGATATCGAGTCGATCATGGCATGGCATCTGAAACTGATCATTTGAAGGTTCATTGTCATTGTCATCGTCACCGTCATCGGGAGCTATCCTGCCTGAAAGCACACTATCCTGAAGGGCGGCAAGTTTCGGTTTGCTCAGCTCATCAACGCCAGTGTCAGCGCCCTGTCTCGCGCAATCCTGAAAAAGAAAAAAAAGTACAATGTTCCTTCCTGGGCATAGGGTATCTCTGTGGGCATTTCGTGTCTCATTACACACTTGCCTCCGACCTGACTCCCGTGCATGGTGACTTCAACCCGCCGTGTACCCGAACTCCGATGACTGTGAAGAGAAAGGAAAAAAAGAGAAGGAAATGAAACATAGCCTGGCTTGACCAGCGCTTGAACTGAGTGACTGTACATGTGAAAGTGAAGGAAAAAAATCTGGTGCATTTCCAGCAGACCGTGCGCATGCGTGATGAAAAGATTCTCTGGTGTACAAGGCATTGCCGGTAATGCGTATCAGGTCTTGACTCTTGCGCCGTGAAGCTGATGTTGACGCTGTCGAGAAGTTATTGTGCAGTGCTGTGAAAGAGAAGAGGTGGCAAGACTGATGTTGAATCAATGGCCATGGATTCTGAGATGTTTCATGTATGAGATTGGCCCTCAACGTCAGTCTGAAAGGGCGCATCATCATAATTGTCAGTGGCCGCATGACGGGCATTCTCTTCCTCTGCGTGTTGGAGGAACGCTTCGAGATTGGCATGTCCGTAGTCTTGGTTTGAGTGAAAGCCATCATCTTGCGCATGTGTCTCCGATGAAGTGTGAGAGGTCTCGCCGAGATCGGATGCATTGAAATTGTCTGCAGGCCATTGAGGTTGTTCCTGCCCAATGGTGGTCAGAGGAGAGGTGACGGTAGATGCGCTAGAGTTGTAGCTGGAATTCAAGGCTCGGGTCTCGGGTAGGGGTTGAGCAAGCCAGCCTGTAGACATCTGATCACTTGGCGTGGACGGGTCAGGGTATTGGCTGGATGTTCGAGACGGCGAGCGAATAGTCGAGGTCGAGGCAGAATGAGACTGTTGACTTCGCGTGTTTGATAGCGTGGGGTAGTTTGGCATGCCCATCTGTAAGTACTGTTGCGTGGCGTGCTGGCGTGGTGTCATGTACGCGGACTGCGCGTAATTGTTTGTGTATGTCGGTCGCTGGCTAGCACCAAGCATCGCAGGAGGTGCCATCATGGCGCTGTTTGGCATCGCACTGCCGTAATACGGATTGTTATTATTTTGCATGCCGCCGTGGTGAAAGGTCTGTCGGGTGTAGGCTGGCTGAGCTGGCTGGCCCATTCCCGTATGTCCAGGAGCGGACATCGCTTGCTGGGACGAGTAGAGTTGACGAGCCGGTATGTTGGTCGATGACTGTGTGGTGCTGGGCGCAGCCGGTGCAGGCTGATACTGAGGTGGTGGCAACACCGAGGCAGATGGAGCTTCAGCTACTGCAGCTTCAGTCTTTGGTTTCTTCTTTCGGCCTTGTTCTTCATCTTCAGCGGCTGCTTCTTTGCCCCTCTTCATCACCACTGCCTTCTGTCCGTTGAGCTTGCGGTTCGAGACGATTCGCTCAACATTGGTTTGTGGGTCGTCGATGACCTTGTACAAGTATGGCACGTCAAACATGTGCTTGCACATGGACTTGCTGCGCGCCATGGCGTTCACAATTGCGTCAAAGCGCTGCTCAAAGTTCTTGTCCGTGAATTTCTTGAATTTGTATTTGTCGGGTTCGTATGACTCGACCAAGTTTGACAGGACCTCTGAGCGTTGAATACAGCGTCGCAGAATCTCCCAGCATAGGCACTCGACCAAGACGTTGTCATGAACTTGGTTGACGAAAGGCTTCTTGATATTTTCACCCTCTAGGCACTCTGAGGGAACACACTTGAATGCCTTGAAAAGGACTTTGACGTGTGCTTTGTGTTCGGCCGCGGTCTGAGGGATTGTAAAATCGGGCAGCGGCTTCGCGGGGAGCAGGCGCTCGCGGTATTTCTTGGCTTCGAGCTCACTGTCGAAGTAAGTGATCGTGTCTCGGCCGTCGCCGTTCATCAAAACGGCCGACTCGGCAAGGTCGTCAAGCTGCAGATTGAGGAATGGTGTCACTCCTCGCTGCGCCCTCCCGAGCTGTTCATTGCCAAGACGGACCAGGTCCGCCTTTTGCTCAGCACCGGCGGTGCTGAGCAGCTCGGGGCAGGTCATAGGGTTGTGGCCCTGGACCTGCTGGGCTGACGCCATTGTTGATCGTAAATAATTTTCTCTGTAAAGAGAAAAAGGAAATAAAAATGTTGTTGGTCTTTGAAGTTGGTCAGTCACAGAGAGAATTGGAAGAATGGCGGGAGAGAAGAATTGAAAGTACCTAGTGACCTGCGCCGAGGCGCGTTTTTTACCCATCAAAGAGATGCTAACGTGACTGCCGCAGAGCGAGGGTGCGGCAGTAAGGTCTCAACTGCTTCACTCATTAACAGCTGACGGTGAAACAAAGGATGACTGCCGGTGCCTGATCAGTTTCGGGTTGACAGTGACAGCAACATACTTCACGCATGTGATGACCGAATTGGCCGACGATAACCCAGACCCCTCATAAGGAGCCGGGACGGAATAATATGACCTGCTTGGATTGTGCCATACTGAAGACTCATGAGGCCTTCGGCTTGGCTGTGCGATATCCATCGTGGTTGTTTCGAAACTGTGCATCTGAGGCTCGCCTGCCTCGTCGCAGCGGAGGAGGATGATCGACAACCGGTGCTCGAGAAAAAGTGCCGAGTCTGTCGAGTTCTGTTGTGAGCCGTCAGGATTAGGCTTATTCTGATCGAGTCATCGCACTGTGATTTGGTCAGTGCATGGCAGTGAGAACGGAAGTGCGCCTACCTTCATCAAAGTCAGACTTCAGGGTTCGCTCGAAGATCGAACCTCGGGGTAACGAGTCGCGGTTGTCCAACAGCTCGAAGATCTCCTCAAGGCCTCGAAGCTATGTACCTCTGAAGGAATCTTCTTCAGCACAGAGCTTCGAGGCCTTGAGAACGTTGTGGTAGGTCTTTGTTGAACTGTTGCGAGTCTGTCTTTGTTGAACTGTCGCAAGTCTGTCTTTGTGAGCACGAGAGAGAAATGAAAGACAAAGGCGCAGAGAAGGACAGATTTATAGGCCAGAGATCTGTGGGCCAAGACTCTGCGCAGCCACGGCGTCGACTAAGCGGATCCATAGCGACATCATCATGAGCAGGTGAAGGCTCGGCGTCGACTAAGCGGACTGTTGGAGACATGAATGGAAAGCTCAGTCGCGGCGGCGACATCATCATGCGCGGGTGAATACCGTGACAACAGAACAAGGAGTTCCCTTCCTGACAGAGCACCCATCCCGGAATAGGCCCTTCGCTACCTGCACGACGACAGCCATGTTTACCCAGCAGGATACAGAAGAAGTGGCGTACGACACTGTGATTCGATCATTGTTGGAGCTGACACTCAGATTTTAGTGGTACGAAAGGTATGTGCTTGGCGTGAGGAAAGGACAAAGTACTGAACAGATACGCTGTCTCGATGGTGTGCACAAGGACTCTGGACAACGTCGCCCTGAGGCTTGATGAGCTTCAATGTCTCAGTGGAAAAGGTTGCGGAACAAGGGATGGGTATGCATCGTGAGAGGATCAGGGAGCCTGAGCACCACAGCTGGATTGCGATGTCCAGCCAGCTGAGGTTCACGGACTCGAAACTCAACAACTAACAGGTCAGCATTGAAGTTGAATGCTTCACGACTTTTCGGGGAAGGGAATGAAACGACGTTGTGGTAAAGCCAATACATTTTAAGCTTAACTTGGCCAAGCAATGGGTGGCGCCCCCGCTGATGATCCACACTTGGCTACTCCTGCACTTCGACACCATGGATGATCCCTCGGGCCCTGCAGGATCAACCAGATGAAGAGAGCAACAAACTCTGTTCTCCGAGAGGGTATTCACCGGGAAATGTTACGAGATCTCAGCACCTGTGAGGAAGAATGCTAGATTTCCCACATTAGATCGACGTGAACCATGGATTGGCCCAACAGCTGAACGGTTCGATATGACGGAAGCATATATCGAACAGTACTTTGATTAACCACACTCGAGACACTTTGGGCGGCTGGTCATAAAGTCCATATTTTCAGACTATAATCAGGTGCTGGCTCCTGAAAGCTCCCTTCGTCGTACGGCGCAATCAGGTGACGTTGACCAGATGAAGTAGCAACCACCCCCCCACCGGAATGCACAACCACACTCGACACTGCATCTTTAGCCCAGGTTAGCACAGACTCGGATCAGATCAATGGACAGAAGATATCGCTTACCGTCGTGGCCTTTGAACTCGAACGTCGGAGCAACGGAGCCTTCATGTTGATAAGGGTTCTTCCACATCCTGGAGAGCCCATCGAGACCACCAGCCCAGATCTCATGGCCTTCCTGATCATTCGCGGCCATGGTATCAAAGCCGAGTCTTTGATTTGTTTCAGCCTTCCGACCTCGCAGCCATGACAGAAGTTGCCCGGTTTTGCGAATGTCATAGAGCATGACCCCGTCACTTTTCCTTTCAGCAATGTACAGATACCTTCCGCATGGACTCCACGAAACCTGCGTGACTCCACTTCCACCGATCTGCTCGTCAGCAGAGGTTCCCTTGACTGAGAAGACACCGACACAATCGCCCTGACCCAATGCGTCGTAAAGACCGACGTGGCGGCTGTATGTCCCGGCAGCCAACAGACTGCTGGACGCATCGGCAGTCAGTGCGGATACAATTCCTCTCATGGTCGTGGCATCACTGTAGTCAGACCGCTTCCTTCTTGGGCCGGTGGGCATCGAGGAGATAGGCGCTTCTCCCGGCCGAGACAAGTCGAACATGGAGATTAAAGATTCTGAACCTGCAACAAAGCGGTCGCCTGAGCTGCTAAAGAGAAGCGAATGCGGACAGATGAATTCCTCAGTCATGGTGTTGACCAACGGATACGAGGCGCCAAGATGGCCAGTCAGTGCCGAGGTCAACCGGACAGGGTGGTCTCTCGACGAAGAAAGAATCAAGGCTGTAGCTGCGTCTTGCAGGTTGAAGAATGGATATCCAACCACGGCGTTGACTGATTCTCTTGATGGAATGGTGCAGTAGGGCGAGAGAAGGCGTGGCTCGGGTGCTTCCTCTAGGAGATCGGCTGGACTGCCATGAACTCAGAAGGCTGTACAGCAGTAAAAGAGTGCGTACTCACACGATGAATGTCTGAATCGAATTGTCAGAAAGACTGGCGATGAGGCATGTTCCGTCGGCGCTCCTGTAAGAGCGTCAGGAATCCGATCCGCAAGCTGGAAACACACATGTACCTACCATTGTACATTTCTGTAGAAGGCTCTGTCGGCGAAAGGGGCTTCGGTACCAGAACTGTCCGTGTCCAAGGAAGTAGCTACGCATTTTGGCTGAAACATGGCCAGCGACCGTCCCGTCATCCTGGCTTTGCGCAGTGTGGATTGCCAAAGCGAGTTCACGGGGCTCTAAGCATGTTGAAGCACGGCCCCCTAATCCAAGCAGGCCAGAAAGCCAAGTTCACATTTCTAGCCGAATATCAAAGCCGCGATATTCTTTGTAATCCACAGTGAAATTTGGGGACAAAGAGGAGCTTGAGCCTCGATCGACGAACAAAGAAAGGGGGCTCTCGGCTTCTGTGTGCCGCCGTAATCATCTATACGACGCGTCATACAGCCCCAACCGCAAATATCTGTCTCGCGCACCGCGTCGGCCAGCTCCAGCAATTCGACGAGTAGCAGACTGCACTTTTCAATCACAATCTCCGAAGCACGTTCAACTCTCTGCCGTTGCGATGTCGCTCTTCGGCGCTTCCACATCGAGGCCAACTCTTGGTTTGAATCTGGGCGCCAGCCAACCTGCTCCCGGCTCTACACCCTTGTAAGTACTCAATCGCATGGTTTGGCACTATTCGTCAAGGTCGAGACAACTAAGAGACCCGAAGCAACGTCAACCCGTCTGCGCAACAGCAACAGCAACCGGCAGCGGCCAATACCTCTACGATAGGGTCTCAAGCACAGATAGACATTGCCCACTTGCGCTCGACGACGAAATTCGACCAGCTCACCCCCGACCTCCAGCGAGAAATCGAAGCCGTTGACACGCTCATCCTCAATCAAACAAAGCTTGCGTCAGAAGTGGCGGATCTTCTTCCCACCGTCATCGCTGCCGGAGAGACATTACCTAGTGGGGTGGATTTCGTGACCCAGAAGTTGGACGAACTAGAAGCCGGCCTAGGGAATGATGCAGAGGCGATCGTCGCCGTACGAGATGGGGATGTCAAGAAAAACGAGCTGGAAGCGAAGTGTGTATTTCGTGCTGTTGACAGGTTGAAGATGCCGCGTCAGTACCAGCAAGTTGTCCACACACCCAATGACAACTTGAATGGCAGTAATGTCTATGGTACAACAGGTCTAAGCGGATGGTGGAACAATCCGCAGACATTAAGGGGAAGCGTGCGAGGGGGTCATGCGCAAGGCGACAAGATCCAATTACCTGGTGAGGACACCGAAGAAGTCCAAGGCCCCAAGAGCCTGGTTGAGTTGTTCAACAATCGGGCAGACGAAATGCAAGATGCTATCAAGGGCAACCGACAGCTGCTGGGCCAGATTGAGGAGTTCGTGCAGGGCCTAGAAGGAAAAGTGGTTGGCAAAGAGAGGGAGTTGAACGATCGACTCAACTACGGCGACCGCAATGGTGCGGCTTTCAGTGAACGAGATCATCAACTTCAGCTGCTGCGGTTTGTGTTTGGGGAAGTTCAGCGGAGCCTTTACGATGTTGCCGACAAAGTGGGAGCTACAAGAGACGAGGTTGCACAATTGACCATCGGGAGATGATGGCCTGTAACAGGTTGAGATATCGGCTGGACTTATGGGGTCCGGTGGACGACTGACACGATCCACCCCATGTGCTCGATACCTGTTCAGGACGGATACTGCTTCGGCTCGCCTCGCATCGGTCCAGCTGCGACGTTGCTTTGGACCGCATAGCGTTGGCTCGTGACCTTGCAACTCTCCGCACACGACAGAATTCGATTCCAGCAAACCAATTTTCCACTTAGCATCTTTCAAGCCGCTCCCGAAGAAAGCGCAGATAAGCCGCCGAGCCGAGATATTCTTGAGCATTTGCAAGGCGACTTTTGCGGACGAAGCGGCGTCCAGAGAGCCCTGCAAGAAGGATGGCACTTAGCGGTTCACGTTTTGGGATCGCGAAGGTGAAGAGTCTACCACCCCAGCTCCCTGCTTGGTTGAGGAGGAGAGGCGTAGGTATGGTCTTCGCATCAAGGTTGAAAAACACCCGGTTCCAACGGTGTCAATATACGGGAGATACGGCCAGACGTGGCACTCCCTTTAACCAAGACTCGGGACAAGCTCGCGACTCGACAAGAATATGAAGGTCGTCGTGGTCGCTCTTCAGGCCATCCGACCTTCAGACTACAGTACTCGATGCCCTGGAACTTTATCTTTGTTGTTGCACAGTCGTCGACGGGGTTCTCGCACCATCTGCGCCTTGGATGAAGCACCTGCCATGTTTCCGCTATTTAGCCTCCACCAATGTCCAGGCCCACTAGTCAGGCACCAGCATGGCCATCAGGGGCAAATAGAGAGATCTTCAAGGCCGAAGTAGCTCGGTAGCATCTTCCACGGCCAGTCAGACTCTGATTCCATAGTGGAGTCGCGTCTGCACGTATGACTTCATTCTCGACTCTGATGTCATCCAGCAAATGCTTCAACACAAATCTATTTACTCGTAACCCTTTCACCATCGCCCTTCATTGCTCTCTTCTTACAATCCGACCACTGCATTAACCATTGATTGAGTAGTGGCACATCGCTAACACCGCCGAACAATAAGATAACCCCCCCTCAATCACCTCACAACCACCGTCACCACCATCCACAAATTCCACCATCATCCTCCCACTCTCAACACCCTTTCACTCCCACCCAGCACCACCATGTCCGGTAGCTCCAACGTCGGCAACAGCAACGTCTACGAGGCAGGTGACCAGCGCACCGAGCCGGCTTCCAAGTCAGGCGGATCCTTTGGCGAGGAAGGCCAGAAGAACTCTCACCTGGCGAACGACTCGAGTAAGTGAACGGGTTTCCTTTCTTTTTTTATTATTATTACAAAGTCCGCACTTCAAAAGTGCAACGCTTTGTATGTCCTACCTGTGCCAGTCGCGGTGTTTGAACCTCAGAGAGTTTCGAAGGAGAGGTCTAGACGAGTTTGAGATCCCACGAATTTCGACGCTCCGGCAGGTGGACGGAAATATAGTGGCAACAAGACAATATGTTGGTACCGAAAAGGTCACGCAGATGGACAGGTTGGAACCACCGCAAAATGGCGTGCCCAAAACACGACGAGGAGGACATTTTTCAAAATGAAATGTTGTCCTCGTCCCGTCGCGCTCTACGTCTGCCTGCCCCTGTGCATTCCCTCCCCCCATCAATACTTCCCCAAACCCAAGCTAACATGCCACCCTGTACCCGATTTATAGAAGACGAACGCTCCATCGCCAACAGGCTCGCGACCGCGGAGCCGCAAAACGACTCATCCTCGCGCAAGACCCTCGACGCGGAGACCAAAGCCGGCCAAACGGACGCGACGGCCCCGGCGAGGATGCACGGCAACGAACCCTCGCGCGGCGCCCAGATCGACAAGGAACTGCAAGACGAGGAGGCCGCGTTGCTCGCCAAGAAGGATGCCGCGAAGGCGAGCAAGAAGCCCGGCGGGACGGGGGACGTGAGCGGGAAGAAGAACTAAGGGCCGTGACGTTTTGCAGTTTTGTCCGTTCCCGACCACGAACGGCAGGGGAGGGCATATGATCTAATTGTGACCAGTGATCAGTCACGCGAGGCACGTCAGCCGCGTATCAGTCAAGCTGGACTCCTCGGTTGGAACCGCTGCTGGAAAATCTAGAGCACAGGGCCAAGGCAATCAATCAAAAAGTCAGTCAATCGCAAGTCTTTGTGACGGATCCGTCCCCGAAATGCCGGCAGCATTGCATTAAAGCAAGTGTTTTGTAGAACTCGACATAAGTTCCACGTGTAGACATCGACATGGACAGCACAAGTCCGTGGATGATTCTTCCAATGATTCAGGTGCAGGGAAGATGATGACCTGGTCCTCGTCTTCGTCTGCACAATCCTCTCATGTATCTGCGAGATCTTTGCCAAGTTAAGCTGATGCATTTGGTAGGCACGTAGGCTAATACCGAGTACTTAATAGGTATTCAGATACCAAAGGCAGGCGAGGCGGACGCAAAACGCATCATAGAAGTTACACTGACACTGCGCTCATGTATACATATTGCTTGCATGGTGTGGGGACGTCATGATCTCTTTTGCCGCTCTCTTTCCTGCCGTTCCAATTCCCGTCTCACAAGTCTGATGCACTCGTCGCTGACATCACCGCCGACCCTCCACGTCCGGAGCACCACCCTCCTCGGCCGCATGATTTCCTCAGCTCGCGCCCAGCGTCGGCGCCAGATCTCGATCTTCTTATCGTACGGTGCGCCGTCCGCAGCTGCGCTGGCAGCGCCTAGCTGGCCTGTCCCGCCTCCTGGCAAGGAGTAGGTGTCAGCGCCGGTGGCCCAGCGTGCCGCAGCCGCCGGGTAGGAGGAGATATTTCGGCGAACTGGGAGGGGTGGATTGGGTCGATCGGAGGACAAGGAGCCCGAGTCAGAGGAGCTGGTAAAGGTGCGAGAAGGTGATTGCGAGCGGATTGTAGGCAGGGCGTTGTATGCGGAGGAGACTTGGCGGCGCGCTGCTGCCACGTAACCTTCTTCATTGTGTGAAGATGTACTCGCAACCGTGGATGTGCGGGAAAGGGGTTGAGGGTGTGCCTCATTCTGACGAACAGAGGACCTTGACAGAGGCTGAGGCGCAGACTCTGAAGTGTCGGGACTCATGCTTTCGGGAGGTGTTCGTCCGCTCCGGCGAGGCGCAGGGGGAGGAGGCGGAGATTTCTTTTTCAGAGCTTCTTGGATCTCGGTGTCTGACGATGCTGATAATCTCTCATGGTTTGTAGGAGGTGTTGGTGATTGAGTTGAGAAGTTCCGCAGACTCGACGGTTTCTTGGGTTTGGCTGGCGGCCCGTTCGATTTGACATTGGTTCCAAGCTTCTGCAAGTCGTCAGAGTGCGTCGAAGGCTTTGGGGGATTTGGTTTCGCCACTGGATCATCAGCAAAATCGATGAGGTCTCCCTCTACAGCCGTAGGATCCGCTATCGATTTCGGCCTGGCAGGCAGAGCGGGCCTGTTCTCCGGATCGTTGGCATGGATATCGCCAGGCGACCGATTAAACCGTCCTTCCCGAGTGATCATGGAGTCCGGAGGCGTGTTAGATACCGCTTGGTCGAAGAAACCCTTCTTCACAGGGGTGGTCACGTCTCGGATGAACACACCCAATATGCGCCCCGGGTGCTCAAGGACGACGTCGGTGTAAACTTCCAGATCAGCCTCTCCACTGTCGCCGACAAGGATGAACTTCCTTTCAGGAAAGTCGTTCATGATTCTATCCAATGAGCCACGTTTCCTTTCGGCTGCGGGCTCGAATATCCCCTGGAGCATTCCGGAATACTGTTTGAGGTGAAAGGAGCCTGGGGGCAGTCCGGCAAGGGAGAAGTAACTCCGCAGTAAGGGATATAGTTGCCACGGCGAGTTGGAGACGTAGTGCAGCTTGACGCCCATGTCAGCCAGCCTGCTATACCACTCCTTGACACCCTTAATGGTCAGGTCTGACAATTCGCGGATAAAAGTGTTCTTGAAGATTTCCCTAGCACCATTCCCAATAGCAGAGTGTTTGATGGTGTCGTCAATGTCACTGATCAGGCTCACGCCGTCATGGTCTGTGATGATCACGTCTTCGACCGCCGACAACTTCTCCGAAGCAAGAACCTTGATTTGCTCGGGAACAAAATCAAGAGCAGCTCGCAGGTTGAAGTGGCCGGAATCATCAGTAGTCACTGACTTGGACGTGGACTTCTCCTTGTTGAAGAAGAAGACGGTAATCGGCACATGAGCTGTGGGCATAGACATGAACGGTCCCAGTCGAGTCAACAGTAGTTCATTTGCGGCAGCGAGCTGCTCTCGGCTCATGTTCGCAGGCTCGTTCCAGGATTGACGCTTAATCACGGATTGGTGGCCCGGGTCTTCGTAATCGCTGTCTGCAGGTATGGTGCCTGACCGCGTAGGCGAATTCGATCTACTCCCGGCTGGAGTGCCGCCCCTCGAGAGGCTCGAACTGTAGGTCCCCCTGATCGCTGCATCCGCCTCTCTCTGTCCGTGGCGAGCGATATTCTCGGCTTCTCGTGCAGCAAGCTCATCCTCACGGCGGGATGGGCTGTCATCAGAGGCTGCCCGGTCGTTGGGTGCCAAGCTCGACGGTCTCGACGTCGCTGGACTGGGTGTGGGAGCATAGATGCCGCTGAGTCTTCTGGCCACGGCTACGAGAAGGCGATTCTTCCTGTTCAGGGGTCCTGATTGAGGGGAATAGATCCAGCCTCTCACGTCCACATCAACAATAGCGTTTGTGTCCTCGTACTTTTCCCATTCCCGTTTCCAATAGTCGGCGTCCCCACTGCTGTGTGGCGCCTCTAGCGACTCGTAGGTTCCAGGCTGATATCGAGCCTCCTCGTCAGGCGGAGTCTTCCTTCTCACATGTTTCCTAGCATAGCTCGGGAACAGGAGCATTTCCTCATGGCCACTCCTCACGAACTCAGCATTAGGCCAGTCCCCGGGCATGCCTTCATCGCCCATGTTCTCCTGCAGTTTCTGCTGGATTTGTGCCTGGTATGTCTGTCTCAATTCGTTTGCCGCCCGCAGGTAGCCCTTCACCCTCTCCCTCCTCGTGCCAGGCACCCGTCCGCCGCCATAGCTTGTCATCTCTCCGGCTGAGGCCTTTGCTGTAGATCTCTTTGTTCCTCTGACTTGGCGGCCACCACCATGTTGTGCCTGGCCATACAAGGTCCGCAGGATACGACTCTTTCCAACTTCCCGGCGCAAGAGCGAGGCGAGGCGAGTCCGCCTGAGCCTCCTAGCAATGAACGTGACAATGTCTCTGCGCGCTGCTCTCCGCTCTTGCTTTCGTTGTTGTCTGCGGACGATGGCTCGATAGATGCCGGACTGCGCTCGCAGGCGCAGTTGTGGGACAGTCTCGTGACGAAAGCCCAGGTAGCGTTCACGGGCGCGGCGGTGGGTATTCGGGAACAGGTAGCGGAGGAGGGAAAAGGCGTTGCGGGAACCCGACAATCCGCGGAATGGAGGAGCCACGGTGATGGGCCAAACTGCGGCTCAGGTGGATATTCGAATGCGTGGGAGGTTAGAGATACTCAACAGGCACGAGGTCTAACAGGTTACAAAGAGACAAATACGAGTGGGAGGCAGGGTCAATTCGTGCGGTGCGGTCAGGCGGTTTCTACCCAAGTGCGTCACAGTCAGCCAGCCAGCCTCGCGCTTGGAGATCCGTCCACTGAACCTACACGAAAGCTTCTCTTCTACTTCACTTCGTCCGACATGGAACTCGGATGATCCTAGGCCCTCACATGAACCCATTGTCACTGCCAGCTGGCGGCATCAGTGACGGCGATTGGGTCACGACATCTGCTCCCTACACCTCCAGACTTTGCACCGCAAGGGGTAAAGCGCAGGATGACTTTGCTGCATCGTCAGCATTTTGCATCCACGGACGTCGTATACTATCCGGTATGATCATGGAGGCCAATTGCGAATAGTTGGGATGTTGTCTGTCACCGCAGGCATGGAGACGCGTGAAGGGCCCCAGTGGGACTCAATGCAATACGGTTACCATACTTCGGCTTCTGAGTTTTAGGTGTACTGGACGGGAAAGAGACATGTCACTGATTTCAACTAATCGAGTCACGAAATGTCGAACCTGTGAGAGGATCGCAAGGGAGAGGCACAGGTCGCTCGCTGATTGACTCACTCCACCCGGTTTAACAGGCATCTTGAACTGAAGGTGACATCGAAAGCTCCGCCGACGATTTCACCGCTCCCTATCATCTACTCCACCTCCCTCTGACGAATTCTTCCACGGTCGCGATATCAAACGCAAGGCCGAATACGCTCGTACTGCTCACCAGCAGTCTTACTGTGACAGCCACAGGTCAAACCACTGAACAATTGCCCTCAGGCTCTCTTCCTTTGCATAGCCTGCCAACCAGTCAGTACGAACAACGACTTAGACCCGACGCAGAAGCGGAGAAGACGTACGCTCGTATGCGTTATCCAAATTGCAGCGAAGGGCGAACCCGTGCTCGACGCCCGAAAACAGTTGCAGGTTGTAAGCCTTCTTGTCATTGCGGAGCATATCCACCGCCGCGTTGCGGGCTTCCGTTCCAAAGGTATGGTCGGTCTCGGCGCAAGACAAGAACAAAGGCTCTGGACACGCGCGTCAATTGATCCGTCAATCAACAGCCTGTTTGCCGCTGGATACTAACTCTTTAACTGCTGAAAATGGTGCTCCTTCAGGAATGCCGGATGGGCAAAAGCGCCGGCCGTACAGATATCCCGGGCCAGCTCGTTGCACACATACGGCGCCCCGAAACAGTATCTGGTCGCGTGGTTAGACACGCGCTCATATGGACATGAAGATGCACACGAACATACCCTACACAAGCGAACTTGGTCGTGGAGCCGCCAAATCGAGCTTTGACAGCCTCGACCCACTTAGGGGTGACTTCGTCTGCGAACGCAGTATGCTTCGTCTTCCAGGCTTCGTAATCAAAACCCGGGGCTGGATCGTCTCGCCCTTTGCGGTGCTTCCACACAGGGTCCTACGGTGTCTCCGCATATCAGCCGCCTCAGCGTTCCAGTGCAAGCGTGACCACGACCACAGCGAGACTGAGACTGGGATTTAGACTGACTCCTTGAAAGTAATCCAACCCAAGGGTCAAGTAGCCTGCATCAGCGAACGCGTCCATGACCAGAAATCCATTGTTGAAGAACCCCCACACATCGGGAAAGTAAAGAACGATATTGCCGTTGTTCTTCCCCGGCGGCGTCGAGATATATGTATCGACACCTCCGACGGTCTCGGTCCGACCACGTGGCTCCCCTTCGTGCAGCGAGCCCTTCAGACAGCAGTCGGCCGACGGCTTGGCGAGATATCCCTCCTTGTCTGCCATGACGTGGGGGAAGGGGACAGGGACGTAAATTGGACAAGTAGCGGCAGGTGCGTACAGTACTTGGATCTCTTATCTCGGTCTTTGGAATTTCTGTTGTGGTCGTGATATCTCACCTACGGTTTCATCTTCGTCCGGCACGATGGCGCCATAATGGGTGCTGTTCGACGTAGCCGGGCAGCCGGCCACCCCCCGCGGCCAACTTACACAACATCATCCAGTGCTGCGGAGCGAAAGACCATCCTCTCTCGTCCCGTACACACTGAATTGGAGTCGCCTCGAGCGGGGGAACAAGGCCGCCCTCGGCATCAGCAACCTACAGCCAACACGGAGCACGCCGGCGGGCCGGCCATCCAGTCACCCAGTCGGCGGGGGAGTGTTGGGTTCTCCATATCAAAAGTACATTTTCAGTGGCACTGCAAGTGACATTGTCGGCTAGTCCTGGCTAGCCCATGTATAGGACAGCGTACAGTGTCACCACTTACAGCACGGGCATCCATCTGGATGGTCAAATCCTGCCATTGCCCCCCTTGTGCCCACAAACGGATTCCACCGCAAACCGGACCGCGTATGATTCCTCATGCCGCGTACTCCGTACATCACCCTCGCATCACGCCCGCAGCGGGCCTTTGGTCTTGTGACAACATCTTGATTCTGACGCACGTTGCAAAGAACGTCTACCGAGAAGATGGTAGGTATTTCTATTCCAATCTTTTGTTCGTGAACTGCAAGCCAGCTCGTGACGCGAGAGGTCTATTGATCAGAATAACTCTAGAGAGGCCATTACAGGATCTCCTACCCAGTGCTGTCACTTTCTACTTTACTACCGACCAGAAGAACCAAGGGAGGCTACACCGGACGGTGTATCAATCTGTCCAACCGTCCATCTTTCATCTTTCACGTGGAAGCACCCGACTATCTAGGTATTGTATCTTATCAAATTACTTCATCGATGGCTCCATTCGACTTCACCGGCGAGGTTGCCATCGTTGCAGGCGCCGGCTCTCGTCTACCTGGTAAGTTAGGGCCTTCGAGCCTTCGTTGCCACTGTCCCACAGTCTACTGTCCATCTCCATGCATACACACGCAGAGAGAGAGAGAGAGAGAGAGAGAGAGAGAGAGAGAGAGAGAGAGAGAGAGAGGCGCATACTTGTGTAACTGGACCACTCAATAACGCGTTCATCGCATCCCGCTGCAGGCGAAATCGGCAACGGCCGGGCCACAGCCATCCTCCTCGCGCGGCAGGGCGCCAAAGTCGCGCTGCTCGACATCAACGCCGAGTGGGCCAACGAGACGAAACGCATGATCGACTCCGAGGGCGGCACGTCGGTGGTGATCGGCACGGACGTGACGGACGAGGAATCCTGCAAAGCGGCCGTCGCCGCGACGGTCGCCCACTTCGGCGAGGACGCGGGCGTGCACATCCTGGTCAACGTCGTGGGCGTGGGCGGGGCCATGGGCGACGCCACAACGCTCGACCTCGCGGCCTGGGACCGCGACATGCGCATCAACGTCACGAGCATGGTGCTCATGGCGCGGCACGTCATTCCGGAGATGCGGCGCAGTCGCCGCGGCGGCGTCATCGTCAACCTGTCGTCCGTGTCCGGGCTGTTGGGCGGCAATCCGAGCCTGTTGTACCCGACGTCCAAGGGCGCCATCATCCAGATGACGCGCGCCATGGCCGCGCAGCATGGCGAGGAGGGCATCCGCGTGAACTGCGTGTGTCCGGGCATGGTGTACACGCCGATGGTGCGTAGGGGGGGCATGAGCGACGAGATGAGAAAGGCGAGAATCAATCAGAATATGCTGAAGACCGAGGGCACGGCTTGGGATGTGGGCTATGGTGAGTGGCGTTTCCCCCCTCTCTGCCCTATTTTCTCTCTTCGTGCATGTGACTGTGGATCACTCGTCCGTTGGTTTGGCACGGCGCTGATGCCGATGCCGATGCCGATGCTCATGCTCATGCTCACGCTGACCTTACATCTTCGGTAGCCGTGCTATTCTTGTGTAGTAAGGAGGCGAAGTGGATTACCGGGCTCATCATGCCCGTCGATGGTGGGACAACAGCAGGGAAATCGGTGGGCGATAGGCCGGCACTGAAGGCCGATGTTCTGGCCGAGCAGATGACGGGGATACCTAACCAGGGATAACAAACCCTGTGCAGTCTCACACACACGAGTGGTGGTCTGGGCCTACGGTCAAGCGGTATTTAAGCACACGATTATGCTGGATGTCAGGGGTACGAGGAGGTATAAAGTCAAGGACGATCATTCTGCACGGCGTTGAGCAGAAAGGGGCTTACTCGATAGTCGTATAGCTTTTTGCTCAATGTTCCGATCCAATATCCACTCGCATATTCGCTTTGTTAATTTTTCAAATCTTTTTGGGGATTCTCCCATTAGATATTCAAGGTCCCTTTCCAATCTCTCTCAGGCATACTTGCCGATGAACGCAATCAGCGCGTTATCCACCTCCTTTGGGTGCGAGGCGGACAAGAAGTGCGCACCACCTGGGACGGTGATCAGTTCGGCGGACGGCGAGTTGACGAACAGCTTGATTTCCTGCTGCGCGTTCGCAACGCTGTACACGGCATCGTCGGTGCCCTGGAGATCCCTTCGTGATCAGCATATGTCCACGTCTTCATCCACGTACCTCACTTCCCCTCGCCTCACGTACCCACCAACCACGGTGCGCTCAGGGGAGGGAGCGGACTTACATGCAACCACATGACCGGGCAGGTCACGTCGAACAAACGGCCATGCAACCCATCTCTGTCTCTCAAATTGATGGCCGCCATTCTGGCTCTCCTCCGCCCGTCATCGCCCTGGTAGTTCGCCTGGATGGTCTTCCGCCAGAAATCGCGGGTCTCCTGGGAGCAGGACTTCCCGAAGCCGATGTCGATGAGAAAGTCGCAGTACGACAGGTCGGGTTGGAAATCCGGCGTCGGGGTCTTGGACGTCCACGCGTCGATGGGCATGCTCACGTCGCGCACGCCGTCCCAGCAGCCGAGGTCGCGAGTGCGCTGGGATTCGTAGTCCAGCGATGTCCCCAGCGGGATGATGCCTACAATCTGAGAAAGGGGGAATTAGGCGCCGAAGATAAGGGGCAAACCTGCAAAAGGAGGCAATTGTAAGGTAATCTAATTAGGTACCTTGTCGGGTGCCAGAAGCGCCATTCGAACCGTGATCCATCCGCCCTGGCTCGTGCCCAGGACGAAGGCCTTCTTGATGCCCAACGCGTCCATGACCTGGATGTTCATGATGGCCGTGTCCCAGTACGTGAAGGTCTCCGACTTGGTGCGCGTCTGGCCGTGGCCCAGCAGCTCGATGGCCACGAGGTTCATCTTGTCCGTCAGCGCCTTGTTGGCATACTGTTTCTGGTAGAGCTCGGACGAGGTCGTAAAGCTGTTGACTAGGATCAATGTCGGCTTCGACGGGTCGTAGGGATGGGGCGACTGGTACGCGGCGTCGATGCCGCCCAGGTGAGGAACGTGGACTATCTTAGTGTTAGGCATCTCGAGGCTCTGCTGCTGCTGCTGCTGCTCAGTTGAACTGGATCGCGCGTGTCAAGCAGAAAGGAAATGATGTCAACCAGAAATGTACACTCAATCAACTTGAGATCAATTGGATCCGGTCCCCTTCACTTGATGGAGGAGGAGGAGATATTTGAAATGCTCCAACGTCATCTTTATGTACCCAGTACATATCGAGCCTGGCATGGAGCCGGCCGTTTTCTCCATTTCATTCTCCAATGTGAACTCGGATTCCATCGTCTCCCAAAACGCGCCGTCTACCCAGTACAACGGGATAGTCCCCGCATCTTGGGATGATCCTCAGCCGAGCGATAGTTTAGGTCAATGCGGATCCGCTTCGGATGCCACAATCTGCTCCGTGGAGCCAGTTGCTGACGACTCTGCGAGAGCGCTTGATGGCTATGACGCAGCAGATTTTGCCCAAGAGTCGTTGCGCGGAGAGGGGGTTGTGTTGGTAGTCTAGTTCGGGAGTTCAGTCAATCCGGGATTTGTCCGGCTGCTGGCCGAGATAATAAGAGGACTGGACTGTGTAAGACCTGAAACTTACTCAGACCTTCTCTGCCAATGCCAGGTTAGCCCTCACTCCTGAAACCGGATGACAGAACGCTATTGGAAACTTGGAGCATTTCGATACTACTACAATGGAAGTCAATCGTTCTGGGGAGCCGAGACGAACTGTTTCCAAGGAAGATTGATGTGGCTTACGCAGACACCTCGCAGCGGATAGAGTTCGACGCGTTGTAATTGGAGGCGAGCTCGCTTTTCGCTTACCTCGCTTGTTGTTGTCACTTGGCACCCAGGTGGAGACATAATGAGGCCGCAACGTCGCTGTTTCTTTAGAATGCATATAGCCGGAAGACTAAGACTCAGGTAGACGAGAAAACATTAGTGACAGCTTTGACAGGTGTAATGAATTGCGAGCCTAACTTGAAAAAGGTCATGAATCCTACCGTGTATGTGAAAACTAACTTGTTCTATCATGTACACTTCACTTCCTGGCAGGCGCCGAGCAGGGCGATAAAGTGAAGGCGCCCGCACGAAACAGACCGCCTTTACCAACACTGACAAAATGAGAAACAACAAAAACTCTACCACGCCCTCTACTCGAACAGTAGAAGTGTGGGATTGTTTTTGTGTTCTGATTGGGCTATATCCGGTGGTGGCAAGCCGACCGGTCTGCTCCCATCTCGCGGTCATCTGTTGGATGAACCGCCGATTTGACTTGTCAAGTATGCAACCATTATGTTATTTCTGGGCCTGTTCCTTTAATCATCCATCACTTGATTTCTGTTGTTGTTCGAGGAGGGAGGAAGGAGTCGATAAGGGTCGGATCGAGTTTTTGTTGGCGACAGCGGGAGTCGAACGGAGGGATTGTCGCACAATTCGTCTCTGGCTCGCCTTCTAGCCCGGTGCTAGTTTGATCTGAGCCCGAGAGGATATTGCAACCGAATATGAGAGTCTTTAAAATATCAAGGCAAAAAAACAGAACGGGAAATATGATTGGCTTGTCAGTGAAGTGAAGGTCACATTATTGCCAAAAATCACGGTCGCCGCCATCGAGGCAACATGCAATGATGGCTCCAGGGTACGCCAGCCTTGGATGGACTACGGAGGGCAATAAGGAAGCCAATGGATGCAGACAACCAAAGAAAACGCGATTATTGTCAAGTTGAATGGGAAGAAAGTTCTCGGTAAGTGGCTTTGAATTTCTTTTCATTCATTCTTACTCCGTATCTTCGTGCTATTTCGCTATGTTCTTCATCTATATACCTCTTCCTGCTCAGCTTTGCCATCGTTCCTCTTTTCGTCCCATATACGAATTAGTCGTATGTTCAATTGTACCTCGTATGCTTGAGTACATCGTAGTAAAACATCAAGTGCCATTGCGTCATCCAAGGCATCAAATCCAAGATATCCCAAATAACAATCGAAGAAGGTATTAGTATGCCATATGACAGGTATCCGATCCCGATACTAAAAGTGCCGTTGTACCTTTTTGTTCGCGTTCAACTCCAGTAATCCGTACAGCTTCTCAAATCGACGTCTCAGAAGAGAGCGAAACCAGCACACGCCGCCGCCAGCATCATGCCGGCAGATGACCCAAGCTTACTTGCCGCGCCGGTGAAGCTCGACATGGCTGGAGCGGCTGGGGTGGTCAGGGTAGTGCTGGGACTTGCCGAGGAGCTGGGCTGTTCGGTTTGCCAAGTTTTGGTGCTGGAAGGGGTGGCTGTGCTTGAGTGGCTCTCAGAGCTGCTGGAAGGAGCAACTGTGGTAGAGGAGGAAGTTGTCACTGTGCTGGTCGTACTGGTCCAATCCGCCCAGCTTGATGAGGCGGGAAGCATCGAGGAAGAAGTCGTGCTGGAAGAGATACTGGTGGAACTCCAGTCAAGCCAACTGCTTTCCGGGGTCGGTGTCACCGGGGCGACAGGCGTGACTGGGACTGGGATTGTAGATGATGTCCAATCTGCCCAAGTAGAAGTTTCAAGGGTGGTAGAAGGAGTGGTGCTCGAGGAGGTCGTCGATGAGGTCCAGTCAAGCCAACTGCTCTCTTCGGTGGTGGTTATGGGGGCGGCAGGTGTAACGGGAGTCGGGGTAACAGAAGACGTCCAGTCAAGCCAGCTGCTCTCTTCAGTTGTCGTTGTTGTCACGGGAGTAACCGGGGTAGAGGTTGTCCAATCCGCCCAGCTTGAAGACACCGGGGTTATCGTGCTGCTCGAGCTCCAGTCGAGCCACTGAGACTCGGAGCTTGAACTTGAAGTTGTTGTGGCCGGGGCGACGGGCGTGGGAGATGTAGTCTGTGACCAATCTGCCCAGGTTTCTGAGGTGGAAGAACAGGTAGTGGTGCTGCTGGTTGTTGTCGTTGTTGTCGTCGTCGTCGTCGTCGTCGTCGAAGAGGTCCAGTCAGACCAACTCTCCGCAGAGCTGGTAGTTGTAACTGGAGCAACCGGTGTCTCAGATGTCGACGAGCTCCAGTCCGACCAGGTCTCCGGGCTGGTCGTTGAGCTGGTTGTTGTCGTACTTGGAGTCGTAGTGGAAGTTGTACTCGTCCAGTCGCTCCAAACAGGGCTCGAACTGGTCGTTGAGCTGGTGGTTGTCGTACTGGAAGTTGTACTCGTCCAGTCGTTCCAAACGGGGCTTGAGGAGGGAATGATCGATGTTGTGGTAAGTGCGCTGGGACTTGTGGTCGAGCTTGTACTTTGGCTCCAGTCGCTCCATACTGGGGTCGAACTTGTCGTCGTCGAGGTTGTGGTCGTTGTCGTTGAGCTGGACCAGTCCGACCAGATTTGGCTAGGAGCTGGCCCGTGTTGCTCTGCACAGTGAGTCACAACGAGACCAATGGCAGTGGCGACGGAGTCAGGTGCACAATTGGCCACGACGCATGCTTGAATGGTCGCAACAGAATCGGGGCTGCAGACATCAGTGAAGCTGGCCGCTGCCGACTCTGTGCAGTTAAGCAAGCAGGTGGGGGGAGGAGCAGAAGTGGTTTGGGGTCTAGGAAGCGCTGATGAGAGAGGTACGGCTGAGAGAGTGGCGGCGGCAATAATCGCAGATCGGGAACGAGAATGCATGTCGAATGAATGTATTTAGTATGGCAATACACAATGCAGATATCGAGGAAGATAGGGTGCTCTGTACACTCTTTGGATCGTGCGAGTGTCAAAGCTGCTCTGGAGTGTCTTGGATGAAGGAGACGGTGCACAAACCTCTATGCGACCCGCGATATATAGACGTGATGGTCGACCTCGACAGCTCCTACCAGCCTCCATTGTGCAAAAAGACAACGTTGCATGGCTGAGATGGACTAGCATTGTTGGTATATTGCGTGGCCAGGAGGCGAGTGCGGCAGGGTTGAAGCGAGATATGAGAGGCCAACGGAAACAAATGCAGGCGGCAGGGAACAGGTGGAGTAGACACGACAGGGCTGCCAAGCCACTACGCATCTCCTCCGCGTCCCACGATTGGCTGAAATGCCTTGTGTGGCTTGCCAGCCTCCCAGCGCTAAGCCCCATCCACTTCGGTAAACAATGGCGACAAAGAACAATAGCGATCTGCATAATGGAGGGCTGGAAAGCCTTAATTACGCAAGATTGACATGATGCCTGCCATGAGCATCTGCGTCTTCTCCTGATTCGTCAGAAATCTAGTTCAACAACATGACACCCCGTACCTGGTGTCGGCTGCAGAACTCGTGCCCAGCACAGAGACAACGACAACTCTTACGCGCCCATGTGGGACCCCAGCATGCCGATGATTATGTTCTAGGCCACGATGCAATCACTTACACGGTGCTTACACAGTAAACTGCCTGTGCGGGGGCAGCTTCTACGACACCACATCGTTGAAGGGTCTCTAAAGTACAATAAGACGCCTCTAATGATGGGCGCTCAATCTGTTGTTGGGAAGCTAGATTCATCTGCCATGCCTTGACTCTGAAGGACCCGTTTAGCATGTCTCTGCGCGGTACCGAGTACGAGGGTGCTGTACATCCCCCGCCCCCGGCCAACGACCCGGCTGGACTCGATTAGCGAGACCCTAAGGAACACTAGGTCGGCGAGGCTGGGTTTCAGCTTCAGTGTCTCTCCCGAGGTACAGTACCCCGTACGGGGTACGGCGATACGGGACAGCAGCAGGGCCCTTGAGAATAACGCGGTGTGGCGTGCTTAGAGCGAAACCATCCGCCCTTTGGCGGACGAGCACTGCGGCTTGAAATGCGAGAGTCGGTATTCTGATAACTTTCGCATTTTGGAATGCACTAGCGAATCAGGAAATACTTGAAGCGCTAAAGGAGCAGTTGTTGGATAGAGGCCAGCTCATCGAATTCATCTCTCATAACGGTTCCGTGTGGAGGAGCTTGAGGGTCTGTGCTTGGCCAAGCTCTTGCATGCTTTAGACAACCATGAGTCTCCTTGCCATCCTGCCTTTTCAATCCCCTTGGTACCTCCATGCGTCCAACTGTTTCCCGCACTAATGCAATGCGCCTGGCTTCTGAAAATATCAAATCATTCGGAACGCGCGCAACTCGGGATTCCCAACAACCCCCGTTGCTGTACTCGGTTCTGCAAGTGATATGGACAAACAAAGGGTACAGGGGAGTAAGCCATGAGTTCTGGATTGTTGATAGGCCTTTGAGACAATCCTCCATTACCCATGTGCTTAGCGGAGGGTAACAAAGGCAGCTGTTCGATCTAGCGTCGTATGGTCGAGTCCCTGCACTGAGAGATGGCGCCCGTCATATGTAGCCGATTAGTGATTGAAGCTGCTTTGACGTGGTATTACATTAAACGCCTGGGACGTAATTGAACATCGGGTTTATGCGTTTCTAATGGTCCACCCGACCAAATGACGGTCTTCGCGTCAGTTCACCGATTGGTAAAGTAGCAGAGGTTCTCCAATGTTCTCAATCTCGGGAATCGTGCATTTCAGGTCGAATGCTTTCGAAAGAACGATCTTGAAGATCTTCTGGACGTTGATGCTGTGACTGGTGCTGCTGAAGATGAGGCTTGCTCGCATTGCTTTGGCGAATCTCCGAGCCTGTACAACACCGGTGATCAGTCAGCATAACTTTAGAAGGGCTGCTACGGCTAAAGACTTTCTGTGCGTACCTGATTGCTGATCTCCTCTTGATCTTCCCTGGGAAAGTTCACGAAATGATCATATTTTGTCCCAATCAGGAACGGAATGGCGGTTTTATTGAAGCCCCGGCCTTGTCTATACCACTCTTTGATGCTGTTCAGCGTCGACTTCCGAGTCAGGTCGAACATGAATAGGATCGCGACGGCGTCGTTGCAGACCAGGGGAAGCATGTTGACAAACTCTCGCTGACCGCCGAGATCCCAAATGGAGAAGGTAATCTCGGTATTGCGTATTGAGATTGTCTTCTCCATGAAATTGACGCCTAGCAACAAGTCAGATACCCAAGCTGGACACATAACGGCACGAACGCACCCAAGGTCTGAATGTAGTCTTCGTCCCAGCTGCCCTCGACATATTTGACCATCAAACTCGTCTTCCCTATCTGAGCATCGCCGACCATTCCGACCTTGATGACGACGCTTGATTTGCTGGCTGGCTGTGACTGACGATTCTCCTGGTACTGTGTCTGCTGATGGCCGCCCATGCCAGAACCGGGTCTCGAATTCGGCTGCTGGTATAGACTGGGTGAGTTGTACTTCTGGCTTGAGTCGTTGTCTATGGGCGGCGTTGAGGTCGCAGTCGACGACTGAATTTGCTGGCTATTTTGGATCGCAGTGGCCTCCTCTTGTGACTGATCCTGATCGTTGACGATGTGCGGACTGTACGCCGAATCGGCGGGGTAGTCAACAGGGGTGGAGGGATCCATGCTTGGAGGGCAACGAGCGGAGTGTAGTGCAAGGAGAGGTTGACAAGAGCTTTACAAGCCTGTGAGCGAGCGTCTGCGACGACTCATGCGGTGCGAATATATCGTTTCAGGCTGAGGATGGACGTGGTCGAGATTGAGGCCGCAGGTCGCAGCCGAAGGGCGGTTTAAAGTGTGAGGAATTGACAGTTGCGCATGAGCGAATCAACATCGAATGCACGAGACGCGTCTACGCAGTCCAATCAAGGCCCATAATTATCGCTTAGAAGCATCATAAAGATACTGATGGCCATGATGATTCCTCGCCTGCCGCTACAGTATGAATATCGCTTCAGACGCTCCGGCCTCCCTTTCCCTAGACGCCTGCACCTCCGCTGCTAGGAATAAGGCGCATGCGGTAATGATGGCTGCTGAGACCACCAGGAAAACAGCTTGCGTCTTCATCCCTGTCTGAACCAATGCCCGCCGTTTTGCATACTTGGTGACTGTACGCATGTAGATCGCCAGTCCCGTCACGAGGCAAGCCAGCGAGAGGACCCAGAAGATGATTCCCATTGGATGGCTCAGCTTTTGTTCGAGGGCAGTCGGTTGATGTTTGAGATGGAAGTTGACTAGGATGGCTACCGCGACTATAGCCATATAGATCGACAGCCGAAGCCACGACAAGAACGTGCGCTCGTTGGCACAGTGGTCCCGCGCGTCTGATGTTGTGTTAGGGAAGAGAAGCGGGGCGTACAGCGGCTGAAGAAGAAACATCTTGAGCGGGTTTTCAGGGTGGAACCTAATATCTTTCAGCAAAGACCGGTCGCTGTCCATGGCTAGGGGAATCCTACTCGTTGACATTGATGGTGGCGCTGAAAGGATTGTAAAGGAAGTGCCATTTGTCTTCATCATCAGGAGGTCGTCCAAGTGGACTGCTCTCTTCTTGTTGAGCCATTTTCCTGAGACTCCGTCGGCCGCTGGCGATGAAACGTAGAGAGTCGCTTTCTACGATGGCGCAAAACCATGGGCCAAGGATAAAGAATGCGGTAGCAGTAGGAATTTGAGGATATTATTAGTTACCTAGGTAGGTATCGTTGACCTTCAAAAAGCTGCATGGTGTTCGGTGGGTGTTGTTGAGGCTCAAGATGACGCAAGTGAGCCGCCGAGGCCCAAAGCTAGGGATGCCCATGTGCCCATGCGAGATGCCAGAGGCCCCGGGAGCTCATGCCAAATCCACCCACAGCCTGCTGTCGCAACAAGCAATGCGGCTGAAGCTTCCCTGCGTGCCTCTAAGCATCTTTCCTCCCTAGTAGTGGCATTGAGTCTATCAGCACCTGTCGAATTTGCCTCTCGTGCTTAACTCGGTATCTTCAAGCGGTAGTAAGGACTGGCTATGGGAGGCGACGCATATCAGCGGCGTTGCCCCGCCCTCTGCTAGGGGCCAATAACGCCTGATAAAACAGCCTGGGACTCACCCGAATGGTTCAGCATTCGCGAAGCTGTGCCCGATCCGGCCACCGCAGCCGACAACATTTTGGAGATTATCGACGCAGATGTGAGCTTTATCAGTCAACGTTTCCCAGCATATTCCAGAGTCCTCGGAGTAGCTCCCTTCACTCTCCAGACAGGTCCAGGTTTGACCAACTATTTGCAACCGGCAGACACACGTCTCAACTGATAGTCACGTCTGAGCATGCGAACTCGGGAGTCGAAATCGTAACGGATCAAACCCTCTAACTCGCGCTGGAAGCATAGCTTCTAGCCCGGGCCTGCCCCCCATGGCCACTCCTCCAAAGAACTACAGTGCGCTCGAGCGTGTCACGAGCATCACGAGCCGGGCGTTTGCTCATTCTCTCCCGGATTTCTCACCCATCGCACAGGCCTCTCTGGCTCGGGACATCGAAGAAGATCCAGATGATGCCGTGGAGTCTGAATCCGAGCCCGACTCCGAGACCTCAACCCTACGACCTTCTACATCTGCGCCTGGAAGAGGCCAGTCTTTTGCGGGACTGTATCGTCGACCGAGTTTTGTCGGCGCAGGAAACAGAGCGACTGTTCTCCCACATCTACTATCAACAGAACATGAGCGGCTCTCGAAACAAGAGAGGAAGCAGGCAATGGAGGAGGAAAGGAGTTTGTTGAGAGACAATAACATTATCCCTCCGAAACATCCACAGGCTGCCGGCGACGATACTAGCCGAAGGAGAAGCATTTTCCAGATTCCCGGCGGAGATCGCAAAGTGTCCCGCGATGAAGAAGCCACACCTGCATTGGATGGGGGCCTAGGTGTTGCGTCCGAAGCGACTCCTCTGCTGGGCGATCCAAATCTGCCTTATGGTGGCCAAGATGATCCCCAGATCATCAACCAGAAATGGGAGGAGGCGGTGGCTGCTGGCATGATCCATACCACATGGCAGCGAGAGGCCAAGGTCATTGCCCGATATTCAGCGCCCTTAATGGTCACATTTATCCTACAGTACTCCCTTACCGTCGCAAGTATTTTCACAGTCGGACATATTGGAACAGTAGAACTGGGGGCCGTCAGCTTAGCTTCTATGTCTGCGAACATTACTGGCTATGCGATTTACCAAGGCCTGGCAACCTCACTCGACACTCTCTGCGCACAAGCCTATGGCTCCGGCCGCAGAAAACTGGTGGGTTTGCAAATGCAACGCATGGTATTCTTCTTATGGACCATCACCTTTCCCATCGCCATCATCTGGATCTTCGCAGAGAACATCCTCCTCGCGCTCGTCCCGGAACCAGAAGTCGCTAAACTGGCTGGCCTCTACCTGAAAGTCGTCTTAGCGGGTGCACCGGGCTATGCTGCATTTGAGGCTGGGAAACGCTACGTCCAAGCCCAAGGGCTCTTCTCGGCCTCCTTATACGTTCTTCTCTTCTGCGCCCCTTTCAACGCCTTCATGAACTGGCTCTTTGTATGGAGATTCCAGATGGGCTTTATCGGCGCACCCATCGCCGTCGCCATCACAGACAATCTCCTGCCGATGGGTCTGTTCATCTACGTCCGCTTCTTTTCCAAATCCGGCATGTCATGCTGGAATGGCTTCACGAAAAAGGCGCTCCAGAATTGGGCTCCGATGGTGAAACTGGCATTGCCCGGCGTAGTGATGATTGAAGCCGAAGTCCTGGCGTTCGAGATCCTCACTTTCGCTGCATCGTATTTCGGCACAACCACTCTCGCCGCACAATCCGTCCTCGCAACTCTCACCTCGTTGACCTTCCAAATCCCCTTCCCCCTGAGCATAGCCGGCTCCACGCGCGTGGCCAACTTGATAGGAGCAACCCTCGCCGATGCCGCCAAAGTCAGCACCAAGGTGACCTTTTCCGCCGCTGTGGTCGTCGGCATCTTGAACGTGACGCTCCTCTCCGCGCTGAAAGACTACATCCCCCGCCTCTTCACCTCGGACCCGGAAGTCATCCGCATCGTGTCCGAAATCCTCCCCCTCTGCGCCGCTTTTCAGCTCTTCGACGCCCTCGCTGCAGCTTGTAACGGCATTCTACGTGGCCTGGGGAGGCAGGAGTTTGGCGGCTATGTGCAGCTGTTTTGTTACTACGTGTTTGCCATGCCGATTAGTTTTGGCACGGCGTTTGGGGCGGGCTGGGGTCTCTGGGGGCTGTGGACCGGAGTTGCGCTCGCGCTCGGGTTGGTTGCTGCCGTAGAGTTTGTGTATCTCGCCAGGACGGACTGGAACCGCAGCGTGGAAGAGGCGAAGGCTCGGAATATGGAGGGTGGCGCATGAGCGACGTAGAGCGTTGGTGGTCCGGCCTACAGCTGATTATTGTTCTTTGCAGCATTTGTGCAACGGGTTTGAAGGGCGTTCTGTATATAGCACACGAGAGACACAGCGACATGAATTGAATCTGAACCCGGCTTCAATAATTCCATTCGAATTATCATGCAAATGAGCACGGACTCCTTCATCATTGCATGCCCGCACGATTTGGCAGAAAACACGTTCTTGAGAGAGTCTGTACAGTTCTCTCCTCGCGCCTGAACGCCCCTCTCCGCTCTTGGATACCAATGCTATCCGCTCTCATCTCACATCCATGTAACCCAGTTTTGCGCCATGGAAGCCAAACTTACACCAAGACTCGGCTCCTTCTCGAGGCCCTGTTCTCACATTCGTCGGATCTGGGACTCGTTCGTCACCTCGCTTAGCTTCCCCTGCGCGAGCTTCTCCCACCAATCAAAAAGCATGCCCTCGCAGATGAGGCGAAACCAGGGTGTGTATTTCAGACCCTGGTCTTTCCCGCTCTGGCTCTCTACGTCCTTGAACATCTGCTTCAGTTCCTCAGGACTCACCCACCGCGTATCCTGCACTTCATTTGTATTGATGTCCAGCGTGACGTTGGCTTCAATGAACAGGATATAGTCGATCTCATGCTCGCCCCACTTTCCGTCCGACGGTGCCAGATAGTGAATCCTCGTCAAGAAGTTGAAATTCGAGACCGGCACCTGCGAGGCTGGAATCCCTAGCTCGTGGCCTAACTTCCGCTGCGCCGCGCGCTTCGCCCCCTCCACATTACTCAACAAGTCCCCGTTGCCCGTCTCGGCGGGATGCGCCAGCGGGTGCGAGCAGCACGTATTCGTCCACATGTCCGGGAATGTGATTTTCTCGCTCGCCCGCTGCTGCAGGAGTAGTTTCTTACTCGTCGGGTCGAACAGAAACGCCGAGAATGCGCGGTGCAGTAATCCTTGGTTGATGTTGGACATCAGGTGGCAGGCCTTCTTGGAGGCAGAGCCGATGGGCGCATCGTCGCGGTCCAGCACGATGCACATTTCGTCCATGAGCCGGATCTGCTCTTCGTCGTAGCCGGCCAGGAGATCGTCAGACGTGAGGTCGGAGGTGCCGTTCGCAGTGGGGGTGTGCGTGGGTGCCATGTCTGCGCCGATCAGGCGGGTATGCACGTCGGGGAAGAGGCTCGTGACGTTGTCGCGGGTTATTGTGGTAGAGGATGCCATGGTGGTCGTGTTGTTCGATGAGAGGTATCAAATTGCGTGTGAGGGGGGCAGACAACGGAAGAGTCGAGACACGACGGCGATTGTGGTGAGTGTTTGTCAATAGGATGGCGGGGATGAACCTGCAACGGCGGTGAAAAGTGACAGAGTACCGACGAAAAAGTTCGGTCACGTGCCAGGGGTAAACTTGCCTCTCGGGCAGGATCTTCCGAAGTGACCTGACCAGCGGTTCTCCAGCCGAGAAGAAGGCCTACCCCGCCTGGACAGACCCCGCACCGCACCACCTTCCAGGCCTAGAAGTGTCGGAACAGCCCAATTTAGGTTGCTCCACGAGCGCCGTTGCGCCTGTACGTGAGTAAAATCAGCAGGTGCCATAACATGCAGTCTTAGCTTCACCTTAACTGACACCTGCGTCATCTTATCACCGAGACCATCAGATTGCAACTGCGCCAAAGATGTCTTCTGAAACCCAGCCTATTTCCGCTGAGCGTTTCGCGCTCGCCATCAAAGATCTTCCCGCAGAGAACCTCTATGCTAAGGCCCAAGAACTCGAAAACTCAATAGCTCATCTTGAGCGCTCAAACAAGACATTGCAGGAATATGTCGACAGCATTCGATCTGATACTAGTCTTCCCGAGAGCACGAGGCAAGAGGGCGACAAAGACTGCTCGGATGCAATCCAGGAAAACCACGTCGTCATCGAGCGACAAAAGGAGAGGATCGAGTTACTGAAGCGCGAAGTCGAGCGGCGAGGAGCAAAATGGCACGAAGCAGACACGAACGGCACGGTCAATGGCCATTCAGGCGAGGTTGCTACAAGTGACAGTACAGCAGAAACGGAACGGAATGCAGGGGGCCGATTGACTGATGAGGAGCTGAGGCGGCAGATGATGGACCGGCTAGGACATGACGACGATGGCGACGGGGAGGATGGAATGCATCTGTGAAGGCGCAGACACACGGATCAGTCCATCCGAACGACCCTGCGTCAGCAGTCAAGCAATATCTTTCCAATATCCAGATCCCTCCGGCGGGCTCTTCCCTGAGGCAACAGTGTTCCAGAATTGGCCATGGGAGTTCGCTCTCGGATCTCTACAGGTCCTCTCATCCTTCGGGTCCTCGATTGACGGAGTCTATTCCAAGTAGAGTCGCGCTTCCAGTCGTGCGGATGTCGGGATAAGCCCAGGTTGTGCAAAGTTCGCGTATTTTAACGAGGACACTCTCTGAAAGGAGATGGCGCGGAGAAGGCGAGGTTCCGAAGCCGGGATTACGGGGTGCGAGGTACGATCAAACATGGTATGGAGTTTCATTGTCCACCTGGAAAACATGGGCTGACGGTTCAACAGAACATCCACACGGCCAGAGCCTCTCGTGCAACTTGAGTCATCTGGGCTAAATTCACGCACGTAAGGCAACCCGCACTGACTGCATGGTTGGAGGACTGACTCGGGATGAAAAGAGACCGAGTGGCTGACAAACGCATCCGCCGGCACGTGCGAGGCTGCAAGTCAAGAGTCGAGGACCGGGTTTAGCTGTCTCCATTGTGCCTTGCACTGCGTCATAGACTCCCAGATCGCCGAGAGCATGATCTAGATCCCTTTTCACCTTTTCCGACTCGGATCTCATTGAACCCGGATCAATTACATCTTTCTGTCCAGCGACTGTCCGATCGTATCCTAAAGATCCCTTCAACCTGCCCGGCATTGCCGGTCCAACCATTTCTTATCATGACGTCTCGAGGCTTCGAAATCTGCTTTGACGGATGCCCCGTTAAAGCCGATGGTCTTCTCCTCGCGGCCACATTGAGCAGTGGGTGCACAGTAGGTGCTTTCTATATTTCCAATACACGCCCCGGCTCTTTATGGCCTTTGATCTTCCGTTGTTCCTTTGGTTCAAAGTCAGGACGTGCTAGATTCTAACGATAACATGGCCGAATTGTTCCGCGATACAGTGGCTGGGCAGTTTCTACGGCTCGTTACCGGGAGAAGGATCCTCCAGTACCCCGAAGAACGCGACCCTTCAATATGGCAGCGGTATCTGAACGTAGAAAAGTCGGCGAACATGGCCCTTCATGGCAGCACCTCTAGGCCTGACCAGCCCGAGAAGGAGCTGCCTAGTGGAACTTCAAGCGACCCGCCGACGCCAGCGGTGGAAGAAAAGCAAGAGCCGGAGGGTGCACCATATTACAACCAGGCCGCACCACCGCCGGCAGCCGAGGAGCAAGTAAATGCCCAGCCCGTGTTTACTAGGCAGCAACAACGCTCCCGTCGATCGTCCATTTCCGCATCAACTGTAAATGAACCCGAAAATGCCCTCGTCAACACGCTTAGCAACACCAAAGTCGATCCCGAGAAAGGGCGGGACGCCGATATTGTGGACTGGTATGGTCCGGACGACCCAGAGAATCCCATGAACTGGGGCACCTTCAAGAAGGTCTGGGTTACCTTTGAAATTTGTCTCTTGACCTTCTCAGTCTACATTGGGTCGGCAATCTATTCAGCGGGCATTCTGGATGTCAGCGAAGTCTTCGGAGTCAGTCGTGTCGCAGCCACACTCGGTCTCACACTCTTCGTCCTCGGATATGGCGTCGGTCCTATGTTCCTGTCACCGCTGTCCGAGCTCCCACAGACAGGAAGAGCACCCATCTACATTGCGACTCTGGCACTCTTTGTCATTCTACAGGTCCCCACGGCGTTGGCCACCAACTTTGGCATGCTGCTTGCATTTCGGTTCATCACCGGATTCGTTGGATCGCCGCCTCTCGCGACTGGAGGCGCCACGATTGGCGACATCTACACCCCGAAGAAGCGAACATACGGTATGGCCGTCTGGGGTGTTGGTGCTGTCTGTGGACCAGTTATGGGTCCACTGATTGGCGGGTTCGCAGCCGAATCGAAAGGGTGGACGTGGACGATTTGGGAGCTGATGTGGCTATCCGGGTTTACACTTGTGCTGCTCGCATTCCTCATGCCCGAAACGTCGTCGGCCAACATACTGTACCGACGCACCATGCGCCTGCGAAGACTGACCGGCAACGACAAACTCATCTGTGAGCCTCAACTCATGGGCGAGTCGATGACCGGCAAAGATGTCGTCATGATGACTCTGATCCGACCGTTCACTCTCTGCTTCACCGAGCCCATGGTGTTCTTACTGAACATGTACATCGCCCTCATCTACGGGCTGCTGTACATCTGGTTCGAGAGTTTCCCCATCGTCTTCAGCGGCATATACGGCTTCAGTCTGGGCCTCGAGGGCACGGCATTCATGGGCATCCTGGTCGGTGTCTTTTTGGTTCTGCCACCATTCATCTGGTACCAGCGGACGTACATCGAGCCGAAATTCAACGACAAGGGCGAGCTGCAGCCGGAGTGGCGCCTGCCCCCGTCCTTCGTCGGCGCGTTCTGCATCCCCATCTGTCTGTTCTGGTTCGGATGGTCCTCCCGCCCGGACATGCACTGGATCATGCCCATCATCGGCACGGCCTGGTTCTCCGTCGGGGCCTTCCTGCTGTTCAACTCGGTGCTCAACTACCTCGCCGACGCGTATCCTCGGCACGCGGCCAGCGTGCTGGCCGGCAACGACTTCTTCCGCTCCAGCTTCGGCGCCGGCTTCCCCCTGTTCGCGACGGCCATGTACGACAACCTCGGCGTCGGCTGGGCCAGCTCGACCCTGGGATTCCTCGCAATCGCCTTCATCCCCATTCCGTTCTTCTTGTTCAAGGTGCGTCTCCCCGGTCTCATGCCGTGTGGTGATTCGGTTGGAAGAAAAAAGCTGACTTTGTCGCGCGTAGTATGGCGAACAGTTGCGAATGCGCAGCAAATATGCCCAGAAGGACTACTAGGCGAGAGAGTTGCTCGTTAGCGCCCTGAACGCTGCACGTTCACACTCACATTCAACAACACGCTGCTCAATTCCACTTGTCGCTTCTTCAACGGCGCGGTGTTGGATAGATAGAGAGATGAATGGATGGATGGGATAGACAGATAGATACACCTGTACACCAGTGGCTGTGTGAAGCGCAGCCAAAGCGACATACTGTACTGTAGTCTACTAGAGTCCCTCCCCATGAACGGACCGTAGATATGATTTTAATGCTATCAACTCAACACCGAGTCAGAAGTCGCAAGTCGTAACACTAGACTCGGTGGTTCCAGATGCCTTTACCTCTACGGCTGGCCTTGCATTGCCGTGTGAAAGAACCCGAATTCGGATTCTCCCTAACCTGGGAATCCCACCCCGTCAATCTCTAGCCTGTCAGCCGAGCGGAGGTCCTACGAACTATGATGATGACGACGACGACGATGAAAGTAATGATGATGGTGCAGATACAGGATACTGTAACTATAGCATGCCTGCCTCCGAGACAGCCGAGGCCTTTACATCTACATCTCCTCTCCTTTTATCACACTTCGTTCATGGCAGCGGCACCCTCCATGCATCCTTATCATACGAGCGCGGCCAGATGCCATTCTTGCCGGGGGCCAAAATACCCTTTGGATCCAGGGCGTTCTTGATCGTCTCGTTCAACTTCATCTGTGCGTTGTCGTTGAAGTTGTACGTCCCGGCAATCTGGTCCATCAGGGCCAAATGGGTGCGGTATTCGCCCCAGCCCAGCCTCGCGGCGTCGTCCACCAAGGTGCTGATCAGAATGTGGGCGCGGCGGCGCGCGTCGGGGTCCTTGCGATCGTAGACGATGCAGACGATGTGGTGCATCTCGCGCATGCCGACGACGAAGGTGCCGATGAAGTCAAAGCCGAATTCCTCGCTGCGGCGGCGCGTGAGCTCGTACTGCGCCACGGCATCGTCGCCCGACACCTTGGCGATCGGGGAGAAGAACAGGTGCCCGCCGTTGGGGAGCCAGTCGACCCATTTGAGCTCGTCGATTGACGGGATCCCTTGCAGGGTGCCGTCGCGGATCTGCAGCACCTTGTTGTCCGGCATGTCCTCGGGGAAGTAGAACTTGGCGCCGGGGATCTGGCCAAAGGCCGCCTGGACGACCTGCCACATGGCCTGGCGCACAGGTTCCGGGCCGTACAGGGCGCCGTAGAAGTTCCAGCGTCCGAGGTTCAGCTGGTGGGCGATGGCGTCGATCTCGGCGTCGGTCAGTGGATTTTTGGAGGCGTTGTACGTGGCCTTGTCGCCCATGACGGCCGCGTCGAGGAGGACGTGTCGGAGCGTGGGTACGTTTTGCAGCACCATGCCCACGCGGAGGGGTCGGATGATCTCAATGGCTTGGTGGAGGTCCTCGTCCCGGGGGATCGTGACGAGATAGCTCTGGTATCCTCCCGGGTTGGTCATGAGCCATATGCCCATCTTGGTGATGACGCCTAGGGACGATTGGGTAAAGATTCCGTCGTTATATGGCCTGCAAATACGCGGTCAATACCAGAGGTGTCTTTGGTCCAGGAAAACCAGGGGACTCTTATGTCCTTACCCGAACCCGTAATTGAAGAGTTGCCAGCATTTGTTGGGTTTCTGTTCGTGCGGTGGAAGGTTGGGATCGGCGTCGGGATCAGGCAAGGCACCCATTCCCGTCCGTACAAGACTGCCATCTGGGAGGACCACCTCCATCCCGCAATGCATCACTGGGTAGAAGGGTGTTAGCAACGCGACAGGTGTGCTCTCTCTCTGCGTTCGGACGGCTTTCATACTGAAATGGTCTCCGTACGGAGTATACCCGACTCCACGCTCACAGGTGTTCCCTAGGACAGAGCCGCCGCCCAGATCTGGCACGTCAATCCACAATTTGTCGCGCAGATTGTTCTGGACTAGGTAATCGTGCAGGTCGAAGTACGTGACGCCGGGTTCTACCAGAGCGTACGCACCCTCGGCGTCGACGTTTAGGATCTTGTTCATGTGCCTTCCCATGTCCATTACGAGACTCCCTGGCACTCTGGGCCCGGAACCACCATAGCCGACATTCCGACCGATGGAGACGGGCCAGACTGGGATTTCAAACTCATTGCAAAGGCGCATGACGGCTTGGACGTCTGCCACGTCCCTCGGAGCGACGACGGCGGAGCTGACAAAGTATTGTTTCTCGAGGATGTAGAACATGTCGTATGCTTTGCTGGGATCGAGATAGCTCTCCTGGTGTAGCTCCTTGTCTGTGGAGATGATGGTGACATTGCTCTCACCGACAATGTCGGCCAGTCTCTGCGCAAAAGCCTTGAAAGTCTCTGAACCAATGCCGGGGGGTAAGATGAGAGGGTCGCCAGCATTTGAAGGTGCTTCTCCGTTTGGCTTCCTATAGGCAGAGGGGGCTGTTGGACCGCCAGTGGTGGCCTCGGGGACGAAGGACTGTGGTTCTTTCATGACGACTTTTGCTTCTGCAAGTTGCCGTCAATCTGCTTGACATGGCCAGCAGTGGAAGCAGAGCTTGAACCCGGTTATGTACAGCTTGGGTGCGATATCCCAGACACATGAGCGGCCGTGCCTCCTGCGGACATGTGGGGGAGTTCGCGCAAGGATGCGGAGCCAGTCCGACGTCCAGGTCTCCTGGTGGGAGGCTGCATTGGCAAACTACGGTGCAATTCCCGACCCTGGGGATCGTTGGGGCGTCTCGACGGCTGACAACGGCAAGACTCCATAGGAGCGTGAGATGTACTGGGAATGAATACGGAGTAGGAAACCTTCCTCGATGTCACGACCCCTTGCGGCCATGTGGGGGAGGGTGACCAGGCGTGTGGTTCTTTGGCCGTGGAGGTGCGGAGCCCCGCGTTCGCTAACCTTGGATCGGATCCTGCACCCAGTCTTGGGATTGCCTGGCGGTGACGAGCATAGATACTCCATGGAGGTGACAGGTCCTCACACCTCGAAGGATGCCCATCTTCCTTAGAGAACGCTGCGTGCTTGCGATGTACTCTGCGGCGGCTGACCGTGTGTCCCATATTAGCCATGTCTTCTTCCGAGCGATCCATCACTTGTCCCGTGTGCCTCAAGACCTACAGCCGGTCCGACCATTTGCAAAGACATCTGAAAGCTCGTAGGTTTGTCGCGTGGTCGACGCCTTCTCGGAGGGAACCACAATGGTGGGCCATGTGCTGACTGCGGGCACTCTTTAGACGCTCCATCGTCCCCTTATCGCTGTCCAATATGCATGAAAGGTTTCAAGCGGAGGTGAATACGCCGCTCTCTTCTGCCCTCGCAGAGCTGAAGCTGACGTCGTGGCAGTGACGTCCTGAAGCGGCACCGACAAGACTGTTTCAATCCCCCGACTAGGGGACCTCCTATGGCGAGGAACCGAGCGTGCTGTCGATGCGTCGCCCAGAAACGGCGGTGCAACTCCGAAAGGCCGTGCCAGAACTGTGTGAAGCACGAAGCGATCTGTGTCTATCCATCCAATGGGCCGCACAATGTGTGCCATGCAGAACAGAAAACCACCACCACAAGCTGCGCACGGCAACATCCCCCCGTGCTGGGGCTCAGCACCTGCACGGTCCTTCCCGCTTTCGACTTGGACTCAGAGCCCGCACGCTTCCTTCCCTTCTTGGTGGATTTTACAAGAGAACTCTCCGTGCCGTACTCTTTTGAGAACGCGATTACCCTAGCAGGTCCGGGGGTCGTTGCTGACGAGGGCCCTATGCAAACACAGCTTGATTTTCACTTCGATCATGGGTTCCTTTTCGACCTGGATGATTGGTCTTGGGGCGCGGAACACCTAAGCCAGCCGTCGTCGACGGTTCCTGTAGAGGATGACCCTCTGGGTGCAAAGACCTTGGAGATAGTGCTGGCCGTCGGTCAGCAAGCAAACTCCGGGCAGTCGGATGCTGGACCTTTCCCGGCCTCCACCGAGTCATCGTGCCTCGAGTTCTTCTCACCTCGCCGCCTCCGCACATATCTGGATTTATACTGGAAGAGGTGGTACCCAAACTGGCCTACCATTCACAGGCCGCTGTTCGACCCGCTGCGTGCTTCGAGCTTGCTTGTTGCGGCGATGGCTGTCATGGGAGCATGCCATTCAATCGACCAGGACGAGAGAAGTGCTTCGGACTTCTGGGCCGATGCGGTGGAGAAGTGGGCTTCCAGGGAACTGGAAAAGGTCCGCGTGGTGAGTCCAGTCGTTGACCGAAGGACGAGTCTCCAGACAATCCAAGCTGCTTGTATCATCTGCATATATCAGAACTGGAACGGGACGACAGACAGCAAATGCCGCATGAGGCGACAGTTCTTTGCCGCCGTGGCTGGAGTAAGTCGGTTGCCGTGCACTGTCCACAAAGCAGAAACCAGTGCTGACACACTGAGCAGGCCTGTCATGATATGGACATGTCTCGGGCCGTCCATCTGGACTACCGGTTCGTCTCGCAGGCCGATTTCGACTGGAACGAGTTCATCGAGGCAGAAGAGATGATCCGGTGAGTGACCTCCCCAGTTGTTGTTGGTCACTACTGACTTAACCCGCGCATAGGACGTTCATTTGGGTCTTCTTCCTCGACACTGCCTTTGTCATTTTCAACAGCTCTCCGCCTCGGATAGCGTTGCGACAACTCAGAATGGCCTTGGCCTGTCCCGAAAGGTGCTTCCAGGCGCAGTCGGCCGAAGAATGCTTCATGAACATCCAATGGTGGATATGCAAGACAAGAATCAATCCGGAATCGAGCCCGGCAACGCTCTTCGATTTCATCAGGACGTTCTGCAAGGACGAGATGGACCCGGCGGCCAGAGACCTCTATGCTTACGAAGCGTATATCAACCATTTTGCGATCCCATCCGGTATGTATCTGTCCTCACTCGCTCCTTGGAGAATGCGGTGGTCGGGTGCTGATATGGTCCGACGGTAGCATTGCACGTCCTCTTATTCAACCTGAGTCTCGGTCTGGATGCACCTACCGAGCAGCAGTTGCAACACGTTAGGAGAGCTCTCGCGAACTGGAAAGCAGTCTGGAATCGCCGCCTCAGCATCGATCGTTTGGAGAGAAGCCCTATCGCTAATTTTGACGTCTCGATCGAACCAGAGGGCGAAGGCCAAGCCAACACAGGCCGATATAGTCACCGATGGACCTCCAATACCGTCTTAGACAGTGGCAACTTCAGCCACAACAACAATCATGACGACTGGCGACGCCCAGGCTTCTGGCGGCACGCCTCCGAGTACTGGCTCCTCGCTAGTCTCTTTGTAGAGCAATTTGAGTCAGCCGAACGTGGCATCCAAGCTGTTGAAAATATTTCCGGGCGTGGCGGTTCAGCTTTTCGGAGTGAGACGAGGATCTTGAGCCGATATGATGAGACGGACATGACTGCGCTTCACAAGTTCCTGTCCTCTTGCATGCAAGTCGTGTGATGACTGCTTGATCGAAACTGTTCCGACCGACCCGTCAATGGTCTGGAAACTGCCACTTGGCAGTCACGCGGTGGAGTCTCAAGCACGATCACGAACTCGAGAGTTTGAGGGAGCATCGACAAGGACGCCCATGTCAAGGACTATTATTTGCGAACTGGCAACAAGCGTGACATCACTCACGCACTTGTCAGGGAAACAGCCCTTTCATCTGCCGCGGAATTCGAGCCTGCTGCTTGGATTTTCTTTGCCTCAATCGGCGTGAGGTATTCCATGGAGTGATGGGAAACCATGAACAACAAGAGGACCTCCACACACCTACCGTAGATGCTTAGCTTTAGATCATGCTTCGCTGTTCTCGATCATCGGGAGCCATAAAGAAAATTACGAGCAGCATTATGCATTAGGGTTTTTCATGCTTGTCTTGCCTCCTGTACATGTTGTGGTGGGCTGATCTTCGGATCGAGGGAACGATGCGCGCTCATGGTCTTTCTCACAAATCGAAGCCGTGACTGCCATGGATCTTCTTTGCCCAACATATTTCCCACAAGATTGCCCTACCAACCTCAGAAACTCAATTCTTATCGGCCTGGAAGCTCTGCGACGTCCGACTTCCGACCTGGAAGCTCTGTGTGCGCACCGTCGGCTCCGAGCTCGTTGTACTCGTGACCAGCTGAACTGAGTTCGCTGGCATTCTGAGATGTGGGAAGTGGCTCTTTCGGAATGTGCTCTGCTTGGTGACTCGGTTGTGTAGGGTCGCCTGACCGTGCCGAAGAACTGAATGCTGTCTTGTCCGTGTATGTCCCGGTATTCTTTCTGGCTCTGACCCGTCGGCGGAACAGGAAGAACACCCCTGCGCCGAAGAGCAGTATTCCAGCACCTACACCTACACCAACGCCCGCACCAATCGCCACGGCACTGGACCCACTATCGCTCGGAGCCGAACTCATACTGGGGTCCGACGAGGCAGTGGCTGGATCGGCTGAGTGTGATGACAAAGAACTTGCCAATGAGGCCGCAACGTTGGATGTCGACTGGGCGGAGGAGGAGCTTTGGCTTGAAGAGGATGCGGGTGAGGGGGAAGACGACGACGGCAACAAAGAAGAAGATGATGACGTCTCGGTAGACGAAGAGCCTGGTGTACCGCTAACTGACGACGGGGCAGTCGCGATGGGATTCGCATAGGTGCTGGTGACTCCGATGACGCTGATGGTGTAGGGAGTTCCTGTGAAGCTTATGACCTCCTCTCCTGCATTTTCATCACATGAGCAGCCTTCGTTACAACAATACTCGTCCGCTCCTGTTACGTTGCAGCTGTACATGACGTTCCCGAGTGCCTGTTGATCGAGGCAAAAACCTGGACATGCGTCCGATAACCAACTCTGGTCTGTACAAGTTCCCCTGGCATATTGGTCAACCCCATCGATAGTCCCAGTGAGACAGATCTTGTTAGACAGGCATGCCTGTCTGCTGTAGCAGCAGAATGAATCGCTTGCTTCTGCCTCACAGGGAACGTCTGCAGGAGAAATATTGCCATCTGGGAAGTAACATGTTGCTGTGGCTTGGCCGAAGAGGAGGCTCGTTGAAAATATGGCCAGAAGGAGTATCATCATGGACAGGGTCGTAGATGAGATGTCGCTGCCGGGCAAGTCGCAGGAAATGGTTTGAGAAGTTGCTCTTGCTGGCTGTGTAGTCGGAAACCATGGCAAGGAGAGAGACGCGGAATCGAAACCTTCGAACCTGTGATAACTTTAGGAGCCTGTTCGCGTTGTGCAACATCCGCCGCCTTTGGTGCTAAGTCCGTGGACCAGAGAACAGAAATGCCAATAGCTGATCGTGGCGTCGGCTATGCACTGATGAGTGGACAATCAAAGCGAACCCGAGCGGGATTGCCATTTTTCATTTGCACAGCCGACGGTGGCGTCGAAAATGACGCCATGACTCCGGCGCTTCTTGCCCCGTTTCCCTAATAGCATCAACTCAAGGTACACGCACCGAACACGGCGTTTGAGATTTGATGACATCCCTGCTCGTGGTGAAGCCTCCGAAGTTCTTGCATCTCATCACGTGGAAGATTCATCTCCTGAATTGACCAGCTTCGCCGGGTGCGATGATGATGGAGTAGGTGATGGTATAGGCGAGGGCGCGGTTGCAGTCGGGGATGTGACAGTCTTTCAGGACGTCCCTTGTTGCAAACGGACGCAAAGACCGGCCAGGTCACTGTACCAAACGAGTAAAGTGCTTGCCCCAAATACACGCTGTTTTCATCTTTGGGTCACCTTCATTGATGGCCAGCCAGCATTCCCCATCTTGGGCGATGACATAGAAGACCTCGCCTGTGGCATAGCTGTGCCATGGTCACCCATCTCTTTGTCGCTGGCGGCCTTGATAGAAATCGTAGACGGCGACGGCCCGGAACATCCACATTGGTGGCTCGGTGTTGACGGTGCCTCGCTCCAGCTTGCGGTTGTCCATGGTGCCTGTTTTGTAGTCAGCGATGCCCTTGAACGGGTTGCGCACAAGACTTTACGGTTGTGCAAGTTGTAATATTGTGGTAGGTTGACAATGAAATCAGACGTCTTCCTCAATCCTCTTGGTCGTTAAGTTGTTACGAGCAGAGTTGAAGCTGGGAGACTGGCTGAGGACAAAGTAAAGGTCCAAAAGCCGTCATCGCGTGTCGCGTCGATGTCTTGAGGGCGACAGCTTGTGCCTGATTCAAGCCGCTCTCCAGCCGCATGCGCATGTTTAGGTTGATGTGGTGGTGATCTCGTTGCACCCACCATAGCGACATTGTGTAGTTCAGTCTCTTCCTGGCGTGTTCCTTTCACTCTCATATCCATCGTGATTCAAGTACAACGCCAGAAACCAACATTGAGCATCCTGACTTCCCTGAGTCTGCAGAAAGGCGCACAGCATTCCCCTTACTACCCAGAAGAAGCCGTATTCTTAAATGGTATGAGGAAGACCCCTGTGGTCGCTTGCTCCGAAAGCAAGCGAAGTCCTTATCTCAAAACCACCTCTTCTCTTAGTCAAACTGACTTCGTTCGGCAGGGCCGGGCTCGCACCATTGAGGACTCCAACTCGTGGACAAGGCTGCTAATCACTTCACACCTCCCCTATTCATCTCGGTCGACTTCTCAGCGATGATGATGCAGCTTAACCTGTCGCCCCAGACGTAATCGCAAGTAAGCCGCAGAGACCGCGTAAATGCAAGCACAATAACCTTCAGATACCATCGGCAATCGTTAACATCAGAACAAGAGGTGCTGTGGAGAATTTCCAGTTGAGCTGCGGTGTGTGTCACCGGTGACCAAGCCAAACAGCAGACTGGGTTTGGATAGTGACAGACTAGGAAGTGTTCTGGTCTTCTCGGTCGACTCCTGTGAAGCCTTGACAAGCTATCTCAAGTTGCCAAATTGAGGATAGGTGGCTTAGGCCCAATTCTTCTGTCCTGAGCCGAGTAGCAAAGAGATCAAAGTTGAATTCCTTTTCTCTCTGTTGATATCCTCTTATGAAGATTTGTTTGCCAGCTGAGTTCCATGCTTGTGGACTTGATGCTTTTGATCGGTAGTGTGTTGCTGAGGCTTCTGGCTTCGCATTCGCATTCCTGATCGAAGACACCTTCTGTGGCTGACTTCGAGCTGCATCATAGCAAGTCCGACCTGGCGACTAGGTGGCGACCGACAATGGCACGCCGAGCTTCCCAACGAGCGCCAGCCCAGCGAGGATTTATACTCTACATTTCGGTTAAGCGGATGCTTGTCGCGAACAAATATCCCCGGAGATTATGCAGGCCTGAAGCGATTGATGGCCTGTTTGCTTGATGAAGTGCTTGGTGGGGTGGCAGGGTGGATCATTGACTTCGAGTGATGAAAGCCGGAGCATTTGCTTTTCCGAAGTGCCGAGTCAAGTGTTTATTTAACGACCATCCTCTGCTCACTTTCCATTTCCCCTCTGAGTCCCATCCCGTCCTTCCTAATTCTTGAGTGAAGGTAGAAATGCGCAGTGTCAAGCTAGAATACCCCATTACCGTTCCTTGCAAACGTACAGGGCTTTTCGCGACGGTTGAGAACCTGGTCACTGCTCGCCTCCTGAATGTTCTCCTTCCATGTGAATTTCAAGATGAAGAGCTAAGCCGCATCTATAGCCTTACTCCAGTTATCATGGCGAGTTCTAATGAAGAATACTGCTAAAGATTGTTGTTGGATGGTTAATGCCATCCACAGCGTTGTTGGTTCACTGCTGCTGAAAATCGACTTCACTGTCTGTTCCAAATTCAGCCTTGCTACCGAAAGGTTGGAATCCCGCAGCACGCAAAAAAGAAAATATCAGCAGACTTTTTACAGCTTCCAGTCGAACAAAAAGGCAAAAACTTTGCCCTTAAACCATCATCTTTATCGCTTTTTCACGATGAAACTCGGTTATGGGTTGAAGATAACAGAAACCTTGCTCTGTTGTGAGTGGGTTTTCCGGGGTTCAGAACCGGCTCCTAAACTGTCCCCTGCGGTAGGTGTGGGCCAACAGATTTGAGCAGCGGTCAGATGTTCTTCATCTTGAATGTTGGGAGATATTTGACAAATACAACTTATTAATACTAATTTTTCCATCTTCACTTTTTGGGGGATCTGGGGCTGGTATAACCGCAGTATGCAGTGAATTTGAGAGCTAACGGGTCACTTAGTAAACGGAATCATGCACACTCACATGCTTCTACTTGATTGCAATGAGTCCGATTGTCTTTTGCTTTCCGTAATTGATCTTGACCAAGATCAAAGTCCTACGCTACATGTGGTAGAGGGCGGGAAGAGACTTCAAGGTCTAGAGCGACTGCAGCAAAGTACCAGCTGAGAGGTCGCTCTTGCCATCGAAAGGCACAAGAGATTCAACTACCAATGCAGCAATTTTGCCTCAGTAGGAGATCAAGACCTGCAAGGGGATTGCAGGGAGGCTAATGAATTCGGCCGGTCACGGCGACGAGGTCGTGATATGGAGGACATCTTGATGATCAGAGGCACAATGTGCACTATCAAATCCTTCTTTGATCTGAATGCGATACTGCGAGATCCGGACGCTTACGATGATTGACGAAGCCACAAATATCCAGACTACATCTGCATCACCTTTCCGGCCATCGCTTTGTTCATCTCGCTCGCTTCGTTTCTCCAGAGCTCTTCACTCAGAGCACACCGTCGGCCAGCACGTGATTCCTCCCTTCACTGCCTCGAAGACGGCTTCACTTGCGCACAATAAAATTGACATTCAATTGCGTCTACAGAACCAGACTTCATCTTGTCATACATCACTCATTCTCCTCAACGAACGCCATTTCTAGAAGCCTGATCGCCTGCGATTACTCTTTGCGCCCTCCTCAGAATGGCCAACTCTACAATCATCAAACGCGAGGAGGACGCCGAGTCGGAAAACGAAATGACAGAAGCTCCCCTACACAGTCCACAAGCACCCGGCTTGCCAGCGATGGCCTCAAATAGCGCAACACGCCTGCCAACAAGTGATCTAGACTTCGGCAGTAGCAGACTCGCTACTGGATACACCAGTCAGAGCACCAAGAGCAAACTCAAGAAGGCTCAAGCTCAATTGTCTCGAACTCTCCGAGAAGTCGAAGAACTTCAAGAACTCCAGATCAAGACAAGAGAGAAGACCAGTGGTGCCGAACAATCGCTCAAGGATATAGAGAAGGAGATAACAGATTTACGAGAAGCCGAACGGCAGCAACAACGCCTCCTGTCCCAGTACAATGCAGAAACAGAGCACAGAGCCAAACAGACCAATGAATACGAAGCGTCAATCGTCAACACTCGGTCAGAAATCGCGCAGCTCGAAGCTAGACAAAAGCGGCATGGAAAGAGCTTCGGCTATCTAGCCAAGCCACAAGACAACGCGGTGGACCTGAGGGTCGTCCAGTCAGAGGCGGTGTTCGATGCAATCACCTGTGTCGGCGACGACGAGTTCCAGAACTGCTGCAACGGATCACCTCGGCAAGGTCAGCCAAGCTCTCCAGCGCGACGTTTGACGCCATCGCCATCGCCATCGCCAACGCCGACGCCGCTGCCAATTTTATCGACAACAGCATCGACTCAGTTGCTAACCTGGCAACTGGAGTGCTGCCGAAGGAGAACTTCGTTCACGACGAGCCAAGAGACACCACTAATGACGTGTCCAGCGTACGCACAAGCCCAGCCGTCGAAACTGCCGTTGTCGCTAGGCCGGAGCCTGCCACAAGTGACACCTCGAGACAGAAGCGCAAAGCCGATCAGACGGCAGCCACTACATTGTCGCCGACGGTAACTTCTGCCAACGCTAGGCTTGCCAGCAAGAGCTAGATGCAAGCAACAGAGCTAGATGTTTCTTCAACTCATGAATAACACACATCTCTCTCAGCCCTTGCCACTTCCTCCTGTTTTCTCCTCTCAGCAGCACATGCTTGATTTCAACTTTCCACCTCAAATCAGCTCGGTGGTGTTAGGTATAACTAACTACCTTCACTCCTACAACTTCATTCTCACCTTAACTTTATAGTTCAGTCTCTCTTGCCCATGTTAGCTACCTCATACTTTGGCTAAAGCAGAGGACGACTCTTCCTCACAACTCTCAACATGACTTCCTCTCATTCTGCGAAAGTTGAGGACACGCGGGGGACGAAAGACCATCACGAAAGCCTCATGCCGAACCAGAGCGTCTCCGATACGTCTACGACTGGCCCTAATGCTGCTATGACCCCAGTCGACAATCCTGTCAACGCCATGGAGACATCTCCGTCGACTCCCACGGCCTTGAGCCAGGAGACACCATATATTCCGCCCCGTCTCAAGCATCATATGCAAAAACATCAAGTTGTCAGTAAAGCTCTAGAGGAGGTGCGACAACGGACTCGCGAGAGGACCTGTGAGCTTGAACAACTGCGCGCGGCTGTTCACAGCAACAAGGAGAAGACCGAGCAAGCCGAAATCGACCTCAAAGCGCTGGAGACGGACATGGCGAAATTGAGAGACGCATACACCCAGAAACAGAGGGAAGTGTCCGCCGAGAGCAGCACGGCTCGAGATCTCCGAGACAAAGTTGCAAAGCTGGAGCAGTCCCGCCGGATGAACGAGGCGGAAGAAAATCGTCTCCAGACGGAGCAGAAGACTCTCGAAGATACACGCGCCAAAGTTGCCCGACAGGCCGAGCTTCTCGATCCAAAGTCCTCCGAGCTCGCGACGCTGGTCGTCCGTACCCACGTCAACGACGAGCTCGTGGAGAAGCTGGAGCGGATCGAGCAGGGCACCGGGACGGTCCACATGAAACGATATGTCAAGGCGGAGATTTTCGACACATTGATGGACCTCGCGGACAGCGATTTGGCGCTTTTGGCGACGAACATACTTGCTGCAAGGAAGAAGGAACCACGCAGAATCACTGCGAAGCCTGCCCCGAAGCGCCTCAAAAAGACCGCGCACTGTCCTTCCGTTGGCGGTCAAGGGGATCATCAGCGCAACGGAGCCGCGGACAAAGGGTCTGCCTACAAGTAGCCCGTCATTTCTCAACCCGGGCTTCTCGATATTCTTCACAATATCGAGGGGCCCCCCTGTCGAGAGCACTAAAGGGGCCCAACTTTCTCATACCCAGCCAACGAGTCCGTAGATTTTAAGGCGCCAAAATCTTCAGGAGGCGCATTCTTACGGGCTGGTAACAGGCGATGAGATCTGCGCAAAATGTCCGCCTGCAGAATTACTCGTTCGGTAAATCGACGTTACCAGTCAATAATTATGAGGAGAGCAAAGCGTGAGCGGGAACGGGAGCGGACATGGGACATCTGCACGGGAAAACGCTAAGATAGAGCTCATGGCGCAGATCCAAGAGCTGGCTGTAATTCGTTGTGGGCATGAGGTCCTGAAAAATGCTGCTAAAGTGCAAATCCCATTGCTGCAATGATTTCAGACACGGTCGGCGAGGCCAGCTCGGTCGTTCATCGCACAGTGGACACACTCTACTTGTTGATCTAGCCACGGTCCCTTGCCTAAAAACAGATAAGATACGCAAATACGCAGACACGCCGCAGCTAGTTGACCACAACGTCGTGGAATCTATCACTCACTGCTCCGTCGTCATGACCACATCGCCTCTCGACAACTGGGACCCAGCAGGTGGTGACGCTCCCGGCGCGGTAAAGGAAGTGTTGAGTGCACCAGTACCAGGACCATTCCGACTCCCGTTCCCGTCCAGACTGCCTCCCTCCGCCCTCACCGCCGGATCATCAATCGTATCCGCGTCACTTGCCTGTCCATTCCTACCGGCATCACCATCGTCATCAGCATCGACATCTACATCCACTTCACCCTTTGTCTCGTCCCCATCGTCGTCCTCATCCTCCTCTTCGCTGCTCCCCACCGTCTCCTTCCTCTCGTTGATCCGCTCAGTCACCCACCTCATAACCTCCTCCCGATGCAAGAGCATCATCCCATTCAACACCTCCCCGGGACTTTTGACTAGCCGTCCGTACCGTTTCGAGACCTTGCCCCCCTCCTTCTCCTTCTTCCACAGACTGTGCTTCTCGCTCACAAACACAAGACTGTTTTCCCTATACCAGCTGCTCACCCAGTGATTCGTCCCGGAATTAACCGGCCGGATCGGTTGCGTGGATATGAACCCCACAACGCCCAGCAGCGAGGAGTACACGTTGTCGTTCTCGGATATGAGCTTTGCGATGGCGTGGAACGCGTGACCCGCGCCGATGAAAAACACACCGTGCGGAAACGCGTACGGCTCAATGTAATTCTCCCAGAGGTAGAAGGCAAGCTTTTCGCCTTCGCGCCGTGCGAGGTCGGTGGTCATGGACGCGTATTCGATGGACATGCTGTACTGTTGCTGGGCGGTGGTTGTGGCGTCCGAGGGGTCCAGTGGTGTAGCGCCATGCTCGGCTTTTATCTCCGGTTGGTCGAAGGAAGAGGATACCGTGGCGCCGGCAGGGACGGGCGCGGGCGCGGTGATGGTGATGAATTCGGGGATGTTGACGTCGATGACGCCGTGGTTTTGCGATGTGGCCCAGTGGACATACGACTGTGCGCCGTCAACCTTGCGTAGTTGTGTGAGCTTGGTAGGCAGGCAGGGAAGCAAGGAGGCGTCGAGCGAAGATTGAGGGGAGGGGGAGAGAAGGAGTCAAGTGGGAACAAAGAAATGAGTGAGCGCCCGGGGTAGTAAATTCGGTGGCGCGGTCACTCGGGGGAAAAGCAACGTAGCGACGTAATGAGAAAACTTACCATCCACGTATCGTGTGGTTTCTGTTGCGTAGAAATCCCAGTGTTGGGGGTAAGAAGATCAGGTCTGCGTATAGCCTTGTCAGCGCGTCCCAGGGAATGGTACCGACTGTCCTGTCTGGAACTTACGAGTCGTGGACGATGACTATTAGAGCTTTCTTGCCTTCATAATTTGGCCTGATATTTGGTTAGCAACATATGGTCGGCACACTCCCCAGCCTCCATCCCGACTCATTGAGGTGAAGAAATGCAACAGTGTGCGACGGGTGCTATAAGGGCTTACGTGGCTAGAACCTGCTGATCAAACGACTTCGATATCGAGTCTCGGAAAATATGCAACTGCGTCAACTTGAACTTATCATAGAGGTGCATCGCCTGGTACCGTCGAATGATATCTTCACGGCTTAATCAGTCTTAGTCTTAAGGCTCGAGTTTTTGTTTGTTTCTTACCGTGTAACCTCTCTCCTCCGAAGATGCCTCCGACGGGTTCTTTAGGGTAGATGCTTCGCCAGTACTTGGACTGGACGTTTCGAACTTTGGCTATTGTGTCGATTGCGCTCGGTGTCGCTGCCGTGGCTTGCAAGCGATCGGGTGGTTCGCCCATCAAGGTCCTCGTGACTGCGAGGGCGGACTTTGAAATGGCGCTGAAGTTGTATCCTCCTTCAAGGCAGACTGCGAGTTTCCCTCCGGCGAGGGACATGAGCATGTGTGTCATGTGAGCGTAGCAGGGAGGCGTGACGAAACAACCCCCCAGTTCATCTCCGGCGGCGGCATCGAAGCCTGCTGCAACGATTACAAAGTCTGGGTCGAACTCCACTGCGATGGGCATGACGACGGACTGGAAGGCGTAGATGTAGTCTCCATCTCCCATACCCTTTGAGGGCCATGGTATGTTGACGTTTCTGGGAGGAACGATCAGTATCAGTGACGAGGAAGAGGTCAATATACTGCCGAGAAGTTGACTTACCTGCCCAAGCCTGGACCCTCCCCGCAATGGTACATATCGCCTTCGGGGCCAGATGGGTAGAAAAGGCCATTCATATGGACGTGGAGGGAGATGTAGAGGATGTTTGGGTCTTTGTAGAAGGCTCGTTGGCAACCATTTCCTGGAGTATGTCAGTCTGGGGGTCCTCAAAAACGACGCGCACCTTGACCGACCATGGTGTACGTCCCTAGAAACACACAATTAGCCATGCCTATCTAACCCTCATCTGGTAGCAACCTACCAGTCCACAATCAGGATCTTCCTACAGCCTTGGCCGAGTCTCGCATCTCCTTGGCAGGCTTTCGAAGCGATGCAAACGTTGTTGAAGAGGCAGAACCCCATGGGTTTCAGAGGTTCGGCATGATGACCGGGCGGTCTTATCACAGCGATGGCGTTCTTGACCTTCCGGTCCAGGACAGCCTTGCAGGTTTCGATAGCTGCGCCTGCAGATAGTTTTCCAGAGAAGAACGAGAGCTGATTAAAATAGATTGAATCTTGCTCGGGGCTTTCCGAGAGGTCGATAAGTTCCGCATTGGACATACCTATCGCAGCCGCCGCGAGTGGTCAGTACATCGGCTTTTGGCGGCACAAGCATTAGGGTGAGGAGGAGCACCTACCTGCCGTTGACTTGACGAAGTCATAATGCTCTTGTTCACTGTGGATTAAAAGAATCTCCTCCTTAGTCGCCTCACGGGCATCGATCCGGTTCAGAGGTTGCTCCACCATAGGCGGATAGTCCTTATCATCAACCAGACCGGCCTCACAGAGTTCCTTGAAGATGTAGTAGATTCGCCGAGGGTCTTCCGGATGTACATTCTCAGCACTGGTAGCTGCGACTTCAGCGTGATACCGCATACGGTCATCATAGCACAGCCCGGTGGGAAGTCGAGAAATCGGTAATCCACGCGGAGCCTTTGTGAAGGTTTCATCGGGCTCCGAGTCTGAATCCGACATGAGACTATCCTCTGATGTATCGTCCGACGGAGACTCTATCCTCAATCGACTGTTGATGTCGCTTGACATGTCTGGTGTTTCTCGCATCGATACGTCGTCGGAGAGCTGAGAGATAGGGTTTGCAAAACGTGGCCCATTAGCACCTTGAGAAAATCTCCCCGGAGGCGACGGAGGATTTTGAGCCATCGTGGAAGAGGTTGTACAATGGAGCTTAAGAAGCAATGGAGAGGTAGGTCAAGATGGACACATGGTGAAGACAGTCCCCTGGCGACGCCTGCTAATTTTGAGGCGTTTGTGTTCGTATGAGACCAAAATGTGCTCCTTGATGCCTTATTTTTCAACGTTAGCCAAAAATTAGATACCGGCACACAAGGGAATGGGACTAAAGCTTAGTCATTTGTCGAGACAGTTGCGTGTATTAGCTACCACTCACCTTTGATCGGCGCCAGTGTCAGGGACAGCTTTTCAAGGCGCAAGCTCTCGCGGGCTTGACAGTTGGCCACAAAGGATTTTCTTGTCTTTATTGGTTGTTGTCGGGTAGATTCTAATCGATGGGAGTGGTCTATCACTGTTTGCTGAGTCTCATGTAGCAGTAAATACATGAACATGAAGCGTTTGGCAAGCCTCCGCCACAGGAGGCGCCAAGAAGAAAGAACCACGTCATGTGACATCGTGATAAGGCTGGAGACCACGTGCGCAGTGTCTACTTTGGAAGCAACAGTGACCTAAGTGTTCTCGAAGTCGATCACTAGGTTGTGTTTTCTGGCATGGACTAGCTCATAAAGAAGGATACAAGTGAGTTACTTCAAAGCTAAGCAACCCTTAACGGAGGCTTATTCTATGTTCCACTTTGGACTCTTTTTCCCCAGTAGCCCTCTTCTTTCAGTTGACCTGAACCTCGAATTCGGAGACGTCGATCGGCATGAAACTATCCGAGGCTTGAGGAGCCCCAGAATTTTCGGAACCGGTACTCTAAGCGCTTCCGGCATCGACCTTTGCGATGTAGGCTAGATTCCAATGTCAGTCTTTGTGCTCATTCCGGGATCTCCCGATCGGATGAAGGCACTCACCCAAAAGATCGATGACACGTCGGGAATAACCCCACTCGTTGTCATACCAGGAAACAAGCTTGACGAAGTGGTCGTTGAGGGCGATACCGGCCTTGGCATCAAAGATGGAGGAATGAGTGTCACCGTTCAAGTCACTGGAGACAAGGTCGTCCTCGGAGTATGCCAAAATCCCTGTGTCTTGTCAGTTCCCGTGGGGCAAAAAAGGCCTCGCTGGAGTCATTTAACGTACCTTTCAGGGGACCTGCGGCGGCGTCCTTGATTGCCTGCTTGATTTCGGCGTAGGTGGCAGGCTTCTCGAGCACGCAAGTGAGATCGACGACTGAGACGTTGGAGGTGGGGACCCGCATGGACATGCCAGTGAGCTTGCCGTTGAGACTTGGGATGACCTTGCCAACAGCCTTGGCGGCACCAGTGCTGCTGGGGATGATGTTCTGAGCAGCAGCACGACCGCCTCGCCAATCCTTGCCCGAGGGTCCATCGACGGTCTTCTGGGTAGCGGTGTATGAGTGGATGGTGGTCATGAGACCCTCCTTCATGCCGAACTTATCGTTGATGACCTTGGCCAGTGGTGCAAGGCAGTTGGTTGTGCAAGAGGCATTGGAGATGACTGGGATGTCGGACTTGTAAGATTCGTTGTTGACACCCATGACGAACATGGGCGCATCCGCTGAAGGAGCGGAGATGACGACCTTCTTCGCACCACCTTTCAAGTGGGCAGAAGCCTTCTCAGTGGTTGTAAAGACACCAGTCGACTCAACAATATAGTATGCGCCAGTTTCGGACCAGGGAATCTCCGCAGGATCTCTCTTCATGTAGAACTTGACCTCCTTGCCGTTGACGACAAGAGCGTCTTCCTTGACCTCGATTGTGCCTTTGAATATGCCGTGTGTGCTGTCATACTTAAGCATGTAGGCCTATTCGCCGTCAATATCGACTTCGAGCTCGGTAGAGGACGACAAGGGTAACGTACCGCGTAGTGGGGCTCAATGAAAGGATCGTTGACGGCAACGACGTGGACGTCATCGTGCTCGATACTGAAGAGCTACGTTAGCGAGAGCAGCTTTCGGAGTCCGGTCCGAGCATCACGGAACGCAGGCACTTACGCATTTCTGAAGACCTGGAGACCAATTAGCTACAAACCACGGCAACAATGCTGGCTGTCACTTACGATTCTGCCAATACGGCCGAAACCGTTGATACCGACGAGAGTAGGCATGTTGTATCGAGCTGTTGACTGCGTGGGTGAGAGAGTTTCAGGTCAGTTGCTGAAATGTCTTCACTGAGAGCTCTTATAGACCCAACATATGCAGATGAGTGCGTCGGAGAAGGAATACAGCAACTCACATGAGACTCAGGTAAGTGTCCGGATGGCCGGATTAGGATTTTTCAGAAAGAGTAAGGCTATACTCGAATGACGGACAAGAATGTGGTGTGATGAGGAGGATCAGAGCTTTTTGAGATTCCTATGAAGCAACTGGTGAGTGAGTGACAGGTGAATAATGGTGGGGCGTGTTGACGTTGAGGGGCAGTGGTCCTCAAATGACGGACCCTGCTTGGCCAGCGACAGCTGTCGTTCGTTCTCCAGTCAAGGCCCCGGAATACGAAAATGGCTGCGATAACCTACCTCAAGCTAATGCTATTCTCGCCCGAACGAGAATTGAACGGCGGGATTGCTTTTCGGGGGCGAATTCTGGCGATAGCTTCAGGATAGTGAATGATGTTCTGAATCGACCACTGCGGCTTCCGATTCTTATACTTCACTTTGCCCCCGGTTCAGGCCGCTGCCCAACCCGTCTGAAGTGCCCCCGAGCTCGACAGCCGGGGTCGCAGACGTGCAGACATGACTCAACCACGGCTTGATTATCACACGCCATGTAGCATAGTCTTGTTGAGAAAAAGCAGCGAGACACCACCCAAACGACACCATCCAATCGCCTATGTTCGCTTCTCTGGCAGGTCTCGCATGTGCGGCACAAAAGACGGATCATCTATTTTTCCGCGCCGTTTTTGGTACAGTTGCTCCATCACACGAGCAGCCCAGGTCTATTGTGGAGGGAAAGGGGCAACCAAGGGCTTACGGCGCTTGTTCAGGGTAAGAAGAAAACAGCGCATAAAAGCTAGCTGATCAGTGGGCAACATTTGCTTTTGTGTCTATTGTCTTCCGTGGAGATTGGAAATGTATCTGTTCATCCAAAGTCGCAGCTCTGGTGCTGCACTCCGTCCTGCGCCACCTATTCCTCCTTAGCTCCTCCACGACCAGCTCGCTCAGCAGCCTCGATACTCGCCTTGTCGCTCTTTGTCTCGCCTTGACCCATGCCCATCATGCCGCCAGAAGCTTTCCAAGGTCGCTTGAGCTCACCCACTGCGGGCTTGCCAAAGATATGGACCTTGACCAAGTTGCCCTCGAAAGCACCCTTAAGAGGGATGATGGACTGGATCAAGAGCGGGTTTGTGTACTTGAGGTAGATGTGCATGAAAGCCATCATTCCAATACCCATCAGCTGGCTCTTGTATGCTGCCGCGAGTTGGCTCTGGTCGTACTCTTGGATCGTGGTGGTGACGAGCTTGGGTTCTTCGCCGGAACCCATCGGCGCAGGTTCGACGTATTTTAATGTGGTGAGATCTAAACGGTACGATTAGTCCAGCGCCTCCAATGTGATCGCCCATCATAATGCATACCTCTCTTCGCTTTGACCTTTATGCCGATATAGTAGTAAAGCCCGAAGATGATCAGGTTCGACACAACATAGAGAATGCGCACGCCAGTGAGAACTTGAGGGTCGTCAAAGGGTATGCGCTTCGAGACCTGCATCATCCCAAGGATGATCACCAGGTTGGTGCTGCAAATGGTCAGTCTCGAGCCCAAGTCTGAGCCGGAACGGCAATACATACACTTGAGGATTCATGAAATTCATGATTACGGTTAAGTGTAAACTGAATGGTACAAAAAGAGAGGACGAGGCTGTTCGGCCAGGGAAGGAGAGAAGCTCTATGAGAATGGCCGTATTTTCCTGATGGAGGACAGATTGCGAATCTCTAAATTTCGCCTGCCAAGGGTCTGGAGGTTGGAGAAAGAAGTTGATGGCGGGCACTGGAAGTGAGCGATGCAACACCGGCCGTGTCCGGCTAAACTCTGCCTGCCACTCTGCCTGCCACTCGGCATGAGTCAAGGATAAAGAAATGTGGTCGATGACTGACTCGCAAGTTGCCCTATCAAGCATGAAAGTCCAAACTCGTAGGTGCTCGTGTCCCATTGACATCTCGATATTCTGCAAATCCGCTAGCAGCCCGAGGCTGCTGAGACCTGCCTGATCTAAAGATGGAACTGATGCATCGACTGTATCAAAGCTCCCGAAATGCTTGGAATGTGTCTGCAATAAACTGAGCCATCGGCCAGATGGCAGAGTCGTCAAGTGACATGGCTGGGACTCAAATGCCGCTGGCCATTAGGTGTGTAGGTGGCTTTAGAGGCCAAGCTGTTATCAGCCGCACGGCGTAAGAGGTCTTGGAAGAAATCCCGAAGCCGAATTTCAAAATTGATGGCTGCTCAAGGGAGCCCGCCCAGGTCTAACCAGTTGCTACAGACAACACCGACCAGCAGGCTAAGAGAAAGATATCTAGTGACCAGATCCCGACATTTAAAAGAACTGCTGCTTGTTGTACAGGGCAAACTGGCGCGGGACAGGCTTCTAGGCACTTTCTTCGAAATCCTGGAGGAGAACAGCATCGAACCTTCGAGCTCTAAGACATCGCGTGTTGGTGACTTTTGTCCTGTAACCTTGAGTCTCAAGACAGGAAAGGAGAAAGGATGAGCATTGTGAACACGGAATCTGTTGCCAGGTCTGAATCATCTGTCCACACGCGGGAGTAACATCTGACTCAACGTTGAGCCTTACGTAGTCCAGTCATCGTCCTCTCTCCCTCAAGTTTCTACTAAGCCGCGGTATGTAGTGTCTCTGTCCGTCTCACTTCCTCGATTGTCCTTGAGCGGCAGTCTGAAGAGCGGCTGCAGCTTGTCTCCGTCATGATCTTCGAACTGATTGCTAGCTAACGTGCGCGTTCTTTCAAGCAACAGCCCTGCCGGTCGATCAGGTCTATATTCGAGAAGGCTCCTTCCAGACTTCGCACAGCGCGGCGTCCACATTCATTCTTCGGGCTCGACGCAACACATGTCTCGGCCGCTTGGGGTTGGATGAATCCGAGTCCGCCTGAGCGGCGCCGCAACGCTGCCAAGTGGGACGTCCAATCTCTCGCCTCAGTGACCATTTGTGACCTCCATCTTCACTTTCGCATCGCCGTCCCCATCGGCCAACACCTTAACACTCACGGGAGCTGTCCCATCGGGCCCGGGCAGCGGCCCCGCCCCAGGCATGACACTGGCGACCTTTCCCTCTTCATCGACATACTCAAACCGATACCTTGAGAGGTAATGTGGAATGGCGCTGAGCTGTGGCCCATAGCGTGCGGTATTATCGTACAACTCAAACAAGGGCACGGCCAACAGTTTCATATTCTTGGGCACAGAAAGCACTTTGTTAGGCGGAAGGTGGATGAGGTACAGCTTCTTGAGTTCCTTGGGGCGGGAGACATGGGCCGGAAGGAAGGGGTAGAGGAACGTTTCGTGGTTGGGACGCCACCTGGCTGAGTGTTAGCGAGGTGCGGTTTAGATAGACATTGAATACGACCTGCGCACCATTGGGCGAGACAATCCCCTACTTCCCACTCAGTGTCTCCTTCTTTGGGGTTTGTAGGTGCCAGTCTTTCGTTCAGACGCTGTTTGAATCCTTCGATCTCGTCCGCGTCATGGGGAAGATAGTCGCCCGGCCTGTCCAAATCTCAATGCATCAGTTTCGACCGGCCTTGATGTCGAAGCGACGGAGTGGCAGAAAAACCTACAGTTTGAAGAAGGCATTGGCGATTTGCAGCATGAGAACGTGCGGGTGATTATGCTCGTGACAGACTAGGATGCCCTCGCACGTCCGTCTCATACCATACTTGTCATAATGTTCCTCGAGTCTCTTCAACCTCGCCACGACCGAGGGGTCTTCTTCTGGCTGCGTCTCTTTGGTACCAAAGGTGTAGTTTGAGAGTGGGTACAGTCGAATGGGTGGCGGTTGGTTGGCTGTAAATGGAGCTGGGAGTATGGGCCTTTCATGTTGTTAGATGGCAGCATTGCAGGATAGAGTCAGTCGTACGGGAAAGATGAGTTTAGGGTGGTTGTTGTAAGCGTCGACATTCTAAAGACGTCCGGCTGGCCGCTCTGCTAGTGAAGGAGCAAAATCCCAGGAGATCACCTTCGCGGAATGTTGGTGGCAGACCTACAATAGCCAGCGAGCTTTGATGGCTGGTGGTGTTTGCTGGAACTGACCATGAACGCGTTCGAGTTCTCCCGCGAGATTTCGCATCGCGCTCGAGCGCGGAGCCAAATCAGAGGAAGTGCCAGCTTCGAAAATGCATGAGAACTCAACGCATTTGGCGCGAGAATTTGATGTCCTATGCGCTGAGCCGTCTTGAAACATCTATGTCTACTGTACAGACACACATCATGACTTTTGCTGCCAACACCACCGTCGCTGCGATGCACGGCCAGATCTTTAACCTGTTTCTAATCTATGGCAACATCCCACCCTGCCACAGCTTCCCGTGACAAAGTCCAGCTCACAGCTTGGACTCAAGATCCTCAAAGTCTTGCACGTCTTCTACAGGGACAGGGCCCCTCGTTACCTCCAATCCGGCTTTCCATTTAGCGGCGTCTTTGATGATCACGGGAGCCGGCAACTTGGCCGCCACCTCGTTTGGATCTTTTGACGACTCAGCAGTCTTAATCTTCAACGCCATCTGGATCTGAGGGACTGCTTCCTTCAGCTGGCCCAAGACCTCTTCGGTCTTGGAGGCTGGAACCGAAGTACCGATGTATTGCTTGGTCGCCTCCAAGAGCTGTTCCTGGTTGGTCAGTTCGATGTTTTCCAACAGGCCTTTCAGCGTTGCCTCGTCCACATCGATACCTAAAGAACCAAGAACTTGTCCGAAGAGGCCCACAAACTGTTCTTTCTGTTCTGCTGGTGAGGCCTCCGGCACCTCGCTCGATGCTTGAGCCTCAAGATGAATCGACACCTTTCTTCGCCTAGTCGATTCTGGGTCAATGTATTGTTCATAAAACTGTTTCATGTCGTCCTTAGTTAGTTGACGAATGATTCCAACATCCCGATCGACTTGGTAGAAGTTGAGGTACTCGCCGCTGATGTAGGCCCACAGACGGTTGGTCTCAAAGTCGAGGTTCTTGAGCTTCTCTAATCTCTTGTTGATCAGACTGCGCTTATGGCCCTCAAAATCTTCATCCGACATCAGCTCAAGATCCGACTTGAACTTGAGCAAAAAGGAATTGATGCGTGATTCCAGGTAGTCCGGGTCCCGCTCGCTCTGAATAAGGACCCGATACCCCATGGTAACGGCCGAGGGTCGCACTCCACTCCACACAACATAACCAAGCTGCTCCTTGGTTCGGAGTTGGTCGAATGCGGGTTCGTCTGTCATTTGGCCGAAGAGCTGCACCCTTGCCCGGAGATCGAGGTCCATAACATGTCCAACGTCCAGATAATACTCGATGGCATTGTTGACATTGGCCGGGTCGCCCAGTTTGTGCTTGTAGATGAAATTGCTTCCTTCTGGTACGATCACGTTTCTCCGCAAGAGCCACTCGGACGGAGGCAACGCTCGCGGCTTAAGTGTGGATTCGATCAGTTGGCCGATCTTCTTCACATCTTCTTTGTACAAATTGCCATGTGCCAGCACCTCGATATGAGCCTGTTGCAGCAACTCGGCAACAAACACCCGAAGATCTTCAACAGTGATGTGTGGGAGCTCCTTGGCGTAGGTATCATTCATCCATGACCGTTCATTCAATAACCATCGGGTGTAATCCCCGATTTGGTAATATGGTTGCTGATATGCCCAATTCTTGTACTTCCTCGCCGTCCGCTCCTTGACAATGTCGAAACGGTCCGATCTGATCTCGAGAGACCTTACCGTTGTCAAGATCTTCTCCAACAAAACTGCCATTTTGTCATTGTATCCGTGCACGCTTATATCGAAGCCGAGCATGTTTGCCCCAATTCCGTAAGCCAGTCCCGAGATTTCCGCGTCGTAGGAATAGCTTGAAAGAGCATCCTTGACCAGACTGATAAACAGGTTCGTCTTGACGTAGTTTGCAGGGTTCGCGTATGTGACTGCGTTTCGGATTTTGATGTTCAGATTCGCTTTTGGAACCCAAAAGGTATCGTCCTTCTTCCACCACAGGCGGAGCTTATCATCATTCCGAAGCAGTTTGGGTGCTTTTGCAGGTTCCTTGACTTCGATCTTCTCCACGTCCAAGTTGGTAGGGATGAATTCATTTTTGTGCGGAAGATGCAAGTCTGGAATCCTGTCTGCCTCCTGGTTGGACAAGGCTTTTCGTATCTCAGACAGGACGTCGTCAGGCACCCTCTCAACCTTGTACTCCGTGCCATACCATCGCTCCTTCTGGTCCCAATCGCCAGGATAATCTTGGGAGACAACCATAAGCCTGAAGTTGTCCTCCCGAAGATACTGCATTGCTTGAACGATAGCTTGGGCGTCGAATTTCCTGAACTTGCTGGTGCTGCTCAACAGCCAATTGCGGGGCAGCCCGTTCTTCTGCATTACACTGCTGGTGGCGCTCGTGAACCGACTGGCAGGGGATTTCTGGCGGAATTTAAAGTCTACCTCGGCCATATTCTTCATTTCCTGGTGCATCCATTCAACTGGGGGGTTCGCCTTCATCATGCCGATGTACTTGAAGACGATCTTGACAATCTCATGGTAGTTTTTGAGGCCGTCAGGCGTTAGACCGATCTCGATCTCGAAGAAGGCCGATCCCGGGCAGACAGGATGGTAACCGGCTGATAGAGTCTGAGCTAGACCTCGTTCTTTGAGATATGCGAGAATACTACCGGGGCCCTCGTGGCCGATTAAGTGACTGATGTATCTCGCCGGTTGAGTCTCGAACATCTCCTCTTCGTCCTGCCAGGGGAAGCTGATCTCCAGAGAACGAGACTCCATGACTGGCTTTGCATAGACTTCGGTCGAAAGCTGGTCTCGGGTCAACATCTCAATCCCATCCCATCGATTCGGAGACAAGTCTTTGTTCTTAACCTCAGAGAAGAGTTCTACCACCCAGCTCTCAAGTTCGTCAAGAGACTCACAGCCCAGGACGACGAGTTTCATTCTGTTCGCAGAGTAATGTCGCTCATAGAACCGGATGAACTCATCCCGGATCTTGACACCTCGCTTCTCAGGTTCGTCTCTCAGAGTTTGCAGATTCCCTGTGGAGAAGTGGTGGTATGGGTGCCGAGGATTGGATAGCGATTTTGCCAGCTGAGACAATCTCCATCCATCACTCTGTAGGTTCTTCTTGTTCTCCGAGTCCACTGCTCTTAGCTCTCTGTCGAGAGTATTCTCAAGGAAGAGGGGCTTGACGAAAAACTGCGCAAACCGATCTAGAGCCCCATACAAAGGGCCTGTTGATGTACCGTTCACCGTGGCCGCACTGATCCCATTAGTGAGTTTCTCATTTGATTCGTGCTGGGCGGCGCATTCGAAGAAGTAGTTCGTCTGAGTAGCAGCTGTGTAGGCATTGGAGTGGCCAGCATTTGAGGAAAGGTACGAGCTGTATTCGTTTTCTACCGGATACTACATCACTGTCAGCATGAGAAGGTCAAACCGCCACGAGACGAGCGGTAGCGCACCTTCTCCGTGCCCATGAAGAGGAGGTGCTCGACTGCGTGAGCCATGCCGGGCATGTCCTCTTCGTCTGAGAAATTGCCAACATTAACATTGAGACTCGCACTGGCTTTGTCCGTCTGAGCATCGTGCACGAGCAGCGCCTCGAGCTTGTTTGACAGCTCGATGACTCGGTATGATCTGTCGTCAAGATCGGGCTTCTCCAAGTCGTCTGTTATCCGTCTCGCTGAATTCATGACTGTTGCGTATGATCGAAAGGGGGTGACTTGCGGAATTCGAGCGGTGGCCAACAGCGATTTTGATAACGGCCGAGGACGGGATGCGAGAGGGACGAAGGACCGAAGAGGGAGGAGCGAGCAGTATGCCAGGCGTACGGAAAGTCTCATATAGAAGATCAATCCTGTTAGAAGCCACCAGGCAGGCACCAAGAATGCGTCACGGTTCAACAGAAACCTCAGGTAATCATGGCAATGTCTCCAAAGCAAACATACCGCCTGGTTATGCGACTTTCCGCCTCCCGATGATGGCATCTAAACCAGCCGTTGCCAAGCGAAATCGAGGACATCCCGCGCGACTAGGGTTGCTAGCTTCGCTGTTTCACCGTGCTCTCACACCGACCTCATTCTCCTCCGTATATTAATCTACATTCAAGTCCGTGCTCCCTACCCCGCTGCATTTGGCTCTCTGGGGCTGGCGGGCAACGCGGTGAAAGACGACTGCTCCAGATACATGCGAGGTGGTGTCGAGTCACGCGCCCTTCAGGCGGCGTGCAGATGAAGCACAACGCCCCGATCGTTACTCAACATGCTGCGCTCCTCTTCTGAGAATCTACGATTGGCGCATTGCCGGTGTAGCCTTGCATAAACCAGCAAGACCATGCGTTTGACAGTGCCGTGGCGACACAACTCTGGGAGAAGTCTTCCTCGAGCAGCCGACCACGACGTCACCAAGCCGTTGCACAAGCCCTCGAATGTACACACGAGCGGGATAGTTCTTGGTTGGGGTATGGCTCCCATCTCGTACATCTGGTCATCGCTGCTCCTATGACGAGGAAGAGCAAGGAATCTATCTTGTTTTTTCTGTGGCCGGCCTCGCTGTCGGTCGCATCGGAATATCCATACAACCTCTGTGCATCGTGTATCTCTCAGCCCGCAATACTAGAATTGGAACTTCTCACCCACAAGGCGTTCACTCAATTCCCACACCTGATCGACAAATGCTCCATGGCCAGCGAAGACAGCATACTCCTTAACTTGGCAATCATCAAGGTACGCTCCAGAGTCAGGCTCAAGACTTGGATCCAAAGCAGCACGAAGCTGAGTGGAGGTTCCCTGCTGCAGCGTTTTCAGTTTAGGCATCTCGAACTCTGGATTCTGCGTCTTCGCCGTTTCGATCGCTGCATTCCTTAACTCCACGGTCATAAATCCTTGGAGGTTCGTTGCAATGCTGCCAGGGTTCAGACTGAAGGCAACGATGCCCTTGGGCTTCAGCACCCTTGCGAGACGTCGGGCAAACAGATTGTTGCATGACTTCGAGAAGGTGTACGCCTGGAAGGGTTCATACGCCTTGCCATTGTCGTATGAGACATCTTTCAGCGGAGCAAAAGCATATTCTGCATATCGTTCGGATGCCGAGCTGCTGACGACTACGATTCGGGAACGCACCAGGTCTTCTCTCAACAGCAGATTGCCGAACAAGAAGTGGCCCAGGTGATTTGTCCCGAACTGAGTCTCATAGCCATCCACGGTGAGGGCATACGGACAAGCCATGATCGCAGCATTCAAGATCAGCACATCGATCTTATCACCAGCCAGGACAGCCTTGACCACGTCGACCGAGTTGCGCACCGAACTCAGATTTCCCAAATCAAGCGGAACAAAGCTGACCTCGACATTTGGTTGATCCTTGTGGATTTGGTCGACGAGCGGCTGGATCTTCTGCTGCGACCGACCCGCTAGTATCAGGCGCTTGGGGTCCGCTTTTGCAAGAGTGAGTGCCGTTTCAGCACCTATGCCTCCCGGCGTCGGACCTGTGATCAAGACTGAGGCAAAGTCGTCAGTTACCGCACCATAATACTGATTTCCTCACTCGTAGAGCGTACATGTCTTGCCATTGACGCGATCCTTGAAAGCCTCCACGATCTCATCGCCGGTCGTTGCAAAACCGAAAGTCATGATCTCGTCCTACAAGAAGTATGGTACCCAGTGTAAATATAGCGTTCGGTCGAAGTATGCGCTCAGTGGAAATAGCACTCGTGGAAGTACAATGCTCAGTACCGGCCAGTGAGATGTTCAATGCTGTGGGTGAAGCAGCAACTCTATGTATCTATATATGTCATTAAATCTAAGGGGCAAATACAGTATACACGCTACCTACGTAATGCCCATAGTATCCTCCGTAGCATAGCGTACCGTACCTTATCATTGCACCTGCAGTATCACGGGGTTTCACTAGCGCCGAGAGAAAGTCTACACCCACATGGGGGCCTGTCAGCAAGCTACAGTCATTACTACTAAATGGTATAGCCCACAACAATTGGGAAATCCGTTCTCTCAACGAATAGGGGCTCTCTGAAATTCAAATCCGGCCAATGGTGTGCGTATTTCGGTATCCTCTCGTGTCATTCTTTGGTGCCGAGTATCGTAGGTAGTTGGTGCGGAGTCAGGGAATACACTGCACAAGGTACCAGGTACCTTATGCAGGTGGGGAGGAGCCAAGCTTAACTCCGATGTTTCGTGCATATAGCTGGGGGACCAGGACCGATGTGGCCGCAACATGGCGCCCTGTGGGACAAGGTTGACATAATCCGCCGCCTCATTCGTGTCATCTTCGTGAATGTGTCCCGTGTTTTGCAAGGAGTGGAAGTGTGATTCGGAATTTGGACTCCGTATGGAGTGCACACAGTAGTAACGTCGAGTTTTCGGACGCGGAAGAACGATGATCCCTATGATCCCTGTTCTGAAATGCTCTCCGTTCGACGAATTGACGATCAGCAACAAAAACGTCTCAGTTGATTCTGCTTCTCGTAACCCGGTCTATTCGAGATTCTCGGGGGAAAGGAATCTTTTGCGACCGAGCATTCCTTTTTTCGATATACGTCAAGCGAAGATGCATCGATCCGTAGTGCGATGCACATCATGTCGCATTTCAGTTCTCGAAGCATTTGCCTCGCTCGCTGCAGTGTCGATAGTCCCAGCACAAACATCTAGACCACGACTCTCGACACCAAGGCTCAATTCCACGAGAAAAGTCAGCCACTTCGCACCCTTGCGCCAGCCTCTCCAAACGTCTGAATCATCCTCAACCTCATCGTCAGACGCCCTCCCTCCTCCACCTCCTTCTTCTGCGGGATCGGTACCATGGTACCTCCAAATCGAAGATCCATTACCCCCTTCCCCCATCAGCCCCCTGCTGGCACTGCAAGAGATCCCACCCCTCCCACCGAACCCGCCCGCCATCCTCTCCACGGTCCTGACCCACCTATCCGCACAAATCGGCCTGGATAACCTCGTTCTCCTCGATCTACGACACCTCGACCCGCCTCCCGCACTGGGCTCCAATCTCCTGATGATCATCGGCACGGCACGGTCGGTGAAGCATCTCAACGTCTCGGCGGACCGTTTCTGCCGGTGGGCGCGCAAGGAGTTCAAATTAAGACCCTACGCGGACGGGCTCCTGGGTCGGAATGAATTAAAGTTGAAATTGCGACGGAAGGCGCGGCGGATGAAGTTGGCGCAGAGCGTGGGGAATACTGTGAGTGGGCACGGGGCAGACGACGGGATCACCACGGGGTGGATTTGCGTTAATCTGGGGAGTGTGGATGAGGCTGTACTCTCAGATGAGGTGACAGAGGGAAAGCGGGTGGAAGAGATCTTACAGGTGCAAGCGGATGAGGCGTCGGAGAAGGCGAGAAGGAAAGCTCAAGAATCTCCTATGGAGGGTGAGGAAGAGTATCACAATCCGAGTGAAGACGAGTATGTTGGTTTTGGATCACGGACCAATTCACCGCGGATTGTGGTGCAGATGTTCACGGAGGAGAAGCGTGTCGAGATGGACCTTGAGGGACTATGGGATGTGCGCAATACCAGACGAGCACGGAAGGATGAGAAAGCAACTGCGGCAGCCGAAGCCGCGATTCAGATGTTGCAACTAGGGCAGGAGCATGGGGAGCAGAGGGAGACGAACCCGGAGCAGGACAAGTATCTGTAGATGGACGAGTCGGAGGTGAATGATGATGATAATGCTGGCTCCCAAAGGAAGAAGCGCAGCGGAGAGACGAGAGTAGAAGAGGTGGACGGCCCTGGGGCTCGTGGATAAGAGGCCGAAGAGAAGCCCATGGGAGGGATTGGTGCCAGTTGAACGAAAGTAGCCTTCAATATACTGCACCTTCATGCACACCATTTCCGTCGTATCCTTTCGTTCCGTCATGCCGTTCTGTTGCTGCATTGCCCGAGCAGATATGGGTTATTTCCAACGCAGCGCCTGCAATGCCAATGCAAGTCAGGTTCCCCATAAGACCAAAAGCACAGCCGGCTTGCCCCAAAGTCACCAGGATCATGTTAACGTTCAGTCAAAACTCGGCCCGAGCATGACAACGCTGAACCGTAGCTCACCTCCACCGGCAGCTTCCTCTCTCCTCAAAAAAGACTTCACGCCCAGTTCCTGACCCTTCTCACTCAAGACGTCATCCTCCGGACCTAGGAAGCCTCTCTTTAATGGCCCTTTCCTTGAGCCATCCATCTCCCATAAGTAGCCATCCTTGTCTTTGACGAATGCGACAAAGTGCAGATCGATCGCTGCATCCGGTTCTGGTGCTTCCGTATCGCCTTTGGAGGCGGCGCCGGCGTGTGCTGCTTCGAGCGTAGGGCTGTTGTAGAGTAGCTCGGCGCGTTCCATCGGTTTGAGAGGCAAGGCCTGCTTGAGTAACTTATCCAGGTCACTTCCTTCAATGATATTTGATCTAGCGGCGCCGTTTGTGATGGCGTGTAATAGACCGATGAGACCGCATGCATTGCCTATCGTTTGTTTGAACCAGATGACAGGCTCTTGATCGCCCGACGCGGAATATTGCTCCGCCGACGAGTCTTCTTCGGCTCGGAATTTCTCGTATGTGGAGGTGACGGGGAAGACTAAAAGCAGGGCAATGGCGGGTCGAGGTAGGAACTCAAGAAGACTGGGTTCGTCAAGGGAGTAGACTTCGTGGAATTGCAGGGATGAGGAGAGGCCAAGTTCCCGGGAGAGGTTGGTCATGACCTCTGGATTGTTCTCTAGACATGAGGATCGATCAGTTAGTGGAAGCAACTTTCAGATCAAGGGTGGGCAGATACGCGGAGGACCACTCACCCAGTGGGACGAACATCTTTTTCTTCGCGCCTTCCGCCATTTTGTCTCAGCTTTCAGCTAGCTGTCTCAATGAAGCAAGAATGAAGAGCAAGTTAGGCTTGAGGGAAGGGAACCAAAAAAGAGGCACGCGGCAGGCATATTGCGTCAACGGCGGGACAATCAGGCACCAAAGCGGTCTTAGTGGCCCGAGGTGCCAGCCTTGCATGCGGGAGTCACTCAAGCCGCATTTGCCTGGGGTAATTACCCCTCCCTGAGATGAGGATGTATCCCCCTTCCCTTTCATCAAACAGAGCGTTTGTTATCGAGCTGTGTGAGTGAGTCTACCCATTGGCTTTCGTGCTGAAACTTTAATACTTCATCGCCCCAGGACCACCAGCCAGCGGTAAGACTCCTCGCAAACAGCTCCAGGGCACGGTAATCCGGGGGGAGCAGCTCTTCCAGCAATACCTTCAGACAGGGTTTCCGCGAATGCACGTCTGGCACGGCTGCGATGATCCTTCGTTTCGTGTCCCTAGATGATACGCCCCTCTGGAACAGAAGAAGGATCTCATACGGTCGCCGCCATAGTCCATCAAGCTGTGTGACAGGTTCACCTTGAATTGTCGTTTTGATCCAGATCCATTCCTCCTGTAAGCAGAGGTCCATGGCTTGCAAAGTCGCTAGAACCATGGCGCGGATGGAGGACTTGTTAGTGATCCAGACAGCAACCCAACCTTGTGGAGCACACGATCTCTTGACAATCCGCAAAGCTTCGTTAAATGGATCTTGGACTTGATTCTCTTGTGTCCTGTAAGCACCCGAATGCCGGACAGAGCGGTTGGACCAGGGTGGGTCCATCAGAATGAGTTCAAATTCAGGGCTCTCCAAGAAGAAAGCAGGCGACCCCTGTTTGAGACTGGCCAGGATAAATGTAGATCTTTGTGGGATAACGAAGTCTCCTTGGTTTGTGACGGCGACAACGGCAGTGGCCGACCGTAGATTGCAGACCACATTTCCTCTCAGATCACGAAGCGAGGAGAAATGAGTACGAAGCTCGGTGGTAGACAAGATAACAGGTACCGCTGACGAGGAGTCACTATTGCTCAACGCTGGTGCAGCATGCGTGATCAAAGCACGACAGGGATAGCACCAAAAACCGCCTTGCTCAGTTGCATTCAAGTGATTCCGGATTTCGGCTAGGGCCAGAGAAATCCTCTCCTGCACGGAGTCATGGTACAAGCGTTCGCTCAGGGAAATCGCAGCGGTGGCAGCGTCTCGACTCGCACCCTTTGGTTCGGTGCTGGGGTATGGAGTCTCCAACGGTCCCGAGGATTTCAAAGTGCAGTGACCGTTCTGACCGTTTTGGATTGATGTAGGTAGATCGATCAAGTAGACGGTGCCTGCCTCGTTCTGAAAGAGGATTGTCGGTTGCATCGAGGGCTTTCAAGAGGTGAGGGTGATTCTCGACGCTCACTACAGCAACGGGGGGCTGGAAGCTGGACGTAGGGAAATGCAGGTGGTACTTCCGCACGGCAAGCGAGTGGAGGAAGCGGACTCGAGGAGCTTTGACGTATTCTTAACTCACTCATCCTTGCCCCTGCTCCCCCTACAGTACCAAGCAACTCGTTCCAACGTCAACACTGACCACCGTGGCGTAGTTTGCACTGATCGTCTGAGCGACAATGCCCCCTGCGTCAACGGGAAGCTCTTTCATGCACGTCAATTTGGGCTGATCACCCGTCCTGCCACCGGATGTGGACATTCATCCCTTCCAAAATAGCGGGTGGGCAGCCAGACGGGAGTGCCAAAATCATCCCTTACATACCTGTAAGTGGGTAATATCAATTGCCCTTCGATGTATAATGCAATTTTGTCGACCTAGAATTTCCCAGTCATGTTCCTGTTGGAAACACCCTTTTCATGCTACTTTCTGGCGGTTAACGAGGTTGATTACTATCATCAATGAAAACCGTCATTCTCGATCTTCCCTTTCCCGTCTACGGCGTTGCCTTGCCCTCTGCGAGCGGCAGAGTTGGCCATACAGTTATCGGCAGCGGCGCCTGTGGTAATTTCGACGGACAATCCCATGGTCTCACAGTACACAAGCTCATCCCAGCCTACGACAACGAGTTCTTTGCACACCTGGGCATGGCGAGACACCATCACAGGCCCTACCGGTGTCGGAAAGGCTGCCCCGGCTCCATTAAGCACTTCCCAATCCCGAGCGGTTCTCATCACGGCGCTCTCATGCGCCTGTGTCAGCTTGGTTCTGGTTTTGCTCACGTTGAGATGGTTTCTCATGATGCACAGGTGCTTCCGACATAGTTTGGTCCTCCATCTAGTGGCCAGCGACACCTTGAAAGCCGTCTGGTATTTTGTCTTCCCAGTTGTGGTCCTTGTGGGAGGCCCAGTTGGCAGCACATCGAACTTCTGCCAGGCAAGCGGCTTCCTGCTCGCCTTCGCGATTGAGGCCAGCGACATGGCTATTCTTCTCATCGCGCTGCACTCAACTTTAAGCATCATACGATCGGACCACACCATCGGGAAAGGCGGACTGTACCGCTGCCGCAACTGGATATATCCCATGTGGCTTGGGCCACCGCTTCTAGCTGCTTCGCTGGCCTTCATCAACAAAGAGGAAGGTTATACCCTGGCTGGTTCATTTTGCTATCTCCCTAAACGTCCGTTCTGGTATCGACTGGCTCTCTCCTGGGTCCCTCGATATCTCATTATCAGCTTGATCCTGATCATGTACATCTGGATCTACATCTATGGTGAGTCCTCTCCAAGGGCAGATTGTTTGCCGTGTCAGACATCTGCCTCCGAACATCCTCTATTGAAAGACCATGATGTTGATACCAGATTAGTCTACGTCAAGTTTCGCGGGTTTGAAAATCTCGGCGCCATAGACTCAACCGACGAGACTGAGATGGAACGACGATCGGGCCTTTGTATGAAGTCAAATGATGTCGAGCAAAAGGGAACCGACCGGATCGGCTGGTCAATACAGTCGCCAGTTCAAAGCCCATCCCACTGGCAGCCCCAGTATCGGATTCCAGGTGTAAGGGCCAGTCTGCCATGCAAACCACTTCAACCCTGGGACCACGTGAACTTCATTACATCAAGGCCGCTACAAGTGCCGATAGCTGAGGTCCTCGAGGACAATGAAGTTGAAAACATGATGGCACGCGGGCGTGGATGGTCCGGTGACACTCAAGTTGCCGCTACTGACGGCGCCGGACACCTAGCCCTTACCCAAGAAAGAGATTCAAAACGCGAGGGGGACCCGAACAAACCGCCTAGAGGACCTGCTCCGTACGGGGTGACGGATGCGACACCTGATGACGGGAGGACGAAATCATTAAAAGCTCCTGACAGACCTATCGATCCCCTCAGGAAGACTCGACTTGCCATTCGCAGGCAACTTCGATACCTATTCATCTACCCTCTTGTATACACCATCATGTGGAGCTTTCCCTTCGCCGCGCACGCTCTGAACTACAACGACTATTACGTTCAGCATCCTATCTTCTGGCTCTCACTGGTGCAGACTGTCATGCTTAGTCTGCAAGCTGGGGTCGACAGCATCATGTTCTCGTGTTCAGAAAAGCCATGGAGAAGGGTCGACGCGTCGTCCAAGTTTTCCATGCCGTTCCTTCGGCGCCAAAGCAAAGCCCTTCTCCGACGGTGCAGTTTTGAGAAACCCTCCGCCTCGACGTCGGACCATCTTGCTCGGCAGCAACCCGTGGCGAACCACATTCCGACGTGGTGGGAAGCCGAAGGTCGTCGTCGCAATGACAGCGTATGGCTTGGGACCGACACAACCTCACACACACTATCTCCACTTACCACTCGAACACGATCGAGAAGTCCACACCATCAAAGACCAAACCTCTACCCTCGAGCAAGAAGCTCCGAGCCGGGGACTGCATTTGGTCTCGAGCTTGCACCCACAGCCCGCCTTTCGGGTAATTATGTCCCTGACGAAACCGGTACTGGTACCCTTCCGTAGCAGGACGTGCAGGACCAGAGTTAGAATTAGCTATCCAGCTTGCGCCGAAGTAATTGTGGCCAACTTGAATAAATCCGAATCCCGCGAATAAGCGCCTTGGTGCGCCAGAGGAGAAAACTTTTTAATGACTGGCTAGTGATTGGTCTCGTGCCCGTTGACGGCCGTCCGACGACTTCTGCTTAATGGGGAGGGCTTGTCGTTTGAACCTAGGCAGTGGCCGTGCGGGATCCGAAAGTCGAAAAGGCCGAAATTCCAGCGGTGCGGAATCGGAAGCGATCCTCGTACTGACTGATGCTCCACGGACCTCCACCTTCCTCCCCGAATTGTCTCCCTCTTCCATTACATGTGCCAGGAGCGTTCGACGTCACGAAGCACAGCGTCCCCCGCGACAACTCATCCACCCGTCGCTTGCCCCGTACAGCAGAACAGCACCGGCGCCGATATGTCATAGCGTCTCTTTGAATGCCTATAGCGAGTCCAGGCCATGCAGCCACAACACTTCAATCCTCACAGTCATCCGAGATGGAGAGCCGAGGCGCTGCCTCGAGGTTGCTCGAGGAACCACCCCGAGGCCCCGACCAGAGACTATTCAATCCTACTGATGCGTCGGTGACAACCCCAAGAAATACTAGTCATGACTCCAAGGAGCTGGACAAACGGAGCCTCGAATATGTTCTGCGCTCCGGGTTCGCAGGCGGACTGGCAGGATGCGCGGTACGTGGACGACAGCCCTTCTTCTGTCACGAGGCATACTGACTTGTGGCATAGGCCAAAACAGTCGTTGGTCCCCTCGACCGAGTCAAAATCCTTTTCCAGGCCTCGAATCCCCAGTTTGCAAAATATGCAGGCAGCTGGTTTGGCGTTGTGACGGCGATGCGGGACATACATCGGCAAGATGGGGTTCGGGGACTGTTTCGAGGGCACTCGGCGACACTACTCAGAGTCTTTCCTTACGCCGGTATCAAATTTCTCGCCTATGAGCAGATAAGAGCCGCGGTCATACCCGACAAAGCTCACGAAATTCCCTCCCGTCGCTTCATGTCCGGGTCGTTGGCGGGCATCACCTCAGTCTTCTTCACCTACCCTCTCGAGGTCATCCGAGTGCGATTAGCCTTCGAAACCAAACGCGACTCGCGTTCTTCTTTTCGACGGATTTGCCGGCAGATATATCACGAACAGCCTCCGGAGTTAGAAAGCATGGCGAGCCGTGGTCCTGCCGCGGCGGTCTCCAATGTCGCACATCACGCTGTTCCCAAGTCCGGATTAGCCAACTTCTACAGAGGGTTTTCACCGACAATATTGGGAATGTTGCCTTATGCCGGAATGTCATTCTTGACCCACGACACGATAGGCGATCTCTTCAGACACCCAACTCTCGCACCCTATACAATTCTTCGGTCGACCGCGACCGCCGCCGCTCCGCCAGCTGAATCTAATACAAAGGCCTACAAACGGAGTCAATTGAATGCACCGGCGGAGCTAACATCAGGCGCCCTGGCTGGTCTGGTTTCCCAGACAGCCTCCTACCCCCTTGAGGTCATCCGACGTCGAATGCAAGTCGGCGGTGCCATCGGTGATGGTCATAGGTTGACCATTGCCGAAACCGCACGGCGAATATGGTTTGAACGTGGTTGGAGGGGCTTTTTTGTGGGCCTTACAATCGGCTACGTCAAGGTTGTTCCCATGGTTGCGACAAGCTTCTACGTTTATGAGCGCAGCAAGTGGTTGCTGGGAATTGGCTAAACGCTGGCAATGCTGCACTTGCCACCTTGTTATAATTTGAGAATGGCAGTTGGAGGTTGAGTCTGACCTTGCCGTTCAGCTCATCAAACGGCCCAGGAACAGGATTTTATGCCCTGTTGGGATTACGATGGAATGAATCTTCAGGGATACAGAGACACTACCTCGACTAAGAAATTAGCTAGCATGTCAACACAACATCATCGGCAAGATCAGCAGAGCTAACTACCAGAGAAATCGAGACTTGAGCACTGTATCGTGGCAAGGATAAAAGTCGTGTCCCTGCTCTAGGCCATCCGGCCCGAGTCGTTGACCAGATCGAAACGCGGCTACAGAATCTAACGGACTGAGGGAACCTGTTGCAACGACTCGGTGTTTACGCACCACGAAAGAAGAAGATGGCCGGAGTCGGACAGGTTGAAAAGATCGTACTGAGATTGGCACATTTGTAGATATTTACTTTGTAGGATCTCGTTGGGGAAAGCTATCCTGGTGGAGGTTCAACCCCCAGGAGAGCAACCTGCTTTGTTGCAGAGTACATACAATATCATCACCCTGCGTATATTGACAGCGGTACTTGTTCCCACATTCGAAATGGATAAAGTTACAGTATATCGATTGATTGTGCTCATCACCCACCCTGCTGAAGGTCGTAGGCCTCACGATACATAGCCAGCATCCTTCCTTGACTCAAGCAAGCAGCCTGCCACCACTACCTCAGATTCCCAGAGCAGTGTTTTCCCGCGCCGGCCACTTCCATATGGGAGGTGACACAGAATATCTATATGCTGTATTTGCACGGGAGAGGTGGAGGGAGAGGGACTAGGTACAACCATCAGACACTGAACGCGTATACTCGGATGGTATTATACCGTACCTCGTTCGGAGTACTATGTGACTGATGGAACCACATGAGGTGAGACAGGGATCACAGTAACACATCGCACCACGCTCGGCCGGCGATGTATAGGTCCTTGTATGGATCAAAGCGCTGGCTGGCTATGCGGGTTGGAGTCACGTTATTACTTAAGGCATCGCTGGGTATGTATACAACACAAAGCAGTAGAGATCTCGCCATGGGATGCATATGATTTGTGAGATTTCTGCTCTGGATACGGAGTCCGGGTTCTATCACTGTCCTCTCCTGGTTGTATATCGGTATATATCTAGATATTGTATCATTCATGCCGGGTATGCGGCCGCAGGGGTGTGCTGCGTCTGCAAGAGCGACGAATACCCATTCATCTCCCTCCCTCCCTCCCTCCCTCCCTCCCTCCCTCCATCCACACTGCACCGCAAGCGAGGTTGAGAGGATCGTCTGGAACGAGAAAGCAGAGATATATGTTCGTTCTCGCCCCCCCCCCCGTCCCGCTCCCGCTCCTGCCTTGAAGTAACTAAATTGGTTACTTGCATGGTACACTGCGGCGCTGCAGCGACGCCAGCCAAGCCTCCCCCTTCTTAGATGCGAGATCGAACCCGCGCAGATTTCCCAAATCATTCAGCCCCTCTTGCTTGCTTGTCCGCTCGCTCGCTCGCTCACTCACTCACTCACTCACTCACTCCCGGCCTAGCCTCTCGCCTTCGTCCCAGGTCATCTCGTAGGCCGGCTTATACCTCTCCCGGCCGTCGCTGTCGATGTACCGTAGCTTCGGGTTTCTGACCGTGTCATTCACGCCGCCCAGACTGGTGTACCCTTCGTCGTACATGTGGCAGTACTTGAGCGGAGCGGAGCGAGCGTGGGCGTCGCCGCCAGGCCGTACACCCGCGCCCACATCCGTCAGGTAGGGAGACCGCAGGAAACACCAGATCTCGCTGAGATGCCAGTCGATGACCGGGTGAATGCGCATGAAGTCGGGCCAGTGATGGTCCGTGGGGTCGAAGTGCGTGAGATGGCTCCCGTGCGGGTCCGTCCTTCGCGTGCCCACGAAGATCGCTTTGACTTGCGGGTGGGACGACAAGTACAGGGCGAAGGCGTCGCGGAAGGATATGATCGGTCTGTCGAACGTGCTTGTTTCAGCCGAGGGCGGGGACGAGGAGAGAGGCGGATTCGAATGACTTTTCTCCTTCTTCCTCGGCCCGGGGTTCGTCGATATATGCGCCAAGTCCAAGTGGTACAGTTTGCTCGAGTACTCGACGAACTCGGACACCGCGGGGAACGGGTCGGGCGGCTTCGCGTAGATGGAGGGAATCGATGTAGGGAATTCTGGTCTGGGAGTGCCGTTCTTGGGGTGTTTGGAGAAGTGCGTGTGCAGGACGGCGAGGTACAGGATCAACAGGACGAGACAGTCTTTCCCGCCGTTGTAGGAGAGGGAGAGGGTCGGGAACCTGTGTTACGCATCGTCAGGCTTGCGACGGGTCGTGCGTCGCGGGATATGGCCCACTCACTCGTAGTCGTTCAACGCCTTCTCTATAACTTGCATGGATATCCTTGTCTGCTCTTGTGTTCGTCTCGTCACATCGTTTTCGGGCGCGGCCGACAGAAAGGCGCCCACCTGCTCGTGGAGTAGAGCACAGACATCCTCCAACGAATGTGTTGCGGGGTGGGAGGAAGACGATACATCAGCTTCTCCATTGACCATCTTGTGAACGCCGTTGGTCATGGGGGCTTGAGGCGGCAGCGATGCAGAAGTCATTGTCACGACGACATGAGTGACGGAGGCACTAGTGAGGAGCAGGAGAAAACAAAGGAGGGATGTAGAATCTCGTCGCCTCGGGGAAGGATGACATCGGGCTTGGGCGGACGATGTGGGGAATCCTGGACACGAAAAGCTTACTTTATCCCGAGGTGCCGGGAGACGAGCCGTGGCACAAGGCTGCTAGCTGGCCAGTCACCCATCGTTGACCGAAGATTTGACTCGACAGGAAGGAAATGATTGCTGTGATTGACTGCGTCAATTCAACAGAAACCAGAGAGACCCGCCACCAGAGCGACTATCCGCGGATACTTCTATGGTCCAACCGAAACGTTTAGGCATATCTATACATACTTCCAGCGAGCACCAACAGAGATGGACGCCAGGTACCTCCTATGTATGGTATTTACAACGTAAGATTTTGCATTGCGCGGACAGCATCGTCTGCCGCTTCATTCATACCCAGGGCCGATCCGGTCTCTGTCTGTTCTGACGCAGGCCGTGCTTGAGCGGTGAAAGCAATCCTCGTCAACATTTCCCACTCCATGAGCTCTCTCAAGGTAGATGCGATCTCGGTTTGCGGGTTCGCGAACAGATAGGGAGTCGTGATTTCTCCTAAACCCATGTTAGACCTTCTGTTTACGCAACAGGGAGAAAACTCGGGGACCAACCATTGAAATAGTCGCTGAATTCAGCTTGAACGAGTGCGTCCTGTTGTGGACGAGCTCTGCATGCAAGAACCCACATCATGATCACAGGTACCCAACGACCACCGAAGCATAATGACAGTCTTCGTGCTTTGTCTATATCTTGTGCGGTAACAGCCACCTCTTCAATATACCATGTCCGTCGAAACTGCTGAAGCCGATTGAAGAGCTGTTTCCCATACCCTTCTTCGGCAAGATCGGGCATTATCTCAAATAGTCCTCCTTGCCTGACTAGAGCCTGGAATGAGACATGTTCGCTGGAGTTTTCGATGATTGCCAGTTCGTATTCCGCAAGATATTCCGCCTCATGGTACTCGTGCCGCAGCAGATAGTTCGTGGTTCTGTCGAGGTTGTATTGTCCGAGAAGATCAATTGTCCAAGAGAATGTGCCCGATGGATACTTCAAGGTGTCGATTATGCATATGTAACAGTTCGACTCCGTAGTACAGCCGCGTTGAGACGAAGCAATTTTGCGCACACAATGTTGAAGTGCAAACAGGAATGATGGCGTGAACGATATGAGGATATCATCGCTCCGTGTCTTCCAGCTCTTCCAGGTAACATGATCTTGAAGCATGTCGCGTGCAACATTTCGTGGCAGCCTGCTCAGTGATGTAGCTTCAGACCAATTCCTGCATTTGGCCATCGACCAGAATCCAGTGACACCGTTCGATCCGTCGGAGCCTGGAGAATAGGCTCGAAAGAGATAACGGGGAACATCTGAAGTTTCCGAGATCGCTGTACCACTCGCCATGGGCTATAGTGGAGTCGAATGAGTTCAAGGAATTTATGAGGGCTGCGAAAGAGGGCGTCGTGAGAGCAGGCTGAGGCTGAGGAAAGGCAACCACCTCCCACATGCCGTATAAAACCCAGCACCTCAGGGGCCAATCAGACTGCATCTTCGCTGTACTCAGGTGTACCGTTCCAGACTCATTTTCCGGCCTGGATTCAATGTGAAGAAATCCAGCGTCGGACCCATAGCTCCAGATTCCGAACCACAATCCAGTGGCCGCCACCTCAGATGAAATATGCACTGCACTAATATCAAGCCATTCTTGCCTTCGGGGGCGAGGCTGAGAGGCGCTGTCCGGGGAGTTGGGACGACAAGAGACACATGTTGCATCCGCTACAAGTAGATCAACAGCGAGTGAAGTGTTTCGAGGGTGAGCAAATGTGAGTTCGTGCTCTTCTCCCAAGAAAATCCGACGATGGACAAGCCGATGTCAACCCAACACTTTCATCTTCTTTTTCTTCTTTTGCTCCTCACCCTTCTTGACTCCCTTCTGGAAGTCTCGCCAACTCCCGATGCGCTGCTCTCTTGTATCCTCCCAGCTTTTCTCGTGTTCTCGTTTCCGTTTCCTATCCTCGATCTCTGCGTCCTCTTTAGCCTTCTCGCGGCCCTCTTCTTGCATCTTGGCCTTCATCTGTCGCCTCCTCCGTGCCTCGGCCTCCACGAGCACTTCAATGGTCTTTTTCCTCCATTCCACTCTAAACTCTTCCGTCTTCAGCTCCTCCGAGTCTACCGTGTATTTGTACTGACGAATCAGAAGGTGTCTGGCGTCGGCAATGCACTCGTCCAGGTGTTGCCGCTGTTTCTCATCCAGCAAAGCAGTCTGTGCTTTCTTCAGCCGGTCGAAAGCCTCAGGAGCTTGCGGGTTCTTGGTCTTGTCCGGATGGATTAGCAGCGACTTTTTGCGGTAGACGGCTTTGATATCTGAATCAGGAACTCCAGGCTGGAGATCTAGCACGGCGTAGCTGCGATAAATTAGTGGTTGGAATGCCTATACAATGGGCTGAGATGACTTACGCATCAAGTCTAAATGCGTTCAAGATTCGGTCGATCTCAGCGTCCTATCAAGACTGTTGGCAACTTCAATAATGAAGTTCAAAGTCCGCGCACCTTGTCATATTCCTTTGCTTCCTTTTCAAGCACGTCAAGAGCATCGGACTCATCATTAGCCATGGTGGGCTGACAGCATGTACCTTACCGATGGATTGTAGCGCACTCAACTCTGATGAGCACACTTGCGTCTGAAACGATAGATAGAACTGGAGGTCGGAAAGATGTCTCAGCAGCTAAACAACTGGGATGACTCGACGGTAACTGCTGGTGCTAGCGTGGCGTGCGTGGGAAGTCGCACGCTCAGAACGGAGGCTGAAGGGATGCGACAGACTTTACCCTACCGCGCCGAGGCACTCGAGGCAAGTATTCCGACGAGGCTTACCGATAATCTGCCGCCTATCGATAAGGTAGCCTCCGAGCCCTGCCATAATTTTCTGGAGTCGTGATGTTCAGAAATAACACCGACTTCGCATGTAACTCGACGTCGGTCTGCGATGGCGCCTCAAGGGCAGCGCAGAGGGCAGAAGGGACCCCGTCCTAGCTTCCAGAACCCCAGGATATTGAAACGGAAGCGGGAGGAAGAAGACATCGATGCCCTTTCACAAAGAGTAGACGACCTCAGCCAGAAGTCTTCTACACCACCAGAAAACTTCGTCGATATACCCTTGTCGCAAGCAACACAATCTGGCCTCGCCGCCTCGCATTTCAAGACCTTGACCACAATCCAAAGCCGAACGATTCCATTAGCACTACAGGGGACAGACATCCTCGGCGCAGCGAAGACCGGGTCAGGCAAGACTTTGGCATTCCTCATTCCCGTGCTCGAAAACTTGTACCGCAAGAGATGGACTGACTACGACGGTGTGGGCGCTCTCATACTCTCCCCAACTCGAGAACTTGCGATTCAGATTTTCGACGTCTTGCGTAAAGTTGGCCGCAACCACATGTTCTCCGCCGGTTTGGTGATCGGTGGAAAGAGTTTGCAGGAAGAGCGAGAACGGCTCGGGCGCATGAACATTTTGGTGGCCACGCCGGGGAGGATACTGCAACATATGGACCAGACAGCTGAATTGGATATTGGAAATCTGCAAATGCTGGTTCTGGATGAGGCTGATCGAATCATGGACATGGGTTTCAGTCAAACCATCGATGCTCTGATTGAGCATCTCCCCCGAGAGCGGCAAACTCTCATGTTCAGCGCGACTCAGACGAAGAAAGTCTCCGACCTGGCGAGACTAAGTCTCAAAGAGCCCGAATTCGTTTCCGTCCACGAAGCAGCTGACAGCGCCACGCCGTCCACTCTCCAACAAAACTACGTGGTCACACCGCTCCCAGATAAACTTGATACACTGTGGTCGTTCATCCGCGCCAATGTCAAGAAAAAAATTCTGGTCTTTCTCAGCAGCGGCAAACAAGTTCGCTTCGTATTCGAATCATTCCGGCATCTGCAGCCCGGCATCCCCCTGCTGCATCTCCACGGCCGCCAGAAGCAAACCGCGCGTCTGGACATCACAACGAAATTCTCAAATAGCAAATATGCATGTCTTTTTTCCACTGACGTCGCTGCTCGGGGTCTCGATTTCCCCGCCGTCGACTGGGTCGTGCAAGTCGACTGCCCCGAAGACGCAGACACGTATATCCATCGGGTTGGCCGCACCGCTCGCTTCGAGCACGAGGGCCGGGCCATCCTGCTCATCGACCCGTCCGAAGAAACCGGCATGCTCAACGCGCTCGAGAAAAAGAAAGTATCTCTTGAGAAAATCAACGTCCGGCAGAAGAAGATGCAGCAGACGATCCGCAACCAGTTGCAGAACATGTGTTTCAAGGACCCGGAGTTGAAGTATCTAGGACAGAAGGCCTTTGTGAGTTACGTACGGAGCGTGCATGTGCAGAAGGACAAAGAGACATTCAATGTTAAGAAGTTGGATCTTGAAGGGTTTGCCGCGAGTTTAGGGCTGCCCGGCACCCCGCGGGTCAAGTTCGTCAAGGGCGAGGATGCAAAGGCACGGAAGAACGCACCGAGACAACTGCTCGCCGCGTTGGAAGGAAGCGATTCCGACGGCGGCGAATCTAAAAAAGGAGAGAAACAGAAGAAACGAAAGGGTGACGTCCGAACAAAATATGATCGTATGTTCGAGCGACGCAACCAGGATGTTCTGGCCGAGCACTACACGAAACTTATCGAAGACGACGAGGATGATGACTCGGACGAGCACGAAGACACTGGAGGCAACGGCCAAGCAAGCGCAGGCCTCAAAGCAGGGAGGAACGGCACCTCTGACAACAGCGAGGAAGACGACTTCCTGTCCGTAAAACGCCGCTTCCATGTCGGCGACCTGGCCCTCGACCGGGAAAGTGACGGTGATAGTGAGAATGATAGCGGCAATGACACCTCGATCGCTCGGGACTCCGCCTCCAAAGCCAAAACCAAATCGAAATCCGAACTCGATGAAAGCATATCCGCTGCCAGAGAAATCAAAACCCTCAAACTCTCAACCGCTCGTGACGCCCAACCCCTCACGATCGACTCGCACCGCCGCGAAAAACTGCTCAAGTCTAAAAAGGCGCTCCTCAAATACAAGGGCAAAGGCGCACACCTCACGTTTGAATCCGACAGCGACACGCCGAAGGATAAGAAGGCGTACCTCGAAGAAGAAACTTTCACGGCAGGGGGCCGAGAGGCCGCAGAAGCGGAGATCAAGGAATTCCGCGAGCAAGAAGCCGAACGAGCGATGAGGGCCGACGAACAGGACAAGGAGATTGCGAGGACGAAGAAGAGGGAGAAGAAGGAGAAGAGGAAGGAGAGGGAGCGGACAAGACACCTTGGGATTGAGAATGAAGATGACGATGACGCTCAGGGCGAGGCCGCCGGCGTGCAGCTTGTCCCGTACAGTGATGCAAACGATGTGCGCGAAGGAGAAGACGCACCGCCCCAAGCGAAAAGAGCGAAGAAATGGTTCGAAGACCCTTCGGACAATGAAGGCGAAGATGAGGCTGGGGATATTCACGGGATGCACACGGGGAGGCCATCCAAGAACAAGAAGAAAAGGAATCGTGCCGACGACGAGCATCCCCAATCGCTGGACGAGCTGGAAGCTCTGGCTTCGGGGCTGCTCGCTGGCTCGTGAGTCCATCCGATGCTGGGGACGGTGGATTCGATATACTGCTTACATACTGCATTCTGCATCCCGCCCATACCTGGAGGCTGACGCAAGGCGCAGGCTCAATACACCACATGTATGTATGCAGTAGCACTGTCGGTTCAACTATCCGTTTCTCCCTCCGGGTCAGCTGTCGAATCCTGTAGCTGGTTACTCAATCTTAGGCTGGAGTTCAAATCCTCATCCCGTCCATGTCGATGCTTCTCTCACGTTCTAAGTTCTGTGCAGGACGTTCACGCTAGTCAGCTCAAGGACATGTGTGCTAGGTGTCGTCGGCTTGTTCGACAGCCCAACCAGGGGCATTCGTTGTATTGCTACAGAGCACTGGGCCCCGTGCTGAATATGGGACCGACCTCACATCTTCACCCTTCCTTGCCGTCCTCCTCGCAAGTCTCACGTCCCTCCTTCCGATGGTGTCCGCTTCCTTGATCCGGACGCCTGAGGCCGTTGCAGGAATTCGAGCATCGCGCCACGGACTGGTCATAAAACTGCGCAATTCGCATCCACTTCTCATTTCTCTCTCCCTCTCACAACTAGACTCAATCTAGATTTGGAACTCAATTTCTGGTGATGATCCCAGATCATCGTGGTATTTGTTCCCGTCCCCCAAAATGCAACCGCGTCAGCGTAAAAGCCGACTAATATCCGTTCCGAGGGTATAGATGCAGATTGCGTCTCTTATGTAGTCCTGCCGTTCCCTGCGTTGCTGGGTCATGTCTCTAAGTTATAACCCCCTTTTCACCGTGAAGACAAAGATGCAACCGATTTCCCACCGATTGTAGTGCGCCGAAGCATATTCCAACATTCTCGACCGCCAGCAGTGGGACGATCGTCGGATAGACATTAAGAAAATTTGAGTAACCCAATTGTGTTATGTGAAGGGATTTGTATGTATATGAAATCGATAAGGTGGTCGAGACATTTTAGCAGCATAGATTTTGCCAGCGATTGTCTAGGCTGGTTAGAGATCGATTTTGCTAGCTCTCGTCGTCGCTGACTCCTCGGAACCAGGTTGGTCAAAAAATGTCGGACCTTCGAAGAGAGTCGTTGGCAGAGTCCGAATAGATAAGCCGCAGAATGGGTGGGATTCCGCTCTGCCGGTCGCAAAGTCCTTCTTCCTGTGCTAATACTCGTGTTTGGTGCTTCCGAGGGGAACCGTGGTTGCCGACGACCGGTGTTATTCTGTTTTCACCGCTGTCGCCGCTATTTCTGACTTGGATGTATCGTACAATGCTCAAAAGGGAATACGTATGGAAGGCCATCCCGAAGCTTGTTGTTTCATTCAAAAATAAAAAAGCGGCCGTTAAAACATGTGCACATGAATTGCTGGACATGGACGGAGATGGACTTCAAGATCTGATGTGGGATGCCTGGCTCAGTCGTTACGAGGACCTAGGATTCCTTGAATATCCATCTTCGGTCGCTTTGAATCAGGTTCTTGTGTGCCATCGTCCCTACTCTCTTGTCCGCTGCGGGGGGATGGTTGAGTCGACTGGTTGGGTTGTTGCACAATCGCTGGATCAATCAACCCGGATGGGGCTGGAAAATTAATAGGAGGTAGCTGTAGGGCGGGTGAGGATTGTAGGGGTGCCAACTGTTCTGAAGGCAAAGTGGACGGTAGTTGTGGTGGAAAGATTGGATTTGCATAATAAGAGCGCTCCGGCTGTCCCTGTGATTGTGTGAAGTTGTAACTGGTGTAAGACGGCATTTGGGGCGCGGACTCTGCTCGAGAAGTATAGGGGGAAGACGATTGTCCTGGGTGTGTCGGAGGACGGCCACTATATTGACTAGCAGAGGAGGGTATGAAACTCCCTTCCGCTGTAGCGAGACTTGAGGATATTGATGGTTGCGCGGGTGTAGGGTAGTAAGACGGCCCCGCTTGCTGAGACCGAAACCAGGGTGCAGGTGAAGGCAAAAGCGGTGTCAGTCCGGGCCCTTGAGAAAAAGCTGGAAACCTTGTCGGAGGCCCCAATGGTGCTGCTCCAGCAGGTGAAGATGACGGATACTGAGCCGTGGAGGCTTGATAGCGAGCCACATTGGCTTGGTCCTCCGCTTTGAGTGGAGGGCGGCCTCTCTTCTTATGTTCGACATCGTGACACGTTTCCTAACAACTACGTCAGCAATGTCCTCCCCCTGGTCATCTCCAAGGCAGACACACCTCTTTGCCGCTCTGCACACACCTCCGGCATGGACGACTACTGTCACACCTCAAGTGCTTCCTCTTGCAATTCACACAGGCTGAAGCAACGTGCGCCTTTGGTTTCCGGGTGGTGCGAGGCGATATGGGGCTGAGAGCGAACCGAGCCTCCTGTACACCAGCCGACGAGGATAGTAGAGTTGAAGCGCCTTGATATGTCGTCGGAGGTGGCGGATAGTTGAGCGCATAAGGGTCAGGCGGTGCAGCAAGCTCTCCGAGCGTCTCGCCACCTCTTAACAACGTAGCTGGTCGCGGAGCACTGGTGTCCGAGGGAGTGATGGGCGCGAGTGTTGTAGCGGTCGTCGTGACGGGAGGAGTATGTGATCGCTTCCTTCTCCGACCGGCGATCTGTGGAGGTTCAGCAGGCCGTTCCGGTGGTGGAGAACCGGACATGGGAGGGGTAGGAAGAGATGCCCACGCGGGCACAGCAAGTGGTTTCGGCAGCGTGAGGTGTTCAATGGTGAACCTAGAGCCGCTTATGCTAGATCGGTGTTTCTTGAAGGAGGAGCAGCAGGGTAACTGAGGCGGCCGTGAATGCTGCATCAGGTTGACTTCAGGGGACGAAATTTGACCGCATAGACGAGGTTTCTGAAAGGATATTTCCAACAAGTTGGCGGCCCAGTGAAGTCCGAGTGAATTCTCCCTCAGATGCCCGTGCTCAAATTCCCGCTTGGTACGCGCTCCCTTCCGTCAAGTCGCTCTGACCATGTACTCAAGTGTACCTCCGACCCTTATTTAGTGGTCCGCGCAAGTGCTTGGGCTCGAGTTAGTGATATGTGCTCCAGGCCAATGAATGGGTCTGCAGCATGGACACAGCATAGTGGCCAGAGTTGTGTCGCCTACCTGATCAGGTTTCCAAGGTTTCCTCTGGCCCCAATTCGGTACTCAACCAATATCGGCCAAACAGGAGGATGAATGAAGTAAAAATTCCCGTGCGGGGTTCTTGAACGATTGAATCGAAAAATGGAAGTCGTAGGCTTGTAAAACGAGGGCAAGAAGGCCTGCGAGGTGAGCGCGATGCTTCAGTCCTGTCAGCTTGAGAAAGAACGTCTGGACTTGGTGGTGGTCGATGAAAGCTGAATCAAAAGTATGGCCACTTGCTCGATAGAAGACTCGGCTAATATGATCCGAGAGTCATCGGTTCACAAGTGGTCAGAACTCACGGTAAGAGGTCAGGCCGGGGTAGGCGCAGTCTGCTGTTCATCTGCATGCAAGGGCGGCTCTTGGTCCCATACAGACGAGCGGGAACCTGAGCAGCAGACAAATTTCCTCATGTTCATGGACGTCCACGGCGATCTGCTCGATTGAAAGGCAGAATACGGAGTCCTAGCTCAATAGTTCCGGTGGACTGATCCACTTTGGTATGAACGGGAGAGCCCACTCATCGCAAGATCCAGGGATCTAGGAGCTGAACAGCTGCGAGGTATGCATTAGTCTTTGCATCGGAGCGGACACTTGGCCCTGCCTCCCGCTGTCAATTGCGACATGGTATGATCCGCAGCAAGCGGCTGGCAGCCTGGTGTGGATGAGGTTTCGCCGCCCGCGAGCGTGGTCGGCATCTCTAGCAAGTAGTACCAGATAGTCGTGTCTCGGCAAGCCAGCGACGCGATGGCACCAGCCACAATCCACCTCAGGCTGACGAGACACGAGCGTTCTGTAAGTCTACGAAATGGCTAGCGTGTGGACCTGCTGATTTGAGGGTCTTGCATAGGCTGCGAGTGGTCGCCCCTGGCGAACCGACTTGAGCAAGCAGTCAAGCATAAGCTTCACCAGGGCGAGGCCAATGGAATCATCGCGAGTTGTTGTCAACACGGGTCATAGTTTGCAGAGGTCCGTGACAAAATACTCGGTATGCCAATGAGAGGGCCTTGCGTCGACCTCGAGGCTCAAATTTCTCACCATTGGCCGGACAGGTGATGTATTGGGCAAAGCGATTAGCGAGGCCGACCGTTGAGAACGGACCTCAATGGGGACGATCATTGGCGGCAAGGTTGCGACATGGAGAAACACAGGAGAGACAGACCAGACGGGGCGCTGCCCAGATGGGCCGAATGATTGACGGATGTCCACCATCATCATCGGATTTGGCTTGCTTCTGGACCAGGCATGTCCTTGAACAGATGGTTTAGCACACTATGCCGTCTTGCTGATGGATTCCTTGAGTTGGCCCCCCGAGCCGAGCCAGGCCTTGCGCTTCTTGGAGAAAGTAATTTGCGTGCCATGTTTTGCGCGATGTGCGGAGAACAAGGGAAACGACAACCTTCCTTCGCTGAGGTTCGGGGATCTGGTGTCGTTCTGTCAATTTCATAAATTGACTGCCGGGCTGCATGGGCCAGAAATAGACACATCTGTACCACCGATGACGAGTTACGAACCTCCGCGGTGGGCTTTCAGGCCCACAAATCCTACACATTGCAGATAGTTCTAGGAACCACAGGTACTAGGATCAAGACAAATCGGGCATTTGGGTTCGGGCTTCGGCGGCCGGACTCAGCCCGTATGCAGTGATGAGTAGTAGAATGCTAGTGATGGACGACGTTCTTGGGTCCTCGGTGAATATTCAGGCCCTGAGGCAAAGGTTCGGGAGACGCCTAAATTGAGAAGCTTGGGCTAGTGCAGGCTTGGATAGGCGCAATCGATAAGGGGACACCCAGGGAGCCCTGTGCAGTGGTGTACGAGCAAATGTTCCGTTTCCTCTTGGGCAAATTCTGGCGACGACGACACGCATGGCGACGACCGCACAGCTGTGCACGCGGATGCTGACTATGACGCAGAGCGTAGAATTTGGCCGCCCCCTTTCCCCAGCGGCCATGTGAGTTCTCGTCGCTTGCGTTCACCATCTCGGTGGTTTTCTATGTTAGCCTTGCGACGGGGCTGAGATTATTGGTATTGAAGTGCCCATATCCAAGAATCTCAGCCAGGCCAGGGTTTTGGATTGATGCCCATGGGCCCGGAAAACTGGCCCTAGTTTCCTGTTGGCTGGGGCACACGACGCTGGTTTCTCGCTTGTTGATCGGTTGACAATCCTCCGGTTAGACTGGCCAAGGGCCTCCCTTTTGGGACGGCTCATGGGCGAAATCTGGTATATACAACAGTAGATCTGTCCCTGCTCCCCCCGACGGAATACTTTCCATACAGTAGAGACGTTCCATAAATAAAGCATCTAGGGACCATAGTCGAATGGCCGCTTGCCCCCTTTTGATCTCTCATGCTTCGCATTCTGGTTATTGTGTTTAGAGTAGCACCAACTTCGGGTCGCTGGCAAGTTTGTGTATCTCTCTTGTTCAAGGGCTGAGTCTAATTCCCGCCGGGCGGATGAACAATGATATGTCCTGAATGTTGGCGAGGGGGGTGCAGTCAACCGGCATAATCATACTTGATTATTCCAATGCTGAGTCGGACCCTTTTCAGAGACTGTGATCTCGTTTGTGTTCAATAGTCAAGAAGTTGGGCAACGGCCGGTCCTGCGTGCGCTATTGTGCCTACGGAGTAATGGGTGCGAAGATCAGCGGGACCTCCGAGAAGCAACTCTCAGAAGTAAGTGCGTGCGACAGGGGCGCCCGGAGCAAGGCAGATCGCAGGCAAGCGAGAAGGAGGCTCGATCCGCCACTGTGGCTGTTGCACGCATCGTCAAATATTCTCCGCGACGATTCAGCCGCGACACGCGCAGAAGCATGTGAGCACGTACCCAGGACGCTGGCACACATCCTTGCGCGTACGACCTGAGACTGTGCTCCAGTACTCGGAAGTGGATATAATTTACTTTCCCCTCGAAGAAGGCATTTTTGAGCCGACTGCGCGCTTCAACATTATCCCAGGCCAATTTCGGGCCGCATTCTATTCGTAGTGGTGCACCATTTTCGTTATGAATTTTCTGGAAGCAAACCCAGCATTACAGCCTTGTACGATCCTTGACCCTGTCCTTCTTCCACGCGTGCTGCAAAATTAGAGCATTCTCCATCTGACCCCCTCGCATGGGAGAGAAGTCCACAGCTCGGCGGCGACGTGGCTCCCGGAAAGGGCTGCGCTAGAAGGCCATTATTCTCCCTAGCGTGGCGCCATCCAAGCCTCATTTCGTTAATCCTGGGGGAAGACGCACGTGGCAATCAAAACCCATGTTGAGCTGCGGTTAGTGCTTCTCGGTGAGTCGGCGCTTGCTTTTGAGACATCTCCAGTCGAGAAGGAAGCCCGGAAGTTACCTTCCTTTGTTGCCTGGGCTTAGGAGAATTTACCTGAGCCACTCGGAGACTTTTCCCACACCGAGAATACCCTAACTCGAGCTTCGCATTTTCCGTGTCTCAGCCATTACGTTACCCTCAAGCTTTTCAGCACGCAACGAAGAGGATGACGATATGACGCGGTATGCCACGATGTCAGCCATTGGTGTTACTCACTCCGTATTTGCCATAGTTGGCATTGAAATGGGTCCGGGATGTATGGACGCCACTATTCGCACGAGTGCCGCCAGCTAGGCCGAAGGAGATGTCAATGACACATGCGTATTGATGTCGGCGGGGTCCTCACGAGGTCACAGGAGTCAAAAGGGGACGTAGGCACGCGAGCTCGAGTCGCATGCATCGTGGCTCGATTATATGTAGATCCAAATTTTGATGCGGAATTTGCACACTGGGTGGACATCGTTGGCAATGCGACAAGTTCCAGAGGAGGATAAACATATGCATGGTAGGTACCCAGGAGAGTACTTTCTGCTGTAACTGGCATGCAGCGTGTGAGTGACAATCTGGAAGGGAGATTCGATACTTTGGGACGAGTGAGAAGAATGTGAGAGATGGGGGAGATCTACTCCAAACACTCCAATCGAGATTTAAGGCCTGCCAAGAAATCAAATGACCATCAAACCCTCCAACTTCAATTGAACATCGGGTCGACGTCAACATCGACCTGGTTCACGACAACGAAGGTAGAGCTGAAATAGGTGTATGCACAAACATCGTCAAGAACTGCTCCCTTCGTGTGTGACGGTCTCAGCTCTAAATCAGCACCACTGAGCCAAATTCATGTTCAGTGCCTCACTGGAACCAGTTCCACAGCTCCCCCTCACATAAGCTTGAAGAGCATCCGCAGCATTAGTTATGGCTTCTCAGGCCGGCGAAGATCCCCTTATCGCGACTTTGCCGCCAGTGACTGATTACATGACCTACCTGACATTGCTGGAATATCAGCTAACGCCCCAGAATCTCCCTACATTGAGCCGCCTTCTTAGCGACGATGACGGTAAACTCGCAGAAGAAATTGGCTGGGACTTGCCAAAGCTTGTCCTACCCATGCTGCAAGAGAATCCCGCAGCAGCCACTCAATGCTTGGAGACAGTGGCTCGCAGGGGCAATCCTAGGGAAGTTGTTGTCCGAGTTGCGGAAGAGCTGGAGAAGCTGGGTGACCAAGACGACAACGTCGACTCCGAAGACGGCGACGAACAAAATGAACTTCCGACATTTCCGGGAGAAGCGCCTCGTGTTCATCTTGGAGGCATGACCCTCGAGGGCATGCCGAATACAAAGGGACCTGCTGAAGCCGGTGCTGAGGGCAGCGATCAGCGAGGCCCCTCACAGGAGTCCTCACTCAAGACCCTGAAATTGCAAGCACTTCTCAACATGCTAAGTCTCCTCCACCCTAGGATCAAGACGCAATACCCGACTCGCTTCCTTGCAACATCCCTTCCGGCGGCTCTGGGCGCGTACCGCCAGCTCCCCATCACAAGCGCGACTACCTCCGCTTTTCTGAGCATGCTTGAGAACTTGGCCAGCAAAAAGCGCCCTCCACTGCCTCCACGTCCCAGCGCTCAAGGTGATGCACTGCCCGCGAGTACAGCTGCAGCCCCCATGCCAGATCCAGAGGCCAAGGCTGAAGAGGAAGATACCGGTGTCAATGTTCCCTCTGCTGCTGAAACGGCCATTATCTTCAGACTGCTTAATGCTGTTTTGCTTGAGGTCTTGGACGAATATCTGTCGTCACTCACCACTGATGAGTACCCTTCGATGTCATGGACGGCCCGTCTCCGGGAGCACCTCGAGCCCAGGAGGGTCGTGCCCGGAAGATCAACAGAGACCGAGCAGTGGAAGCAGACACCGGAGCTTGTTGCGAGAGACGGTCTTTTAGCCCGCTTTTACTCAATCAGCAAGGAGTTGCGACTCGACACAAGTCATGAAATCAGAAAGCTTTTGGATGAGGATGAGGAAGACGAAACCGAAAATCCGTATCATGAAAAGGAACCATCAGAGTACCCAACTTCTCCGTCACAGATACCTTTCCCTCGAGCGGGTGTCATATACCTACGGGCATACCATTGCTACCTAGATCCCTCGGATACCGCAACGCTCCTTACGACGACCGAGCTCACCAAGCTGGTCGCACGCTCCTTCCCCTTGAGCGCCACGCCGGCTATCCCTCTCCCAGCACTCCAGGACGCCCTCCTCTCTCTGCTATACAAGCAAACGTTGGCGGTGGCGGCTGCACCCACGACACCTCAGCCCTCACCGGCTAAATTCCTTCTCCTCTTAAGCACTCTCACCCAGCTCTTCACCATAACTCCGTACTCTGCCCTCCGAGACTCCGCCTATCACATCGCCAGCAAACTACTGCATGCGTACCCTGACCCCTCCGTTCGCCTCAGAATCATCACACAAACATTGGAGGGGAATACACTAAGCACAAACTGGGCCGAAATCGAGGACGAGGAGATAGGTGCCCAGCAGCCGCCGGAGCCAGAGATTGTGGAGGAAACGGGACTAACCAGGAGCACTTCGGCACTGGTTCCACACCCCATCCCTCTTGCACCGCCACAGCAGTTGGGCCAGCTGAAGGCCATTGGGGTAGATTGGCTGAAGGGTGAAATCGCTGCATGGATCGCCATCAAATCCAACTCAAGCGGGGATATCGCCGCACCCGTCGTTGTCGGGGCGCTTGATCCCACTCAAGTGCTTCTCGTGCCAGAAGCTCTCGAATCATCCGAGCACGATCAAGCGAAGCACGACGGTACCCCGTCTCTGCTCGACCTTCTCTTTCCACGCGATCTGCCTGAACTGCCTACCAGCACCACAACGTCCGCAGGCCCCGGCGACGCCGAAGCCTTCGACACCGATCCAGAAGAATCCCTCTCCGAGTTCCTCCTCTCTATCCCCTTCTACATTTCCACGTTAAACCTCGTCTGCATTGTCGTCCCGTACCTAGTCACCGCGCCTAGCATGGGCGTGTCAGCTCTGAAGTCTCGAATGTTGAGACATGTGGAATCGCTGAATAAATCTTCGAGATTTCTGGTCGAGGTGTTGCAGCACGTTCAAGCCGAGAGGCGTGGCCCTGCAGAAGGAGAAAGAGGAAGTGAGGACGAGGCCGGTATTTTTGAGGCCAGTCGCGCCGATATCTTCGCTTTGGAGGACGCGTGCACCCGGGCGAAGGGGGTGTGGGAAAAGGCAAGCGACGAGTGAATATGCTTCGTCTGCGGTGCGGTTGACGGACCAGCCTTTTCGTTCCAGGAACCAAGTCAACATCATTGGAAGGAGAGGCCACGATCGTAGATGTAAGGCCTGGACGCTACAGATGCCAGCAGGACAGGCACAGGCACAGTGCAAGGGCAAGGGACGGAGAAATCAAACACCGTGATATGAGACCAACGGCCCATGGGGCGTGAAATGTGATGAGTTATATGTGATATGCCGGCATGGAACGGTTTCAAACCCAACGAAACGAACACGATGAAGTCACAACCAAAACCCATGCCAAAACCAAAACCGCAAATCGATTAGTTATATTCGGTACTCGTAGCACAGAATGAAAATAGCATGATACAAACCTATATTAGGTGAGGTGGTTTGAGGTAAGGTGGGTAAGGTCCATCAATTTCAGCAATAGTCATGGACACAGTCATCACGGCGATGTAGACCCTAGAGCACACACTCGTATTCCTTGGGCTGTCGCTTGCTTGTCTGTCGCCTTATCTCTCCCACAGTCATTAGTAGTATACCTCGTAGGAGTAGGTTAGCAATCCTGCACAGTCATAGTAGTATACCTCGTAGGAGTAGGTTAGCACCCTGCATTATCGTATGTAGTACCAATGTCCGCTCTCGCTCACTTTCGGAACATCGGCAGTAGTGGTGCATCCGCATATATGCATCGGCCTTCACAAGTTGCGCGGGCACATGCCATCGATTGGTGGCAGACATGGAGGGTTCCGACTAGATGCTATGTAAGGTAGGTTGCTTGTGCGTGATTTTGAGGTTGGTTTTTTACGGTATTCTACGTGCTGCTGCCGCCGCCGTCAAAAGGAGCTCAAACCAAGAGAGACTGTGGACCCAACGGTTGTATAAAAACCCAAGAGAAAATTCAACGAAAAGGTACCAAAATGGTTGCATGTTTGGAGGATACAATTTGGATCTTTCATGGCGGCTGCTGCATCTCTCCTGTCTACCGAGTACTCCCCCGCTCTTTCACCTAAGCCTCTCTACTCTTTGCACCAATTTGCATGTGTAAACTAAGGTATAAACGCGTAAAGATCTCGCCCAAGGATGTCATCATCCTGCAATCTGCCCCCAACAGGTCTGCAAAAGGTCGTCTAGAACCATCTGAGAACTCCAAACGCCCCGGATGAACATGAACGCTGAACACGCAAAGACGACTGCCCCACATGCACAGTCGTCGTGAGAGAGTCGGAGGTTCGAGGGCTGGACAAACCCCACGGCAGGTCGAGATCCGAGCTGTGCATCATGGCCGGAAATTGATGTGGGAACCCCACACTGAGCTGGTTGGCATGTGATGCCTCAGGTCCTGCATCCGGAGAGGGGTGTTACAGGCTATCGGGTGTCGCGTTCCGGAAAAAATTCGCCTTGTGATATGGTTTGCGGTCTTGTTGTGCTCCTCGACTCCACGCTTGTTTCCCGTTGCCTTCCCCGATCTCCCCGTATGTCTGTGCCTTGGCAGTCGGCAGCGGAAGGCAAGCTGAGAATCACCCGTCGGTCGTACTGGATCTTCTGCACTAGGTATTGCAGAACGTACGCCGTCCCCTCGTGTGTTGCCTCAGTGTGATTGCAATTTATGACCAGACATCTTCCTGGTAGACACCACTGCTGCGCATGCTCTTGACGACTTGCTCAGCCTTCTTCTCGTCAACTCCCCGTTCGGAAGCAATAATCTGGCCGAGAACTTCGTTGACCTCTCGGGCCATATGGGCTGCGTCACCGCAGACGTAGAAGTTGGCCTTTTGTTGGAGGAGCTCATTGATGAACTTGCCGTTCTCTTTCAGCAGATGTTGCACGTAGACCTTCTTCGGTCCTTCTCGGGAGAATGCGTTGAAGATGGTCAATTTATCGCCCAGAGCCTTCTTGTATTCCTGTGCCAACCAGTTAGCGCATTCTTGGGAAGTGCAAAAACTCGTCAATTCAACTTACGTCCCACTCGTCCTTGTAGAGCCAGTCCTCACTCTGCCTACGACAACCGTAGAAGAGTACGGTCGCACCAACGTCCTCACCCTTCTTTGCCTGCTCTGCTCGCTCCTGTACAAACCCGCGGAAAGGAGCAACACCTGTACCAGGGCCGACCATGATGATCGGCTTGCTTGGGTTGGAGGGCAACTTGAAGTTTGAGTGACGCACATGAACCGGAACATGAATACCATCGTATTTGTTGCGGGGACCGTTGATGGCATAGGTCAGACCGTGTGGTGATGGATCCGGGTCCCCATTTTGCTTTTGTTTCAGGGCCAGGAGATAGTTAGTGGTGACGCCTTTGACGATATGGCCTGCCCCAGGAACGCGGATGGATTCCACCACGGCCGTGATAGAGATCTTTTCTGGTTGAACAAGCGATGAGGACGAGATCGAGTAATAACGGGGTTGCAGCTTGTTGAGACCTTCGACCAAACAGGAGAAGGGGACGGCAGACCAAGGACCCGGATGAACAGCGGAAACTGCTTGGGCAACATTCAACATCTGGCTGCTAATCTTCTCCTTGAAGTAGTCGGCGTCAGAGCCCAGCCTGGTCAATTCTTTCTTCGCCTCCTCATTTGGCGCAAAGGCGGCCAAAGTGGCCATGAACTGACGTGAGACTGGGGCGCAGATTTCCATGTGATAGCGGATGGCGGCATCATATGTCGTAGGGGTGGGGAAGGGGACTTTGGCGGTAGGGTCGATGCCTTTCATGCTGATGACCCTGTGTCTCTTCTCTTCCAAGCCAAAAGTCTTGATCAATCGGTCAACCTCCATTCCAGCGTTCGTAGGCCAGACGGCAATATGATCGCCCGTCGTGTAGGTGATGCCAGAGCCAGAAACGTCGATCTCGCAGTGGAGGCAGTTCCGGTCTTTGACGGTGAACAATTCTCTCGATTCGGCGATAGGGGCAATGAAGGGATTATGGGCGTTGTAAGGGCCTTTCTGACTGTTCTCGAGGTGATTCTTGTTAGGCTCACCAAGGTAAACCGTGTCGGTCTCGGGGGAGAGGTCCTCGCGCTCCTCGACACTGAAGACTGGCTCGTAGATGGCCTCACGCTCCTCCAAGCCCATTTCCTGGGCCAAGGCGGCCCACATGGGCTCTTTCCAGGCCAAGAAGTCTTCTTCCATGGTGCCGGCGCCATCGTCACCCTCACCAGCAGCGCCAATCCTCTTTGCACCCAGTTTGGTCAAGATCTTGTCCAGGTTTCGAACCATGGAGTTGTAATGCTCATATGTGTTATTGCCCAGACCGAAAGCGACGTACTTGAGGTTGCCTAGTGGTTTTTCGTCGGAGTTCTCGGAGAAGGAAGGAGGATCTTGGTTTATGAACTCCCAGAATTCGACCGCGTTATCGGTAGGCTCGCCTTCACCGTAGGTGGCCATCACGAAGACAGCCACCTTGTCTTCGGGGAATTGGTCGAGGTTCTCGTAATCAAAATCTTCCAGGTCCGCAGTCATGGTATTCAATCCGAAGCGAGCGTGACCCTCTTTGGCCAAACGGGACGCATAATCCTCAGCAGTGCCTGTTTGCGAGCCGTAGAAGATGACGCAATTTTTGCCCGACTCGTCCATCTTCTCGAGGATGTTGCGGGACCCCTTCTTCGCAGCGCTTCCATTGAGGGCCGAGGTAGCGTAGGGGTCCTTCGGGACGCCCCAGTAGGTTCCCTTTGTGAAGTAAGCGACGCTGCCGAGGAGCAGCAAGACGAGGACAACAATGTCCAGAGTGTCGACCTGAGCCATGGTGGGGAGTTTGATGGGAGCGGCCTCAGGCTCGGTTGACATTGAGAGATTGTGGTGGTAGAATTGACTAGAAAATACAAAGTGTCCTCCGGGAGCGATGTCGCTGCTTATATGAATGGTGGGGTAGGGGCCCGGCTTGTCAGTGGTGAGCAAGTGAACAGCGTGGAGATGACAGGCGCAGGCGCAGTCGCTCTTTGGCTCTCGGGGGCGGCGAACCGTATGTGGCCTGATGTGGCCAAGATTACGCTGCGGTGTGCAGGAGGGGAGTGGATGCGTGCTCGTGGGCCTCAGCTTTTTCTTTTGTGGGCGTTGCAGACTTCTCTCTCAGCTTAAGCCTAGATGAGGATCAGGGCCAATCAGCCGGTATGATTGATCGTCGATGGGGCTAGGTCGAGGTCTTATCGAGAGATTCCAATCCAGACACGTAGCTCGAAGCCAAATTGAAGAGTGCAAAAGGGCTCGAATCGAAGGTGAGGCCAGCTGCACAGTTAATAAAGTCGAGGACGTCAAGGATCGTGCACGCCAAATCGGTCGGCAATTAGAGAATCGAAGAATTATCGTGGATCTATAAATCTGGATTTCGGCAGCGTCGTTGACTGGCACATTCACAGTGGAGGAACTGCGCGCACAATTGGAGGGGCAAAATGCCTTGGTGCGGAATTATCCTTTGGCGTTGGCTTGCCGGCGGGCAAATGCGGGCCTTCAGTGAGGAGGATATCCGGCAACCGTCCTCGCTCGGAAGTGACACGGCACAGCGCGAGTTGACGCGGGCGGCACGGTGTAGGAGAGGCACTTCGCGAGGTGGCGGTCGACCCCTCGGACTTTTGATGACACGACTACGGGGGTCTGGGGTGTGTTTGGTGAGTCCGGGGAGGCAGGCAAACGGCGGGCAGGCGTATCGGCAGTTGGTTCAGGAGGAACAAGATGCGAAACACCCTGTGTCGCTTGGGATGATGGCTTCCTTTTATCTCTATGAACAACTCAATGCACCCACTTCTATGTATAAGTAATTCCTACGCTCTCACAATCCCACCCCGGCAGCTGGCCACGGGGTGCTCGTACGAGGTGGCATGGTACACCTCAGATGGGGGACCTGACCCTGAGAAGCCTGAAGACTCATGCGGGTAAATATACACAGTACTTGCTCGTGGGTTCCGTGGTGCCACTTCGTCCAGTCTTACATTCCCCACATAGCTAGGTACGCATACCGAGTTCTCCCGTACGACTTATAGAACTTGTCCCTGGTCTCCCTCGCCCCCATGGTTACCTAAGGTAATAACACAGTCAGCATGATGGTGACGAGGCTCTTCTCAGGCGCCTCCTGTGCACAGGCACCGTACAGGCCAGGCAGCCTCCGCTGTCGTGGCAAGGACAGGTAATGTGTATTATCCTCAGGCGACCGGCAATTTTCTTCACCTCACGGCCATGTCCGTGGTGTATTAGGAAGAGCTAAAAATGGTTGGAAACACTGCATGCACATAATACGGATCATGTCAACAAGGCGCCAGCGTCAAGGGAAATGTACCTCTGCGCAGATGGCAGAGATGGTGAAAAAGCCATTGGCGCCGGAGAGGGGGATCGAGAATGATCTGTGACAACAATGGCGCCAATGCTCCAGATGGTGCATCCACCGACATCACTGTCCTTGAATGTTTCAATGGTATTGGTGTACCTGAAGGAGGATGACCTGCTAGAGCCATCACCTGGCTTTCTGATTCGACAAAAATGTCCTGCGACACAACGAATCGCATAATAAAGCACGCAGTCACCAAATTATAGATATTGGACGGTGACGGACTTTGAGATATTGTCCTACACCGCACTAGAAGAAGATCTTTACTGAATTTTCCCTGCGTGTAGTCAGTTTGGAGTGAAGTTAAAATGATCTGATTGGCGGCATTGCTCATCCCTGTGCAATTGCGCTGGTGCCGTTCCAATCCCTTCTTCTCCTTTGCGACAATGGACGACTGAACTTCCACCCCGACGACTTGACCTCAAAGACTTCCGCTGTCTGTTCCTGCTGGCGTCGCGCACCTCAGTACCGCTCCGCTTGTCTACCTAGAAGCAATGACGCCGGACCTGCATCTTCTCCAGAGTCGGCGATCAAGGGCTCACAATGCTGCATAACCGTAAGTGCGACCCGGAATTCTTCCGCTCAACTCACCACCGCGCTCCACGTTTCCAGGAATGGACACCACCATCACCAGCGCTCTGCATGAAGACGAGCACATGATCCCGTGCTAACCGAGCTCGATGCTTCCAGATGCTCAATCCGCTTCCAACGAGCCTTCGATCTATACCCTCGATGGGCCCGGGCCCGAACAGATCTCGCAACCTTTGTCCAATGGGCGTGCCCAACTTCACACAAGAGACACGTCGGCGACGAGAGGCAGGCCTCAGCAGTCTTCAACTCAGGCATACGGCTCGAACATTCCAACACCGTCGCGAGCAGGCTCGGCTCAGCCTCAGCCGCATGGGAGTGAAGCGAGTGTGAACTTAAGAGGAGGACCAGCAGTGGACACCACTGGCCTGCAAAGACGGACATCGAACAGTTATGGCCATCACCGCCAGACGTCGGTCATCCATGGCTTGCAACATTCAAGAAGTCCCAGCTTCAACTCCCCCTCGTCCGCGAGCCCTTTGACGCCGGAATCGCTGCTCAGTGCAGCTGGCTATGCAAGATATCCCAATGGCAGACGGGGCCAGTTCTCCAATTCAAGTGCAGAAACTTCAGCGTATACGACTCCGGTCTCACCATATCAAAGTCACGGTCAAGGCCACTCAATCGATTCCCTGATTGACGCTAGCGCACCGGTACCCGACCCGGGGTTGTCGTCTTCACAAAACCGGAGACGCAAGGATCATTCCAGGACACGTCGGGGCCACGCGTACAATTCGTCAAGCTTCCACCAGCCGCCAGAGCCGCGGACACCTGGGGAATATGCCCTACACCATCTCTTTCACGCCTTTGTGCTCCGGGCCGATCAAAGAATCAATCACTGCCTCACTCTCCTGGACACTTCCCCTGCGCCTGTGGAACAAGCTTGTGCGCCAGGTGTCGATGCAGGGTTTGACCAATTGATCGTGTCACTAGGCCACATTTCGCGCCAGGGGCCCAAACCTTTGGTGGACAGTCTCATGTTATGGCGAAAGGGCAAAGGGGATGCCGCTGCTAATCTGAAAAAGCAGGTATATCAGCAGAGAATTCAGGCGGGCACGCCGACTGTGTCCCTACCCCCTTCGCTCCCCAGGCGGCATACAGAGCCCCTTCAGGTCCCGGGTGAGACCAATCCGTCTCAAGCTGGAGCTGAAGGTGCTTCTACTGCCGAGGATCCTCTTACCCAGGAATATCTACTTGCAGATCGCCGAGCCACCATCTCCGTCTACATCCTCTGTAGGGTATTGGTTGCAATTTTCGAGCAGAGCACACTGACCGCCATAACCCAAGATCTGGCCAACAAACTTGTGGACATCGTTTTCACCCAGATTAGGGAGGTGGAGCCTGCCCAGATCCTGACATCAACTATCCGACTTGCGAACTGGAGAATTTATGGCGAGGTCCTGGGCCACATGAGCCGACTGGACTTCGTCAACGTCACATTCCGCTTTACCCAGCAGCTTGATCAGTGGCAACAGGACGTCGCGAAGAGTTCAGGAACCGTTGCCGCCAGGGACCTTGAATCTCGCATCGAACTACTTCTGCTCGGGATGCGCCATCTGCACATTTCCGCAACAAGGGAGGCTGCATTTGCCGTCGCCGACTTCCTGCGAACTCTTGCAGCACTGTTCTCCGACGCACATGGGCCTCGAGTCAAGCAAGCCTACTGTCAACTATTCGAGCGCTTGCTCACCGCCGTGGCGAGTAATCCAGATTGTTTCCAGAACGTTCCGAAATGGAAAGACTTCATCGAAGCTATCAACTCCAGATTGGGCAACATGCTAGTCAAGGTCCGTCACTGGAGTATTGGCTTCCCCGTGTCAATTCTGCTCATCTGCATTTCTCCGATTGATTCTTTCTCCGTGCAGTGGCATCCAATGATCTCGAGTTTAGCTCCAAAGCTGAAGGACAAGTCGACGCGAGGTCTGGCTTTGCAAGCCATTTGTCAATTGGTCTGGACCTATCTCATCAGGGTCGGAGATCCTATGCAGGTCAAATTGCGTCGACTGGAAGAAATTATCAAGATCACAATCCCGCAAGGGAGGAAAACTCATGTGGTATCTGAACCATCTACCGCCAATCCCCTGGTGCAATTTATCAGGATCCTCGGGTTTACAGCCCAGGAGCTCTGTTTCCGCGCGGTGATTTTCCCTCTTCTGCATTACGATCTCTTCCAGTCCAGTCGAGCCCTCAGGATTGAACAGATTGAGCCTGAACGGATGGTCATCGGCATCCGTGCGTTTCTTGTCCTCATCTCTGACTTGGAGAAAGGGGACGCAAGAGGTCCACCATTCCCTGCATTCAGCACCCATACCCCGAGCTTTGACGGGTTGCCCCCTTCGTCTATGAGCATAAGAGCCATGCTGGGTATGGATTCATCATTGCAATCAACGTCCGAAGACGAGAGTCCCTCCTCGCTTCCAGTCAGTGTGTCTGCGCTGGACGAAAATGCCCAACAGTACTATCTGCAATTTTGTCAAATTCTGGGCAAGATTACAATCCTCTGCGACAACACCTTCGGTGGGCAAGCAACGCTGAATGAAAAATTTTCTTCGACGGCAAACCTTACCCCGAAAACGCCTCTTGCCGATGCGTTTACACTGGCACGGAGTCAAGATCCAATAGCCCCTGACCAGAAGCAATTGTATTACGAACTTCTTCACGTCGCCATCCAAGCTCTTCCCCGATGCTTCACTGACCACATTCCACTCAACCCATTGATTAATCTCCTGTGTACCGGTTCTGCTCATGTGCAGGCCAACATCGCAGCCTCTGCTACGCAGTCCCTCAAGGCGATAGCGAAACAGGGCCATGCCCAGGCAGTAGCAATTGCTTTCCCACGATTCATTTTCCACTACGACTCTCAGTATTCTACGATGTCAGATGAAGGACGTCTAGGGCCAGCTCACATCGAGACGACGTTGACGTTATATCTTGAGCTGCTCCAGATTTGGATGGAGCAGCTTAAACAGAAGGCTGTTGCGAGCTCTGCCGAAGCAAGAGATCGTTCAGCCACAGGCCCTAGTCGAGCATTGCAAATGGAGCTCACAAACGCGATTCCTCACGTGGACGAGATTGAAGCGTATGGATTGTTCTTTCTATGCTCCCAGTCCCGACGGGTGAGAGCATTCGCGATCAAGGTCCTGCGACTCGTTGTTCAGTTTGATTCGGTTCTAGGCCAGGCGGATTCGTCAAGGATCATCAAGCTTTTGGAGGACCAGTCGTCTACAATCCTCGACTTGCATGACGATGCTCTCAACGTCGCTGAACGCAGTCGGCTACAGAAGGACAAGCGTGTTGGTCCGGGCCAGAGTACTCTGATCGAGATTTGCAGCTCTGAGGTTTCATACGACTCGACCCTCTGGTTCAAAGCATTTCCTAACCTCATCCGCGTTGTGTTCGATGCATGCCCGAACGCCATAGCACTCTGTCGAGGAACTGTTACCGACAGACTGGTGATGATGCAGAACGATATTGAGGCCTTCTCGGACGCAGCTGGCGCTACTGCAGCCATGTATGAATACCGCATGCAGGGAAGAAGTTCTGCGACTTCTGCCGAGGTTCTCTTCGACCAGTGGAAATTATACCTCATCATGGCATGTGTCACTCTCAGCTCGCCAGGTGCCCAATCCCAGAGTCAGCTTGCTGACGCTGCTCATGCACGCAAGACGTCTAAGATCGCGGCCTCAGCACAGGACAAGCTGAGTTCCGCCCGGGCATTATTCTCTGCAATTATTCCAATGCTGGGCGCGGCGCCTGACGCTATTCGTGATGCGGTTGTCTCGGCCCTGGGATCAATCAATCGCAAGCTCTATCGGACACTACTTGAATCATTACAGTATGCCGTCATCAAGTGCAACGATGAGGCCAAGGCGAGGATCACCCATCACAGGAGTCCAAGTAGTCCACAACGATCACAGCAGACTGAGCGACTTCGAACTGAGGTGACTCATGTATACAAGCTCACCGCATCTTTCTTGCATCATGAGGACATCTACAACGATGACTGGATCTTGAACAATCTGGTCGTTTACACCAGAGATCTCCGCATCTTCCTAAGTGATACCGACGTGCAGAACGACTGGCGTTTCCAGAAATTGAGATATCACTTCTGCGGACTGGTCGAGGAAGTATTCGAAGGCGTCAACAGGTCTCAGACACCTTCGCGCTGGATGCCATTTGAGTCGCGCAAGTCTGCGTTCGCCCTGATGGAGGACTGGTGCGGCTATTCAGCTGAGCAGACCTCCATTGACCCCAATCACAACAATGCACGGACTGTGCAGGATCGTATCAATGCCAGCGCCGCGACCGAGAAGGAGAAGAACAATTTGCGAGTGGCGGCTCTCAGTGCAATGGCCGCCCTGTGCGCCGGGACGATCAGTATCCGAACTGACAGCAACGCCATCTTATCATTCAACCTGCCAAGAATGCTCTCCTGGATCGACACCATTTTTGCCACCAACAACCACAAAATGCACACCATCGGTCGACGAGCGCTTAAACTCTTGCTCATTCACAATCCAGAACATCTTGTTATCGCAGAACATGCCATAGAGCAATGCTACAGAACCGAGTCTCCCATGGCGTTGGAAAGTTACTTTGGTGTCATGTGTGATGTCTTGATACAGGACACGGACTATCCTGTGCCATTTTGGAAAATAGTCAGCATCGTGGTCTTCACCTTGGGGAATGAGAATCGCGAGATCAGAATGAAATCGGCACATCTTATCCGCACTCTAGACGAGCGCCAGCATAAGAGTACCAACCTGCAGGAGTTTGATATCAGCATCTCTGACAAGACACGGGCCGTGTATAAGCTGGCTCAATTCGAATATTCGAGACGTCTTGCGAAGGCCAATTCCGATATCGCATTCATGGTGTTTTCGGAATTCTCGCTCCACTACAAGACGGCGCGGAATGATCATCAGAGAAACATGGTCGTGGCCATATTGCCATGGCTGCAGACCCTCGAGCTTCAGGTTGATTCTGGCACAGGATCGCCTACTGCTGTGTCGTACATGCTTCTGGCCAACATGTTCGAAATTACGATCTGCTCGAGCAGCGCAATGCACAATGAAGTGCAGGCATTGTGGCAGGCGCTTGCGACAGGACCGCATGCCGGCAACGTCCAAATGATCCTTGACTTCATCATTTACCTCTCCCTCGACCGGCGCGATCAGAACTTCGTCGAGTACGCAAAACAGATCGTTGTCTATCTATCTTCCACTCCTGCCGGTTCTCGAGTGCTGGAATTTTTCATGTTGCAACTCTGTCCGAAGAATATGGTCAACGACAGAAAGCATGCAGAAGTTGTGATGCCTGACACGAGAAGTCTTCCTTACGTTGCTGATCTGACTTCTTTGCTCCCGATGGGCACCAAACAGGTACGCTTATCTTATTACATGGCGAGGCACAACTAACCTCTGCGTAGGTCGGGCTGTCTCTGGGACAAGTCTCTTTGATTTTCCTGGTTGATCTCATGGTTGCTCCGGTTACGCTAGCCAGAGATGAGGCCACAAAGCTCATTCACGCAGTACTCATCCTCTGGGACCACTACACGGCCTCGGTTCAGGAACAGGCGAGGGAGATGCTAGTGCATCTCATACACGAACTGGTCACCACCAAGATCGACGCTCAGATCCTCAACTCTTCCAAGTCAAAGATCGAAAGTCTGGTCGACGCGATTCGGACGAACAGTCCACGGATCAGCTGGTCCTACGAGAGCAACACCAGAAAAGACGAAGATGATGGCGGCAGCAGAGTGCCTCCAGCAATGACCGCACTCACTACCGAAATCGTCGGTATCTTCAATCTCGCATTTGACAACTTCAGTGACTCCTGGGCCAAAGAAGCACTACACTGGGCCTCAATCTGTCCGGTGCGACACTTGGCATGTCGATCCTTTCAAGTGTTTCGGTGCATCTCCGTCAGTTTGGATGCCAGAATGCTTGCCGACATGCTTGCACGGCTTTCCAACACAATTGCCGACGAGCACACAGACTACCAAACTTTCTCTATGGAAATATTGACAACGTTGAAAGTCATCATCGGAGCGCTCGAGCCCAAAAATCTGCTACGATATCCTCAGCTCTTCTGGACAACCTGCGCCTGTCTCAACACCATTCATGAACGAGAATTCTACGAGACACTTGGGATGCTTGAGAAGTTTCTCGACAAGCTGGATCTCTCTGCTCCGGATGTGACAGAAGCAATGATGAAAGGGCTGCCCGGGAAATGGGATGGCGGCTTCGAAGGACTGCAACCGTTGCTCTACAAGGGCTTGAAATCTGCCGATAGCTTGGACAAGACTCTCCTCGTTCTTCAACGGCTCGCGGAACTTCCAGACTGCCAGCTCGTCGGAAGCGACAACCGTCTCCTTTACTGCGTCTTGGCGAATCTACCACGATGGCTGCAAAGTTTCGAGCTGGATACCACCGACTCTGCAGCGGTGGCTTCTGCGCAGACGCTCGCTCGGATCGCAAACGCTGAAGGCTACGAGCTCCTCTCGATTTGCCTCGCGCGCTACGCCAACAGCGAGATAACAAGCCAAGAGATGCTTACGGCCACCATGAAATCTCTCAAAGCGGCTTACTTCCCTTCGTGCGACGCTTCAAGTCTGATATTCATGATAGGACTGCTGACAAACAAGACGCCGTGGTTCCGGATCAAGCTCATGGACATATTATGCGAGCTGATTCCAATGGTCAACATGAAAAGTCCATCAATTACAACCCACGGACCGGACCTCATCTCCCCGCTACTGCGGCTTCTGCAGACCGAACACTGTACTCAGGCATTGGAAGTCATGGATTACATCATAGAGGTTGCAACCACGCCGATGGAGAAGCATCATATGCGTATGAGCATGGCTTCTGGCTCAGCAAAAGCCATCCGGAAAGAGTATGAGCGAACACAGAGTCTCTATGGTATTCCGCACTCCTCGGGATGGTCTATCCCAATGCCTGCCGTATATTCTGGCATGACAAGGCACAATGTCCACGCAGTCTTCTACACGTGCGGAGACTCGGAATTCCTGAACGATCAGGAAGCTACTACACCAGACGTCGAATTCCAGGGTGACGATGGATACACCGATTCATATTTCCCAACGCAGAGCAGGGCGGAAACAATCCGAAGTCTTGAGGCCGCGGATACCAATGTCAGCGACCTGGTCAACACTCTCGACAGTCTCGATGACTTCTTCGACGATGTCGAGGGCGACGATGTTCTAACCCCGATAGGATCCAGCCAACTGATGGGCTCCGCTATCACAATTCCCACCCTGACCGAGCAAAGCACGGATCTGTACGACGAGCAAACGGCTCCAATTCTTCGACAGAGCCTTTCCCGGACTACGCCATCGACAAACGTGCAGGATGGTTTCACCGAGGCCGGTCCGCTTCCTGGCATCAGCCACCGAACTCAGCCTAGTCTCTCGTCTCAAGGTTACAGCACATCTGCCCAGACCTCTTTCTCTTCAATTGACGAGCTAGGAGGACCAGGACCATCGATGCCGAATTCGACGAAGAAGCCTGCTCTCCAAACCTCTCTCAGCCCAATCAGCTATCAACGGCCGGGACTCCACGCCAGGTCTATTACGTCTCCCGCAAACCAATTTCCTGTGTCTCAGCCAACAGCGAGCGGGCTTGCTACTATGTCGGAGAACTTGTCCTTCCGATCCCATGATGAATTTGCAGACCAATATGACGATGCCATGCTATCGGATGGAGAGAATAGTCCTTTCCCCTTGCTGAGCATGACTATGTCCAATCAGAGCAAATCGCTGTCGGGCCCAGGCTCTTCAGAATACCAGACCACGCCCACATCCGCCACTGAGACGGGTGGTGCGTTCAGCCTCCAAGGGATGCGAAGAGGTATGCGGCGGCTGACAGGCGGAAAGAGTGAGAGCCAGAAGGAGAAGGAGAAGATCAAGGACTTTGCACGTCTACGTGGACAATCAGGAGGCCCAAGCCTGGTGCCGGCAGCGATGCAGAGCCCCAGAGTTCCGAGAGTGCCTTCCGAATACCTTACTGGCGGTGCCAGTAACATCGGTGGCGTCAGCCCGACCGCAAGCCCCGGGCTTTGAGAGCTTGAGGCTGCGCAGTGCTTTCGTCCCCTTCGATTTTACCAACACAAACGATACCCCCCGATAGAGCGTGATGTGGCATGATATCAAACATCATCGGCGTTTCTTGCAATTCCAGTAATTGCTACGACATGTGTACCATATGCAAGGGCTCTTCTGCATTGACCACACCGAAGAGCTGGGTTTTGTATACTATAACCTCCGGTTCAAGCGCCGCGAGCAATGTACCACAATGACTGAAGCCTGATTTCAACACACGCAACCGATTTTATCTTCCAGCTTCATACTTGCGCCTTCTCGCTTGTCATTTGAACTCATGTCCAGAGGGCGGGCGAGACATCATTTGCGCACTGACGTTCCCTTGCATTCCTAGGTATGCATTCCAAGCAATCTGCCTCGATCGCCCTAGCTCCGCGATGTGCGCTTTAGACTTTTGCTTCCACGCTACACAGGTGAGTCAGTACTTTGAAGAGGGGACGTGACAAGATGTTATTCGCGACACGCTTGAGGTTAGGGCAAACTCTGCTGGTCCTGCACAGCCTGGCTGGACTCACCGCCGCGCAAGCACGTAAGAGACATGATCTTCATGGGGAGGCACTTTGCTGACGACAGGCAGTCTCGATAGACTCCAACGGCTGCTACTGGACGTCGACGGTGGTCTACGGCATTATCACCAGCGAACCGATCGTCCCCACAACAAGCGGGCCGCCAGTCATCACGGCTACATCGAGTCTGACGCCTAGCGAGCCAGTGTCTTCTCCCTCCACGAGCACCCCACCCAGCCTGACTATTACGACTCCCGCAACCACGTCTACGACACCTCCAGCTCCTGTGTCGACGCCCTTCCGCATCACTGTCAGCGGCTTCAACTCCAGGCTCCGAGCTCGTGCACTCAGGTACATCTCTTTCAATGGAGAGAACGCCTATCTCATTGAGGACGAAGGCCTGTCTGCGGTCTTCGTACTCACCTCTGATGGCCAGCTTCAGACCGGCGGTGCAACCGTCGGCACAAATGGCAGAACGGGATCATTACCTCTGATGCAATTTGCCGGGTTTACTCAGCCCAGTGGTTATATCTGGTACTTCAATGACACAAGGCTGGTGTTTGGCGACGACCTCACCTTCTCGGCACTGCCCGACGGGCAGATGTTTGTGACGTTTGCTGGCAGTCAGCCGCCTGTGGGAGCTGTTCAGCTTGGTCTGGAACCGGAATTCTTAGAGACCGCGGAGGGTTCGACCCTTTCACCGACTTCGAGCATCGCTGGCATGACCCCAGGTCCTAGCACGGAGGTTGCGACAACTGCCACTTATGCGGAGACGAGCATGTCAAGTCCGGTCACCGATGGTCCCATGTCTACTCCCTCGAGCATTCAGTCAAGCCCAGAAACCAGCCCGACGATAATGCACACCACTACTATTCTACCGCTTCAGACGGCTTCGATTGCGGCTAGCGTCGTTCCGTCTTCAGATTCGCTGTCGCCCAGCCTATCTCCTTCCGGCAACACGCTTGTCGCAAGTTCACGGGGCAGCAGTACAACAACAACAACATTACCCGTTGGCGTATCCAGCCCATTGTCAGCCGCGCCGAGCACCACCGTCCTGGTCAATCCGATCACTCCGGTATCCTCCACGACGACGAGTGTGGTATCTTCACGGGCTATGTCACTATCCGGCTCGCCATCCTCGTCTTCGCCTGCTGCGTTGTCATCTACACTGACTCGTTTGGCAACCACGACAATCTCTAACAGCCCATCCACGGCCGCGTCCACAAGTGCAGCGTCAAGTTCCTCGGCGGGTTCCAGCACAAGCAGAGTCACAACCACGGTCGCGTCAACCCAACCTCAGCCGTACTCGACCACTTCATCTCGAAGCACCAACGCCCTGTCGTCCTCGAGCGTCGCAAATCCAAGTTCAACCAGTATCACGACCACGACAAGCCGAAGCAGCACGTCTTCATCATCCACATCCTCGTCCTCATCCCAGTCGTACCCTGCCAAACGCGGCCTCGCCTACCGCAACGTCACGACCCTACAGTACTACCCGCCTCCGTCGCCCTACATCTCCTGGTCCTACAACTACTACTCCCTGCCCAACGCCTCGGACGACGTCGGGCCCTACCCCTACCCGTCGTCGCCTTACCGCTTCATCCCACTCCTCTACAACGACGCCCCGTCCCTGACCTCGATCTGGGCGCCCAACGTCAACTTCAGCATCGCGCACTACGGCACGGACGCCATCTTCGGCTTCAACGAGCCCGACGCCAACTTCAACGGCCAAAGCGCCAACATGCCCGTCGCGCAGTCCATCGCCGGGTACGCGGCCTTCATGGAGCCGTTCGCCGGGCGCGTCAAGATCGGCGCCCCCGCCGTCACCAACACGGGCGGCGGCATCGCGTACTTGCAGCAATTCCTGGGCAACGCAACCCAGCACGGCCTGACTCTCGACTTTATCAACGTGCACTGGTACGCCAGCCCGTACAACATCGACTACTTCCGCGACTTCGTCCGGCAGGCGTATGATTTGAGCGTAGCGTATTCGTCCAACATCACATCCCGGTTCGTGGACACGCGGGCGGGCGGTGTGCTGCCCGTGTGGATCACCGAGTTCGGGATGGACCAGAACAATTACGACCTGGCCACGACGGTACAATTTATGAAGAATGCCACCCTGTGGATGGACCAGCAGCCCTGGGTCGAACGGTATGCTTGGTTCGGCAATTTCCCCGGCGGGGTCACCAGTTACGGCGCGCCCACCACGGGCATGCTGTTGAATACGGATGGGAGCGGGCGCAGTGCCTTGGGCGATGTTTGGTATCGGTATAATGGGACGAATTAGCCATGAGGTCCTTTGGGTCGAGTAGCTTAGGGTGGAGCCGGGCGGCGCGGACAAGTGGGATTTGACAAGGAACATGGCCATGGTTCGGGCGGCACGTGGAAGTCATTATCCTTCATCTGGGATTTGAGCGACGAGCACAGGGCGTCAAGTTTCTGTTCGACATTGCATCTGGCGTATTCTTCTTGGTCCCGGAGGATGTGGAATTTCGATCAGGACCCTATTTATATGATACTCGTTTTGATATCTCTCTCTCTTGTTCTTATGCGGTCTCTGGCAATGGATATTTCTCTTATTATTTTACGATCTCGGGCTATGGACTGGCCTTGAGCAGACTACACACTCCTCTCCTCAACACATAATGATGCCGGGCCTCGAAATGCTTCAGCAGCGCTCAAATACCCGGTACAGCCCCTTCAGATTCGCAACTTCGACAACGCCATTCAACATGTCCTGCGTGGCAACTATTCTCGACCGGAATGCCGGGAAGAGAACGTGCTCCAACGCGTGTTCGATCTCTTTTCTTCGTCTCTCGGTCTCCTCGTTGTCCGGACCAGCCTCGCTGTTCTCGGCATCATCCTGGGCATCCTGACTCTGGGTCTGGGTTTCGAGCTCCGGCTCCATCATCTCTTCGTCTCCAGCTTTGCCTTTACCCTTGTCGAGTTTCGGTTGGGGAGGGGGCAGCATCTCTGGGACATAAAAACTGGCCAACTCTCGCAGGAACGTCCGGAAGCAAGTTTCTTCGTCAGTCCAATCCACGAACGGCCCCAGCCTTAATAGAAACGTCGGTAGTTTTGCCATGCATGGCATGTAGCCCTTTATCAGCAGCGGTATTGTTTCCAGCTGGCCGTCGTCCGAAATGTTCAGAAAGAAATACTCGGCAAGCATTGCCTTACTCTTCATCAATTGGTTGAACACTTTGTCCACGATTTGGTCTTTGTCGAGGCCCGTACAAGAAGGGTCCGTTTCGAGTTGATATTCCGCCGCGATATCCAACAACTCCCTCAGATCTGGAGCAGGTTGCAGTTGAACAAGCCCGAAATTGCCAAAATCGGTCAAGCCGACCTGATAGAAGAACTCGTTACAAGTCATGCCATAATCGACAAGGTAGAGTTTGACGCCGGATTGAATGGCTGCCAGACGTCTGGTACTATCGATTACGCCGACGTACGTCAGAGATGCAAAGACCTCGGTGAGGCCGCTGTGCATTGACTCGCGGACTTGGGCGCGGAGATTCTTGACCGAAGTGAGACGGACTTGGATCTGTTCGCGATCTGTGGTTGTATACTGGATTCCATTTGTGGCGGGGGTGTCGTCTTGAGAAGTCGAAGTCGTCAAGGCCGGTGGAAGCATCGAGGTGATCTTCCTCATCTTCGAATCGGTTCGGATGAGGTTGTTTTCGTAAGGCTTTTTAGTCGTCGAAGGCCTTCGAGGAGCACTGTCGTCCGTTGGAGGAGTCGCATCCCCTGGTGCAACTCGCTGATTCATGGGTGTCATAGGAAGAACGCCAGGCAGGAGTGTTTGTGCCTTGAAGCTCCTGCTCGTATCGACCTTGGCCAGGCTTTCTCGGATATTTGCGCAAACCAGCTCGATGATCTCGTCTTCATTCAAGAAATGGACTTCGCGTTTGGTCGGATGCACGTTCACATCGACTCTGTTCGGCGCGATCTCGAGGCTGAGGTAAACGAAGGGATGGCCGCCTTTGGGCAAAAAAAGTTGGTAGGTCTGCTCAATGGCCTTCTTGACCGCAGATGACTCGACGGATCGGTTGTTGATGAACAGCAGTAGCATCGTTCTTTTGGCGCTATAGTTGGCGTTGGTGGCATAGCCGGACGCCTCGAAACCCCAGCGAGGATCTGCCGTGCTGAAACTCATGAGTTCTTTTGCAACACTTCCGCCATATGCTTGCTTGATCCTATCGACCTTGGTGGTAGCAGCGGCCACGGAGAAGCCAGCGCCAGTTTCACCGTGCTTCTTGATCGAGAAGGCGACCCCTTCGCGGTGAACAGCATAGCGGGTGATGACGTCGAGGACTTTCGCATATTCTTCCGAAGGTGATCGAAATGCTCGTCGGCGGTTTGGGATGTTGTAGAACAGGTCCTCAACTGTAATCTGCGTTCCGGGACGACCAGCGGCGGCTTTGGGTTCGGCCGTTTGGCCTGGCTTCGCGGGTATGAGCTTCCCATCCTGGTAGTGGGCTTGCCATGCACAGCTTGAATTGGCCGTCCTGGTGGTGACCCGGAGATGGGCAATATGACTGATGCTGGCAAGAGCCTCTCCTCGAAAGCCATAGGTGCCTATCGACATAAGGTCTTCGAAGTTCTTGAGCTTGGAAGTGGTGAACCTCTCGCATAGGATTGGCAGGTCGTCTCTCTGGATGGCCGTCAGACGCAGCATGACATTGGAAAGGCCGAGTACGAACCTCAATCCCATGGCCGTTGTCCGTGATCTGCAACAACTTCAGGCCGCCATCCTTGACCAGGATCTCAATGGAGGTTGATCCAGCGTCAATGGAATTTTCGAGCAGTTCCTTGAGGGCATGCATGGGAGCGACAATAATTTCACCGGCTGCAATCTTGTTGACGACATCCTGATCAAGAGCCTTGACAACGGATTAGCCATGTTCTCTGCCTTACCGTGAGGAAGCATCAACATGCCTTGATGCGGCGTGGAGCTTCCGGTGGCAAGCCTGCTTCTTCAGCAGTGCGCTTCACGCCTCGAGGGGCCTCAGGGTCTACATCCATCGTATCGTCCATGTTGACGCCAGCCAGAAATGGATCTCTCGTGAGTTGAAGAGAAGTAGAAATGAAGGAGGCGGTGATTGGCCCTACTCGCGTAAAGTGGCCTCACGTGCTCCAGCAGGGTGGGGGTGTCACTGGGAAGGTTACCCGAGGGACTAAAAGCGGCGTCATGGTATTATTACCATCGGCCTTCGTAACTACTCTGTATCATCTAAATCTATCATGTCCTAATTACAGGTCAGCTTTGGATGAATAGAACCGCGACAAGGAGAGCGCGTCGTTAACCTTCTGCGTCCTTGGTGCATACAATCTGTCACCGGGCGACCACTCTATCTAGGACGTGTTTCTGGTTTGCCCCTCGTCGACTCGAGTATGTCGCCGCCGTCACACCCTCCACTTGCTCGAACCTCTAAAGGTAGCAGAGAAGGGCAACGGGCGAAATGAAGGGAGAAAGCAACCCGTCGTTCACGTCTCCTCAGTATGCGAGCCTTACAAGAGGACGGAGAAAAAACGTACAGAGTAGCCGCTACCGTGCCAGATGTGCAGGATGCTTGGGACTGAATGTGTCGTCGGCCTTACACTCGGCAGGCGTCAAGCAGCCGTGTACCAGTGCCACAGTCGATGAAGCTAGGTTTTGGCAGCACCTATTGAATGCTCTAATGGACCGCATCTGTGATGGGCCTCGGTCTTGCGTGGAGACATTACCCGAGTACTTCCGCATCGGCGCATCTAACCCAGGACATTACCTCCGCCGTCCTCCCCCGGATTGGAAATAACGTCGGTGAGGATACAGACGAGAAGATGAAGGGTTTTCCTGGAGACCAACTGCCCAAAGAAAGCAGATCGACCTGCCGGCCCAATGGGAGATCTCTTACCCTGGAGGATCTCGACAGGAATCAACTTGATCTTCCCAGCATCTCGGGACTCGCAGCGGCGGATTCGGTCAAGACTCGTGGGGGGGAAGGCGAACTTGGCAATCCCAGCCTCGCGCTTCATACTTAAGAATACCTCGACTGCCTAGAGCGACGGTAAACTCGGTTGCTACGTCTCCTCGCGGTCCAAGGGCAACTCGTTTTCATGTCTTGGTCTCATAATCCCTCATTGCTGCGCGAAGTTCCGTGTCACGATGTTTGGCAGCCCATCGTGGCCGACAGATCCAGCCGGCATCCGGCATTCTGCCTCCAACAGCAGTCGAGGTGGACTGAAGTTCAACCGTGGAAGGTGGGTCAACAGTCTCGATACGCCCTTTTCGTCTGAAGACGAGTTGACAACGGCTACAGCTCTTTGCCGAAGTGTGACGCCAGTGACTTGTCCATAGTAGACTTTCCGAATCTTAGATATCATTCTCTCGCTGTTGAAACGGGATTAATATCACTACAGGTTCTGACTCTTCCACCACGACGGCTCTCAGATCTTCTCGCTGAAGATGCTACCGGTTGCGTCGCCGAGCCCGGGCGATGGTTCCGGCTCATTCACGCACCGCCTGACTGACACTATGAACGTTCTACAACAGCGCCCTCGGTGGTAATCGCAGATTTTCTGTTACGCGACCCGCCCCCACTGCCTTGCTCACGTTCTTCATGAAGGTCTGTGTACGATGTTGTTGGCCGTAGAATAGCGATTTGACCGATGAATGCCAGAGTAGATGTCGGTGCCCACCTCCCGAAACTACAACATGGTGCCTGAAATCATTCGACCAACGCCATACCAGTGTATGGTTGCGCACATCGCTGCAATGGGGACAATACCCACGGACCGATCCAGCACTACAGTATTGCGGTGAGTAGGTTAGATCACAGCAGACCCGACAGAGGCGGGTTTCTGTCAAGAAGCGTCAACAGAGGACTCCTCTCTCCTTTGTCTTCTCCCCTGAGTCAACCGTTTGCCCGACCTCGGATATTGCCCGTGACACACCTAATTAGTGGTATGGGTGATCGCGGTTCGGGGTGGAAATCAGAAAGTTAGTGATTCACATTTGTGTGACACAGCGACAGCGCGGAGGGACCCACAGACCAACTACCCCGGCCTTGGACTGTGGAGCGCGGGGTGTCGGTCTAGTGACATATACAATTGGGACTGGGGATTCATCAAGAACTTGAGATATTCAACGACTAATAAGGGAAGCACGCCCTCCTCCCCAGAGTGCCTGGTTGAGCACGCTCTTCCATTCACAATTGTTCTTCCACTGGGGTGAGCAGGCATCCTGGTCTCACCATGCCGCACACCATGCCCAACAACAGCGGCGATGATCCCCGGATGGATACCGCCGCAACGCCCTCAGTCTCAGAAAAAGACCAACCGGCCGTCGAACATACCGAGCATCCAAACTCGTCAGCGTCTGAGGTGCCTGTGGTCATGTTTGGCGCCGACTCGGCCACTTTGCCCCGCGGATACTTCTCCAGCCCGTACTTTCTGGGTTCGATGGCGGCCTGTGGGATGAGTCTCCTGGGCAGCGTCGGTGGATATGCTTTGGCCGCCCCAATCCTGGGCATCATCAACGCAGACATCGGTCCGAACAAGAACATTGCCTGGGTCCCGCTGATGTTTCCCGTCGGGCTGGCCGTGGGCCAGACGCTGTTGGGGCGGGTGTCGGACATTTTTGGTCGTCGCTGGTTCTTTGCCGGGGGTCAAGGGTTTGGCCTCGTGGGCGCCATCATCTGCGCCACGGCCAAGGATGTGCCCACCCTGATCGGGGGATCCGTCATTGTTGGTCTCGCCGGCGCAACTGCGCTGTCGTACCCGTTCCTCATCGGCGAACTGGTGCCGATGAAGTACCGATTCTTTGGGACCGCATATGCCTGCTTCTGCTGCATTCCTTTCTCGGGTCTGGCGCCCGCCATTGCGAACTCGTTGGCAACCACGGCTAGTTGGAGATGGTGTTATTATATCATGATCATCTTCAACGGCCTGTCCATGACTTTTTACATTCTCTTCTACCACCCTCCGACCTTTGGGATGAAACACAGCCGAAAGGAAAAACTCCGTATGATCCGCAGCTTTGACTATGTCGGCATCGGTCTTTTTACCAGTGGCATGGTTTGTGAGTGTGAATCCCATCCCCCTTTGTCTGTTTTTCATGGTCAATTCACCGTCTCTGTGGCAATCCGATAAGGTAGCTAACTCGTGAGTCTGGTAGTGTTTCTGTTGGGGATCTCTTGGGGCGGCAATGTCTATCCTTGGAAGTCGGCGTCGGTGATCTGCACCCTCGTGATCGGGGCGCTGGTCCTCGCGGCCTTCTTCCTCTGGGAGATCTACCACCCCATGGACGAGCCTCTTATCCCGATGCACCTGTTCCGGAATCGGGGATGGTTCATATCCTCGCTGCTGGTTTCCATCGGCGCCAGCATCTATTATGCCTTTGGGATTGTCTGGCCCTCCATGGTCAATGTGCTGTATGCCAACGGCGACCAGATCTATGCGGGTTGGCTACAGTGCTGTGTCGGGGGTGCCTTCACCCTCGGCCAAGTCACGGGCAGTTTTCTCTACAAGTTCATCGGCTCGGTCCGGGTTCAGCTGACGGTCACGACGTTGGTGGGCGGCGCATTACTGGCCGGTGAGTAGACATCCTCGTGGCCTTCACTTCGCCCCGGCGCTGGCGGCGGCGACAGGGTGGGGCGAAGAACGAAGTTGGGAACATTGTATGCTAACAAGTTTGTTCAACAGGTGTGGCCGGCGCGAGTCCCGCCGACGTCAATCTGCCCATCGGACTGCTTATCCCCGGCAACTTCTTCATCGGATGGATGGAAGCCCTCACCCTCACCCTCCCGGGCATGTACATTCGGGACCAGAACGAGATTGGCGTTGCCGTCGGCGTGGCTGGCTCAGTGCGCTCCGCATTGTCGACCCTCGCCTCGACCATCTACGTGGCCATTCTGAACAATCGCCTCGCCGAAACGGTTCCGGCCGCTGTCACCCCAGCGGTCACAGAGGCCGGGCTCCCAGCGAGCTCTGTCCCGGCTCTGCTGGCTGCTCTGAGCCTGGGTACCCCCGACGCGTTTTCGGCTGTGCAGGGGCTCACATCCCGGATCCGAGACGTGGGGCTCGCCGCGTTCAAGGAGGGCAACACGGCGGCTTATCGCACCGTCTTCTTTGCCTCGCTGGCCTTCACAGGCACCGGCATCATCCTTAGTCTGTTCGCGCCGAGCGTCGATGCTAAAATGACCGACAGCGTGGCCGTGACACTGCACAGGAAGAAGGAAGAGAAGGATCTGGAGAATGCTGTCCAAAAGCAGCTCGAGGCCGAGCCGACCACCTACTAGATTGAATCAGGGACCTGTCTTCTTTCAGGGTTGGAGGATGGTGTCGATATGTCCATTTCGGACCTTGACAACCGGTGCAACCAGAGAAGGACAGGGAGATCGGCCGCGTGGTCTATCTAGCCTGATGTGCAAGCGGCGAGCGTCCATATCTTCTCTACCCAGAATACGAATGATGCGTCGGGGTTACATGCCTTTGGACATCAACATCAGTAAATGCCAACGATCCACGTGTTCGGTCACAAACCAATAAGTATCCCCGACAACGGGTCGTCTCTCCGGGGTGAGTCCTCGGGCCCGGGTTCGAGTCCTAAGCGGCCTCGGCAAAGGGCACGTGGTGCAGCGTGCACAGTAGACGATCTTGCAGACCGGAGTACCGAGTAGTTGGTGAGGAGCTAGCTCCAACCTAGTTAAATACGACACATGGCCGTGCCCCGCTGATCCCTCGAGTACGCTGTTCGTGATTCCGGAGCTCTGCAGCCCCGCGCGGGGGTCCCGTGCCCCAATTTCCTGGCCGTTAACGACCTAGTACCGTACCTCGGGGCCTGTCCCCGGTCCACCTCCTTCAGGTGAATGGGTGGATGCTTGAGGTGTCAGGATCGAGGCTCGTTCGATCCCGAGTCAGTCATGAGTGACTCGGATCATTTGAAGGTTCTTGAAGGCTCTGACCAAATCGGGAACATTGAGTTCGATCCCAAGACGTTGTCACATTTCTACTAGGTAGTCATCGACGTGTACGGTACAGAGTACAGAAGACGGAGTACAGAGATGCTTCTGTGGACTGAAAATTGACTTCTCCATGGGCACGACAGCAGACGGTCGCTCGCCTCCCTCGGCGAAGCGAGGTCACAACCCGCAAGACCTCAAAGAAGAACAGAAGTATGTAACCGTTCATCCGGTCCTGCCCAGCCCCCAAGCACCCATCGTCCCAGGAACCTTGTCCCCGCTTGCTCCTTTCATTGAGTGACCGCTTGCCAGACGCATGAGAAATCGGTTGTCTCAAAAGGTGATCCGGGAGCGACGGTCGGCCTACATCGAACAACTCGAGGCCAAGGTCGCCTTTCTCTCACAACCGGGATCCCACGATCCGGCATCTGAGCTGTGGCAACGGAACGCCGCTCTCCAGGACTCCCTGCACACGTTGCGGAAGAAATTGCTCAGCCTGTCGACCACCATTGTCGGGTTGGCTGATAATGTCTTGCCGATCCTGAATACCTCGAGTGAGTGACCTTCCCGGCCAAAAGGCCTCGGATACATCAACAAGGACTGATCTGTATCAATCAATTCTGGTGCCTTGCAGAAGCCGAAGATCACAACTCCATGTCACCCCCCGATTCACGGCCTGGGGGCCAGGACCAGCGGCAAGGGCATAGCAGTGACGACGGAAATTCGATGAGCATGAACCACAGCCAAGATGGGTGCCGGTCGACCAGCCCGGTCAACCTCGACTTCCTGATCATGCCGGCAGATGCTTCCTCCTGCCCTGATTCTGACGACATGACCAAATTGGCCTTGGACGCGTGGACGACGACAACGTCTTGCTCCTCGGCCAAACCGGGTCCTACGCACATGGCCCTTCAAGACGTCGCAGACTGCCCCTGGAGCGATACCTCCTTTCACGTCCTGGGGCAAGGACCGTCGCCGTCGAACAATCCTGCGTCGCTGCCGCCAGATGTAGACAAAGAGCTGGACCTAGTCGAGGCCGCCGCCGCCGCTGCGAATGCCGATCTGGATGGCGTCTTACCACTCATCTCCCTCTCCGGCCCGACCATGGCGCAGAAGACGTCCAACTTCTCCGACCATCTTCAGTATATCTGTGACCTGATCCAGCTGAGCTCGCTCCCCCGTCGATTTTCCAGGTTTGTGGGCCCAGAACACCCTTTCCACTCAATCTCTCTGCTTCGCCCCGATAAAATAAAAACACCGCAAGCTTACCGCTAGACCAGTGCTCCCTACCTCATCAACGACCTGCTCCATGCGCTCTTCCACCTCGCATGGCCTTTCATGGACTACTGGGTCACCTGGACCAATTCGTGCGGCCTCATCACCCCCATCGTGTGGTGGCAAGCGACCCGGACCGAGGCGGCGCGGATGGCCATCGCCCCGATCTACCAACCGACTCTGCTGCAGATGATGACCCCGTCCTACCCCAAGGTCATCGACTGGGTCCCGCACGCCGCACTGCGGGATCGCTTGATCGGGTCATACCTGGCGTACGATTTGGACACCATGATCTGTCACCTCACGGAGGCGTACGTCAGGGAACCAGGCGTCGGCGAGTCGTCGGCCAATTCCTTCAATGTCATGGACTTTGTGTTGAACTCGCTGGATTCCACAGCGGCCCACGGCGGCATTCTTTACGCCTATCCCTCCACGGCGTCGACGACGTGCAGCCACTCCACACCGCCGAACGATAGCCAGATGCATCGGTTCAAAATCGATCCCTCCTTTGTCGTAAGATACCCCCGTCTGTACCACCCCTCGGCGGTGGCGAAGCAGCCCGTCGCTCGGCCGGTGGGAGTTCCGAAACTGGCTCCCCCGTCTCCTCTGACGCCGGCGACCATGCAGGTCTATCTGAATCTGCTTCTCCAAAATAAGTCGTGATGCCATCGATCATGAAACTCCCCCCTTTTATCCCGTCGACCAATTGCGGCGCCGTATACATTCGTATGTCGACAGCAGTGTATAGAGAGATGCCCGAACCAGCACGGGCGGGGAATGGTCCATCAGAAAGTCCACGCCTTGAGATCTCAACGATGAGTGGAGGAAAATGCCTTCCAACTGGTGAGTTAGTTGACCTTGACATTTCCCAAAACCCCAATTCTGACTTGTATGCACGGAGAGGCAAAAGGGCGCTCAGCCCCAAAATTCCCCCGAGGCAGTATTAGTATCTGGACCTGCCGCTGTTAATACATGTTCGACAGACGTAATGGCCGTGGAGAAATGCGACGGATCTAGGTATCAATTGATTCGTTACCTTGATCTCCGGACAAGGCAGAGTTCATTCGCGTCTGTTCACGGAACTCAGTATATCTATTCTCACCTCTGTAGTCCGTTGCCCTTCTGCCGATCTAACTCTAACTTGCCCTAAAGCCTCACTCTTCTCTGAAAAGTTGAACGAGAGAGGCGTCTAAGCAGAGAGACATTCTTTCTTGGGAGTCACCATGATTTTGACGTGATCGTCTTTGTTGGTCACCAGCGCTTCGAAGCCCTTGGAGACCACATCGTCCAGGGCGATGCGACTGGTGATCATCTTTTCCACTCCTTGAAACTTGCCTGCCGGGACCTTAGCTTGAGCGGCTTCTTTGCATATGTAGGAGGAGCATTTGTAGCAGAAGCAAATGTAGGAGAAGCACTCACCATTGACGTAGTCGTCGACCACCTCGCGGAAATCGGCATCCGTATATGACATGGCCGTTTTCAGGACCAGCTCTTTCGGCATAAAGTGCTCCATGGGGACCACAAACTGGAAGGGAAAAATGATCAGAGGCTGCGAGCACCCCTCCCCGGGCGACACTTACAGGAGTCTCCCACCCCGCCACGTTCACATATGTGCCGCCGCTCCTCAACGCGTCCATGCCATCCTTCAACCCGGGGCCGATGCCCGCGCAGTCGAAGACCAGGTCGACTCCCTTGCCGTTCGTCCATTGGCGGCACTTGTCCCCGACGGCATCCTGCAGAGGATTCCAGACCTCGTCCGCAAACTCGGCCGTCTGCTTCTGCCGCTTCAGCGTCGGCTCGGACACGTAGATCCTCCGAGCGCCTTGTGCGCGGAGATTCAAGATGACGGCCAGCCCGACGGGCCCGCCGCCTATGACCAGCACGCTCAGGTCGTCGAAGCGAGTCACCCCGCTGGATTTGAGCGCGTGCCTTCCGACGACCAGGGGTTCGATAAGCGCGGCGTCCGCCAACGGCAGCGCCTCCGGGAGGGCGTGGCACTTGTCCTCGTCGACGGCCACGGCTTCCGAGAACCCGCCGCCGTGGCCGTGCAGGCCCTTGAACCCCCACTGCCGGCACATGTTGGTCTGGGCCTCGCCGCACCGGTCGCACGCCTTGCAGTACATGCGCGGGTCGACCATGACGGCCTGCCCGGGCTGCAGGGTGCATCCGGCACTGGTTTCGCGGACCCGTCCGCAGAATTCATGGCCCATCGTGACGGGCAGAGCCTCTCCCGTAAGAGGGTGAGGTTTCTCCGGCGTCGGGATCACTCGTGGCCCTACTCTCGCTTGTTAGCCTTGCGTGTGTTCTGACCCTTCATCACCCCCGGAGAGATGGGAGGAGACGGCTGCCACATGCCGACCAGGTATTCGTGAAGGTCTGATCCGCAGATCCCGCACCATTCGATCTCGACCAGCACCTGGCCCGGCGAGATTTTGGGGACAGGAATGTCATCGACGACCCGAATGTCCCGCGCGCCGTAGAACTGTGCGGCTTTCATCTCGGTTCAACGACAGCCTCGTGCTTGGGTAATTAGCTGGTACTTTCCCGTCCTCAGCTGTCAATGGTTCTAACGAATTTCGACACTCTCGAGCGACCAATGCGTAGAATGAGTTCAAGGTCCCCAGTGAATGAAGTCAGGTCAAAAAATCTAATAAGGAAAGGCAAACAAGCCAGGCCCAGAACGACTCCAAACGGGACCGAGAAATCTTCCCCCGAGAGCGGCGCTGATGTGTCACTGGAATCTGACTCAATCTCTACGCAGCCAAGTGGAGTAGGATTTCCATTTACTTTTGTCACGCCGCTACAAAAAGCTTCCGGAGGAAATGACCTTAGGACGACTCGGCGTGGATTGCCGTTGGACTCTGCCTCCTTTAGGGCGATCAGATCTTTGTCTTCTACGGCCAAAGGTCTCACCAGTTCTCTGGTTCCCTAGATAGAACCCCCCCCCCCCGAACGGGGTTCCAACAGCTTGATCTAGTCAAGCCGCCAGTACGTTGTCAACTTGTACGTAGGGTCATTGACGGGTCGTCATCGTCCTATATTATCTTATTCCCGCACGGATTCCTTCGTGTTGGCGTTTTCAGTCAACACGACATCCACCCCTTTCAATTCTTCATCTCCAGGCTTCACCATGACCTCGGGCATCTCGGCCACGTGGTCGCCAAACAAGGCTTCGATTTCTTCCAGCGTCTTCATCCTCGTCTCGGGACAGTATATGGAGAACGCCACGACGAAGATCGCGTCCATGACGACGAAAATGATGAAATATCTCCAGGAGATGGCCTCCAGAGCCAGAGGCGTACACTGGACCAGGAGGATGACGATCCCGTTGAACGTCAGATAACTGTTGGCGACGCCGAAGGAGCGGATCGACGTAGGCAGGATCTCAGCCGAATACTGCGTGAACACATCCCCGTCAGTCATTGGCCTCAAAAGAAGGAAAACTGGGTCCCCCGGTCTGGGACCGCTTCCCGGGGGGGAAGAAACATACCGTCGACCAAAAGGTGTTCATGGGGCCCGAGTAGCCGCACGAGAAGAGGTAGATGGCGAAGACGACGCCGATTCCGAGACCACGGTTGGAGTTGCCGGACGCCTCGAATCGGGCCCACAGGATCACCAGCACCAGAGAGGCCGGGATCATAAAGGAGTACGCGACAAACTGTGTACGAAGCGTCCAAGTCAGCGAGAAAAGCGAAAGAGACCAGGTCCTAGCCTGGCTTCAGGGCATTACGTACCACCAGCTTGCGACGCCCGATCCGGTCGCACAGCAACATGGCCAATACGGCCGACGCGGTAGCGACCGTGCCATAGATGCCCGTCAACACCAACGAGAGAGTACTGGAGAATCCCAGGCTCTGGTACACCGTCACCTGGTAATTCTGGATGGGGATCACGCCTGTCAACCTGTACGTTGTCACGGTCAGTCAGCCTTCATGTCGTCAAGTGGGGTTTCTTCTGTGTCTTTTTTTCCCCTTTGGGATGAAAGGCGCCATCTGAAGACATGGAGTGTGGAATCGCGGAACTCGAGCGCGGGCTTGCAAGACATGCTTACTGTTGGAAGAGGGCCGTTCCGACCACGATGATCAGACGTTTGCGATACGATTTCTTGGACAGGATGGAGCTGATGCCGAGGTGCTCGCGGCGGTCCAACTCGATCTGGGCTCGGATCTGATGGTATTCCCGGACCGGGAAATCTTCGTGTCCCGGCTCGCCGTGCATCTTCTTCAGAACGGCCAGGGCCTCTTCGTTGCGGTCCTTGAGAATGAGCCAGCGCGGCGAAAACGGCATCCAGAACGACCCGACCAGCATGGCCACCGCGGGCACCAGCTGGAGGCCGAGAAGGAGTCTCCACGAGGTGTCCGAGTGGATGAAATAGAGACCCAGCCCACTGGAGCAAGCGAATTAGTAAAAGAACTCCATGCCGTGGGCAATATGCCCCTAGAGTGTGGAATGGTGCTCGAACTTACATCCATTCGGTGAACATGTAAGCAAAATTGATGTTCACACTGCGGCAAGTCATACAGTCAGTAAGCCATTTCCCCGTGACGAATGACACCATTCTTATGTTATGGAGAATTAACTTACGCGTATACGCCCCCAATGAAGCCTCGGATCGCCGGAGGGCTGATCTCACTGGCATACGTGGGACAGACACTGAAGACCAGACCGCAAGCGATACCGCCGATGACACGACCGGCGCAAAAGACTCCAAAGGTCTTCGCTCCGGTCTGCATCGGGATGCCCACGAGAGCGAGCACACAGGACAGCTGGATCGTTCGCAGGCGCCCGATCTTGTTGGGCAGATACCAGTTCAGCATGCACCCGATGAAGGATCCGCCATAGTACGCCGAGTTGAAGGCCCCGATCTTGGTCGCGTCGAGGTTGAAATAGACCAAGAACCGCTCATACGCGAGGATCGACGTCGTTATCCCTGGAGGGGAGGGAAATGTTCAGCGCCCGATCACAAAACAACCGGTCGGCGAGTGGTGGCTAGACATACCTGAATCATAGCCGTAGAAGATGGACCCAAACGTGACATACGCCAGACAGAGGAACTGATACTTGTTCATGGTGCTGGGGAAAAAAAAAAGACAGGCCTCTCCTTAAACCGGGGGACTAGGACTAGAACTCCCTGTTGTTAAGAGATGGAAAGCCTCGTACGAGGTGCTCGACACTGAAAAAGAAGCCCGGTTCAGACTCAAACGATCGGCAGTGCCATCTGCCAGATTGGCAGCCATGCAGGCCGTGGCCCGGGGTGTGTTATCATTTATACTGTCCTCGTACAAAGGTCAGGTGTATGCCCGCGGTGTGCACTTTCGTCCCGCGGGCGGGCGCGCAATCACAGCCCGTCTGAGGCCCGCCGCGCTACTTGAGCCCTTCCTCCGGAATTTGGTCCCTGTGGAGACAGAAGCGGGGGGTGAGGCGCGGAGGCGGAGAGGCTGGGACCCACATCGGTGCCAGGCCGCCTGCACACTTTCTCACCAAACCATGTGTCACTGGTCAAACATCCTAGCCGCTGGCTGGAACCCGCGGGTTTTCTGAGTCGTCTCTTTCTGAGTCGGCTCTTTCTGAGTCGGTTGGATTCGAGGAAACAGACCTCGCACCCTTTCCCAAGGCAGAGAGAAGGGATCGGGTATTCCGAGGTCCTCTGTCCCTTTGCTCACTCTAGAGACCAGGGACCTGGCTTCTTCTTAGCTTTGATCTAACACTAGACGCGTGCACCGGGGGGTGGGAGCAACAGATAGTAATTGCCATTTTGGCGGCAAATACCGAGCCGAGTAATATGGCAGGATTGATATGCAGAAGCGACTCCATGCACGTGGACAAGCAAGCACTGCCATTTCTTTCCCCACAAGATATGTAGGTAGTTTCGCGAACCTCGCTTACAGTAGGATTTTCAGGGAAACGGTCACAAGAAAGTCTACTGGTAGGAGGGAGCTGAGAGTGCCACTCAGAACTCTAGGAGCTCGGACCCCTTTTCTTCCTGGCCCGCTCAGGAGTCTCTTGGAGGCGGCAACGGGAATGGCCATCCAGGTAATGTCATTGTCAAAGCGACAGGATCCTTCTCGAGCTCGGTTCTCTTCGCCGCCAACTCGTCCACGTCCCAGTTCGACCAGAGATATCGGCCCGATGGAATGGCAGCGCCGAGCTGGGATCCGAGCCAGACGCAGAACTGGCCGGGGAGGGATGCTAAAAAGGGATTTTGTCCATTCAGCCCAGTCTCATAATATCTGATGGATCGCATGCAAGAGCAGAAGGACCTTCTCTCGCTGCTTGGGGGGAAGGGGGGGGGGAGGCCGAGCTTTCACTTACCCTCGTCCCTGGGGAGGAAGGGATTGTCCTTCTGGGGCGGGGCCATGGCGTCGCTTTTGGCCGCCATCTCGGTCTCGACGACGCCGGGATGGAGCGAGTAGCAGCGCACGCCTGGGTTCTCGGACGCGACGTATTCGTACAGTTTGGCCAGGGCGATCTTACTGCTCGCGTAGCTGGCGGGACATTGTTCCACGATCGACGCCGGGAGGTGGGCGATCAGAGAGTTGATGCCGATCAAGACGGGTCGGCGCTCACTCTTACCCTCACCCTCGCTGCTGTTGCTGCTGTGGAGGCGCGCGTTGCGAAGAAAGTGCTGTGCGATAATGAAACTCCCTTTGACGTTCACCTCGAACGCTCTCCAGAACTCGCCGACCGGTCCGGTCGCGATGGTGCCCTGATCGGACAGATATGCCGCCGCGTGGACGCAGATGTCGACGCCGCCGTATTGCCGGGCGAGAGAAGCAAAGCATTCGGCCACGGCGAGTTCGTCTGTCACATCCAGCGGAAACACGAGGACATCGGCTGATGGGTAGACCGCTTGAATTTGGGATTTGCTCTCCTGTAGTGGCTGAGGCCGCCGCCCGAGCAGCGCGACCGCCCTGGCTCCGGCCGTGACAAATGCCAGAGACGTGGCTGCTCCGATCCCTGTGCCCCCTCCTGCTCGCACGGTTAGTTTGTCGTTTGCAAGTCACCGATGTTCAAGGGGCAACATTCAAGGTCCCTCTGTTGTTGTGGTCATACCGGTCACGACGACGAGCTTGCCTGCAGCCGACAGCTCGGGGCGGGTGGGATCAATACTCGGGTATGGAGCATGATGATATGTGGTGGTAAAGGATGGGAGGACCATGGTGATGTTTCTAGCATTGGGGGGTGGGATCTTTCTACTCGCTCGGATGCCTTATTCATACCCGTCACCTCTTGTAGCATATAAGCCAAGCGACTCTAGGGAAGGGAATTGGAGGGCCGGGGGGCTGTTCGTTTGATCCCACTGGACTGGTTGTCATCGATTGGTGATTCACTCGGCCTTTGTTTGGCATCCTCGGCTTGAGAAGACGGGTTGCAAATGTGTTATGCGGGGGGAAACTCTTACATATCCCGTCACTGGTTGTGGGCACACTTATTCGAAATGGTCTTCTTTCTGTATATTGACATCTAAACTCATGGGCCTATTCGCGCGTTAAATCCCCCTCAATCGATCTCCCAAGGCACATCGGCGTTTCTCATATACGGGGCGAGTTTCTCAAGATCCCTCAATACCTCTGCCTTGACCCGCCCGTTGCCAAGGTACGACCACATGTTGCCTGTACGGTACCTGTGGTCATAGTGCTCCCATTTGACGTCTCTGACGGTCTTCATAAAATGCATGGCCTAGTAAGGAGAGAGACACTTGCGTTAGCATCGGACAGTTGTGTAGGAAAAGGATGAAGGGTGAAAGGACTTACCGAACCGCCCCAGATCCACAACTTGCCTCCGAGGATGTTGTTCTTATACCAACTCTTACAGTCTCGGCTCCAGACGGACCGTTTGTGCCACTCCTCAATGTATTCGTACAGCTGGTCAATCGGCTCCTGCTTGACCTCGAGCGCGCGGATCTTCTCGGTCTGGATCTTGGCTGCACACTTGAGAATGTATTCGACACAGACCTCGTGCGAGGGCAGCGCCGTGCCTGCGGCCCAGTTGCCCCGGACGCCATTGACGACAAAGTAATTGGGGAACTTGGGCACCGCCATGGCCAGGTAGACCTGGGGTTCGGGGTTAAACTCGTCGCGCATGGTCACGCCATTGACGCCGCGGACCTCAAATGGAGGTGCAAAGGCCAGATTAAACCCCGTGGCGCAGGCGATGATGTCGACCTTGTGCAGCTTGCCAGAGCTGTCGATCAAACCATCGGCCACGACCTTCTCGATCTCTTCGTGGCACGGGGTGACGTTTGGTTTGACCAGCGCCTCCAGATACCCGTCGCCAGGTGTGATCCGCCGACAGCCCGGAGGCCAGGTCGGTATGAGACGGCGTTTGAGCTCTTCTTGTCCGGGGCCGAGACGACGTTCCATTTCGGACCGCATTTGCTGCTGGGCTTGGATCGAGATTTCGGAATCCGCGATGAACATGTCAAAGAGGTTGTTGACCGACGACTCGAGCTTGCGGCGGTACAGAAGGTGATACTCCGGGTCGTCCTTGAACCGTTGCTTCTCTTCCGCCGTGTAGTAGTATTGGGCGTTGGGCGCGGCTTCCTGGACGGGCTCGCCCGCGGCGTTTTTGACGCTCTTGCTCTTCTCCTGCTCGAGCGCCGCCGCACCCACGGGCGGTGATATCCACGTCACCGACCGCATGAACGAGGTCAGATGCTTCGCCGTCTTCTGGATCTGCGGCACCATCTGGATGGCCGAAGAGCCCGTGCCGATCACGGCCACGTTCTTGCCCTCCCAGCTGACACTCGGGTCCCAATTGGCGCTGTGCAGGAGCTGGCCTTGAAAGTCATGTAGGCCGGGGATATCTGGCCATTTCCAGGAATTCAGGAACCCGGTCCCATTGATCAGGACATGACACCAATCCTCGAATTTTTGCCCGTCCTTCTCCAGCTCGACCTTGTCTACGTGGATCCCACGTCAGAGATGGCTCCACGACAGAACGGGGAACGCAGCACGGGGGAAGGGGACTTACAGATGCCCTCGCTCTCGATCCACGTGGCACTCAGGACTTTGGTGTTGAGTTGGATCCAGGGCCGCAGGTCATACTTGTCGGCGAAAGACTCAAAGTATTGCTTGATCTCGGCCGAGCCTGCATAGAACGCCGACCAGTCCGGGTTCGGCTCGAAGGTGAATGTGTACGCATGTGCAGGACTTGCAGCTCTGGGTCAGCAGTCGTCAGGAAGAGAAGAGAAGTGTGCACTTACACGTCGCACGCGCATCCAGGATATCGATTTTCGTACCACGTCCCTGCCACGCTCGGGTTCTTGTCGTAGACCACCAGCTCGTACTTGGAGAACAGTTTCTTCATTTTGTAGGCCACCAGCAATCCCGCGGCGCCGGCTCCCACGCAGATGACACGCAGGTCCCCCGGGTCGGAGTGCCAATGCTCTTCGACACGGAATCCACCGGCGTGTCCATTGGCTTCGCCATTAGTTTCTGCGGTTGAGTGAGGCATGGTGCTGGATGCTAGATTGGCGAGCTCGCGTTCGTCGAGGCCGAGATCTCCCATTTTGAAGTTATCGGGCCAGAGAAGTCGAGGCATCGACTCACATCGACAGAAGTCATATCCATCATACCGCGGCTCTCGCTTCCCAATGGGGACAGCGAGGATCTCACCACCCAAGACGGGCCGTCATGTTTTTCGGAGTCACGCTGTGCTAGTCAAGATCATTAACCCCCCATTTCGGACGAACCTAGTTGGACTGTTACTCCACATTCTGCCCCCCGAGACCAGGGGATGGCATGGCAACTCTCTGGAGGAGGTGGGATGTGCAGATCTGGTTCCCAGCGTCCGAGTCAGTGAGTTCTGACTAGGCTCTGAGACGCGCTTTGAAAGACTCACTGACCGAGATCGGCGACTACACAACACTAACAACACTGCCTTCACACGCGTCAAGCGTGACACATCGACACTTGTGCAGACGGCGCTTGGGTCTTTTCGGCACATTTCCAAGCGGCCGCCTCGGAAATGTGATGCAGAGCCGATCCGATGAACATCTTGACTTCCACGGGAGCCCAACCCCTGCCATCAACAAAGACCTAACTGCCTGTTTTAACAAGAGATTCCAACATCCAGTGCTGCAACCTGGGGACCATCAGCAAAGTGACATTCCACCATGGGTCGACGACAGGGTCCCAATAACCCTGGAATCGCCTTCGTCACCGGTGCGGCACGGGGGCTCGGGAACGCCGTGGCAGTGGCCTTTGCAAAGGAAGGGGCCAAAGCGGTCGTGATCGTCGACATCAACGATGAGGAGACAATGAAGAAGGGCAAGGCGGCCGTCGAGGCCCACGGGGCAGAGGTAAGAGGCAGCCTCTTTCCTGGGACTACGTGGCCAGAGAGCTGACCTTGAGGATGGGCCAGTGCTTCACGATTCGGGCGGATGTCACGCAGGAGGCAGACGTGGCTTCAGCCGTCGCCGAGGCGGTCGCAAAGTACGGTCGCATCGACTACGCGGCCAATTTCGCGGGCATCGTCGGCCCGCCAGACACCATCGTGAATCTCGACCTCGCCAAGTGGAAGAAGACGCTCGACGTCAATACCACAGGGGTCATGCTTTGTACCAAGTACGAAATGATCCAGATGATGAAGCAAGACTCGATCACAGTGTACGTCCAGCGAAGACAGGGGACTGTTACCCCGGAGCACCCAATGCGAAACCCAAACTCCAGCACCTCCCTTTCCCTTGATATTGTCTAGACGCTCCAAGCTGACTGATCACGGGGTGGCTCACCCCCGAATTAGTGAAGAGGGACGCCCGCCACAACGGGGCGCGATCGTGAATTGCGCGTCGGTCAATTCTTTGCTCTCGATGCCTGGGACGGGGCCGTACACAGCATCCAAACACGCATGCTACGGAATCACAAAGACGGTGAGTCCAACTCAACTGTGCTTGCTCAGAACTTTGGCGGACTTCGCCTCCCCCATTCCTTTTTCTGGCATCAGCAGCTCTAATCTTGCCCGCATTCTCTGCGTCTTCAGGCTGCTCTGGAAGGTCGAAGCCATGGCATCAGGGTCAATGCCGTGTCGCCGGGATTTCTCTTGACTAAAATGGCGGAAGAGTCGCTGATGGACGACAATGTGGTCGATGCACGAGGCATGGCCATGTGGCAAGGCTTTGTCGCCCGACAAGGCCGGTCGGCCAGCTTCGACGAGATCGGGGATGTGGTGACCCTCATGTGCACGCCGAAGATGAGTCTGGTTGTGGGCCAGAATCTTTTCATTGACGGGTAAGCAACAAGTTCCGAGTCACTCGCCCTTTCTTGGGAGTCTCGTCAGAACTAACGCGATCATCTCCTACCAGAGGGTTTACCATCAACGAAAGCGAGTCCTGACAAAAGGAATTTCTCCTCGCCAACATGCGGGGAGAATGAATCACGATTATAGGACGTAGCAGCCGAGGTGGGGAGTGATCCGGGGGAAGGGTAGACCCCGCTGGGGGGGATTTGTGGATCCGGGGGTCTTCGCGAATTCGGACGAGGACACTCTCCGGCCGACTCGAGTCACAAAAGGGAGAGTCAGGCAAGGATACTGGGCCTTGACAGCAACCCCTATGCTGCCAATGTACCCAGTAACTCATCCGTCGGGTCGCAGTGGCTATAAATCTAGGCAAATAGACTGCCCTTTTTATACCAAGAGCCCTCTTCTCTTGTCCTTGAGTTTCTTCACTCTCCTGACAGAAGGGGACGTCTATCCCTCCCTGCGCTGCTGACCGTTGCCCCTTCTATCTGGCAGGTTTGATCCGCGACCCGAAATAGCATCGTCGCCGCGGTCGTCATCTTCATCATCAAATATGGAGCCTGCCGCAACAACACCACCTGAAGATGGGTCCAAGGTAGACTCTGTTCATCACGAGGACTTGGTTTCGGAAGATGAAAAAGCGGCCCATACCACAACCTCCGAGATTGGGGGCTTCGAAGCCGACAGCAATGCCCTCGAAGAAGGTTACTACAGCAGCATGCGCTTCTGGGGTTCGATGGTTGCCATTGGCATGAGTACGAAACACTCCTTTGTTGTTTTCTTGGGCCCAGGCCAGTCTTGCTGACTTGTCGACTCGTCCTCAACCAGGCTTCTCCAGTGCGGTGGGCCAGTTTGCCCTACCATCCGCGATCTTGACCCAGATCAACGCAGACATCGGCCCTGACTCCAACATTGCGTGGGTGTCGTACATCTCCACGCTCGGCATCGCGGTGAGCATGCCGCTGACGTCGCGGTATTCGGACATCTTCGGACGGCGCTGGTTTCTGATTGTCCAGCAAGGGCTGATGCTGGTCGGGTCCATCGTCGGAGCGACGGCGCAGAGCATCCCCTGGCTGATCGGAGGGCAAGCGATCATGAGCGTCTTCTCCGGCGGGGCCTTTTCGTACTCCTACCTGATCAACGAGATTGTGCCGATGAAATATCGCTTCATCGGCACATCCTGGGGTATCTGCTTCGCGGTGCCGTTCTCGGGCTTTGCGCCGGCCGTAGCGAATGCTTTCCTGACCAAACCGCACGGCGGGTGGCGGTGGTGCTATTGGTTGATGACGATCCTCAACTTCGTCTCGCTGGCGTGTTTCTATGTGTTCTACCACCCACCGACATTCAAGATGAAGCACCGTCACCAGACTCGACGAGAGTACCTGAAACAAATCGACGTGGTGGGTATCTTTCTGTTCTGCGCCGGCATCGTCATCTTTATCCTCGGCCTGTCGTGGGGAGGTGGTCAATACCCCTGGCGGTCTGCCGCGACCATTGCCCCCATTGTCCTCGGCTTCGCCAGCCTGGTGGCATTCGGACTCTGGGAGGCCTACGCGCCCATCAAGCAGCCCCTGGTGCCCATGCACCTGTTCCGCGACCGTGAGTGGGTCGTGGGCATGCTTTTGTTGTCTTTCGGGGCCAGTATCTATTACGCCTTTGCCATTGTGTGGCCCCAGGCCGTGGTTGCCCTGTATTCCGAAGGACACAAAAACATGATCGGGATCCTCTCGTGTGCTGCAGGTGTGCCCTACAATGCCGGCCAGATCATTGGGGGATTCCTGTGCAAGCGGGTCACAAAATTGAAGCTTCAGTGTCTGGTGTCGACAACCATCGGGACTATTCTTTTAGGATGTAAGTTGTCTCTCTCCCTCCCTTCACCCCGTCACCTGCCCTCAAATGACACATCACCAAGAGAGACAAAGTCGCTAACAGAAATGATAGGCATGTCCACTGCAGGACCAGACGACAAGTCAAAGGCATTGGGCCTCCTCATCTGTGGCGTGTTTGCCATGGGTTGGAACGAGGGGGTCACCCAAACACTCGTGGGCATCTGTGTGCGTGATCAAAAGGAGATTGGAATTGCTGTCGGCATCGCCGGGTCTTCTCGTTCCGCCATCTCGACCGTCTGGTCGACTATCTTTGTGACTGTACTGACGAACCGATTGGCCACCACCGTGCCCAATTCAGTCACTCCGGCGGTCACCGAAGCGGGATTGCCCCAAGCCTCCGTGCCGGGATTGCTCTCGGCCCTGACCAGCGGCAGCGAGACAGCTTTGGAAGGGATACAAGGCCTCACACCGCGCATTCTGGAGATCGCCACAGCAGCATTCCGACAGGGACAGGCCTCGGCGTACCACAGCGTATTCTATGTATCGATTGCCGTGGGGGGGAGCTTGATGATCCTGTCGCTCTTTGCACCCAACGTCGACCATTTGATGACCGACAAGGTGGTTGTCACGTTGCATCGCAAGAAGGAGGAGTCACAGCTGGAACAGGCGTGACTTCTGTCACGAGACGGAGGGGAGAAGTCTTCGATGCCCAGATCTCGCGGGGGATCAAAAGCTGTATACTTGCCCTGAATTAAGTGCATGTTTCGAGCCAAATTCATTCTTCCGCTTCTAGTTTGTTGCCAGCCGTGAAACTCATTGATAGTATTGTGGGACGAGGGACTAGGCTTGAAACTTCATCAGGACTGTTTCAAGGCCCGCAGAGATCTAGGCGGACGGGCCACCCTCCATCTGCATAGCGCTCCTTAAAGAGTCCTTGAATAGTAACCGTGCAGCCATCGAGGAAAGACCCCAATCCGGCGCGAGAGACGACGCTCGAGGAGTCGAGAGCGGCGGTCGTGGGTGAGTGAGGGTGAGTTGGTGCGGAGTGCCAGGTGACCGAGGTTTAAAAGCGGCGCGGCGCAGGCGAGCGTTGGGCTGGGCTCGCGTCGATTCACCTGCTTCTGTGCCGCCAAAAAGCCAAGGTCGAAGTGACACTGACATCGGACTGACTTTTGGCGTTCCTTGCTCACCTTTGGGGTACTGCATTTGCACAACGGTTGAGCGACATCCTACGGCAGAGAAGGACCGAACCGAAGCAGATGGTGAGTTCAAGGTGAACAGAAAGCGAGCCCTCCGATGGAGCGACACCGCCGGTAGCGAGAACGGCTGCAGCTGAAGACGAGCTGGTCACAATGGCCATGAACTTTGTCACCTTCAACCAGGACTATAGCCACCTGGCTGTAGGTACGGCAGTCCATCCCGACAAGCCTTCCGCCGTCAGTTGAGCTGACGTGGTATAGGTACCTCACGAGGCTTTCGCATCTTCACCACCGATCCATTTGCGAAGACGTTCGATTCCCGAGATGCCGGCAACGTAGCAATCCTCGAGATGCTCTTCTCAACGTCTCTCGTCGCTCTCATCCTATCTCCGAGAAGACTCCAGATCAAGAACACCAAAAGGGACCTGATAATATGCGAGCTCACCTTTCCGAACGCAGTGCTATCGGTGAGGTTGAACAGAAAGAGACTGGTGATTGTGCTGGAAGATCAGATCTACCTCTACGATATACAGACGATGAAACTGTTGTACACCATCGAGACCTCTCCCAATCCTGCTGCCATCTGCGCCCTCTCACCCTCACAAGACAACTGCTACCTCGCATATCCGCTCCCACAAAAGGCTGTGGCGTCGTCATTTGCTCCGCCGTCACATGCACCGCCCAACAGTACACATATTCCTCCAACGACGGGCGAGGTCTTGATATTTGACGCCATCAAGCTGGAAGCTGTCAATGTGGTGGAAGCGCACAAGTCACCGCTGTCGTGCGTGGCGTTTAACAACGAAGGGACCCTGCTTGCGACAGCCTCAGACAAGGGTACCATCATCCGGGTCTTTTCGGTACCCGACGCACACAAACTGTACCAATTCAGAAGAGGGTCGATGCCGTCAAGAATATTCAGCATGGCCTTCAACATTACGTCGACTCTATTATGTGTCTCATCGGCAACTGAGACCGTCCACATATTCAAGCTTGGCCCTCAATCTAATAGGCCACCAGAGGAGGTCCATGAACCCGCCTCACCCATCAAAGCCACCAGTACGTCTACCAGAAGGCTGAGTCAGAGTAGTGACATGCTAGTCGACCAACCGGATGACGAAGAGGACGGCGCTGAGTCGCCCACAGCTCTTGCGCATCGAAAACCGAACGGGACCTTTATGGGCTTGTTGCGGAGGACATCCCAGCACGTAGGCATCAATCTGGCCTCCACCGTCGGCGGATATCTTCCGAAAGGCGTCGCCGAGATGTGGGAGCCCGCGAGAGATTTTGCATGGATACGCCTCCCCAAGTCAAGCTCGGGCGTTCCCCCCAGTCAACTGCGCAGCGTGGTCGCCATGAGTGCAAACTCACCGCAAGTCATGGTTGTCACTAACGAAGGCAACTTCTACGTCTTCACCATCGACTTGGCGACAGGTGGCGAGGGCACCTTGACCAAGCAGTATTCGTGAGTCTTTCTCCAGTCTCGGGCTTGAGTCATCGAAGCTAACGCCATGCAGAGTGCTTGACATCAACGATACCATGGGCGCTTCTGGGATGGAGTTTTAGTGCAACGAAATCGTTCGTTGGTGCCGTTGATCTAGCGTAGTGTGCGACGCTTCCTTTATTCACCATTCCAGATTGATTTAGCGTCGGCGTTGAGGCCATGGCTGGGTCTGGTCCTGAATGTCAGCGACCATTAGAGTGCATCTACGTATATCCATATGACGTACAGGTGTGCGAGGTTTCTTGCAACGACTAAGTGTGATGAGCCTGGCACACGCGAAGGGAGCATCCCGCAATAATTCATATTTTCACTTGGTAATAGTAGCACTTACCACGTGTCCTCACTTGCACCTCTCAGAAACATGCCATGACACGCTGAGAGCGAAAGGAACCGTCCATTCCAATCACTGCTGCGCGAAACCTACCTTCATCTATTCACCAGGAGTAGCCACACAAGGTGGTCTAACCTGGATTCTCGCGCACGAGGTGGTGAGCCAAAGAATTCCACCCCACCCACCCCACCCAAAACCACGCTGTATGGACCGCGTATGCATATCGAGGTAGTACCGAGAGAAACATCACCGAGATATCCAAACCAATCCTAAATATGATACGCATTCCACGTCCTCGTAATTGAGTCTCCAGAACCCGCTTGCTCCGGGCCGCCGGTCCTGCCCTCGAGTCATGTTCCCAATCCGCTCGCCACTAGGGAGGGGTTATTGTTGGTAAAGCCCACTCCTGTGATTCTCCCAGCTTTCTTCTGGTCGATCGCCTCTCTTGCTTCACTCGCGGAGATTTGATCTGGTGGGGGTGCCGGGAGACACGCCAGCGGGGCATATGGGAAATAGGAATCTCATTGGCATGCATTCATACTTGTTGGAGAGGAGGCCGGAATTTTATTGGCATACATTCATTCTTATTGGAGAGGAGGTCGGAATTTTATTGGCATACATTCATTCTTATCGGAGAGGAGGTCGGAATTTCATTGGCACACACACATATATATTGGGGGAGGAAACCCGGCGTTGAAGGGAGGCAAGGTCATCTCGAACAGGTTCCCGGCCTGGCGCGATGAGGTTTGCCTCCTCCCACTAGCCCGTTCATCAGTTCAGGACAAGTCCGAAAAAATAAGATCACCATGTCAACCATCCGATGTTAAGAGTAAACCTCAACTATCTGCCCACCGTTCTCTGTCCCGTGCCGTCGCGTCAAATCTGCTCGACAGATTCCCCCTGCTTCGACCGTTGGGCGCGCCAGAGATAATACTCGCCCGTCGTAATGACCTTGTACTTGGCCGGGCGCTCATCAGTGACACAACCGGGAATCGGCAGCATGGGCATGCGCCGATCCAGGCCGTAAAAGAAGGGGATGCTGTACCGCTCGTGCCCGGACTTGTTGATCACCCGGTGCACGGTGCTGACGAAGAAATCGTTCGTCTGCCTCATGAAGCAGTCGGCGATGTTGATGACGAACGAGTTCGGCACGGGCTTGGCCCGGATCCACCGCCCGGACTTCGACAGCACCTCCAACCCGCCCGACATGTCCTGGTTGACGATGGTGAAGCACTCAAAGTCCGTGTGCGCGCCGATGCCGTTCTGATCGTCCACCGACGCTTCCTGCTCCGGGTAGTGCAGGATGCGCATGCCGGCCTCGGGCCGCTGCGTCCATTCGTCGAAGTAGGTCTCCGGGAGGTGGAGGGCCAGGGCGAAGATCTGGGTCATCTTCCGCGCGAACTGCAGCATCGGCCTGTGGTATGCGTACATGCCCTCCTTGAACCCCGGCAGGTCCGTCGGCCATATTGACACGCCGGCGTCGGTGTCTGGGTTCAGCGGATCCTGTTCAGCCGAGTATGCGAAGTTGAACGCTTCGCTGAGATCTGTTCGCACGTGGGCGCAAATGTAAGTAAGTGTGCAAGCAAGAGCAGATGTAAGGTATGAGCAAGAACAAAAGCACGAGCTTGAGTGGGCCCGAGTCGAACGGGCTTTCCTTCTGCCCCCCAACAAGAGTGGACGGATACGTACCGTTGTGCTTTCTGCTGCCTTTGCTGTAGCTCGCCATTGCGTGATAGCCTACATACTCCTTGGGCACGAGGTTCGTGTCCACCTCGAGTTTCTTTTCCATGGGGAGTTTGAAGAAGCGTTTGGCTTGGTCGAACACTCCGTCCGTTAATTTGGGGTCGAAGCCCTGAATGGCACGAAGGGGGACACGTGGTTAGCAGCCGGTCGTACGTGCCGATACAAGCATCATCTTAGGAGGCACTCACATGGTTGACCACGTAGAAGAACCCGATACGATGGGCAGCCTCGCGGACCTTCTCCGCCACAGCCTGGCGGTCTTCCAGCTTGTCGCTGTAAATGCCCGCTACGTCGATGATGGGGATCTCATCGGCGTCGACGGCTTCGTTGGACTCGACCTGCAGAGTTTGGCCATTTTCGAGCTTGATCACGAGCTCAGGGCTCGCGAGGCTGTGCTCGGTTTGCGTCGTGACTTGGGACATGGTATTTTAATGAGGGCAACGCCCGGGATTCCGTCAATTTCTGTTTGTCAGATACGGTACTCGGCGAGCTGTCTTTCCAATACCTACCACGGTCAAGACTGTGATCGAGTTATAAGTCGCTTGAGGACTGGGCACGGTCAAGGAATGCATCGCCTAGAACCTCGTACTATCGAGAATGTCCGGCACTTGTATCAGTAGAGTGGAGTCGAATCCAACCGAGACCGGAGGTACCCGCTCGCAGTCACGGCGAGGTGCTTATCAACCCGTTGAGCCGCCTCAAGCTTTCCTGGTCGCCTTGGTATGTATAATCTGACCGTGGCTGGAAAGCTTATCCTTGCCTTCCTGTTCGAGCTAGAGCCCCCATTACCCAGGACAGGTATTCCGATATTTAGGGCTTGCCTCCACGATGATGACCTGTGGGAGAGTGGGGAAGCGGTGTTCGAGGCACAAGCCGTCTAGAGGTTCCAACTGAAATGTGGCCATGGAGTTTCGATGCAGGGCGTTGTTACAAAGCCACAAGAAGATCCCACGTCGCCTTATCTCGGGGATATGCGATTGGGATCTGTCGAGATCCAGCCGTGCGTCTTGCATATCGTGTACGCATGTACGTTGCACTTCCACCACATGGCATCTTATCATGTTCCCGGAATTCAGAGTTGCCCGATGTTGAGATAAGAGTCTCATACGAGGTACATAGAAGGTGTAGTGCTCAGAAGACTGGCCAAATGTCGACGGCGCGGCGAATGCCCGGCCGGATACTCTATCGGGTCTCCCAGACGTTTGTCAGTGTATGACTTCAAAATCCTGATTCTGACAGAGTCTTGATAAACACTCAGTCCCTGGCCGGTCTTGGGATCCTCCTCAACCATCTTCCCGTCCGAAGCATTCTGGCACAGTGTTTGACCAACTCTGACTCCCGCTGTTCATTCAGAGCCGAACAATGACTTCTCTGCGCCAGCGAGCCTCGAAGCTCAGCAGGAAGCTCGAAGTCCCAGTCGACGAGAATCTGGACGGTGCAAGAGCCACAGCATGGAATAACCGGGATCTCGCCCCCTTGCCGCCTGAGAGACGTACCTGGACGGTATGGGGATTCCTGGGATTCTGGGCCGTCATTCAATTGAACACCGTGGGATGGCAAACAGCAAGCTCGTTGCTATCCCTAGGTTTGAGTGTCTGGGAAGCTATGATCGTTACAATCATCGCCAAGGTTGGTTCCGCCCTGGTTCCTTGCGTTCCCTTCCCAAACACGCTGACGCCCTCATTCTAGTTCTTGATTGCGGCTGTTGCTATTAGCAATGGCTGGTGGGGCGCTTTGTGGCATGTCGGCTTCTCTGTCGGCAATCGTGCTGTCTGGGGTCTTCGAGGATCATACCTTGCTTTGGCTCAGAGAATCATGCTTTGCCTTGTATGGTATGCCGTGCAATCTTGGATCGGTGGCCAGATGACGGGCGTGATGTTGTACGCCATCTTTTCCGGGTACAAGCACATCCCCACTACGTTCCCGGAGAGCGCACATATGACACTGCAGCAGTTCATCGGCTTCATCGTCTTCCTCTGCTTCCAGTTTCCTTGCCTCCTGATCCCTCCGGAGAAGACAGCAATCATCTTTCGGTGGGCGAACGTCATAGTGGCCTGCACCATGGTGTCGGTCACAATCTGGGCGCTCTCGACAGCACACGGCGCCGGTCCTCTGCTCACTGCCAACAGCACGCTGACCACGACCAGCGAGAGAGCATGGGCTATCATCCGTGGCATCACTACCGTCATCGGTGGAATAGCCGTGTCTCTGACAAACCAAAGCGACTTCAACCGTTTCGCAAAGAGACCGGGTGCCCAGATCCCCGGCCAGATTTACTCCACCGTCATCATCGGAGCACTTGTGACCCTTATGGGCACTTTAGCCACCTCTGCCGCACAGAAGATCTATGGCGAAGTGATCTGGTCTCCTGCTGAACTCGCCATCCGTTGGATGGAGGATGGCTATACAGCCAAATCCCGTGCAGGGGCGTTCTTCGCCGGACTAGGATTCTTCATCTCCCAGCTCAGCATCAACACGGTCGACAACGCATGGCCAGGAGGATTCGACCTAGCCGCATTGTTTCCCAAGTGGATCAACATCCGTCGTGGTGCCGTCATCACGTTTATACTCGGTATCGCGATCAACCCCTGGCAACTGGCCGATACTGCCAACACCTTCATCAATGTGCTGGACGGATATAGCGTCTTCCTGGGTCCCATGACGGGGATGATGGTCTGCGACTTCTGGATCGTTCGCCACAGGAAGCTGAAGCTCTCCGATTTGTACATCCCAAACAGTTCATCAATCTACTGGTTCAACCGTGGTTTCAATTGGCGGGCATATGTCTCGTGGCTTATTGGTATGGCGCCTGCTTTACCTGGCTTCATCAACGCCGTCAACCCGTCAATCAAGGTTCCCAAAGGTGCACAGGAGATTTTCTATCTCGCATATATTGAGGGTTTTGCTTTGGCTTTTGCTGTCCATTATGTACTGAATCGGTTGTTCCCTGTGCCTGGGTTGGGAGAGATCGATGCTGAGGACATATTTGCCACCTTCAGTCCTGAGGAGGCCCGTGCGTTGGGAGTATTGCCCCACGCGCGGCTGCTGGAAGGAATAGAGGTAAACGAAGGGGACGTTTCGCCAGACGATGTCACGGAGACAAAGGTGGTGGTGGTTGGGGAGAAAGCAGTCAACTGAACCTGTGACCTGGGAAGCGCAGAGCTGATGGGCCTCCTTCGCAGAAGCCGCCGTACAGTTATTCGCTTCCGGTCCACTCGGCTGCCCCTCTCCGGCTGTTGCGAATAGAAAGAAAGGCGACAAGGCCATTGTTGTTCGCTCTCTTGTTGCCCTAGATAGATGCCCACGCTTGACGCAATTGGTTTGAGAGTCGCAGAGGAAGAGATGACTGTGCCTTACTGACAGGGCTGCGATGTGATTGACAATATCTCATTCCAGGAGCTTCTCCTTGCTCAGTCAGACCACTTGAAAAAATATTTCGAGAAATTGCGCAAACTTGACGAGTCACTCACTTCTCAGTTCGAAAATATCATAAAAGTCAAGAGTTCTGCTCCAGCTGTTCCATCCACTCTGTAAATCGGGATTTTCGTATGGGTATCTCATATGACTCCCTGCGAAGAATACTGAGACTGGGAGGGAAGGAAGTGAGGATGGCAAAAGTTCCAGGAGAACGAAGCCTGTGACGGGGCGGTTGATTGTTCATGCTAAGGTAGCTGATCTGAGTGATGCAAAGAGTACTGATCTAGGCAACGGTCCCATTGATCCGGCTCAGCCTCTGAGATGTCTGTGATCCAGCTAATTCTTCCATGGAAACTGTCTTTGTGGGTCTTAGATAGTCTTGCATAAACAGCTCGTTTACGCCGCCGGAGGGAAATGCACTTCGCAGTTTTCTTCGTCGCCGGAGTCCTTCCACCCTATATAATTGCGTCAACTCGTGACCAAGTCACAGTGAGAACGAACTTCAACTCACTCGTAATGGCGTTGTCTGTCACGATGGATCTGATAGATGAAAGCAAGACGAGATCCTCGCGTGCGAGAGATTGTGACCAACAGCATGCCTTGGGAGGATCTGACTCTGATTCTTCAGAGCTGCAACCGCGACCCTCGATTTCACCTTCCGGACAATCAGCAACCTCGAACGAGCTATCGCCGTGTGAAATCTCAGTCTTGCATGCCAAAGACTACACGCCCGCACTCCAGCGTGTCATTCAGCACATCCACGGCTTATCAGATGGGACTACTCACATACAACACTGGCAGGAATTCTCTTTGAGTGCGGACGACTTTGAGATCTTGCAGGAATTGGTTGCACGTAATGAATTTGGATTCCAGATACTAAGGTATGATCGCTCTGTCAGATCATCACTGCAATTTTCGCTGACTTGAGATGAAGATTCGATTACTCTGCTGATGAGCAAATCTTCATCCTTAGGATGACTCCCGACGTTGTCCACAGTGTTTATAGGAGTGAGCTGGAGTTCTATCTCCGAACACAGCTCGCGTTAATACCGACGCGAAATGGGGTCTCTCCAGCCGCGGCGGATTTTGCTGCTGGTGTCAGTTGCTTTGGCGACGGAACATTCAAATACCCTTCGACTCGGCCAGGTGTACAAACATACAATAGCAAGAGCCCCGACTGTTGGTTCGGTCACGAGTCACGATACCATCCAAGCTTCGTTATTGAGGTTGCGAACTCACAGAGCACGAAGAGTCTGGAGAGGCTTGCGGAACAGTACCTACTCGAGACAAATGCAGATGTCCGAACCGTAGTCGGGATCGATTTGGACTACAATGACAAGACCCGCGCTACAGTGTCGGTATGGAGACCGAGATTAGACAACGGTGGAAGCGTCGTTGGGGTCATGTGTGAGAGTCTTGTAGGTCATCGCAGCAGACATCATACAGGTTCTAATACTCTATCAGGACACTCGAATTTCCGGTGGCCAAACAAACGTCGATCCAGACAGCGGCTTACGCCTATCACTTGAGGATTTTGCATTTGCACGAGAAAGTGGTGTCTTTGATAATCTCGACGAAGTCCACATCTTTCTCTCGGCCCAGCTGCTCTGCAACATTCTTGAGAAAGCAGAAAGGTTACAGAGGGGGATGGTGAATAGAGAAAGTGCATTGAACCCTCTGCTGGCTACTCTCCAGCCCAACCTAAGCATGGCTACGACCTGAGGCCTCGACCACCTGAGAGTGACTTCATCTAATACGACTTGTGGCGAGGATGGCGTTTTGCAGTGGATGAAGCGGTATTTATGATCTGTGACAAGGGGCTGAAGTTAATGAAGGCGGACTAGAACCCTGCTCACCGATGCCTTGAAGTGGCGTTGCATCCTATGGATTTGTTCTTGAGATTCAATGTAATGCCAATCGCCAGCCAGCGCTGTTGCCTGAACCTTACGTTAGGCGTCACCAGGGGCTGCGGCTTAGTACGGGAGTTGATTGGCGGAAAACGTGATTTCGCGGTAAGTTCGCGTCGCATCACTTCCCAGGGACACGGGCTTCTGACCTTTGAAGCATTCGTATTCCATTCGGACTTATTCAAAGCCCCCTGCCGACCTACCGACCCGTGAATCTTACAATCAAACACCCATATCCTCAATAGCAGCCTGAGGCAGCCTGCTTGGCTACAACTTGGCAGTACGATCAACTATACCTTGTGCCCCGACCATGCGTCTGGCCAAAGAACTATAAGTGCAGGAGAAAAGAAGTCAAGTTAACCCGCGTGAGAACCAAGTGAGATAATCGTTCCGAATTGAAGACGAAGACGCAGACACCGACATAGTCAACACTGCGCCGCACCGCAATACCAGACCTCGCCTCAACCCTGTACACCTTGCACAATCGCACCGACGAGTCCAACCAATTTCGTCCATCGACCCCTTCACAATGCCTAAATTCGTCGTTCTCGTCCATGCCTCCAAGGAATCCGAGGCCGGTCAGGTGCGTCGACTCCCCTCACAACAGGCACTGAGCACCTAGTATTGTTGTTTCACTTCCTTCCTCCATCCCCGTACCCACATCCTCTTCTACGTCCTACATCCCACATCCCGCATCATATTCCCTCCCTACGTCGTACTCACACTCACTCTTCCGCGTTCTCCCAGATGCCCACGACCGAGGAACTAGCCGAAATGGGCGCCTTCAACAAACCGGCCGTCGACGCGGGCATCATCCTCTCCGCCGACGGCTTCCTGCCCTCTTCGACGGGCGCGCGCGTCACCTTCCACGACGGGGGGATCGCCGAACCGACCGTCACGCGCGGGCCGTTCGCGCTCGAGAACCTCGTCGCCGGGTATTGGGTCGTCCAGTTCGGGTCCCTCGACGAGGTGGTCGAATGGGCGAAGAAGATCCCCTTTAAGAAGGGCGGCAGTGTGCAGATCCGGAGGGTCGCGGGGCCAGAGGACTTTGGAGACGCCCTGACTCCGGAGATCAAGCAGCAGGAGGAGGAGATGAGGAAGACCGTCGAAGGGCGGAAGAAGTAGGTGCTGCTTGTTACTGTGCTCGTGCTCGTACGACGGTGGAAAGTCCCGCACAGTGCTCCCCAACAGTGTACATTGACTCTCCTCTTGGCCGGAGTGCATGCTGAGCCGAGCGTTGAAGCACGTACGAGATTATCAGCAATTAATAGTGTACAATCTCACGCTCGTTTGACAAGCCCCTGCTATGAATACATGAATCCTAAGCCCAGGATGTGTGAAACGGTGTCCAAGACCGAGTGCGCGTGCCTCGAAAGACACTCGAATTGTGCCCTCTTGATCATCCTACGGTGAATACGTCAATATCCAAGACGCTTCCAACGCACCCATTCAGCAACCCAGCCTTCCTCAGAAAACATAACGGACAAAAAACATCCAGCTTGCGGTTGAGTTTCGGTTGTTTCCTCTCCTATCGCTGCGTTATGGGACCTGAGAATCCGCATGCGCGTGAGTCTGAAGCGCTCCAGCTGACTGTGCAGTTTCCATCATTTCCGTGCCTGTGGTCGGCTGAATGCCAGTGGCCAAATCTGGTTGAGATACGGCAGGAGACTCCGGCACAAGAGCTAAGCTCACTTGCTCCTCAGGCTCTTTCTTCATAGGACTAGGCGATCCCTGCTTGAGTTCGACCTCGGAAGCAGCTTGTGCCGGGATGTCTGACTCAAGCACAGCGTTCGGCTCATGCTCTGATTCGGATGATAACCCGACAGCTCGCTTGAAAACCGTTTCAGCACTGTCAATAAGTCCGGTGACGGCCTCCCGCATCATGCGCTCCTCACGTGGGAGCATCCGTTTGCCCATGCTCTGAACTTGTCTGACTACAACGCCGGTGTAGTCTCTCTCAATGGTCATAAGCACAGCGTCCACCTTGCTGCTGAGGGATGATTTCACGTCTTTGAGCATCTGGTTGAGAAGCTCGCGGACGTGTTCCACGGCGTCATCGAACATTGTCGACTTCTCCCGCTCAACATGACTGTCCATAAAGCCTTTCATTCTGACAAACTGCCCAGGTCCGCTCTCCGCGGTGCATGTATAATAAACGGGCAGCATGTGCTCACGAACCCGAGGCTCGAATTCGCGATTGATATTCCGCTGCGCCCCTGATATCAAGTTGCGTGCTTCAACGACTGCATCTTTCAGCGTCTCCTTATACACAGCGATCTGGTGTTTTAGCATCTGAAAGGTAGCAAGTGAAGCTCCGTTGCGGATGGCCCGCTGCTCAACTTCGTCGTGGAATGTTGTCAAGATCTGGCCAGCTTTCGCCGGTAGAGAGTTGAGAATGCCAGGCATTCTACGAGCAAAGACTGATTCCCAAGGCCCGGCGAGATGACGAATAAGGGGTTCGACCAGCTGCTCATTAAAATTGTTAGAGCCCCGACCATTGTGAAACACTCCGTCGCGCCGAACCACAGCCTTGTAAGTTGCCCAAAAGAGGCCCCCCGCCGCCAAATTTTCACGGTTGACGGTCGACCTGAGTGGTTGTTAGCATCCATACCTCAAACGGCGTAAATGAAGACTGGCGCATTCTGGGTGATCGATTACACGCTTTGGGATGTACTCACCCCCATTTGCGAACAGTTTGATTTGCTTCGGAGTTGGCGGCTCCAGTGGCGGTTGGATAGACGTCGTACACCTTTTCTTGTAGCTCTTCGGCAATTTCATCGATGGTGGTCGTGACAGTTTTTTCAAGGGCCTGTCGCAAAGTTAGAAAAGGAGCGGAGTATGACAAGATAGTGATAATAGTGGAGGGGCAATGGACAGGGTCTGGTTACTCACAGCATCGAGTTTGGTAAGCCTCTCCTTGAGAATTTGAGCTTCCCGCTTGACCTGGCCTTCCGTGAGATTCCTGCCTGTACCATCGTTTGATGCCCACAGACGGAGTGAATTCAAGAGCTGAAACATGCTGTTCAAAAACTTGCGGCATCCCGCCACGCGACCCGCGGTTGTCAATTGAATGCAGTGAGCCTGAAGTGCTGGCATTTCGGTCTCGTCCACATGAGTAAAACCTGGTGGGGACTTGTCTTTCTGGAGCCGGCCTCTCAACTTCTGATAAGCCCGAGAGGATACACAGAAGACGGGCAGATTGCGGGCAACCTCGTCGTAATCGCGACGGTCAATCTGTATTGATTAGCAGTGGAACACGACCATTCAGGCTACGACACCTGAGAGCCTCAGCACCATTGACGATGGTGGGAGAACTTACTTCCGGGTCAAAATTAGCAGCGTCTTCCTCCTCCGCAATCTCCTGATCAAGCTCGCGGATTCCCGCGGCATAGTCTTGGCGAATCGCGGCTCGCGAGTATTCATTGCGGCCAGAGATACACTTGGCAGAAAGCATGCCATCGATGTGCTCTGATTCATTCTTGAGGCCTTTGATCTCGTCCTCCAGCTTCTGGATTTGCTGATCGATCTGGCTCCTCTGGCGGCGGCCTTCCTTTCGGGTACCACGAAGGTCCGCAATGTTCATTGCAATGTCATCTTCCGAGAGGGGGACGCTAGGAACTTCGCCTGTGCTAGAAGAGGTGTTGTCGGATCCTGCGTCGCTATCTGAACTGTTTCCGTCATCGATGAAGTCATCGTCTGAATCAACTTCCTTGTAGTTTGGTCTCTTCTTCTTCCTCGTCGAGCCTCTGTCATCCTCGCGCTTGCGTTTCTGTGACTTTGGTGTTGGCCTGAACACAGTTTTGCCTTCGTTGAAGTCCTGCTGCAAGGCTTCCCAAATTTCAAGGTCTTCCTCGGCCGCTTCCATGGCAGCGTTAATATCGGACTTGGTGTTTTTGAGGTCATCAATCTGTCTCTTCAGATCCATTTTCCTCTTACGGAACTCCTCGGACTTCTCCCACAACGGTGTAAGCTCTTCGTCGAGCCCTAAGGAGTCCTGTGCCTCGGTGATCGAAATGTCGTCAGTCTTGCTGCAAATAAACGTGACCGAGTCGAAGCCGCCGTCCATCTTCAGTTGGCGCTTGAAGGCGTCGCCAAGGAGGGATTTTGCAGACTTGTCATCAACTGCTCTTGTGATGGGTGCCACGATCCATAACCCGGTACATTGTTTCATGTACCCTTGTGCGACAGCTGCGCGAGCCTGGTTGCTGTCGTGGACACCGGGAAGATCGACGATGACCGCACCGGTAGCTAGGGCAGGAGCTTTGACATACAGTCGCACCACACGAATCAATGGCCAAAATTCCATCTCACGAGGCTTGCTGTCCTTCTTGCTCGCTTTCTCCTTCATTCCATTCGTCTTTTCTTTGCTGTCAACATAGCGTTGCAACTTCTTGTAAAACATCGTTGGGTCGTCCGATTCGATGTCATGCGTAGTACCTAGACATGTAACATTGTTATGCTGCATTAATTTGTCGAGCGTGATGTTTTCCATTTCATCTTTGGTCATCTTCGGGTAGACTGCTTTGATCTGGGCATATGCAATACCACTTTCCGAGTCTTCATTATTGCAGTCATGAGAAACCTGGCCCGAGTTATCGAGAAGGTCCTGGAACAGGATTTTCAGCATCTTCTGCCAATCGTCCCGGGAAATAAATTCAATCTCGGCTCTGTAAGGTGCCCCTGCTTCATGATTGTAGCTGATCTCAGTGACAACGGCGGTACAGGCTCGCATACAATTTGTGGGCACCAGACGCTCTTCATCGAGCATGGCGTTGATAACCGAGCTCTTTCCAGCACCGGTTGCGCCAACCACGCCGATCACTGTCTTCGACCGAGTGGCCTGCTTCTGGACATTCTCGATGGTTCGGAGCCATTGAGTGGTTTCTTGACTCGGCTGTTCTTGCAGGGCCGCTTGGATGCTGCGGAGCAACGCTACCCCTTCGCTGACACTCTTTTCGAGTTGCTCTGGGGTGCGGCCATCAAAAAGCTCGGCCATGCTCAACCGCATCGGAGCAGAATTAGAGGAGACGAGGAGATCTTCGAGATCGACGTGAAAATCTACTTCCATAGCTGGGCCATCCAATTGACGGACTGTGTCTTCGAGATCTCTCGGGCTCGGGGAAGGCGTCTGCTGCGACTTGATGCCTCTGACAGGAGTGGCAGGTTGGGTTTGCCGCGCTTGACTGATTGGCCGCTGAGGTTGAGTAATGACACCTCTCTTTAGTGCGGCAGAAGCGTGACTCGACACAAGCTGGAACCACAACATTCTTTGGTTCCTATCCATCTTCGCCCATATAGCCAGGTGATCTTCAATGTCTCTCTCGCGAGCTTCCCAGTCGTTGTAAAGATGCTCAGAGTATGCCCGTGTTGCGTAGAAGTCTTTGAAATAAAAACACCAGAACGCCCAATGCTCGGCACATCGACACTCAACGTCATCGAAGTGCAATGTGACTGCGATCCTACCTGCTCTCTCGATGAAGTAAGACTTCTGGCCTTCATCCAATTTCAGCCAGTCCTCTTTGATCGCTTCATCAATGGCGGAAAGGTCGCTTGTATGCTGCAATGAAGACGAGCCGGAACTAGCATCTAGTCTGGCGGCCTCCAGGCGCTCGAACAAAAAGTCTTCCCACCCAGTTTGTTCGGAGGGACCGGAAGTGAACGACGTCGAACCAAGCTGCGACGAGATACCGACGTCCGGAGGAGGAAAGGCGGGTCGAGGCTTGGTAGCTTTCGGTTTACCCGCTGCTCGGGAATGCCGAGTAGTGGGCGGCTGGAATTCTTTGGTGTGGTCTGCATTGTTGAACTTGCTCGGCGTCTGTGGTTGGACTAATGGGCGATTAACACCATTTGTAAGGTCACTCAAAGGCGAGCGCACGGCGGCCAAGTAGTTCCGCTTGGCGAGCTCCGTCACTGGAACAGCCTCGAGAGCGACGAAGTCATGCGGATAACGGTTTGCCAGAGCAGCGATCTTGGTACCTTCCTCAAGGACTTGGAAGTTGTGCCTCAAGACAAAATCTCCAGCTTCTGGACACTCTCTTCTGTAAGCGTTACTCAAAGAGGAGACATCCTTCTCTCTCCGACATTTGATCCACAGGGCGTCTGGCTGATCAAACGAGCCATCGGGGGCCTTGTCGTAGTGTAGAATGGCTACAAATACCACGCCAGGCTTCAGCTCCTCATGTGGTCTAAGCGCCCGCAACCGCTCGAAAAACTCACTGGAATTGTTACTGTCGAACACGAGCACAGGAGCGGATGAGATGCTTACGTTGGGGTCACCATCCCAGCACACAGCCATCCGACGCAGGAGCTCAACAAGGCGCCTACGGTTCGTAGTCGCTGTACAAGTGAGTTTGCCGGCCAGTACTGTATTGGTCAGCTCAGAGATGGGAGAGCGCTTTCGGTGGGAGAAGGGAAGTCGATTGGAGGAAACGCGTTGCGAGACGAGCGACAACTACTCGTACCACAACCGCGTCTTTGTCTGCGGTACGTCATAGCGCGTAGCTTGGCGCGTTTTCTGTGAAACCCCGCAAATACGCCAAGCATTATTTGAGGGCCCCGACCTTAACCTCAAGTGGCTTTCACCAGCGACCGCACATTGAATTGACCTGCTCTTACTAAAATAGCTACCACGTTATTTCAGCGAGCAATCCAGCGAGATTCATCCTTTCAGGATACGCTCCCCGCATTCCGAGCGGTCCGCCATCTCTTCTCGGTGTTGCGCTGTTCCTGGACGGTTGATCTTCGGCAGTATGAGATCATTCTCACTTTGATCCCGTCGTCTGTTCGTTTCTGTAATGCCATCCTTACCGCGACTTCTTGGGCGTTGAGCATCACATGAGCCTCAAACGAATAGGTTGCCTCATTAGCATTGCAACCTGGCATTTTCTCCCCTCCTACATGTGAGCTTGGCGGCCGTTCCAGCATGCATTCGGGGCGTTCAAAATTCGCATAAATGAGGATCCAGATCTTTCATTTTTCTCTATTCGTTCTTGATCTTGACGTTTGCATTTGAGGGGTTTCAACATGCGGATCAACAATTCTTCCTCGGGCGGTGGCTCTACGGTCGTTCTTGAGATGCGATCAAACCCTCAGCAGCCGAACAACTCAGAGAAGGACGTGCCTGTGTATGAAGATGTCTCAGCCGGCGCCTTACCTTCTCCTACGACTGCTACTCCTCAATTGCAGAAATGGAACTCACCTCGCATCAATATGTGGCGATGTCTAGCGACTTTCTACTCCTTCGTCATCCTCGGTGCGAATGATGGCGCATATGGAGCCTTGATCCCGTACCTCGAAACATACTACCATGTCAATTACACAGTCATAAGTCTCGTATTTCTATCGCCCATTGTTGGCTACACCATGTCAGCATTGTTGAACAATCATATACATACCGTCTACGGTCAAAGAGGGGTTGCCGTCATAATGAGTGTGTCACATGTCTGCGCTTACAGTCAGTACGTCAACTTCGTAATGTGGCCTCAGCTGACGTTCGCCATAGCTGCCATCAGTGTGCACCCTCCTTATCCTGTGCTTGTGATCGTGTTCATCCTCGCTGGGTTCGGCAACGGCTTAGGCGACAGCGGGTGGTACGTCCAGATATTCCACTTCTTTTGCCGCAAGACAAGAGCTAAACGTCGTGACAGGAATGCCTGGATTGGCGATATGGCCAATGCAAACGAAGTGCTTGGTTTCCTGCATGGCTTCTATGGACTTGGTGCGGCTCTCTCGCCGTTGATTGCAACCACTCTTGTGACAAAAGCGGGCTGGCACTGGTACGAATTTTATTACCTCATGGTGGGTGCTGCAGTTCTTGAGGTCGTTCTTCTTGTCGGCACTTTCTGGAAAGCGGACGCACGAGCCTTCAATGCCGAACATCCTCGAGCGGCCGTCATGGACTCTTCGAGATCGAGCACTCCCACTGGCATCGAATCGAATAGCCACGCTGAACGAGCGACAAAGAAACGAGGCATCCTCGGCAGAATGTCTCCACTCGGAAAGAGAGCAAAGGGCAAGAGCAAGACCGCCGAAGCGGTCAAGAACAAAGTCACCATTCTTGCCTCGGTATTTTTACTTATTTATGTTGGGATTGAGGTTAGCATCGGCGGCTGGATTGTGACTTTTATGCTCCGTGTCAGAAAGGGGACCCCTTTTGCGTCCGGTCTCACATCCATGGGATTCTGGCTCGGGGTCACTGTTGGTCGACTGGTCCTCGGCTTCGTCACAGCTCGACTATTCAGGAGCGAGAAACATGCCGTGGCTACCTATCTTGTTTGCAGCGTAGCGTTGCAGTTGCTGTTCTGGCTCATTCCGAACTTTGTGGTGAGTGCAGTGATGGTTGGATTGTTGGGATTCTTCCTGGCACCACTGTTTCCCGCCGCGGTTGTGGCACTGACAAAGCTGCTTCCGAAGCCGCTGCACGTTGCCGCTGTGGGGTTTGCAGCCGCGTTCGGTGCAAGTGGTGCCTGCGTACTACCGTTCGCTGTCGGTGCAATCGCCAATGCGGCGGGAGTCAAGGTGTTACAGCCCATCATACTGGCAGCGCTAGTGCTATGTTTGGGTGTGTGGCTGTTGATCCCGACGCTGCCAAAACAGAGGATGGCTTGACCAGTTCAGGGTAACGTGTGACGACCTTGTCGGTGGTGATGGATCAAAGCTGTTGAACTCTGCTCCATCGGCTTGATGAAAAAGTTTTGTCGATTTTGGTAGAGGCAAGGTTGAATATAGCGCGACATGCTTCCGACTCGTGCCGGTCTCCTGCAATTTCGCGACACCGACCAGTCTGCTAGAGGCGATCTTGCTAGATCCCCACAAAGCAGCAATCGCAATAGAGGAATAAACAAGGAGAGAGGAGGATACCCAAGCATATATACTCCTACCCAGGGTATTCACTATTTATAGTCGCACGAGGCGGGTCTCTTGAAGGTTAGCTGCAGATCTCCCAAGCAGGGATGTCATGCAAGTCATCGAACGGCAACAACGGTCATCTGGCACAAATAAAACACGAGGTGAGCCGTATACGAACACGGGTTTCCAGGCAAGGAAACACTGCGGCAGAAGCGTCAGATTTTCTAGATGGCAAGGATGGTGTGATCAAACCTTACACAGTAGGTGAAAAAGGGGGGCTCGAGGGGGCAAATGAAACAAGTGGAGGCGAGGATCCATGCGAAGGGCAATGGTGGGCTAAACCCCAACGGGGCGGAATGGAGCAAGGGAGCCTTCGATCGGGGCCTCGCTTGATTGAAACCTTGACAATTCTGGGCGCCATTCTCTTACCCCCCTTGGCCAGCATGCTCAGCTCCTTTTTTCAACGACATCCCTTCATGCCATCTTCTGCCATCAATTTGGGTTTGGAGACGGCCAGCAACGACCATGAGTACGACCGTGCACCCAGCTATACCTGCCAGATAGACTAGACCTGCTATTTGTCGCGCGACGAATACCTTCGACCCCTGTCGCGTCTGGAACGCGCGTTTCGCCACTGGACAGGCTGTCTTTATTCGTGGATGGTGGTTTAACAACTTCGACTTGACCTCCCCTCGCCAGGATCCACGGCATCTTCTAATCAACCACTCTACCCTTCGCCGATGCGGTCGCCCGGAGCAATGTTTACTCCAAGGCATGCGCCGCTGAAGGAGGGTCGTTCTCTCCCCGGGTTACCATATGCTGGACCATCACGGCGGAACCTCCGATCACGACAAGGAGCGGTCGCGATACTTCTTTTAATATGCATACCTTTAATATACCTGTTCATGTCTGGAGCGCCCAATTCATCAATAGAACCACAGATAGTAGCGCCTGGACAAGCAGATAAGGGAGCGTTTTCGACTTCTGATCCTGCCTTCTATGCATCTCAGAATGAATCCCCCGATCAACAACAACAGCAGCAACGGGACCAGCAGCATCTCTCGCCGAATCAAATGCCCAACGAGCACGGCGAAGCACGATTTGAAGCTCCTCCCGCCGAAGCAGCAATCCCGCGAACCGACTCTGCAGGTCAAAATTCGAATTCGGCGCCTCAAAAGCCAAAAGGCCCTTCACAAGCCGATTTGGAAGATGAACGCCCTACCGCATCAAACGACGATGATACGGCCGCGCAACCCAAACCGTACACCAGCAATGCAAAGGGCTCCGGTCTCTCGGGTACTCCAAAATTCCTGTCTAACCCTAGTTCATTCTCTGAGCGTCCCAAATTCGAGAAGGCGCTCTCTCGCGTCATCAGTCTGCTCCCTGGCGAGATGGAAGGCCGGGATTTACTCCGCCCCGTCGAAGGCACTGGCAAGGAGAAACTCCGCGAGATGGGCCTGCGTGTCCGGGAGTACAAGAAGTTCTTCGAAGCGTGGGAAAACTTGCACCTCACGTTCGACGAAGAGGGTGGCAGCTACGTCCGCGACGACGTGATCCAGTACCTGAGGCATCATCAGCATCTGCCCACGGACGACGAATTTGGAGAGATCTCCCTGGCGCAGACGATCCACTCGTACGAAGCGTACCGGTACTTCCTGGTCAAGTTCGGCCAGCTGCTCTTCCCCTGGACGGCGCCCTATTTCCCCGACCATATGACTCTGCATTCACACTTCAAGAAGGGCGGTCGCGGCATCGTGCTCACCGCCGGCGACGACCAAGCCCCCTTCCTGCTCACCACCATCCCCACGTTCCGCAACCTGGGCTGCGACCTCCCCATCGAGATCATGTACCTGGGCGACTCGGACCTGTCCGAGGACTACCGCTCCGACCTGGAGAGTCTCGACGGCGTCGTCACGCGCGACATTGCGCAGATGGTCAACGACGAGGGCTGGAAACTGGCCGGCTGGGCGGCCAAGCCGTTCGCCATCCTGCACTCCAGCTTCCGCGAAGTCATCTTCATCGACGCCGACAGTCTGTTCTTCGTCAACCCGTCCACCCTGTTCGACGACCCGGGGTACCAGAAGACGGGGGCCTTGTTCTTCCGCGACCGCCTCATCATGCCGGAGAAGAAGAAGCGCTGGCTGCAGCAGATCCTTCCCAAGCCCATCTCGCGACAAGTCAAGCAAAGCCGCATGTGGACCGGCGATAGCGGGCACATGCAGGAATCGGGCGTCGTGGTCGTCGACAAGTGGCGCCACTTCATCGCCCTCTTGTTCGTCACGCGGATGAACGGTCCAGACCGGGACGGGAACAAGGACGAGGGTCGCGTCGGTGTCTATGACATGGTATATGGTATGTTCTGACGTCCCCAATCTCTGATCATGTCTCTGTATCTCTCGCGGCCTCGTCATCCCATGCTAACAGCTCCATGTCTAGGCGACAAAGAAACCTTCTGGCTTGGCTGGGAACTCGTCGGCGACCAAGAGTACTCATTCCACCAGGGCGACGCCGGCACCATGGGCGTGGTGCAAAAGCCCAAGTCCGAGCCCGAGCCCGCCGAACCGCCCAAACCCAAACTGGTCAAGAAGAAGCGCCCTGTGCTCGACGAGGCCGGGCAACCCAAAGTCGACGAGTCAGGCGAGGTAATCCTCGAGGAATACGAGACCGTCGAGGAACCCGACCCTGCGACGCCCCCGGCGCCACAGGAGGACCTGCCCGAACCGTCCAACTACACGATCTGCTCCCCGCAGCTGCTGCATCTCGACTTGGAAGGCAAACCGCTGTGGTTCAACGGGTGGCTGCTCGACAACAAGTTCGCGAACAAGAAGCAGAAGAAGTTCGGCAAGTTCGAGACCTATCTCATCGAACCGCGCGACATCCGCGACCCGGGCGCCTGGCAGCTGGAGGAGAGCAACATGTGCTGCTTGACCACCGACGCGAACCTGAAGCGCGATTTCACCCCCGAGGAAAGGGACATCCTGTCCATGATGATCGGCCAGGCCAAGGAGGTGGGCGTTGCGACGTGATCTGCCTACTATCTATCTCTCTACGATCTAGATCTAGATATAAATGATATAGATCCGCAAGAGAGAAAAAAATTGAAGGAATGGGATGATAGAAAAGTTTGGTTTGCGACAACAAATCACCCTGTTCAAACAGAGTACACTCGTGAAGCGCAGCGTAAGATCTCTTTGAATCGCGTCACAGTGTCAGCGTCAAGCCTACATTTCTGTTGTAGTTGGATGTGAAATCGCGCGGAACCGGCAGCACCAGCAGAACAGGGAGCGATGCCATTTCGAATCATCACAGATCCATCCCCATATGCTCAATCAATGATCAATGTGGCCCGAAGCTGCTGTAGCCTCTGCATTGTCTGTCCCACGGCGAAGATAATCAAAGTGGCCTTCTATTTGTAGCACGCATGACCTGACTACTTTGCCTATCACCTGAAAAGGCCTGTACTTTGCTCGGAAAGAAGCCTGCGACTGTTCTTTCGCGCCAGACTGTGGCAGCAGGTGGTGTTCAATTGCTTGGGGCGGGCTCATCGCACCGGCCAGACGCACTAGTAGTACACTTCCTTTTACGCCGCCGAGTACCTCTCCGATGAATGCTCAAAGACCGGAACGCCATGCAATCGTACCCGATAAAGACACGTATAGTCCGCACCATAATTCTCAGTAACCCTCACCACGAAAGTCTGTGCCGCATACGCTAATGAGCCTTGGTTCACATCCAACGGGTACGCTTGGACGTGGCTCGCCTCGCTGGAGGCATCGTATTCCATCCTTCCGACCAATGCGAACGTTGGGCCGATGGGACTTCCGGCTTCGCTCTGCATTTGTCGTATATTCAAAGACTTCCACTCTCGACTATCGAGATGTCCAAAGTCTGCCCAGAGTTCAATGACTTTGGGAGTTGAACCAGGTAGGAGCGATCCTCCACTAGGGTAATTCTCCACCACGACTTCGGTTGGATAAATCATCTCTGTGACCGTCGCTCCTAACCGCATCATGTCTGTCGGGTCATGCTCCGCATCCGTACTTGGTGCAGATGAAGCGCACCAACAATCACCCACATCTTGCCACGGAGACAGTGCTGTAACAGGCGGCTTGGACACATACCAAGTCGAGAGAAAAACTCGAAGCAAGACTCGTTGAAAAAATGCCAGAGGTCTTTGCATCGTGGGCGAGGTAAGTCGTGGTTCAATTACTGCTCCATTGTTCGGGGCGAGGTAGTTAATCTTGGGAATGACTGGAGAGGCCACGTCGCCCGATAGCGCGTTTGACTGACCACCCAGTTTCAGGTTAGCAATGTGAGTTGAGAGTTCGGAGTGCTGTCTTTTCAGGGCATCGATGCTTCTGTCCACTGCTTCATGCTGTGAGTCGACTTTGTCATTGATTCGTTTCTCGATATCTCGTAGTTGATTGTTGATATTGTTGATCGCCGTCGAGAGCTTGGACAAGTCATTTCCACCACCAAGCGTAAAGTTTAGAGGGGCACCACCTGAACTTCGAGTGCAAGTTCCGCAACATCTCTGCAGTGTTTGGCCCAGCAGAGACGTAGAAAGTGGATCACACACATAGTTATTGTAGGCGTAACAAGATAGAAGGCTAGCGCCACCGATGAAGAGTAGCGCGAAGAGCAGAGTCGTCATGATTGAGATCAAAGGTGAGCTGGGGAGGTTGTTGACAGACTCGCCGATGGCCTTCAAGAGGCGTTGCAACCAAGCCCATATCGAAGACGCAATTTGTGATGAAGCGCGGCGTGCGCGCCGAGCTCTCTCCGTGAGTGCACTCGATATTTTCCGGAAAACGGACTCTTGTGGTCGTCGTATCGTAATATTGGGTTTCCGTAGACCACGCTCGTAATTGTAGCTATGATCAAACATCCCGCTTGGAAAGCTCGAGGGATCGGTTCCTCTGTCGGAGGCATCATCAGGACTGCCCCGGGCGGGACTCTCATCTTCTTCCTGTTCGTCCTCCAGTCTGTCCTCCTGATTTTCTTCTGATATACCATTCAATTGAGGATTATCAACCGAGCTGGCCCAGGCAGCAACCCGTTTGCTTCGGGACCGTTCAGGGTCATCACTAGCGACCGAGCCTTCCTGGGACGGCTCTCGCGACGCTCTTCGACGAGCCCGTTCCTCTCGAGCGTCTTTCTGCAGATTCGCACGGGCTTCCTCCATATGGTGCTGAAGATGTTGCTCGGCCTGATCCACCCCCGCATCAATGGTTTCCGCCATTTGTAGGAGATTCATGCGGTTTCGAGCTATCAGCTGAGTCGGTAAAACAGGTGCCCTACTCGATCCATAGGCGTAAGACTGTTGAATTTGCACCTCGGGAAGTCGAGGATTATTCACATCCCCGTTCGTCTTACTCGGTTGCTGTGATGCGCCCCGCGTGGACCTGCGAGGGATGGCATCCTCTGGATCTAGCGCACTGCTTGCGCCAGTTGCTCGCTTCGCTGGGGTCAGGCCGCGGACTGGAGTCGCGCTTGAGGCTCGTGCGGTAGATCGACGGGGAGCCATGTCGTGTCTCTATGTTGAACGTCTGGACATCAAGCAGCCCTTGGTTCAGACTCGATGACTTGCGTAAAGAACCAAACACCGTGATCCAAAAGTGGCTATGTACCAGTCATGGAGGAATGATGATGTTTTGGTAAGGTCACGAGGAGAGGCAGTTACCGATCGGCTGCTCCATCGGCAGAGGCGGTGATCGAAATGGACCCAGCGACACCGTCGAGTAAGTGACTTCGAGGGGACAGTTTGTCAAGGCAGGCCCAAGACTTTCAACGTCGCACGCAAGAAACCCGGCAATTGGCTAAGGCCGTGCTCGAGTCTAGTGGAGATGCTGTGAAAGTTCTGTGAGTCGTGTGAGAGGCTAAGGAATAACTGGGCTACCAATGCTCGGAATGCCTTGAATGAATTGCTAGAATCGCGACAGATATTGGAACCACTCGATATTGCGCCTGCAGGTATGGACAGTACAATACACTGGTGAATTGAGTGGTGTTTGAAGCGATTCTGAATCTCCCTTGTGCTTGTTGTGTCTTTGTTTGGAGCGCGTCGGCATTCCAGAGACAACGTATTATGTAAGCGTGACTCGGCTAAGTTGCCAGTCAATAATCCACAAACAGTAAACCCTCAGTCCAGTTTCCAATGGCCCTCCGGTATGCACTCGATGTTATTACCCTCGAGTGTGTTCGGAATTTATGATATACATGAGGTAAATAAAAAGACTTTGAGACAACGTCCTAGTCGGGTGGTTATCATCCCTCACCGTCCTAAGCTGGAGGAGGAGTCCTCACTTCCACTGATGACCAAGACAAGCATGACTATGATCAAGGCATCTAATATTCTGAAAGCAGCTGAGATTGCTCTACATCAGCCAAAATAACGATTGCCAGCCGGCAAGATAAATTGTGCAAAGAGAAAGTCGACGAGGAACAGAGGAAGTACGGCTATTGGGACGAAGATGACGGCGCGATCAATGATGTAGGATTCGCAGGACCATGATAGACACGATCGAAGGATCTGTGGCTTTGCTTCGGCGGTCGATCAATAATGCACTGGCTGGGCTTTTCGGAGCTGGGTTGTCCGAATTCAGATAGTGTGATTTCAGGCGTTTCCTGGGTACCTGCTTGCAGGGTAAAGTCGGCATTTTTCAAAGAAGAGGTTTTCGCATAGTCTTTTGTATACGAGGGTATGTGCCACGGCGGCCGAGACATGCTTGAGATTCTTGTGAGGACATAGTTAACCACAGTGGATTTCAGTCAGACTATCCTAGTGTGGAAAGAAGCATTTGATGAAACGGGAAAGAGGAAAAGGAACATGTGCTCTTGCTGATAATGGATGCTTGTTTCGACCGCCACATTATGCTTTTGGAAGTTTGCTGGCTAGAAGTAGAGGCTCCTGAAGTTGAGTAACCCGAAGTTGCAGACTCCACCCGGCATGTTGGCCATCATGCGAAACAAATATTCAACGGGGATTCCTGGTTGCTAAATTGATGCGAGTTGCGGGAAAGCACGCAGGATCGCGGAAAAGACATACCTTACTTACGGTACAGCGCCAGAGCGCCATGCGCTTGAGGAAACTCAGCCGCCGGTGCCCAGGTTGACGTCATCTCCAATTGCGCCAGACGCGCTTTACTTCGGCACGTCCCCGCAGAAACACAGGCCAGGCATCGATGCGTCAACGTCGCCTGACTTTTACCTGTAGATAGACATTCCTACATCATCCCATCCAATTCGAACTTCCCTGCAACGAACGCTTACAACCATCATGGCGCCCACTTCGGGGACCGCATTGAGCGCAGATTCCATACTTGACTACATGGTCAAAAGCCTCCCCACTCCACCATCGGACGCTCAACAGAAAGCCCTCGTCAAGGATCCATATGCCGCCATCGCTGTCTTCTCGCATGCTTGTATGCTTGCTGTCGGCTTTCGTTTAATTGGCCTAGGAGAAGACCACAAGATAGGTAGGACGACTGTGGCACTCTCTGGGTTATCAGCACGCTAACAACGACTGGTAGAAGCGCAATCAGACCTTCAAGAAACTCAGCCCTTGCCCACGGAATGGGACCAGTCTTCCTCCTACGCGTTTCGCTACGCGCACTCGCAATCTTCGATGGAATATCTCGTCAAGGTGAACAGACTCGGAAGCAAGGCACTTATATTTGCGGTTGGCTTGGGTGACGACAAGACGGCCTCGCTAGAAGTCAAAGCCAGCGACTACATCTCAGAAGGCTCAATAAATGAGGCATCGTCCACCCCCGAGAGAATCACTGCACTACGAAACATCTTCATATCCAATGGACGAATAACCGACCTGGCGACCCTGTTCAGGCTGAACATCATTCAGAAACTGGCGCCTGGCATTCAAAAGGCGGGGTACGAAGATTCAGCATCGAGTGTGGAGCAGCCGCGACGACGCGAAGAAACTCGTCCGCCTGCACATGATCCTTTACGAGACGACCATCCTCCCCCCGCGCGCCCTTATCCCTTCGATGACCCCTTAGCTGCAGTACCTCGAAGACCTTACCCCGCGGGAGATTTCCCCCCGCCTGGTTTTGAAGATGAATATGAGATCAACAGACCACCTAGAGGGATGTTACCTGAGCAACAACCCTTCGGTAACCTTGGCGAAAGAGACCTATACCCGCCTGGTCTGGGTCCCCATGACCCGCTGCGAATAGGGCCTGGAGGAGGTGGATTCCGTGGCGGTGGTGGTATGCATCCAACCTTTGACGACCCCTTGTTTGGTGGTCAAGGAGGACAAAGGCCGTACGATCCTCGAGCTCCTCCAGGTGCTCGATACGACCCTGTTGGACCTGGAGATGGCCCACCAAACCTTCGAGGAGGACCACGCTTCCCGGGAGGTGGTGGCAGGGGCTTTGGGGGCAATCCATTTGGAGGATTCGGAAGTGGCGACTTTATCTAATGTGTATCCGAAAAGTGTGAGAGCATGATGCTAGCGGTGAATGAATGAGTGAATGAGGAATGAGAACTCGGCAGCATGACCCCAAAAATCCAGCGAAGAAAGGGAAATTGCAGCTTCGTAGACTTTGACGTTTCCCGCTCCTTTTCCTACAAAGTCGCCTTGTGGGTGACTCGACGAAAATTTGACTGCTTCATGAAGAAAAGCGTGGAAGGCGCGGTGACAGCTACATTAACAAGCAATAATTTGCCCCCTGGGCGGGGATGTCGTTTGTCCCTGTTGTCCCTATTGTCCCTATTGGGTTAGGTGATGATTAGGTACACGCAAGATTGAAGTTCAGCAGGAGGTATGTCATGGCCCGCGCAGACCACAATCTATCACCAACACCCAGCCCAACACCCGCCTTTTTGCAGAGACTCGGCCCAGCTTAGATTCATCTCTTTTCAATTTGCCTAGAGTGTGCGATTCAAGGCTCCCTCTCATATTACTTGCGCCGTCACAAGTTTGCAAATTGCGACACGACGATCATCCCACCCTAGAACACGACGTCCTGACCGCTCGTCAAGTCTCCTGTCCTCACCTCATCCCCGCGTCGCCATTTGCAAATCCCTACACAGTGACCCAGTGCATGCTGGACTATGGATTCAAAGATGGACGTTGACGTCGGGAAACCGGCACAGCCTCATGGCTTGTCTCCTGCTACTGATGCCCAATCAATACCAACCCTGGATGGCTGGATAGAGAGCTTGATGGATTGCAAACAATTGTCAGAGAGCGATGTTTCGAGGCTGTGTGATAGGGTGAGCAACTACAAAGAGTCACAGGACACAGTGAGACTGATTGCAAGCGCAGGCAAGAGAAGTGCTCCAGGAAGAGTCCAACGTACAGCCAGTGGTATGCCAACAGCTCGCGGTTCTAATCTGATTCCTTTCTCCATTAACAATTGTACAGAAATGCCCCGTCACAGTCTGTGGTGATATCCATGGGCAATTCCACGACTTGATGGAGCTGTTTCGCATCGGCGGCCCCAATCCAGACACGAACTACCTCTTTATGGGTGCGCCGAGACAGTCATCGCAAAAAGGCACAGGCTGACCATGAGTACAGGAGACTATGTGGACCGTGGCTACTATTCGGTCGAGACCGTGACACTGCTCGTTGCTCTCAAGATCCGCTACCCTCAACGCATCACCATCCTCCGCGGAAACCACGAATCCCGACAGATTACCCAAGTCTACGGCTTCTACGATGAATGCCTGCGAAAATATGGCAATGCCAACGTCTGGAAATACTTCACCGACCTCTTCGACTACCTGCCTCTCACGGCTTTGATCGACAATCAGATCTTCTGCCTTCACGGCGGCCTCTCCCCCAGCATTGACACCCTCGACAACATCCGCTCCCTAGACCGAATTCAAGAGGTGCCGCATGAGGGGCCTATGTGTGACTTGCTATGGTCCGACCCTGACGACCGATGCGGATGGGGAATCAGTCCAAGAGGTGCAGGGTACACCTTCGGCCAGGATATCTCCGAGGCGTTTAACCACAACAACGGGCTGACACTCGTGGCCCGAGCCCATCAATTGGTCATGGAGGGTTACAATTGGAGCCAAGATCGGAATGTGGTGACGATTTTCAGTGCGCCCAACTATTGCTACCGATGCGGTAACCAGGCGGCTATCATGGAGATTGACGAGCATCTAAAGTATACCTTGTATGTACCCTCCCTGATCACCAAGCTATTGTTGCAGACACTGACGGATCATTTTTCAGCCTGCAATTCGACCCATGTCCCAGGGCTGGAGAGCCCATGGTCAGCCGCAGGACACCAGACTACTTCCTCTAGATGAAAATGACCTTCTACCCGCACCCCTGCCTACGAGGCACAAGATCCATGCCACGTGAAGGAAAGGAAACGTGTGGGATGAACAGCATGATCACAATGAGCGTTCCGAATGAAAGCAGACAGGCAATGCGGTGCTTTCTAGAAGCAGACCCAAGCCAGCCCAGGAAAAGAGACAAAGATGTTCAATAGACACACACCACCATTTGCAGGTGGACGCAAGGGGATGGCCCTTGGTTGTTGACACTGCCAGCGCAGTGGCTCTTGTGTATTACAAGAAGATCGGTAATGAAAGTGAAAGTCAGAGGAACTGTCTATGGTCCGCAGCCCTGGTTGAGTGGTTTGAGCGTGACTTGTGATTCCACCGGTACGAGTAGGATTCCATCTTTGCATTTTCTCATCCTCGAGTCTCCCGTCACTTGTGTTTATGTACGAGTACCGATGTGAACTTTTGCTTTGCCTGTCCTCGAAGCTCTTGTTTCCTTGTATTCATGGACGTTCGCCTCACTAGACATGCTACCGTACAACTGCGCCCCACCCACCCTTGCCGTATTGCTCTCCCAGTCTCCCATTCTCCCATTCCACGTCCGACATACCCGCGTCATCTGCGTTCGCGTACCCAATAGATTGGAATGTGTCAATTTTGGTCTACCTATGTACGGAGTATGCCAGATCGCACGAGTCCCCAACACCAATCCAAGTAGACAGTGTAGTCCTCAGCAGTGGAAGGAAAGCGCGCGGGGCGCTCCCTCTCTACAACTCCATCTTCTCGGCCTCGGCCAACATCCTCGCCACATCCTCGCCGACGACATACTCGCCCTGACTGGCCTCCTTGGTCAGCGGGCCCCTCTTGACCATGATGGTCATGACCTCGTACAGCACGTCCGCGGCGGCCATGGTGGTCAGCTCGGCGTTGGTGTCGTACGCGGGGGCGACCTCGACCAGGTCGGCGGCCACGAAGTTGATGCCCTCGAGGCCGCGGATGATGGTGCGCAGCTCGCGCGTCGACCAGCCGCCGGTCTCGGGCGTGCCGGTGGCGGGCGCGAAGGCCGGGTCCAGCGTGTCGATGTCGATGGACAGGTAGACCGGGTTGGTGGTGCCGACGCGGTCGCGGATGCGCTTGACGATGCCCGGGATGCCGATGGTGTCGATCTCGCGGGCCTCGACGCGCGTGAAGCCGCAGTAGCCGTCGTTGTCGTAGTCGCTGGGCCCGCTGAGCGTCGTGCGGATCCCCGCGTGGATCGACGAGTCGTTGGCCAGCAGGCCCTCCTCGCTGGCCCAGTAGAAGTACGTGCCGTGGTTGATGGCCGCTTGCTTGGACGGCGCCCCGCCGAACACCTTCGGCTTCCACGTATCGAGGTGCGAGTCGAAGTGGATCACGCTGATCGGGCCGTAGGCCTTGTTGATGCTGCGCAGGAGCGGGAGCGTGATGGTGTGGTCGCCGCCGAGCTGCGCGCGTGGGTTTCAAGGTTAGAACGCGCACGTAGTAGTACATAAATCACTCGCGCACGCACGCACGCACGCCCGGACATGCGCCCAGAGGCCGGTGGAATGGACCAGACAAAAACTCACCGTGATTATTCTGGGGAGGGTCTTGCCCGTCTTGGAAATCCCGGGCTCAGAGGCCGACGTGAACGGTTGGCGCGTGAGCAGGGCGTTGTGCCCGTCCTCGATCTGCTGGAGGGCGTAGTGGTTGTCGTAGCTGCGAGAGGGAGGGAACGGTTAGTCCCTTGACCAGGTCTAGGTGTGGGGGGGGGATTTCACTCACGATGTGACGGGGATGTCGCCGCAGTCGATGACTTTGCCCCAGAAATTGAACGGATTGGACTTCATTGGCCTGTTGCACGACCAAAAAAAAAGGACGCCGTCAGTTGTCCTTCTCTCTCTCTGCCTGCGCAGTTCGCCGTCCACAATCACTTACACGTTGTACCCGCCACTAAAGCCCAGCTTTCGTGAGCCTTGATCCCTCGAAACATCCCCAAGTAAGCGTATGAGCGGGACACGTACTAGAGGTTGAGGCGTCTAGAACCTTGTCTGATCCCGCTGGGTCCGAACCGAGCGCCGGGCCTGTAGGAGGTGCCTGTGTCGAATGGAGCGCCTGTAGACGGAAGCAGTCAGCTCAGAGGGTTCTGTCTGGGATGGGCCCCCCCCCCCCCCGGGGCACCTGGAGGAGTGGTATGTAGCTTCAACACGCACCGATGAACGCAATGTCGTATTTCTCCTCGTCGCTGCTCAGGCACGGGAAGTAGGGCAGCCGGCCGAAGGTCGAGATGCCAGAGAAGACAGAGTCGGCCTAGGTTGGTCATGCGAGAGTCAGTTTCGTCCACTGTTCTCTCTTCTTTTCCCGCTCTTCTCAGAAGCGCGGTGGTGCTTTCGGCTCGCCTCTCACCTGGGTCCCACCATCACCTGGCAGCGTGTTATACCACAACGACTTGTGCGGTCCAGAAACGGGAGTCTGGTCGTGGTTGCCATGCGCCAGAGCACAGCTGGCACATGCCGCCACGAGCGCGGCCGACACTGGGTTGAAAAGCATCTTGACGACAACGAGTTACTCCCCAGCAGAAAGTTACACAACGATTGGGAGGAAAAGCAGTCTGGACCAAAAATAAAGGATTGTGACGGGCAGAGAGAGAGAGGAAAAGAGCGCGTCAGAAATCCCAAGCTCGATCGTGTGTGCGTGTGTGAGCAGCTTTACTCGTTCCACCACGAGCTAGGGGAGAGCTTCGCTGCATCCAACTGAGTTCCTGCAGATAGCTCGCGGACCGACTGCGTCGTGGTGTTATGACAACGGCTCCAGCCCACCAATGGCGCTGACCACTATCCGGTGCCAGCAGGGGCCGTGGTTGCTCTTACCTAAAGCTTCTGGGCGATCCACGGAGGGAGGTGATAGAAACCCAAAAGCTATCAATGCTTGGGACCCCCGCCCGCCGTTTGTTGACAGGACGAAATGCCAAATCATGACGGCATGGGCATCATTGGGAGCTTTCTTCATAGTCTAGAAGCAGAAGCTTCTTGGGAGCTGGGGCCCACGTCCGAGCTTCCGGCGCACAGAAGACGGCGGGGCAGAGGGCCAGGGCCACATGGCTGGGATCAGCGCGCGCATGTCCATTCGGAGGGGCACCCAAGGATATGTGCGAGTCGGTCAGAAGTATGAGCCAATGCTGTGTGTCAAGGGGCGCGGCCATGCCTCGACGCGAGGGTTGCTTATCAGTTGGACGGAGCGGAAGTCAGGGTATCGTAAGACGAAAGACGTCAATATGTGAGCAGGGCAGAGCTAGGCCGCGAAAGGAAGCTTGGATCGGGAGCTGAGAGATCTGGGCCTCTCCCACACTCGTCTTATCGACGGTGACTCGGTACAGTACTGTTTCTGGAATCTACACACATCGTTCTATTCTATTTACTGCGTATCTGCATGATTGGCGTGCACGTGTCATTGAGGGCCGTTTCCCGCGGGCGCTGGCCCTGAGGACCCGGCATGGCCGTTTTCCGCCAGTTCGTCCTTGTCCATCCGGGAGAATGCCTTCTCGACCTCGTACTCCCAGTTGCTGAACGCCACGATGGCCCACTCGGCAATCCCGACCAGATACAGCGCGATGCACTGGCCGACCCAGAGACCGGGGAGCCCCCAGCCGTGGAAGGCCAGATAGATGCCCAGGGGGAGGGCGCCACAGTAGTAGCTGACGAGGTTGACGGCGGCGCCGATGTGCTGGCGGCCCATGCCTCGTAGAGATCCCCCACAACTGCCGTTCAATCCATCGGCGATCTGAAACAGGGCCACGTACGGCAAGACATGCGCCGTCAGCTTCACCACCCGCTCATCGTCGTTGAAGATCTTGGCGAAGACGTTCCTGGTGCCCATCAAGACCGCGAGCACCAGCGTGCCCATGAGCATGCTCAGCCAGGCCGCCGTGTTCGCAGATCGTGCCGCGCCCTTCGCGTTTCGTGAGCCCAGCATGTTGCCAACCCGCGCGCTGGCAGCGACACCGATGCCGAAGGGGATGGTGTTCATGACTTGGTCGGCCGTCATGATCACACTCTGCGACGCCAGTGGGATCTCTCCGAGTCGGCCGGCAGCCAATGCCACAATCTCGAAAGCCCACCATTCGGTGCCAACATGGATGAAACCGAGGGCAGCCAGTTTCGCAAAGACTCCGAGATTCTGCAGGCACCGCTTTGACCATCCGCCCCAGCATTCACCGCCCGCGACAAACTTGGCGTACAGCACCAGTCCAAGGAATGAGAGCCAGTACCCGATGCCGGTGGCAAAGGGTGCACCGAGGATGCCCCAGCCTGCCCTGTAGACGAACAGGTAATTCAGCAATGCGCTGATCGGGGACGTGATCAGGAGGACATATGTCCCCGGCCGCATGATCTCCTGGGCCTGGAGGTATTTCTTCATCGTCTCGAAATAGATATAGCCCAGGCCGCCCGGGATCAGGCAGCTCAAGAATTTGGAGCTGTCATGCGACAGTTGCGGACTCTGACCAAGCGCCCTGAAGATGGGTTCCGAGCACAGCCAGATGATCGCAATCGGAATGTAGAACAGTGTCAGCACGACGAAGGCCCGCTGGAGGAGGATGCCAAGGTCGTGCTTGTTCTTGCTCCCTGTAAACGTTGAGCTCGCCAAGGTATCCAGGGCCGTCGAACCGCCCATGCCGATGAGCCATCCCGAGCACATGGCGAACATGTATGAAAAGGCAGCGGTTGAGAGATCCTGCGGCGATGCTCGGCCCACGATCAGGATCGACACCGTCTGCAGCGAGTTCTGTAGCGTGTACGCCAGGATGACGGGAATAGAGCCTCGAATCAACACCCAGAATTCGTGCAGGATCAGCGTTCGTGCGGGCGTCTCGTCCTCCGGGAGGATGTCCATGAGCTCGCCTTCCTCCTGGCTGGGTGTTTCGTTCTCGTCGTCGCGCTTCTTCGGCAGGAGCCCTGTGTGCTCGTCGGGCTCCTGCCGCTGGATCTCCTCGTCGACCAGCGCCATCGAACGTCGCCTGTCGTGGTCTTCTTCTGCAAGGCCACACCCGTGAGCAGGACACCGTCCCGTCGTTAGACAGCGAACTCACCCGTCGAACTATATCTTCGCATGGCTGGCTGCAAGTTGGGGTTAGACTGGACAGTTCATGAGTCTGAAAAGTTCGCCATCTGAACGAACGGAAACGATACAGATGTGAGGTAAGCTGGACGTTAGCAATAAGGACGATCACCAAGCTTGTGGATCTGGTAAGTCATGGTATCGACAAACAGGCCCACCGCGGTATTGGGCGCTGGGTGGTTCCTGGATCCTCGATCCACCGCATCGTGCATGTCTGAGGGACTTTCTCGTCGAAGCAGATGGTCATGGCGAAACGTAACGGCAAAAAGCCTATCACGAAGCAAATGCAATGCAGACGCGTCAAAAGATGCTGCTGAGCGTCAGCCAATAACGGGGCATGTCGGCCCTTATCTTCAGCCTGGACGACTTTCTCCGCCGGTCCAGAGTCCGCCAGGGATCGACGAATGAAGAGGCAGAGAATCTTTGGAGCTGCCGCATGGGCTGAAGGCTTGGTATCGTCCACAAGCAAAGCCCCTGGTCTATCTTTCAACGACAAATCGCCCATCAGACGCCGCCTATCTGCCCGGCCTTATCTCAGCCTCTATCGTGCCCATCAGCGCCCCTAATTCCTGGGGTCTGAGTGATGATATCTTGGACAAAATCCCTTGGCGACGGGTCTTGCTTCCTTCGCTGCATCGTGTCCGCTCGTCCAAGATGTCATCGTCAAATCTTACCGCCGCATTCATGATGCCCAGGCACTACGATGAGGTCGTGGAGGAGATCCCGGCCGCACGTTTTTACCTTGCGAAATGCGTCACAAGAACCGAGATAACGTGGGCATGCGTGGGTGTCGATCGCCGTCGGGTCTAGGGGGAGGGCCCATAGTCCTGCTTCAGGGCGCGCTCGAGCTGTGGACCGCCAGTCTGTGGCACTGTAGTTGCAGCTGCAGAATCATCGACAAGACTTTTCCCTTGGCCTTGGCTATTGATTAACCGCCTTGTTGTTTCGTGCTGACTTCGTTTCATTCGCCGTGTGATTTTGCCGTTCTGTTCCAGTTTCTACTCACAATGGCAGACATCGACAACGAGAAGCAGGCGGTGCCCGTCGCCGGGGGTGAGGCTACAGAGCAGCCGTTGCCGGAGAAGTTCGAGGATAGCACGATCGCCCCTCCGCCGCCCGCTGTAGAGAACCTCGTGACGCGAGATGGGTTTCGACTTCATCCCCAGCCGACGACCGATCCGCTGGATCCTCTGAATTGGTCCAGCTTTCAGAAGCATGCGATCCTTGCGATTGTCATGTTCAAGTACGTTCGTCGCTGGGTGCATATTCGAGCAGCCGACTAATGGGAGGAAAAAGGTATTTCCTGTTCACGTACATTACGACGACGACGGTGCCCAGCTTCCCGGATCTCCAGGAGCAATTCAACATCAGCTACTCCCAAGTGAATTGGACGGTGGCCATTCCGGCCTTAGGTCTCGCGGTCGGGCCTCTGATATGGAGCTCTTTGGCGGACATCTTTGGTCGTCGAGTCATCTTTATCGCGGGTACTCTGATGGCATTCGGTGCGACAATTGGTGCCGCGGAGTCGTCCAACTACGGCGGCTACATGGCGGCGCGGTTCTTCCAGGGCTTTGGCGTGGCGCCAGCCTCGACGGTCGGCCTTGCGGCCATCAACGACATGTTCTACGAACATCAGCGAGGCCAGAAAATCGGGCTCTGGGTCTTGGCCATCGACAGCGGCCTGCTCGTCGGCCCCATATTCGGCGGGTTCCTGAATATCGTGTCCCCGGAGTGGATTCAGTGGTTCACCGCAATCTTATTCGGCGTCCTCCTTGTCCTCGAAGTGGCCTTCATGCCTGAAACGCTGTATCCGCGGAACCACATGCTGGCGAAACTGCCGATGGCGACAGCTGCGGACGAGACGGCCGTCGACATCGAAAAGGTCGGCCGCCGCCGGAGCGACGCCAGCTCGGTTCACCTCTCGCGGACCAAAAAGCTCTTCTTCATCAACTACAAGCCCGTGCCGGGGATGCGACACCCGGCCGTGTACGACGCGGTATTCCGCTTCATTCTGACATGGAAGTTCCTCGTCGTCTCGATCGCCGTCTGCACGTACTGCTTCCTCTGGTACTGGTGGGTGCTCAGCGTCATCACCATGCTCCCGGCCGCCTACCTGGACTACACGCCCCAGATCCAAGGTCTCCTCTTCATCGGACTTCTTCTGGGCACCCTGTTCGCCGAGATCTTCCTAGGAGGCCATCTCAGCGACGTGGTGTGCACGCGCCTTGCGCGACGGAACGGCGGCGTGCGCCTGCCGGAGATGCGTCTCTGGCTGATCTACCCGGCCGGCCTCCTGAGCGCCATCGGGCTTATCATCTGGGGCATCAGCGTCGACAAAGCATACCATTGGATCGTCGGGCAGGTCGCCTTCTTCCTCTTCGCGGCGGGCATTCAAATGGGCAACACGGTCGTGTGTGCGTACATTGTGGATTGCTACCCGTTGCAAAGCATGAGCATCATCACCTTTTATGCTGTGTTGCTGAATCTGTCGGCCTTTATCGACCCGGTGAGTCTCACGTTCTTTTCCGCCCTACAACCCGTAAAGCACTGTTGGATGAGATCGTTCCTCTGTCTGACTGACATGCATCCTGCTTAGTTCTTCATCGCCCCCTGGCAAACAGGTTCAGGCTGGACATGGTGCTTCGCGGCCCAGGGGATCATTGTCTTCTTCGGCGCCTTGCCCATCTTTGGACTCCTGCACAGGTTCGGCCCAGTCTTGAGATCCAAGACCGGGACCCCAAGCTGGGTAAACCCCGAGTTTGATGCGATGTTATAGATCGAATCGATCAGAGTAGAATAGATCCGCCAGGAGGGTATGGCTGGCCTGGCCGTTGCGTGCGGAAGGGACATAAGCCCAGCTGTGTATATCATTGAGCGGCACTATCACTGCAGAGTGCGATAAAGGCGGGAGCTGAAGTTGAGACTCTCTAGACCGAATGATTGCTCCTCCGTGCGTAAGACTCTGTGTGTGTGTGTCTTTGGCGGTGTGTATAGGATATTACCACCACTTCTTCGTCTCGTTCTAATCCTAGCGTGAGCATTTAATCTCGTCGAATCGATTCGAGGTGCTTGATCCAACAGCGCTGCGTGTCAGTTCTCCGTCGTCCTTTTGATTAGAAGCTTTGTGGTGTCACCTACGAGCGCACCTTGTAACCGTTCTGTCTCGATCAGATTAATGCACTGCACTGCACTGCACTGCATTAAGCCGTCCTGTGGTCTGTTATGTATACGTAGTAGTGGTCTTACTACTATCCTGTCCCATCCTACTCTATCCTAGACCAAATTGGAGTGGACCTACACTTAGAGTATCCGTACGGTACCGGACTTAATGATACATACTATGAGGTACTCGGCACATGCGACTTGATTCGGTCAAACTGCGCCATAGACGCGAGTGATGCTATTATGCAATCAATCTCCACCTGTCCATTGTTTCGAGTCCTCTTTCCAAGGCCAGTCAGTGTTCGAGCCCAGGGCTCGAGTCCATCAATTTCAAGGTCAGAGCAGGCCGTGGTCAAGTCCGGTATCCGACTCCACTTTTCGACCTCAAGTCCCCTTTTCAATTAGAGAGGAACGACGCTCAAAGATACGTTTCGCCGTATTTTTCAATCCACTACTTAGTATGACCTTCCCGCGCAGGCCGTCCTTTCGGGCAATCGCACTGTCCCTTCCGCGAGGCCTCCTCTCGCACTCGCGAGAGATTGAACCTCAACCCACAGCTTCAGCGCATCCGGGTCGCTGGTCTGCCCGTGCCAGAGGAACGATTCCATCACATCCTTGGCCTCGGTCCAGGACCGCACTTTGGCGTCCACGGCCGAGCGCGCGACCAGGGCGACATACGATCTTCTCTCGGCGTCGAACCCGACGGCCATGATGGCACCGAGCACCGTGGCCCAGAAGACGAGTCGTAATTCCGGCCGGGTGAGTTGAGCGATCTTTGCACCGGTATCAGGGTCGTCGGGATCGGCACCGTACAGGGACTGCAGTTCATGCAGTAATAGCCTCGCGAGTCGGAGGCGAGGAAAGGTCGAGTAGTCGGTGGGATAGGTGATGAGGTTGGCGTAGCATATACATGCCCATCGCGTGATCTCGTAGATTTGAAGCCGGATTCTCCGCTGCCGCTGCTGCTGCTGCTGCTGCTGCTGCTGGGTGCTGCCTGCCGCCGTTCCTTGATCCTGCTGCTGCTCTTCTCGCAAAAGATCCGCTGACGGAGGGAGCGACAAGAGGCTATGCTGTGTGAATTGCATCTGATCGAGAATCACCGATGTTTGACTCTGCATCGAGCCTCCCGAGGCGTAGTCTTCCAAGATGGTCGTCATGTCCGCCAGGTATGCCCACACCACGGCCGGTGGCGGAGAAGGAGTCTCGACGGGCAGGTCGGGGAAGGAGATGTCGTTGAATCCCGTGCCACGGCTCGGACTCGTCTCGGGGAGGGTGGAGATGGAGTCAAAGGCGTGCCGCGACCGCAGCAGTCGCGATGCATGCACCAGCTGTTCGACGGGATGGAGGCTGGCAAATGGGAAGAGAGGTGCTTTGAGGTGGCGGCCGGAGAAGTGGATGCCCTGGCTGCCAGACGTCAGCTTTTGTTGCATGCAAACAGGCCAGAGGCGCGGTCGTCCTTCCCCCCCCGAGCGAGCACCAGACTCACAAGCATACCGATCGGCGGATCTGGGCGCTCTGGATGTTGTGGACGCCGCCGAGCATCTTGACCACTGCAGCCAGGCCGAGCATGTGCTCCTCGGCCACGTTGAGTCCTGTCGCCAAATGCAGCAGATTCCACGTCTTGAAGTTCGATTGTCTCGGCCGGGGGATGCTCCTGTCAAAGTGGGGCAGATACGGCGGGAAGGAAAGATGGAGGATCGTCGAGATGGTGCTCTCGTGGGTTGCGAGCGCCGGATCACTCAAGGCTTGTCGCAGTGACTCCAGCGACTTGGTGTAGAAGAACAGCTCCTGGGGAGTGTGCTGCATAGAACCGCCGGCGAGCCACCTTCGACTGGTGCAGGAGAACCATGCTGCACCCCAGTAAGCGTGTTCGTGGTGGAGCGCATATTTGGTGTAAGGGAGGACGCTTGTGTCTTTGACTTCGCCCACGAAGAAGTTAGAGTAGACCTGGTGGTGAGCTGTGGTGATACCAAAACATCAGCACACATCTCCGTACCGCCGGAGCGATGCCGCCTGGTCTTACGCACCGTAGAGCACGAGCTTGGCGACATAGTCAGCACCGTCCGCGCCAGACGGCAGCGTGTTAAAGCAATCAAATCTCCCGCCCGGCTCTCTCACAACGTTGTGCTGTAAGACTCGATCTGTGCTGCGATGTGCCGCGCGCCCCGTTGCTGCCAAGCCAGGCCCTTTTCTAGCAGGAACGAGGCTTTGTTGTCCATGATGTCGAGGGTCTCTACCGTGAGGGGGCCTGCGGCGGTGTTCAGGGCGTCGGGCAGCATTCAGCTCATCGTTTTCTTCCGAGTGTAGGTCTGGGGTATGGATGTGCTGACCGTCAGTGACTTGTAGGCTTTCATCGACTGGGTCCGCAGAATTCGGGGCATCACAATCGGCCATGAGCGTCGAGGACGGGGTGTGCAGTCTGATCTGAGCGGTCGCAAAACGCCCTCACGGGCTGCATTAGAGAACGGGTAGTAGATGACAGGTCTCTATGGCTAAGACCTTGAGACCCGCCGAGATCGATTGCCGTCCACGGCGGCGATGGAGGTGGCCACAGTCGACCAATCGTAGTCAACGAATGTACTGTCAGAAAGGGGCATAGCTTGCCAATCCTGCAAACTACCCTAGTCGATCCCCTGTGCGTGTGTGCCTGGGGACCCACCTTGCGCGACAGGGGGTTCCACATGACCCATGCTTGCAAGGCCGTGAACAAGTTCGTCCGCCAGTTGGGGCTTCGGCATCTCAACTAGACGGTGATGTTTTACGCATGAGTCGCACCAGTTCTCCAGCTGTTCACTACGCTCAACAGCCTTGACCAGCAGCTTAGTTTCGACAACCAATGCCGCGTGGTTGTGATGGTGGCTGTATGTCAACTGAGGATGCGATACCAATTCAATAAGGCTAGCCGTAGTGGTGCCGACGTAATAGTGTGCCTGTATCCATCACCGGCCGTCCACACGTATGAGGTTTACCCACGTGCAGGTTGGTCTGGTCGAGGGCGATTCTCTCACCACCAAAATTCAACATGGATGAGGCACTAGGTGGTTCGTTGTGCTCTTCCATCGAGGCGGATTTATGTAGACCCCAGAGCAGTTAGGCAGAGACAGTGATCTTCAGATCCCTGGGGGGAAAATTAAAGCTGGAAGTGGTGTGTTGCAAAGGCCTGGTGTCTGCAGTCGGCCGGGTATATCAAACACAGGCCAAAACAACTATCGAACATTCGGTAGACGCCCTTTCTTTCCATAGCTCGCCCCGAGGACTCCCGAGCGAACCACTTGCCGAGGAGGCAAAAGGAGGGATTTCTGAGCCGACGAATCTCAAAGCCAGCAAGGTGAAACTGCTTGAAATGGTTTGAGATGTGAAGGCCTAAACGGTCCTTAGCCACGTCAAAGACCGGAAAAGGATGTTCCAGAGCCCTTACCGGCAAAGGCAAGCCACCCAACGAGGCAGAACCCCATGATACTTGCGGGCATTTGATACTCTAATATCCCAGTAGTCCCCATGCCTGGAGCATTGGAGAGGTGGAGGACGCTGGTGGAGTCCTTGCTGGGCAAGTGGAGTGTCAACTCGTAAAATAGGAATCAGGCAATTTCATCCTCGCGCATGTCGTCAGTTCCATCGCCTTGCTCAAACCTGTGCTGCTGGACCTCTAAAAATAGGTACATGCCGTCGAAATCGCTAATGTCTCCAGACCATAAATAATCCTGTAGGATGGCTTGCATTGATTCCCAAGAATCGATACGCAAATTCCGGCAGAGACGAGCGGCAAATGCAACGAGAGACGCTCGCTTGGGCGTCCCGATGGCAGCCAACGCGGCCATTGATGATATCCATAGTAGTAATCTTGTCGATGCGGCCCCAAGCCCGTGCTGCAGAGCATGTGAAATGGCAGGCTCGAGCCTATCAGCGAGTTCTGGGAAAGGCACTGAGCATAGAGGCAAAGGGAGAATCGCAATGAGGCTGTACACTATCAGCGCATGACGTACTGCGTCGAACACAACGGCTTGTGGGTTGTGACGAGTCAGCGTTGCTATTTCGGCGCTGGATGGAAGCGACATGATTTGATGCTGTGTCCAGTTTCGGGCGTCGCACACATACTGGACGCCGAACGAAGTGAGCCGGTTGGAGAGGTACGCCTCTTGAATGCTATCGTAGAGGATGGCCTCGGAGATTACAGACATGAAAGGTCCAGACACGGCGAGGGAGAGCGTGGTTGCATACTGCATGAAGCCTGGAGAGTGCCGCGGCGGCATCTCGATCATGATCCTGTTGTACTGGTCGGCGAAGTCGGCACTGAGGAACCAGCAGGGCGATCGTGGCTTCGTCAATGTCCGACATGACGAGATAATGTCATTCCTAGCGACGGCTGGGGTTTAGGGCTTGGGTTCTTGCAGCTTGTTCATTGGTCTAGGGTCACTTACTGTGTTTGACAGATTCTTAGGCCCGCCCAGAAAGGATCCATACATGACTCGTTAGCGTGCAAGATTCGCCGTGCCGCTTCTTCGTGGTAGTTCAACCAGCGAGGCGCGACGCCCCAGAGGTGGAGATTTTGGAGCTTCGTCAGCGTGCTTTGTCTCGGCCCTGTTCGAGCGGCGCGTACGGGGACGTCGTCTGTGGTCCCTAATGCTAGGGACTGCATGGCTGAGCAGAGAATGCCTAATTCATTGGCCGGGATCGGGTGGTTGTGGTCACCCAAATCAGAAATCATCTGAATGACGGATTTCACAGCGATACTGTGGCATAAATCTAGAAACCGTCTATGCTTGGTGGCCGCTTGGTTGGTCAAGCCCTTGTCCACCATGCCTTTTGCACAGACCCAGGCCGCAGCATGAAACGAGGCTGGATGTGAGCACATTTGCTGGACGTAGCGGGCCGCCACGACCGACATGGGTCGCGCCTGGTCACCGACGAATGTCGCGTTGGTAACTACATAGACTGCATTCCGTTAGTCCTGCACAGCCGTTCACGCATTCGGCGCACAATATCAAGGGTGAGTACCTACCAAGGTGGAGCAGGGGAGCCACCGCTTTCGGCGGGAGCTCTGTGGGATACCCTCCTGGCTGTAGCGCGGCACCCCCATTTGGCGGAGGCACTTTGATCAACTGTGTCTCCTCACGTGGAATCGTTCTCGAATCGTTCTTGGTCTGGCCCGACGGTGCATCATCATCCGCGTCTCGCTTCCCCGGCGCTCTAGAACTCTGCCGGGACGATGACACGGGAGGTATGGGCATCCTTGATTTCCTCCCCCTCGGACGCACCTCTTTGGAGCGCTTCCATTGGTACCGAACAGCATTCGACCGGATGGCATGGATGCTTTCCGAGGCAGTCTTCGTGGGGTCGTACTGGATCGGCTGAAAAGGGTCTTCCGGCAGTGCTGGGGGAGGCTCCATATTGGTTTGCGAAACATCCCTTCGGCGCTCGGAGGCATGGCCGGATTGGAGCGAGCGTGGGTGTTGCTCATGTGTTGTCTGCGTGGTTTTTTGACCAGCCACCGAGCCAGCGTTTTCGGACACCGTCCTAGGCACGCTGTGTGCGGCTATGGGTTGTGAACACGGCGGGCTTGTGTTCCTTCGAAAGCCAAGCGGCAAATGCCAGCGATCCCAGACGAGTTTCTTATAGCGCTCGTGCTTACGGCCAAGCTGCACATGGCGATTAATTTCCTGTTTCTCTTGCTTGGTATTGCAAGACAGAGACCGCAGCGATGCGTTCTGGTGGACGAAGAGAAGACCTGGCGGATCCATGTGCACTTGCGAAGATGGAGAGAGCGGTAGAGTCACCCAGCACCAGGAGAGCAGAGATGCGATATGCTTCGATTCGAGGGTTGATGGACTGCACAATTTTGACCGGAACCACTCAATGCGCGATGGACGGTCGCTGGAGAAGTCCTGATGTTGGTTTCCCCCACCTGCGATCGAAGGCGTGCCCAGATGACATGTTCAGTGGCGTCTCGTATAACGTCCTGCAGCTGAATCTGTTTATCAACTTGACGGGGGGGATCCCAGGAGACGATTCGGTCAAACATAAGCAAGCGTGCCGCCTAACATCGCTGATTAGAAAGCGGATTTGCAAGCGAGCTCGAGACAAAGTTAGCGGCTCGCATTCTGGGGTCTTGACTCTTGGCCATCAGAGCGGCGCGTTGTCCACCATCCAGGCTCTGTAAAGGCCGGTGCCACTTTACCCAAAGCACACCAAAGATGCATCGTCGGAAAGCAAGCTCAAACACCTCGGCCTCTCTTTGCCACTAATTGCTGCTACATACATATGCCCCTGCGAAGGCGGCCGCAGACCCTTGTTTATTCTCCCCAACAGCCTAGGCGGCAAACACGGCAGCGGGATTGCTTGGCGCCCCTTTAGAAGGACCCTCGTGGATGCATTGTATCTTGACCTGGACAGGCACGTGACAGGTCATCAGCGTATATATATTTATCGATCGTGACTCTTTGACGTGGCTAATCCATCCACCGGCCAAAACGTACGACAGCATGGACGCAGAATACTAGTCGGCGGTCGAGGGCCGGTGGCCTGGCACACAACCACCGAGACAACTTGCGACCCTCTTAATGCAAAACTTTCACATAACCCGATGGCCAACCTTCTTCGCCGTTCCTGGCAAGGACCATGACCATTGTGCTGTCTCTGGCGATCTTGCCGACGACACGATTGCGGCGGTCTTGTGCCGGCGGTGGAGATGTTGAGCTTTCGCACACGAATTTTGAGACCGAAGGCCGCGAGTCGGGGTCCGTTGGCGTTTCGATCGATAACATAGATGCAGAGACACGTTGACCGTCGACGTATATCTCCAGAGTTGGGCTGAAATTGTCTCCGGAACCTGGTGCCGCAGACACCGCACCCTCAATTGAGACTTGGATGTCACCGTCTTGAGCAGCAGTCGCACAACATTTGGTGATTAACAATCCTGGCCGAGGTTCCGAAAATACTATGTCATGCTTTGCAATGGTGTCCGACGCCAACGGCGGCGTTAACGGCGGCAGAACTCTTCTCTTGCTGTTTTGCTCGTATGCATAACCGGCTTGCAGTAAGCTGAAATCATCGTATGCTCGACTCAGGAATGTCAACCCCATCGGCATCTTGGAATCATCTAAAATCCCCATCGGCACCGTAACACTAGGTATGCCCAAGTGCCGCAGAGCTCGATTGCCGTGGCTATACTTCACGCCATCAGTCCAGGCATGTTGTGCGCTTCGGTCGTCAACGTCGGCATCGGCACGGGCAACGTCGCCTGCAGCGGGAAACGCGACAAAGTCGTAGTTGTGAGCTGACATCCACTCCTCGAAGAACCGGATTCGGATTTGCTCCAGAGCTCTTACCGCGTTTTCAAGGTTGGGAACATCGTAGATGGCACTCTTGCCTGGTCTCGTCGAGGGCGAAAGATCAGCAGCGTAGCTGGCCAACTTTGCCCAATGTACAGCATTGGCCGGTTCAGTGAACTTGACTTGAGGATCATCGCGAGGCAGGTGAGGAAAGATATCTCTTGGGTTCACTTGAGCAAGAGACTGGATATGAGGATCACGATTGTCCTGCAGGAATGCTTCCCAGGCATGAGCAATGAGCAGACCCCGTTCGGTGGCGTTCCAGTCGTCCGGGAGATAAGGGAGAGACGAAGAAGCATTTCCGGTACTGGGCTTGCGTAGCATTTGCTCGTAGATGTGCAAGACCGGGAGTTCCGGAATGATCTCGACGCTCGCACCGGCTGCTTGCAGGTCGGCTTGCGCTTGACGCCATAGCGGTTCGATGGCTTCAGAGATAAATGGTCCACCGTCCTGCTGCTTGAGATATATTTGCGGCACAGCGATTCGCTTTCCTCGGAGATGCCCTGCACTTTTGGTGATCGAAGACCCTGAAACAGGAGGACGTGGGGATTGTGGGAGCTGAATAAACGATTGATCCCTCCAGAAGTCGCCAGTTGTCTCCGGATCTTGTGTGTTAAGTACGTCTAACAGGACGAACAAATCACCCATGGTGCGTGTGTGAGGAACAACGACATCGCAGGTTGGGTATAGCGGCCAGTTGCCGCGGATTGATATGAGTCCGCGGGAAGGAGTGTAAGCCACTAACGCGTTGTTCGAGGCAGGAGAGCGGCCGGAAGAGACAGTCTCTTCGCCCATGCCAAAGGCAGCGAAAGAAGCTGCCACAGAAACACCACTGCCATTGGAGGAACCAGATCCAAAGGCGGCAGGGAGATAGTCTTTGTTGTATGGACTCTCTGCTCGACCATATACACCACGAAGCATCCCTCCATATGCCATGGGACACATGTTCGTGCGACCCAACAAGACGGCGCCAGCTTCCCGCAGAACTTTCACGGTGAATGCATCTTCGTTGGCGATGAGGTTCTCGAACGCTTCCGAGCCGCTAGCCACGGTCATTCCACGAACCTTGTAGCTGTCCTTGACCGTGAAAGGGATGCCGTCGAGGGACCCATGGGCATGGCCAGCGGCACGGCGATCATCTGCGGCGGCTGCTTCCTCGAAGACTCTCTCGTTGATCAGGGGAATCGAGTTCAGGGCCGTGTTTCTGCAATCATAGGCACTGATGCGGAGCAGGTATTTAGCAACCAGGTCAACTGACGTCAATTTCCCGTCGGCTAGCGCTGTTGACAAGTCGGCGATTGTCGCGTCGACGATACTGTCACCCAACGACATGCTCGTTGAACCAGAGGAGGCGCACTCACTCGAAACTGATTCTTCAATATATCGCACCTGAAGGTGTCGGTCAACCTGGTTTCTCAGAAAATGGAATCGCCACAAGGCAGCTTCGGTGCCAATCCCGGACCCGCGCAAGGCATTGGAGAAAAAAAGAACGATACACTCACGCAGGGAATGACCGATGAAGATGACAGGAATGAAGAAACAAAAGGAACCTCTTGATGCCGGCTGCGACCGAATGCTGTTGTCACCTCTCTGCGCTCATTTCCGACCGCTTGTCGATATCTCCCCGCCCATGACAGGATGGAAAGGCCCGCAACATGTCAATATCCAGAGTGGAAGAAGAAGACTTCCTGAGTTGCGGGGTTTGGTTCCTGCACCTCAGATCTGGCCTAACCAAATAGGGAAGGTCCTGCCGACCATGCCTGCGTCTCAACCTTCGACGCCCAAAGCACTGACAAGGCACATTGACAAAATTCAAACAATGAAAGTGCCGTCGAGGATCTCAGTGCTCACAGGAATGTAGTTCAAAACCCGTGCCATGAGTCACATGCATCCCACGCCGCCATTGCAGCTTGTTCGAAGTATAACCTCTCTGCTTTCCCAGACGACCAAAGCCCAAACCACATCACCCTCCCGAACACTACTCAGAAGTCGAGCAACCAGAACCAACATCTCGTCGAGAATGTCAGGGCCACGGTCGATCTCAGAAGCTGTCAACCCGAAATCCTCAACAGCCACTCAAAATGGTCGCTTTAGCCTGCCGGCGGAAAGCGCCCGCCATTCGCACACATTGATGGCTTTCCCCAGCATGGAATCGGCAGAAAGCACACAACACCTAGAAGCCCTACAGTCCGAGGTAACGACGATCGCCAATACGATCTCCCAGTTCGAACCCGTCCATCTCTACACCAAGGAGGATCTCATCCCACAAGCAGAGTCCATGGTTAACGCCGGTGTCTCCGTCAAGCCGGCCACCGTCAGCGAACTCTGGATCCGTGACAGCGGGCCGGTCTTCGTGCAAGACTTGTCCACAGGCAAACGGACAGCGATCAAGTTCAACTTCAACTACTGGGGTGGCAAATTACCCTCCATAGGCGACGAGAACATCGCTGTGCAGGTCGCTGCGCACGCCAATGAACCCTTGGTGTCCTCGAAACTCACGATGGAAGGAGGTGGTATCGAGCACGACGGCGAAGGCACCTTCCTCGCCACGGAAAGCTGCATCATCAACAACAACCGCAACCCGGGATTCTCCAAATCCGATGTCGAAGCTGAGCTGAGGGACCTGCTTGGAGTTACGCATTTTATCTGGATCCCTGGCGTCAAAGGCTTCGATATCACAGACTACCACATCGATGCGCTTGCACGGTTCACATCACCCGGCGTCGTTCTTCTCAGCAAGCCCGGCCCCAACGCCCATCCAATCGCCGTCGACGTCTACAACTCTGCGCTCTCCATTCTCAGGGCCGCGAAAGATGCAAAGGGCCGTGCACTAACGGTACATGATTGTGAAGAACCCGATATCACACAGCTCGGACCACCGGATCAGCACAACGAAGTCATTGGATCGTATGCGAATTATCTCCTCGTCAACGGGGGCGTCGTCATGCCCAAATTCGGGCAGGAGAGGCAGGATACTGCAGCCCTTGAGTTGTTCAGGAGCCTGTTTCCTCACAGGAAGGTAGTGCAGGTGCCGATCAACATTCTACCGAGGACGGGCGGCGGAATCCATTGTGCAACCCAGCACGTTCCAGAGATCTGAGGACCCTAGGCTTACCCTACCTAGTACCGGTGGGTGCCATTCCCATACAAAAGTCGGTCCGCCAGATATCTACTCGATCGGAAACCGCAGCGGTCCACGAACGAACCTAGTGTAGTGATTTCCATTTCCCATCGGTGTAGCCAGTCAACCGAGGGTGAGTTTTGGGGATAGGTATGGGTTGCTGTACGAATTGATCCGTCCTGCGTCCTGTGCTCTCACAATGGTGGTACGAACAAGCTACAGAGAATGCCTGTCGGCGACTGTATTAAAGGACATTTGTACTTCGGAGGCATCTTTGTCCCTAAACTGCAACCCTGCTTGGCGGCCAGTCGTCGGTGCAGTAGTGGTTAGGCTGTTGAGGTTGGTGACAGCGGTCAAGTGACTCCTCGAGAAGCAGAAGCAGAAGGACTGGCTTAGTTACGTACAGGGAAAATGACCAAAGGGATCGTAGAAGCAAATGAAATGAGGGCAAACTGTAGCAGCTTCACCGCAAACCAAAACTACAGCCTCTTTGCCTGTCAGCCTGAAACCCTTCACTAGATGGGCATGCGTGTTAGGCTGAACATCATGCAGTACAGTACACCAGCCGCAGGCAGCAGTCCCCTCCCGTGACAGCAAGAGGAGTGTCAATGTCAACCTCGTCTTCTCCTACCCAATCATCCCATGGTCTCTAGTAGACATGATGCACCTCGACACAGCAGGGGCTCCATGTGTATGGTGTGTATGCGGGCCAGGCTAAAACGAATGGCTCTCGTCGCCCGGTTTTTTTACTAGTGGCTAAGTGTGCTATGACCCGTCTAGAGTCCATATACTCTGGCCCCATTATATAGATGTGGCAGACTCATAAGGGATACTCGCGACGGTTGGCTATAATGATACTATTTCTCAGTGGTAATATATCTGGAGGACCAAGTTCCCAGTCTCTCCGTCTCTTCCTTCAACCAGTGTCCAACCTGTCCAACCTCATCTCAATCTTCTCATCCGCACCCGCGACCGTTCTTCGATAGTGCATTGAAAAGAAACCGAGCCACAGCCTCCTGCGACGGCAGAACTCTACACGATGCCTTTCAACGGCAACGGCAACATCATCTCGGAGCTCACGAGACTGTTTGACTCTCTACAACGACTCCCTGTGACAGCAATTCTCAAACATTGGAACCTTATCCAGGCTTCTGGATCAGATCCAATGGCCGAAATGATCCTGACTTCACTCTTCGGTACCCCACGAATTGACGCAAATTTGGAAAGTTCGTTCGTCACCAGGGTGTCGCAAACGAAATACAAGATTCTTGGAATACTCCCAATATCCATCGAACAAGGCGCAGGCCCGACGGTCAGACAGGCTCTGATTCACCGAGGAGAGTGCTTGCCTGCGCTCATCCAGCTATCTCTTCTGGTTGCAGTCCACGGAGACCGACTTAGGCCCCTTGCTAGGGATCTGATCGATATACGACGAGAAAGATCTCGCCGTAGATCAGAAGAGGTAGAGGATCAATTCGTCCTTGGATACGATGCGACGCTTGGAACCCTCGAAGCCTACCGTGACCAAACGAACAAGTTTGGATGGTACCACTTTCTCGAAGATGTCAGGTCGAGAATAGGACTCGACTACGAGCGGGAATACCATCGATCTGACCATACAAGTTTTTTGAGAAGCTTGGCCATCCCGGGAGAGCTGATCGGATGTCTCCTTGAACATCTGACAAAGCTCCAACGGATGCACGACCATTACATCGAGATCGAGACCATGCAGGGAGTACCCACCATTGTCGTATGGGCACATCACATTCTGATGCTCTGCGTCCATGTCGTTGTCCAAAACCAGTACGGCTTCCAAGAAAAAAAGATATTTGGTGTTGGCAAGCCCAGAGTCATCATCCATGCCTATTCCAGCGATTCTTCCAGGGAAAAGGAATTCATGTTTCGTTATTTCGAAAAACATCACCAGAGAATTGAGATTAGCCCGGTCCGATTGAGGGAAGAGCAGCCTTTGGAGAGTCCTTGGATCGGGAGGCTCCCACTCGAAAACTACGGTCTACGGACCATCGAGAACCAGCTGAAGGCACGAGGGTACGACTTCTCTGACATGGAGATGAAAGAAATCGCAAAAGTTGCTGGCTTGGCCGTTTTGCATCATTCGATCAATCTCTTTGGCCGTAACATTGACCAAAGTGTTGAGAGAGCAACGGCCTCTGAACCGGTTCCTGCCCCACCGAGACGGTCTCCGTTTTGCGACTGGGATCAGGTTCAAAATGTGCTGGGCTATTTCTTCAACACGCCACCAATGTCGCGCGAAGAGGCATTTCGATGCATACCACAACTGGATGTCCCCACTCTAGGTTTACCTGATTTCAGACTCAGCTTCAAGCTCAAGGGAAACTCGTGCATAGCGACGATGCGGCAAGGTTTCAATGCCGCAGTACATATCGAGTTGACAGGCCTTGCCGTCTTGCTTGCAGCCTTCAGTTGCGTAGACAATTTGATTGATCATGCGAACCTAATGATCCCTGAATCCCTAGGCCGGCAGGTCGGATTCGCACTCTCCCCCAACCACCCGGGAGGATATTTCATGGCAGGCGAGTCAAGAGGCTGGGAGAACAAGACACTCTTGGCTTTCTTCACTCATGTTCTCAGAGGCGTCGGACCGGATTGGAAAGAGCTGAACAGAACCTGGCTGGTCAGCGACATGGGATGGAGCGTGTATCTGCCAATCGCCTTCGAAACTTGCGATCCTTGCATGGTAGACCGCTATCGAATCGCATTGGAAAATGGAACCCCCGTGGTCAACGGGGAACGGAGGAAGAAAATCGTCGACGGCTTGCACCGCTCGACATTCGAAAGAACAGCCCGTCCCAAGCCATTGCCGCCGGCATTCGACATGGCCAGAGACCTCAGCGAGACCAAGGTAGCGAGAGAATGGGTGTCGACCGATCACGACGCATTCAGTGTCGCCATTCAGCTCGACTCCTTATGGGGATCCTGTACAACTGGGTACTCTGAGCTATACGATGCAGCGACGCGACAGTCGTGGACTGAAGTCAGCTGCATTTGCCGTGGTGCGGATGAACCAACGCGGTTCCCGGAAAGGTTCTACCTCTTTCAGGGTCTGTACAAATATTCGCTCTCGGGGCAGAATCCAGAGGTGCATTTGTTGCCAGTGGCGGGAAACGTCTGGGCGCGCTATCTATGTCTGCTTGCCGCCGGTACCACGGGTGACCTTGGGGCAAAAAGGTGCTATGTTCGAGGTAATAGAGCTTGCAATCAGTGCTGGCTCACGGCACTGACCAGGGGCGCTGAGGGTGTTGCATCCGATCGTCCTGAAGTGGCCATCTGGGTCGTGCTTTGAGCCTTCGATCGGGGTTTCGGACTGACGCATTACTCCTTGGTGATTGATATTTATTAGCAGCTTGGTAGTGAAAGAACGTTAATAGTATGAACTTAGCTTGTCCGCAAATCATGCAATCTCGCGAGGACCGCGCCCGAGCTGGAGATTTCCGCTGCTGTTGGCCATCCTGGCTGGATATACTCTAAGCCTTTGCACGAAGAACGGCCAAAGGGCCAGAAGGACTTGAGCAAGTTGAAATAACGGTGAGAAGTTGAGTTGTGAGTATATCCTATCCAATTGAAGGTGAAAATGGCGAAGTCCTTCTGCAATGGTGTCTTTGATTATCATGTGAGTTTGAAGTGAACAAGCAGTTACTCAGGATGAACTGTCCCGCACCTTCCGTACCAGACCAGCGCTTTTCCGTATCTTCACCGGTTAGACTAACGACCAATGATTCTTAAGGCATCAACGCGATTGAATTTCCCCATACGCTGCAATGTGTTGCCTTTGCCAACTCATTAAAGCCACTTTCCACAAAGTTTACATCAAACTCACACAAGGTTAGATTTCCCCGGCGCGTTACTTTTGTCCACATATCGATGGTGTCTTCGATGGAGCCGTTCTTGGATCCATGCCTCTGCGCAAACCAGGATGGTCCGTCCGAGAAAGGAAAGCTTCCCTGCTGCGCAAAGACCGCCGGAAAAGTGTGTACAGGATGCTACTTAGTGCAGGTAAGTCGACACCTTAATGACTGCCATGGGAAGGATTCTTGGTAACTGGCGTTTCGCCGACTCTAGTATTGCAGTAAGGAATGTCAGGTGGCACATTGGAACAAACACAAGGCCGATTGCAGATCTCCCTATCTGAAGGAGACGTGGAAGCCGGCGTGGGCCAAGGAAGGCCGCCAGCCTACCTTCATCGGTTCAGACGGGCCTGATCTGGCAGCATTTGGTGGAAAGCAGTATTTGTGGGGGAATATGCCTGCATTGGACGTGCTCAATCTCAAACAGAACGAAGGACTTGACGAAACTAGAGATTACTCTTTACTTTTTGCAGGTAAGAACCGCACCTCTTTCTTCAAGTCGTGAACCCCAAGATGAGAGATTTGGGCACTGAACTTGATGTTGTTAGCTTCTGGCGACATCAGAAACTTGGTAAAGTCTCTCACGGGGCTTCCAAGTGCCTATACCGGACGCTGCCATGTCACGATCAACGACCGGGAATTTGACATCGTTGGGCGAAATGCAATACTCATTTTGACCGCACTGCGCTTCGACCCGGAGGTAGCGACGCCTATCATCCTGCATATCTGGTATTCAGCTTTTATACCAGCCGCTGTCCTTGACTTGCTCCAACTCCACATCTTGTCCCAGGTGGACGACGTTTGCACGAAAATCCAGTCCAAACCACTCTCATCGCTGCAAGCAAAAACTTGGACATACGAAAATCGATCACTGCGTCTCGTTCTCAGGAAGGAACAGTGGTTTCGTCTGAAGACCATGTTCAGCCTGCCTGAAGGGCTTTCGTATTCGAAGGCCCAGAAGATCCGTAGATCGGTGACACTGGCCCCAGAGAGAAAGGACTATGTTGATCGGGCGTTGTACGCTCAGCCGCCGCCGTGGCGCGTGAGTAAGATGAAATTCCGTGAGGACGGGATTATTCTGCCCTTCGGCTCATCAAGAAGAGAATTCGACACGCCCAATCCGTCAGTATAACATGGGATCAAAGAGAAGATAACACCAAGGACTGACTCTCTCATTAGAACCTTCTACCAGACGATGGAATGGCCCATGAAAGACGATTCAGACCCCCTTCGTGGCTGGTGTGTCGCAGATGTCCTTCAACATTCACCATCCGCAAAGAGAGACCTGTACGGAAGTTTATTCTTTTGTGTACGAAATCTTCTCCTGGAATTTTGTAGACGGATCAGACGCTTCGCCGTCGAGATACAAATGTTTCAGGTCGACGCATTGGAACTGCCCAATCTACTGCGGGACCGATCCTTTGATCGGATCGAGGTCTGCTTCACCCAGCCGGACATCCCTTTCAGCTTCGCAGTGCTAATGGCTAAGGCAGGTTTCGAACATTACTGACCGTGGTTACCTCGGACCAGAGCTAACCCTCTCGACATTCGGCTCCCTCCTGAAACCCAAATCCGACAACCCAAAGGCCATTCTTCTTGGTCTCTTCCTTAACGCAATCTTTGAGAACGGGCAGTACGACACAAGCGTTGTGGCCTCCCTCAAGGCCAACGGCGAGCGCATGGCCAAGTATCTAACAATAACCAGAGATATGTTCAGCCGGGATCGGGAAATCTCCAATCCGGACCTGTTACGATTCATGGAAGCTTCGAGCATGTTTCATGACTATGAAAAGCCGTTCTCGCACTTCATGGAGCAGTGCCGGTTCCGCGAAATCAGCGCTTCTGCCGGCTTGAGGATGAAGGAGGAAAATTCAATTGTGGAGCCGTGGCCGATGCGTCTAGCGGATGGAGCTTCCAAGGAGGAGTTTGATGTTCTATACGCATCTGGTCAAGTCGGTTGTGAGCGTTACGTCGAGTGGGAACGGGCGATCTGAGCGGCTAATATCGCAGTAGTTCTGCCGACACGTGGGAGAAGTTGTCGCATTGTCGCTTCACGAAGCCTCTGTTAGAGCGACTAGCATACTCTATGGAGGACGTTCAGACTGCAGGTGATGCCGAAGGCGCTGGCCGAGGCACTAGTTAGCATCCCTGGCCCATTCGTACCAGGATTCGAACATACTCAGCTTGGCATGAGAATGAATGCAAGTGAATCAAGGCCGAAGATCCACGTAGAGAAGGGACACCATGGCATCGAACGAGAACGAATATCGTAACCAAGTACGCTTCGTCCATATAAGCTTCCGCTTCCTGCTACGCGTCCAACGAAACACCTAATCGACTACCCCCGTCGGCGTGCCGAGGTTGGCGCTACTCGCCATTCGGCCCTGCGCAGCGTGATGCTCTGGGACAGTGGCCGAACCCCACCGCCGAGGGCATGGACATGCAAAATGTCTCTCCACACAGGCACATCAGACCATGACAGAGTATGCGACAAGTGATGCCGACCCTGAGTCACATTGCCCACATAAACCAGTTTGATTCCATTCTCTATGGATATGCCAAAGAGATAAAACAGAAACATGTACATTAGAACCGAACTTTGATCGGGATTCACGTAGGCGCCGTGGTCACCACCGTTTGCTATACTCGTGATTGCCCTTGTACAGTGCCAGATCCGCGAGCCTAGTCGGAAGACTATATTGTGCTCCGTTGTCAACGGTCACCCAACTCGAACCCAAAGGGCTCGACGATGGTTGCTCAGACACGTTCTTGGGTTGATTTTCACTTCGTGTCGTGTGGCTGGTTTTCGGATGAGATGCCCCTGACATGGTCACCGTCAATCCGCAATGTGTGATTGCACGTCAGCAGCATCAGACTTGCATTTTGGATCCCTCTGTGGCCACTGGTCATGCACGAGGCGGTCGGCCGGTGGGCAGATGTTCTCAGAAAGGCAAACACGGACTTTTCTCAAGCCTACCTGAGGTATGGACAGTATGTTTCATTGAGGGCGTCTCCGCTACTCATGCGCCTGTTGGAGGATATACCACTCGGGTGTCGAACGGAGTCTTGACGACTTACGCCCACCGAGAGTTGGCCGGAGTGCTTATTCCATCAAGTCTGGTCATTTTACATGTGGACTTGGGATGAAGGGAGACCGGTCGTGGTCGTGCCAACGGTGAATAGACCCCAGCACCAATCCGTTCTTTGTGGTATTCCTGCATTTCCCCCCGTGGCCTTTTTGTCCAACTTGGTCCCACGCTTACACCTCCCAGGCGAAGTCGTCGAAAAATTGGATGTTGCGGCTGGCACGTCTGGCACAGTTGAAGTTGGGAGAATCGACATCGCTGCTCAGAATCCGACAGGTGAAGTCAGCCAGCCAAGTTCAACACCCTCGCCGGCGTGCTCCAATCTTCTCAGCTCGCTCCACCCTGAGAGCAACGTCGGAGCATATGGTGAGAATACGAACAATGACGGCGGAGTACTCGCATGAGAATGGCGGAACGACCGAAGCAAAATCGATCGCGTCCAACACCATCATTACACAGCTCACGACGCTTCTCTCATCGATTTTATTGCGACCAGATGCACAGGCTCGGCTCAAGACGGCGGTTCAGCAGCGGATGGTGGAAACCTGTGGCGTCTCGGTATTCCGAGGTTGTCGTGGTCATGACCACCGGCGGTGATTCCCAGGCCTCATGGGCGGAGTTAGGTTGATCGGTCGGTGGTCACACACAGTGTTGGGCGACCTGCGGCGAGCGGCGAGCGGCAAAAAGGACTGGAAGTGCTAGCGGGACGCCGCACATCGACGGGCAAGGTTATAACGCACCGACAAGATTGCAGAATAAATTCCACTAGGAGACTTTGCGATAAGGAAACCTAACTAGGTTCTATACCTTATCGGGCGACGAGACTGCGCCAGTGAAGATCGGCTCAAACCAGAGAGTTCCACAACTGACCGAGAAAGTTTGGAAGGGACCATGAAATGTGCCCACCAGATCTCTCGGCGGATGCACCCAGTGCCCAGCATTTGTCTGTAGTTGAACAGGTTGCAGCCACACTATATATCGAGCACAGACGCCACTTGTCGCAATGTAGTAGGATACACACCTGACATGGCTCCAAAGAGAACCTCTGTCGGCGTCATAGGCGCCGGTGTCGTTGGCCTAACCACCGCCCTGCTGCTTGCAGATCGAGGATTCAAGGTGGCAGTAATTGCGCGAGACCTGCCAGGGGATTTGAACACGAACTGGGCAAGCCACTGGTGAGTAGAGCAAAGCGGGACTCATATGAGAGAACCAGACACTGAAGCCAATTCGAATGCCAAAGCTGATGGACTTGCAGGGCCGGTGCTCTGCTTGCACCACACCCCGACGGTGATGTCGCGGCCCAGAAGCGATCGCTCGACTATTTCCGTGCCCTCGCCGCGCAAGGCGACAATCTAGGCCTCCAGATATGTCCCGAACTGGCTGTTTGTGCCGTGCCCGCCTAGGCTAACCCGGAGCAGGCGATTCCCATCGAAGAATTCTACGACGACAGAGGCGAGTCGGACATCTGGTACAAGGAACTCTTTCCAGACTTCGAGTTCCTTGCGCAGGACTCGCTCCCTCCTGGAGCTCGCATTGGCTTTCGATACACTGGCCAAGTCGTCAATCCGACCTTTTTCTTGCCCTGGCTGTGTTCGGAACTTGTCCGACGAGGCGTGTCGATCGTGCGAGGCAACGTCGAGTCATTCAAGCACGCACGACATCTGCTTCGCGCTGATGTCGTGGTCAACGCTTCAGGGCTTGGTGCAGCGGCTCTGGCGAACGATGCACGCGTATTTCCAATTCGAGGTCAAACCATGTTCGTCAGGTCTTCTTACAATCGTGTCAAGATCTTCCAGGGCTCGGAGTATACCTACGTGATTCCGCGGGCCCATAGCGGCGGCGTCATACTTGGCGGAGTCAGTCAGCCACACTCGATGGATCCCACCGTCGATGCATCAACCAAAGTCGACATCCTTCGCCGCGTCAATAACCTCACGGCGGGCGCTTTCTCCTGGGTCGATCTTGACCGCGATGTGGCCATGGATATCGTGGGCTTTAGACCTTACCGGGAGGGAGGTATCCGTGTTGCGCGCGATGGCGACGTTATCCATGCCTACGGTGCAGGAGGGTTGGGCTACCTCTACTGCTTCGGCATGGCGCACAGAGTGTGTGAACTCGCCGGCGAACAGCTGCAGAGTCCGAAATTATGAGCCAGTAGGAGCTCAAGATTGGGACGGTCGTGGTTGTTGGCAGCCAAGCAACGCTGGAGCGCTTTAGAGAGCAAATATGAAACAGACAAAGTTTGAAGCAGACAGTGCATGAAAAGGGTGCAACCACCGAAATTTGCTTTTTGGTTGATGGCGAGGTCCGGCGTGATTTGCGCCTTCGAGCACAAGAGAATGGCGATGCTTGCCTGTGTAATGAGATGGGCGTGAGATCGTTCCGTGCTCGATTCGGGCCTCCCGCGAGGATCCAGAGCCCTTGCAGGGGGCTCATGGTACAGGACCGATCAGGTTGTCCCGGGTTATCCTCGAATATGCGCAGCCGGAGAGGTATCTGAGACTAGATTCTCGCCGTGAAGTATGTACTGTGCTGTATGCCCACATGGCACCAAACTTCATTCCCCACCCTGCCCACTGCTGTACCCACCATCTCGAACACTGGCCTGGTCGTTGTAGCCAATCACGCCAATACAATTACTGACCCAGAGCTAATCTGCGCAAGCGAGCTGGCCTCGAGGGACTACGTACTTCCTGGTTAGCTGCATTGCCGATCTCTTGTACCGTCCGACGCTTGGACCTTCCCTCACCTGCCAGGCTTCGAGTCACGGACATGCTCTCGGCGATGGAACCAGATATGCCATATAAACCTAATCCGGGGTCTTATGAGAAAACCCTTGTCTCGTCTGTGGCCGCGAATACGATGGCATCGTCACAGAAACAGCAGACTATCTTGGTGGTTGGCGGAGGCACTTTCGGTCTCTCGACGGCGCTACATCTCGCCCGGCGTGGCTATACCAATGTCACTCTCCTCGACCCCCATCCGATTCCGTCTCCCCTCTCCGCGGGTAACGATGTGAATAAGATTGTCGACGGCGGGAACTTGTCCTCCAGCTCAGACGACGGGCATGTCGGTCTGACCCTGGCGAGACTCACCCTCAGGGGGTGGCGCGAGGATCCAGTGTTCAAAGCCTTCTACCACGAAACGGATGTCGTCTACGCCGCCTCGAGCGAAGAAGGCGACGCGCTCCTCGCGGAGCGCCACAGGCCTGCTGATGCGCCACCCGGCGTCCTGACACGACTGGAAACCGCCGACGCGTTCAGAGCTCGCTCACACCACGCCTTGCTGACCGGCCGTCTGGAAGGATGGCGAGGGTGGCACAAACAAGGCTCAGCCGGGTGTGGGTGGGTGGAGGCGAAGAACTCCATGCGAGCTGCGTTCCGCGAGGCCACAAGGCTCGGAGTGAAATCAATCACAGGCGACGCAGGCCACGTTGTCGGTCTCGTCTACGAAGGCGACAAGGTCACTGGGGTGCGTCTCAAGGATGGAGCCACGTACCAGGCAGACTGTGTCGTCCTGTCCGCCGGTGCTCGGAGCACCGAGGTGTTTGACTTTCAGCAGCAACTCTTGCCAAAATGCTGGACCTTGGCCCACATCAAACTCACGCCCGACGAGATGGCCCTCTTCCGCGACAGCTCTCTCATCCACAACCTCGAGCGGGGGTTTTTCATCCCTGACTTCGAACACGGCGAGCTCAAGATCTGCAACGAGTTCCCAGGCTACACCAACTTTGTGGCCAACCCCAAGACCGGCAAACGAGAGAGCAAAGCCATCCACAAGCACGAGATACCCGTAGAAGCTGAGGAGCGGACCAGGTCCCTGCTGCGAGAATGCATGCCTCACTTGGCTGAGCGGCCGCTTCAATTTGCCCGGATCTGCTGGTGTGCCGACACGCCCAACCGTGCGTTCTTGATCGGTCGCCATCCGGTTCACGAGCAGCTGCTCTTTGCCACCGGGGATTCCGGGAGGGGTTTCATGCACATCACATCTGTGGGCAAGTTCGTCGTAGATGCCCTGGAAGGCACGCTGGACCCCGTCATGGCCAGGGCATGGAGCTGGCGGCCGGAGACGGCCATCAACAGGAATCTGGCCGACCCTCAGAAACGACTGGGTGGCGTAGGAAGGCCCGAAGACCTCGGCGACGTAAAAGGCTGGACCAAAGGCGCTAGGCCAACCGCGAAGATCTGATCTTTCAGGTGCAGAGACGTCAAATGAGGCTGAACCCCTTGGTCAATCGTACACGCCCGGTTTTGCGCGATTGATCAAGCTGCCGACGATAGCCTCTCGAGAGGATACGGGCTGCAGCCTCTCCATAAGTCAACGACAGATAGACCAAAAGTTCTTGCTTATCTCGCCGACGCTCGTAGCCGTCGACGGATCGAGTGAAGTGCCCGGCAAGACGACCTAGGAAGCGCAAGCAGTGGTTGAACTCGACCTAATCTCCAGGCAAATGTCCCCAGCTAGTTCAATGACACGTCGAAGGCTTCAAAGAGAGTTTGCAAAGCGGAATGTACTACCAACAAGTCTTCGGACGTAAAGGTCGGGCGGATAAATGAACAACTCCCGGGATCTGGTTGCCCCGTGCCGAGTCCTCCGTCCTATATGCGTATCGTCCTCGTCCGCGTGCGAGGATGTGGAGATGGGTCGGAACAAGCGAGTTGCACATTCCGTGCTTTCCACAGAGCACCGTACTTGGTCCGGCAATAACGGTCGTCTTGTCGTCCTTCCGTCGCTAACCGCGTTACCGGACTGTCCCGTGAACCCCATCTACAACCGCAGATGGTCCATCATAGGATGCTGATAACCGTGGCCCCACCGCGAGCACTATATACCCCTAGTAATAATGCTTATCAATAGGCGATCCCTCTGTTATGCTAGCGCTTGCGCGTTTAGACTTTCTACGGTATGATCGTCGCTTAAGGTACGTCTTTGACCGCGCTATCGAACTATGCCGTTGTTGTCATACCGCGAGAATTGTATGTATTGACCTATATGGTATCTACCCCACTGCTAACTGGTCCATCATAGGATGCCGATAATCGTGGTCCCACCACGAGCACTCCATAGACGGGCCGGTAACTTGGCTTCTCGATAGACGGTCTCCCTGTCATGCTGGCGCTTGCGCGCTTGGACCTTCCAGCTGGTCTGCAGCTGTTCTCTATTGCAGGTACGGTTCAACTCATGCAGTATAAATGCAGCGGCTGGACATTGTCGTTTGGGGAGGAGATCGTGCCTTTCTCTCAGGTAGCTCAGCACAGAGAAACTGCACACGCCAGCAGAGAGTCCCGTCAGAGCAGCAATGGCTTCGCTGCACGACCAGCCGATCTCCCAAGACGGCGAGGCCGAGATCCTGGGAGACCAGAGCAACCATTCAACCAAGATTGAAAAGACCAAGTTCGACGACTACAAGGAGACCGCAGTCCATGACGGCCACGATGTTGCGTCCGGCAGTGAGATGGACGGCGTGTTGGACGATGCCGAGGCCACGCGGATGTATGGGATCGAGTCGGACAACTCTCCCTACCCAGAGGTGCGCGCTGTCGTGCCTCCGACCGACGACGACTCTGTTCCAGTGAACACCTTGAGAGCCTGGGTTCTCGGAGTCATCTTTACCCTGCTCGGGTCGGGCGTCAACCAGTTCTTCTCCATGCGCTATCCGTCCGTCACCATCAGCTCGCTCGTCGCTCAGCTGGTCTCCTTTCCTTGCGGAGTCGCCCTGGCCAAAGTACTCCCCGTCAAGACATTTGACCTCGGGCGTCTCGGACGCTGGTGCCTCAATCCCGATCATACATTCAATGCCAAGGAGCACACTCTCATCACCATTATGGCAAACATCTCGTTCACCAGTGCCTGGGCGACCGACGTCATACAGGCTCAAGTGGCCTTCTACGGTCAAAAGGCCCCGGCCGGATATCAGGTCTTGATGGTCTTGACCTGTCAGATGTTCGGTCTGGGCATTGCGGGCCTGGTGTCTGACATCCTGGTGAAGCCGGCGGCCATGATCTGGCCGTCGACGCTTGCCAATGCCGCGTTGTTTTCGACACTCCATTCGAGGGAGAACAACCTGGCCGACGGGTGGAAGATCTCCCGCCTCAAATACTTCATGTTCGTCTTCACGGGGGCATTCGTGTGGTACTGGTTCCCCGGCTACATCTTCACCGCGCTCAGCTACTTTACCTGGATCTGCTGGGCTGCGCCCAACAACATCGTGGTCAACCAACTATTTGGACAGGTCAGCCTCTTGTGTCTTCTCCTCTCTTCTCTGCCGTGGTCGCTGACAAAAGTATTAGCTCCAAGGGCTGGGGTTTTCTCCACTGACATTCGACTGGGCCCAAGTCGCGTACAACACGTCACCCATTCTGTTCCCCCTGAATGCACAGGTCAACATCATCTGTGGCTGGTTCTTCTTCTACGCCATCATGCCGCCGATCCTCTACTACACCAACACCTTTTACAGCAGCTATCTTCCCATCTCAAGCTCCAACCTCTACGACAACACCGGAAATACCTTCAACGCCAGCCGTGTGGTCGTAGATGGCACCTTTGTGCCTGAGTTGTACTCCCAATACAGTCCTGTCTTCATGTCGACGACCTTCGCTTCGTACTACGGCATTGGCTTTGCCGTCCTCACCGCCGGACCGATCTACGTCTATCTGTACCACGGCGATGCAGTCTGGCGCGCCATCACCGGGAGAGAGAAGATGGATGTCCACGCGAGACTGATGGAGAAATACCCGGCGGTGCCGAAGTGGTGGTGCGCTGCGCTCACCGTGATCGTGTATGCTCTCACCATCGCCTGCATGGAGCATTACAAAGTCGGCTGGCCGGTCTGGGGCATCACCATGGCGTTGGCGCTGGTCGTCTTCTTCATCCTCCCCGTCGGCATCATCTACGCCATCACGAACCAGAACACAAACTACCTGGTGGTGCTGGGCCAGATCATCAGCGGGTACCTCATTCCCGGGAAACCGATTGTCGCTCTGGCGTTCAAGTTCTACGCCTTCACCGGGGTCAGTCAGGCGATTGCCTTTTCCCAGGACATGAAGCTGGCATACTACATGAAGCTTCCGCGCCGGACCACCTTTATGGCCCAGTTTGTCGCGTGTTTCCTCGGCGCCATCACCCAGGTGGGCGTGCTCATCTGGATGATCGGCCACATCGACCAGCTGTGTTCCGAGGACCAGCCCGACCATTTCATCTGCCCGCAAGGCCGAGCGAACTTCTCGGCGTCTGTCCTGTGGGGCGCCGTCGGCCCCATGCGGCTGTTCTCGCCGGGCCAGATGTATTCGGGCTACCTCCACATGTTCTGGATCGGCGCCCTGTGTCCAGTCATCACCTGGCTCATGTTGAAGCGGTGGCCCGACAACTTCATCCTGCGCAACCTCAACTGGGTGGTCTTCTTTGGCGGCACCAACAACTATCCTCCCGCGACCGGCATCAACTATACCTCGTGGTTCGCGGTCGGCGCGCTGTTCAACTGGTTCCTCAAACGGCGCAAAGGCGCCTGGTGGACCAAGTATGCCTATGTGACATCGGCCGCTCTGGACGTGGGCCTCGCCCTGTCCGGCATCATCATCTTCTTCACCCTGAGCTACACGGGCGTCAAGATCGATTGGTGGGGCAATTCGGTGTACAAGAACACCGCCGACGGCCGGTTGACACCTATCAAGCCGATTCCTGCAAAGGGCTATTTCGGACCTGATAAGTGGTGACGCGCATTTTGCGAGTCTCTGAAAAGCCTAGATCCTGGGTGTCATTTCTCTGGGGGCCCTGACACAGCACGCTTCTGTGGATGAGATGCCATTCCTGTCAAGAAGAAGGAGTCTACAAGTTTCAGCTCATGGGAAGTTGTACTTCTTCCACAGTGTGTACTCTGTGGGCGGCCCGGGAGCCCGCGCAGTTGACCCTTATACGAGAGCCTAGAGTGCCTAGATTACCCGTGGAGAGACTGCCACTAATCTAACCATGAGCGAATCTTGACCTCTCCATTTCCGTTTTCGAGACTTGAACATCTCGCCCGCTCGACGTGAGTCGTGACTACGCCCATTCCGAGCCTGTGGCTGTGTGATCCTGAACGCCGCTTAGGGAGGCCGGAGGCTGGCCTCGGCAGCTTGACAGCCAAACTGTGCAAAGGGGCCCCAGCCTTAAATTTGGCCTCTGGGGTTCCCAATTCTCGGTGCTTGTGCGTCCCGCCTGCTCAGCGGTTCCTCTTGCCAAATTGTCTGGATTAGCGTTGCTGGGCTATGCGGTGACCATGACGGATGGCTCGGCTCGGCCCCTGTCGCCAATTCGGACGATTCGAATGTGGACAAGGCGTCTTTCTCGGGTCTGTTGGGCGCGGGACACCTGCGAAGTGGGGGCATGGCAAGCTTGGTGACCGGCCACATGTCGACGCCGCAGCTCCGAAGTGACGTATTTGCTTAACGACGACGATACCGAGTACGAGTATTACAAGAAGAGGTTCATTGTCACATACGTGCCAACCACATCAGTAAAGCAGGCGATTGGCACAACCTGGGAAAGCAGAAAGGAGGGTGCGGAAATAGGTCGGCGAACTCATTCTGGAATGTTGTGTTCCATTCTCTGAATCATTCGTATTGATTATCTTGTTGACCCAAGTGAGTTTGAAGTGAACGAATGAGCTTGATATCTATCGCCCCGCACCTTCCGTATCAGACTAACGCTTTCGTATGATATTCACCGGTTAGAATAGCGCCCAATGATCGTCGGGGTATCGACGGCTAACTAACCAACAATTTAAGGTGAACGTGATCTGAAGTCAATCCTTCGATGTATCGTTTTGCGGGCTTGAGAAAGCTCCGGCCGGGCCCAGCTTAGCCCGCTACGAGGCACTTGCACATGTTGCAACCCAACCCACAGGCTGCCAAAGGCGACCGAATTTGGTAGGGGAGGCGATGGGGGACTTGGCCTGCCTTGCATCTGCCGCGTGTTACCACCTGCCATGCCACATCATTTCTTTATTTCAGCCTCATCCGCTTTCTTCTCTCCGTGATTCTGTCTTGCTGCCTCCTTAATTGTTCAACCCTGCTTTCTTTCGCGCTTCTCTCTCTTCTCGTTGATAACTGTTTTATTTCCTCCAATCAATACTTCCTTCGGCAAACCTCTGTGCAAGGCTCAGCTCGTGACATTCAACAAGAATATGGAGGAACTTAATTCACCAGGCGGCATTCCCGTTGATCCGGAATACGGCAGATTCGAACTCCTCGAAGACGAAGGGTCAGATTCGGCGTATTCTCAGGCGTCGTCAATTCACGACTTCCGAGTAGAGCATGATCGTCGTTACCGCGAATACATGGAAGGGCATCCGTTCCCCTACGATGAAGTATATGGGGAGAGCGAGGCCTCTCTACACGAGCTGGTCTACCTTCTCCTTGACCACAAATACTTCCTCTCGCCTATCAACGAGTCGTCTCTACGCTGCATTGCTGATTTAGGCACTGGATCGGGCCTGTGGGCTGAGGCCGTTGCACACAGGTATCCTGATACTAATGTGGTAGGCATGGATTTTAGCTATCGTAACTCAGTCGAGCCGAATTGCTCTTTCCTTCTACAGGATATTACTGAGGAATTTATTCTGGATGATACTTCAACAACGTTCGACCTTATCCATATTCGAAACCTTTACTTTGACGTGAAAGGTTGGGAATCTATATACACGGAATGCTTTAAGTAAGTTGACTATAATTAGTGTCTCTATCCACTACCGATAATCCTTAGTACTATATGATCTTATTCATTAACTAATATTAGGAACATGAAGGCCGGCGGCTGGATTGAACAATATGATGTCGTGCGCGACGCCGGGACCGATGATGACTCTGAACTCCCAAACAGCGAAATCAGAAAGCTAAGCGATCTACAGCGTAAGATAGCAGTGGCAAGTGGAAGGGATTTCCAGGTCTCGTCTAAAAGAAAGCAAACAATTGAAGCCGCTGGCTTCGTGGATGTACAGGAACAAAGAGTCAAACTTCCCTTGGGACCTTGGCCTACTGATCCCAAGCTTAAAGACATCGGGAGGTTCTTTGAACGATTCTACAAGACTAGCCTACAAGATTGGCTGATGCAATCTTGCACTACATTGTTGGGAGTAGGTGGGAAGCTCTTTAGTTCGCAGTGAGACACTGACAGCCATCCGCAGTGGACGCGCAAAGAGGTCAACAGTGCATGCGCAAGGGCATTTCAAGAGATCAATTCACGGCAGCAGCATTTCTACTTCCAACTGTAAGTCATGTCACTCTGAAAATAGTATGTAACCGCAACGCTTATGAGTTCTACAAGTGTTATCATAATTGGCCGGAAACCAACGGAAGCCGAATGGCATACCAAGCCTTTGGAATCCCAAGGCGACCAAAATCTTCACCCGATCAACGACTTGGTGGGAGGTGTAACCAGGGCTCTCGGGACCGTTCCTTCGGTGCTGGCGCCACTCAGGTCTCACAAATCAGGATCAAGGTGGGACGAAGATTTGGATAGTCTATCTGACCTATCCGAGGTATCTTCAGTCCAATCCCTCCCGTCGTTGGTGAGTGATTCATCGTCCGCCTCTATACTGGACAAATACGCTTCGAAAGCTGTAGAGCACGTGTCGGCTCTTTTCTTAGAAGACCATGTTCTGGCCTCGATGTATGAGACTGCAGTGGCCAAACTCGGTCGTGAAAGATTTCTCGAAAATCATGACCGGCTCCTGAAAGCCTTCTTCAACGATATCAGATCCGAGGCCCAGCATCCCGTTCAACTTGTCACAATTCGTGATCTGCGTCGTCGACATCGGCGGCACGAAATCACTTTACTCATTCACAATATTTTTGAGCCTCTCAATATCCACAAGCAAGAAACAATGAGGACGCTGAGAGATCAGAAACCGAGTCGGAAGCAACTACTCGATGACTATTTGAGGTCAACATCCACTGCGCCAATGTATTCCCAAATGGGTCTTGAAAGCAACAATGTTGCACCCCTTGATCAGAATGTCGAGTCGGCGGACAAAGGAGACGATTCAAGCACCAGTGACGACGACGACGACCCACCGTTAGGTCAAAAAGATAGAGAAACATATTCCTACCTCGAACCGCTCGAAACATTCATCACCAAGGGAAATGCATTCGCACGTTTTAGGTCGAATTTCAACTATCTCTTACGGCCTCCAACCAACCTGGAAGAAGCATTGAAGTCTCGCGACTTCTATATTATCCAACGCTTTTTGGCGAGGAACTTCCCCGCCGCAGCGTCTTCGGATTATGAATGGCTACATGAGCTCGATGAAGCGGGATACTCCAAGAGCGAGATCGCAGAGCTACTTTTAGGAGATATCTGCGAGTCCCCATGGATCCATTTCACTCCTAAAGCGCAAACTAAACATCGCATTCGGACCATGTTTCACGTTACGGGTTGTGCACACCAGGAAAACTTCGACCCCAAGCCACAATCTCTTCCACATTCGGAATCAGTTCATTCTCGCTCCCTTCCGCTTTATGGTGATATTGGCAGACAAGTAGAAGAGTGTTGTGGCATTGGAGGCGTGGTGCCCTCCTCGAGAGATGTCAGCTCTTGGAATGGGAGCGTGACCTTCGAAGAGCGGTCTTCCGTTTCCATGGTCACATATGCCGTTTCTTCACGCACGGAATTGTTAGTCAGGATATCGAATGTCCTCGACAAGTTTTGTACTGCGGCAGCTGCAGTTCAATCTGCCGAGCTTTGCTGCGATTCCTTTACTGTGCTTCTACGTATGGGAAACTGTTTGGAACTCCGACGCATTGAACTCCGCCCTGCGGCCGAGATGGCGTTTTACATCAACCTCGTATTGCAGGACGACAACACACAAGCAGCATTACGGCGATGCGTGCAAAGAGCAGAATATATTCTCCAAGAACTCAGAGTGACGATTCCTGAAACGATACCTGATGTCGACCTCCACTATTGTGCTTTGGCTGCCCAATTTCTCTGCACAGCATTTCTATCTTACATCCAGGCCCACGTTGGATCTATCGACCCTTTTTTCCTAGATACGCCTCAGCGAAAGATCATCCTCCTGGGAAATCAGCGTATACCGGGAGATTTCGCGGTCAACGCCGAGCTTGTCGAACTTACATGTCTTGCGGCGATGACACAGCAACCAGTACTTGCATTCTCTTCCGGGGTGTCCAATCAGGAAATGCACTCGAAGAGTGAACCCTCTCGGTATGATATCCTAACCAACGCCGAAGATTGTTTGGATACATGGGGTCCTGGATACTTTGTTCACAATAAAGCCAATCCTAACAAGATCCACGCCATCGCTATAGGCGGTGGATATGTCTCTTTGGTTGACACCAATACTTCGCTCTTCCACTGGGCGAAAGGAACACCGGAAGAGAGCGCATCGTGGGCCACTTTCGAAGCCTACACAATCATGAGAATAGGAACTGCTGTCAGAATCAACCAAAATTGCAATATGGACGAATCCGCATACAGAAAAAGTTCATTCTGCGCCTTAGAGCCCCTGGGCACCCGTGGAGTGTTTTGGGAAGCCCAAGAAAGACAAGCTGGATTCCAAGCCGGGCAGTATCTCACAGGAACATATAGTCAAACTTGGAATAAAATCCCAGGAATCACCCTCAAACAACGCAACCTTCAACGCTCTGACTGGCACTTGATCCATTTTCTCGAACAGAGCTGGGGACTCCAGGTCAGTTTCTGTACAAGCGTCGCTCGCCGAGTGTCCCTCCGCGAGCTCGTTACAGACCTCCTCCCGACATTCGTCAATCCCCTCGAGCAGGACACCTGGGAGGAACTTGTCAATAGCCACAACATCATACAGAACTTTACCCGGGGAAATCTTTTTGACTGGCTCCGCACCCTTTCGCCCCTCCTTCAAATTTACGTGCTCGCTCTCATCCGCGCAATCCTCGAACAACTCCAGCACACGGGTCTAGACCGTCGAAACGCCACTCTAGCAATCGCCTGGCCTCAAGAAGGTGACATTGAACGCGGCCTGAAAATCCCTTGCAAAGCGCAGACCTATTGGGCGCAAATTATAGCTGATGCGGAAGATTGCGCTACCTTTGCGTACGTGACGCCAAAATGTCTCGAGACGAACCATGTCAAGTGTCGAGGACTTCAAAGGGCATGGCAAAATGCGAGTAAGGTGCTGGTGACAGAAATGAGCCCCAGTCAGCCTGAAGGACAACCAATTAATGCTAATAATAATGCTACTAGCACTGATGCTGCCTCAGTGACAACAACAATAATTGCGGCGCAGACTGACTGGGAGCTAGAGGACAAAAAGACCTATTACATCAAGAAGCTTGACTCTCTACTGCGGGTCAAAGTTGAAAAACCCAGTTCAGCTAGCAACGACGTTGCGCACTTGGTGGTGACGAGCAGTAACATTCCGCGGGGATTGTGGAAGAGGCTACTGGTGAAGGAGGAAGTAAGGAGGAACCATCGGATCAGGGAACGGCAGGCAAGTGGAGATCCCGCGGAGCGTGTTATTGTTAGGGCCGGGTTGATTAGGATGTAATACGGACGAGAAAGGGGAAGAGACGTGCCGGGACAAAACTATCATGGATTCTATCAGAGCTTGAAAGCACGTATTGAGCCGATTCAGACTGCCATTTAACTTATCCTGGCTTGCCTTTCGCCCACATTATGGAGTATGCATTTCCTCTGATCGATACCGAACCAAATACTGCAGAAAACCGATGCTCAGACATCGGTTTTGAGCAGGGTTAGTCTTGTGCATTTAGGGTATCAGCCTGGCCGAGAGTCACAACCTCTAGGATCAACCATCTGCCATATGTGCCATGCTTTTGGACGTCCAGTCCACGATATTGTCATCGAGCTGGATTTCGAACGGATCCGCGATTATGAAACCTGCCACTGACGATGTCCACCCATTCACGGCGAGTGACGAAGGTCTCAAGATCCTTGATGTCGACAAACAAGATCCAATATCTGAACGTAATCAAGACGGTGACGACCAAGATGCCGAGGACGAGGCAGACGTTCTGGAAGAAGAGAAAGAAGAACCAGCAGTCGAAGATCGATACGCATTACGAAAGTGCAGCTGCGCAAAGATATGCCGCACAGACAACCATGTCCCTGTACAACTCAGAAGATCGGTCTGCGATGTTTATGAGGTGCAGAAAACAGGGATCTATCAAGCGTTCAACGAGCACGAGACGAGAACTGTCGTGTGAGCAAAAGCCTGCCTGCCTGCCGATATAAGGCCACGATCATGCCAACGGTTAATAAACCTCACCTCTGCTCCCTACTTTGGGATATCCTTGCGTTTTCTCTCGTGGACTTTGATTCAATCGGGTTCCACACTTATACCTTCCAGGAGAAGTCGTCGAATGTATGTTAATCCTCTTAGCTCGCAACGCTGGAGCATATGGTGAGCACGCGAACAATGACGGCGGAGTACTCGTATGGAAATGGCGAAACGACCAAGAAATCTTGATTGCATCCAACACCATTACTCCGTCGTTCTCTCCACTTCTCTCATCACTCTCATTGCCAGCGGATCCCCAGCACCAGCCGTAATGTTCGCCCTGCTGCAGCCCAAGCGCACCAAAGCACCCGGAGATCGTATGCATTCCACCGGCCATGCTGGGACATTTCAGCAAACACGCGACCAACATGAATCACGACCCTTGAACTCCGAAAAAGAAATTGACTCGAGCGCTCCAAGCAGCCATGATACTAGGAACGGGACCACGGAAGATTCATGTTCAAAAGACCCGGAGAGCCTTCAGGCCCTTTGACCCCGACCTGAGATCATAATTGTGGGAGTTCGGCTCGGTATCGACGATGACGACTCGTGCTCTGAGATGTGATGGATGCTCCCAGCCTCGAGAGCACCTGCCCTTCATCTTGGCACCCGTCGCTTCAGCCTCGCTCTGAACCTTACAACGGGGATGGCTGCCGTATCTTTGCAGGCGGACTGACGCACTCTGGAGGTGGCATCGATTCTTCGTGCAGGCAAACTCAAACTCAACCCCACTTGGACCCTGCACAGCCCAATGGACGGTTCCAGTCTTTCATCTCAGCAGACTATGAAACAACAGGCATTTCGAGCACATATTTTGCCACGGTGGCCAGTTCGCTGGGAGAATCTCCATTCAGCAACTTAGTTATGCCTACCCGAGACGAAAAAGAAAGATGTTACGCGATAACTATTGAGCAGCCAGATATTAATGACGAGCAACCGCTTCGATCGAAGGTGTCTTGCGTGCTCAACCATGGCGGACTTCGCAAAAGGGAGAAATGGAGAAATGATGGCTCACGTGCTTCAACGAGAAGTCACAGGCCTTGATGAATTGCATCGATCTCCAAAGACACATCTGCGTGCCGAGATTCCTCAACTCAGTAGCCGCTTGCGTTCTCTGTGCACGGGCAAATCGAGGCGGTTGGTCAAGGCGGGAGCGGGAGATGCAAAACATGGAGGAGAAGATCTTCGTCTTCTCATGAAGCTGACGCAGGAACACGAGATTTCAAGCACGGCCCAGCAGCAGTTCCACTCCCTGACAACGCTTGAACCTGGCCAACAACTCACGCTTGACGAACAGTCTGTCCTTACTTTGCCCGCTTCAGCCGACCTCCTTCGGATAAAGAATGTCCCAGAACTCAGCCGGGCTACCCTTGCTGGTACCATCAAGAAGTTTGAGACACGCTTACATTCCACTGTACGCCTCTCTCACGAGCTCCCTGACCACACAACTATTTATACAAGAGGGTCTAGCCACGGCATTATCCTTTTGGCGTCTCCAAGGAGAAGGAGACGTTGAGCATCATCCCTCAGCTCAGCGACTACCTCTGGCCAATATGCTGTATCATTTCTTACAAGCCAGTCAGACTCTGTGGCCGTCACTTGTTTTGCATTAGATGCATGGATGTCCTCTAGAGGCAGGGTCACCATTCAACTGAGACTCCCTTCCGTCTTGCTGTGCTGTGCTATGAATGGTCTCAACGCACGCTAAATTCGGCGCGGATGCGTTCTTGAGCCAGGAGCATCGCATCCCGCTGACCCAACCCGAGGTGCTTCAAGGTCGTGAGGTATGCTAGAGGAGGCTGGATCTGGAGGGTCGTGTGGCCATTGACAAAGCGATACTTGGTCGACGTCAAGCCCGCTGCCGTCGCCGCCGTCGGAACAGTGCGAACACAAGCTTCCTCGTCCACATCGCCAAAAGCATAATCGAACGTTCCGAGAAAATCGCGGATTGTTTCCTGCACAAGAGTGGTGTGCAACGATATATATCCGGTCAACGCTTGCCTTTCACGTTCAGCAATGTTGTCGGGGTGAAGATGGTCGGCGATAATCTCCAGGACATCCAAGACCGAGGCATGGAGACAGATCCTCGCCACGAAATATCGATTCCAGTGGAAGAACCCGGCCGAGTCTTCGAAGTAATATAGTCTGAAGGGCGTTCCAGCTGTTGACGATGTCCCCGGCGGGGAGTGCGGCGGGCTGTTCTCGTAGATTTGGCGAGGGTGCCAGCGTAGAATGTCACACCATCCAGTGGCCTTCCATTCGAGCCTTGCAGCGGTCTTGAGGTAGGATTTGGCCTTTTGCAATCTCTTCCCGACGGACAAGTCCTCAGCAAACGAGAGCAAGTTCTTGATTCGGCTTCGAAGCTGACAGACCCCGTGGAAGAAGTCCCGAAGCTTGAGGGACGCGGAAGGGATCACAGGGGCTGCCTTGTGTACTTGAGATTCCAGGAGTAAGTAGTCCTGTGTTGGTGCCTCACTCGCAAATAATGGCCTCCAGTGCTGGATTCGATTAGCACTATAACTTGGTGTATTGACCTTTCTAGGTGTCCTTACCATGGCAGACAAGACGGTGCGGAAGAGGTACCGGCCTCTCGGGTGGGAGAACTGCTCGTCCCCGCGTAGATGTAACAACAACAAAGTGCCATTGATGTGTGTCTGCCGCGAACAGACATGGTTTGAGCCAGTTATACTGGCAAAGAGCTGGTGAATTGTTAGCAAGTAGGTACCAACAAATGCCCCGGGGGGGGGGGGGGGGGGGGGG